>OY728136.1:1955189316-1956421127 GCA_963277665.1 Viscum album | reverse complement strand
CCACCTATTAAAAATTCATGGGTGAGGATAGTATTTTACCCCTTTTTAACACCAAGGATACATTGTGAGACCATCAGGTCTACCAACAAACTAACCAATATGGAGAAACACTAGTTCCGTGTGAGTAGGTAGTTGATGGTAGCAGACTACTACTCCGACCACCCATCCTATCACGACCCGTCCTCAAGGTCCGTGTCGTGACTACCCCAATCCCGCCTTCCATAGGCCAGGGGCTGGCGACTAGCACCAAGGCATAAATCCTGGTAAAAAGGGAAGGCATTGCCTTTTTAATGTAAACAAACACCACAGAGCAAGCAACCGGTAGAAGTAAACACTATGTAAAAATTGGGTACAATAGTAAGTGCGGAAAAAGTAAGTGGGCCAGAATACAAACCCAAACTGAAGGTAAAGTAAAACTGGAAAGGGAAAACAAAAACTGAATGTAAAGCCGCAAAGTCGAGCCATCCATTGGAAGTCCCACCTGAAGGGTGAGTACAGATAGCCTCCACAGCTCCTGGGGTCTAGCCGTCCGCTCCGAGAACGTCCCGCCCAGTGGTCCACCTCCAGGTACTGTCCTACTCAGCAAGCCTCAACCATGATCAGCGTTGTCCTTCGTCTGCAACCAACACAACGTAGTGTGGGCATAGCCTGTGCAGGGGTGAGTATAAGATACTTAGTAGGGACCCCGAGACCCCCGAAGGTCTCCCAGAATCCACAAAGGATAATCCACAAAGGAAAGATACAATCACGAAGTAACATCCGACACTACTTAGGTATATGCCCATACATATACCTAAGTCATCAATTCTCGTTCGGCTCCAACATCCGAGCCCATGTACAACCCATTCCACATAGGAAACCACAACCCAATCCACACAGGAAATCATAACGTACATCCACACAGGATAGCACAACACAATCCACATAGGAAAGCAATACAAGATTCGCCTCACACAGGTATACTTCTTCGTATGACGATAGAGATGATCAGATATATCCACTGATTCATCTAAGTCGTCAGACCCACAAAGGATTGATATGTACTAACCCCTGCAATGACCCACAAAGGATCTAACCCACACATGATCGATAGGTAACTAACCCCCGCAATGACCCACAAAGGATCTGACCCACACAGGATCGATAGGTAACTAACCCCTGCAATGACCCACATAGGATCTGTAGGCGCTGGCCCACACAGGGCCGCTGAGCGCTGACCCACATAGGATCGGACCAACACAGGATCGGTAGCATTGATCCACGTAGGATCACTGAGTGTTGTAGTCATCATCGTCGAATCCACGGAGGATTCCTGCATAGTCGTCATCGTCGTCGCAGTCGCAGCCAGCTCTAGGGTTCCCGCACACAGCAAGCTCCTTCGGGAGGGTCTGCTCCATGAGCCGAGAGGCTGATACATCAACTGACACGTAGTCCGGAGTTGATGTATCCAAAAGTTCTGTATCATCAACAGGAACTTAATGCCACAAACGGCGCGTCGATCAGACGCCCGGTCTGAGAGTTATTGGCTTTACCGTCCTAGGGGCTCGGTTGGATTTTAAGTCAAAACCAACCCGACCGTACTCCAACTGCGTCCAAACCTCGAGCGGAGTAAGCCAAAAGGTCTGTCTCATATAGAGAAAACCAACAAAGTTGACGACACATCAATCGGATGTATGGAGCTCACGTTATAAGTGTTTCCGCTCCGAGGGCCCGGTTCGTTTCGTGTACGAACCAACCCGGCCGAACTCAAAGTACTCCAAAACCTTGAGTGAAAAATACCAAAACGACCGTCTCAATCCAAGGATCTCTACGCAACTAACGGTGCGTCGATCGGGGGTTCATAGCCCAAGTTAAGGGCAAGAGACCGAAAAGTCAGGTATTAGGGGGGGATCGGGCCCGGTCCGACCCGGCCAGGTACCCCCTGGGTCGACCCAAACTGGGTCGACCTGACCCGGGTCTGAGTTTGGCCCGCTTGGACGCGGCCCAGCCCGGCGCGCTGGCGCCAGTAGGAGGCTCGGACGTTTTGCTGAGCAGATGAGGGTGGGGGGGGGCGCCTGCCCCCTATTTTGAAACTACAACCCCTTTATGGGGCCGCTCAGCTGGCAAGCCGGGGGATTGTAACCCCCGGCTTATCCCCTGACCGGCCGGCTTCTTCCGCCACGGGACCGGTGACGGCCAGTCCCCCCTACTCTGCCGTGGCCCAGAACCGGCCGTGGCCTTGGTCCGTTCGGCGCGGCGCGACGGTGCTGCGCCCCTCTACCGTGGCCCAACTCCGGCTGTGGTGGTTTCGTAGTTCTCCGGTGCGGCACGACGGCGCCACATCTTAGGTTTGTCTTCAACCGCACGGCGCAACGACGCCACGCTTCTCCTTTCCTTACCAATTCTCGCGCGGTGCTTTGGCACCGCGTTGCCATGCTCGTGCCACAACAAACAAACCAACAAGGGGGAGGAGGGTCGGCCGTGTTCGTGCGGTCCAACCTCCTGCATTTATTGTGATATCAAGCGGCTCAAAAGAAGAGGAGAAAATAACTGAAGTATTCATGAACTAACAAAAAAAATAAATCCCTACATCAACGTTGTCTTCGAACGAGAGTTCGTCGGGGAATTAACCATCGCGGAAGAAGAGGATCGTCGTGGAAGAAAGCGTCATGAAAGGAAAATCGTTGGCATTAGGTGATCTTCGGGGAAGGCGTCTCTCGCCATCGTCCGTCGTCGTAGGTCGGCGTTCTTCGTCAGCGGCGATGCGTTCTTCACGTTCTTCGTCGAAGAACAAAGGATCCTCAAGACCTCTATTTTTCTCCCAAAGTCATTACACAACAAAAACCAATCCATAATAAAATAAGTCATTCCCTTATTTTATTATCATAACATAAGAATTTAAATTCAAAAGATAAGAAACGAACAAGTAATTCAATGAATTAATTGTAACGATTTAACCGCCCAAATAAATGAGGCGTTTCTTAACCAAAATAAATGCATGGTTTGACTTCATTAAAAGGGGCGTGCAGGTGCGTTACTTAGAAGGAAAGAAACGGTGGGGCTCGTGCGGGACCCACCTCACAAATATCCTACCAGGTGGGTAGGGTATTGTGGGTCCCACCTTATCTGCTTAACTTAGGTTAACCCGCTTTAAGTAAAATAAAATAAAATGTCGCACCACTTTTATTTTATTCCTTAACTTAACCCCAAAAATTAAAAACCACACCCGAGCAAACGTAACTCCGAAAAAGATCGTTCTAAGCAAATACTGGCGCTGCGATTCCATCGGTGCCCTCAGAATTTTTTTCTGAGCAACGGTTCAAAAGTTATAAAAACCCGATCATTCATTCACTAAACGTACCCAAGCTAAACTTCATAAAATGATTCTGGGCACACCGGGCCTCGGAATCAGGTGCCCCCAGAAACTGTGTTCTTGTAAAAATCCCAAGAATAATAAGAAAAAATTTCCATGAATTTTTAGGGTCTTTACATCACTCCCACCTCAGGGATTTACGTCCCCATAAAGATACATCGTAATCTAGGTAAAAAAATGTGGGTACTGAGCACGCATCTGAGCCTCCCTCTCCCAGGTGCTCTCCTAGAGGTTCTCGTGCTGCCATCTGATGCGCACTAGAGGAATCGACCGTCGACATAGGACCCGCCTCTGTCGATCATCAATCTCTACCGGGACCTCTGCAAAAGTCTCCCCATCATCAACGTCCAGCTCCCCATGGTCAATGATATGTGTTGGGTCATGCACGTGTCTCCTCAGCTGAGATACATGGAAGACGTCGTGCACCCAGTGCAACTGAGGTGGTAGATCCAGGAGATAAGCCACCTCGCCAATCCTTCTGAGGACCTGGAATGGTCCGATGAAGAGTGGATACAACTTTCCTCCTCATCCAAATCTCTATAATCCACGTCGAGGTGAGACCTGCAAGAAGACGTGGTCGCCATCCTCGAACTCTAGTGGCCTCCGCCTCCTGTTATCATAAGACTTCTTATGGCTCTGAGCTGTCCTCATCCACTCCTGGATGACCTGGACCTTCTCCGTTGTGGCCTGGACCATCTCCGGTCCCACAAGTGCCGACTCCCCAGGATTTGTCCAACACAAATGAGATCTGGAAGGTCGGCTATACAATGCCTCGTATCGTGCCATCCAGATGGTGGAGTGGTAGCTGTTGTTGTCCGCGAACTCCACCAAGTGTAAGTGGTCCTCCCAGTTGCGGCCAAAGTCGAGGACACATGCGCGGAGCATGTCCTCGAGAGTCTGAATGGTCCTCTCTATCTGACCATCCGTATGAGGGTGAAAGGCGGTGCTCATACGTAGCTGCGTCCCGAACGCCTCTTGCAACCCCTTCCAAAGCTGGGATGTAAAGCGAGCATCTCGATCGGAAAAAATAGATGATGGGACACCGTGAAGCCGTACAATATCCTGAATGTAGATACGTCCCAAGCTCTCCACTGAGCCCTGCTCTCTAATGGGTAAGAAGTGAGCCGACTTGGTAAGTCGGTCGAAAATCACCCAGATTGAGTCGTGACCTCTGGAAGTGCGTGGAAGTCCAGTCATGAAGTCCATAGATATGCCATCTCAGTTCCACTCTGGGACCTCCAAGGGCTGTACCAAGCCTGCTGGTACCTGGTGCTCTGCCTTCACCTGCTGGCTGGTGAGGCATCGAGAAAGGAACTCTACTACAATCTTCTTCATGCTCGGTCCCAGTGCTATCGTCTGAGATCTTGGTACATCTTCGCCACTCCAGGATGTACCGCCAAAGGGGGATGTGTGAAACTCTCTCCGCACCTCCTCCCGCAAATCAACTGGTACCAAGGTGCGTCCTATGAAAAGGACATCGTGCTCTCCTCATAAGGAGAAACCATCAGGTGCCTGTCCTGAGGATATCTGTGCATGCCGCGTCTCACAGTCGGCGTCCCCATGTTGTGCCTCTATGACCCAATGTAGTAGTGGAGGAGTGACTGTGAGTGACTGAAGGAAGGTTTGTCCATCTCTATCCACGAAGGATATCTACAAAGCGGCTAGCTGCTCTGTCGCCTCCCCAAGTTGCTGAATGCCCTCCCTCCTACTAAGAGCATCGGCTACTACGTTCCCCTTTCCAGGAGTATAGATGATCTCAAAGTCATAGTCCTGGAGGAACTCGAGCCATCGCTGCTATCTCAGGTTCAGTTCTTTCTGAGAGAAGATGTACCTGAGACTCTGATGGTCGGAAAAGACTGTAAAGCGCTTTCCCATTAGATAGTGTCTCCATGTCTTCAGAGCGAAGACCACTGCTGCTAACTCCAGGTCATGGGTAGCGTAGTTCTGCTCATGCGGCCTCAACTGACGTGATCCATAGGCAATCACTTCCTTCTCCTGCATGAGGACACATCTGAGTCCAGTCCCTGATGCATTGCAATAGACTACGTACCCTACTCCCTCCTCTGACAACCTCAAGATAGGTGCGATGTTCAATCTATGTCTCAGCTCCTGGAAGCTCTGCTGACATCTGTCTGACCACACAAAGGGTTTCCCATTCTTCGTCAAAGCTGAGAGGGGTGCCGCAACTCTGGAGAAGTCTAGCACAAATCTCCGGTAGTATCCAGCTAGTCCCACGAAACTCTGCACCTCCGTCACACTCCTCGGTGGATCCCAAGGTAGCACTGCCTCGATCTTCACAGGATCCACTGCAACTCCCACCTCAAAGATGATGTGTCCCAAGAAGTGGACCTCACGTATCCAGAACTGACACTTCGAGACCTTTCCATAAAGATGGTGCTCTTGGAGTGTGTCTAGTACAACCCGCAAGTGGTAGGCGTGCTCCTCCTCAGTCGTCGAGTAAATAAAAATGTCGTCGATGAAGACCATGACAAATCGATCGAGGTATGGCTGAAATATCCTGTTCATGAGGCCCATAAACACTGTGAGAGAATTGGTTATGCCGAAGGGAATAACCAAGAACACAATTTGGCCATACCGACATCTAAAGGTCGTCTTCTGCATGTCATCGTCCCGAACTCTGAGCTGATGATAGCCTGAACTGAGGTCTATATTTGAGAACCACCGTGCTTCCTTGATCTGATCGAAGAGGTCATCAATCCTCGGTAGCGGATACATGTTACTAATTGTCACCTGGTTCAGGCGATGATAGTCGACACAAAGTCGCAAGCTCCCATCCGCCTTCTTGGCGAACAACATCGGGGAAGCCCAGGGTGAATCACTGGGTCGGATGAATCCCTTGCCCTGGAAGTCCTCCAACTATACCCGTAGCGCTTGAAGCTTAGCGGGAGCCATCCGATATGCTGGAGTGGGTATCGGAGCTATCCTGGGGTATAGATCAATATAAAAGTCTACCTCTCTGAGAGAAGGTAGTCCTTGAACGTCGTCGGGAAAAACGTCTGCATACTGATCCACCACTGCAGGAAAACTGGGACTCTGCACGTCAACTGCTCCTAGGATGAGGCTAGCCTACTGATGAGTGATGGTCTGTCCTCTCCTCTACGAGAGTCCATCCAGTGCTGCGAAGGCTCCCTTCTCGCTGGTGAAGGTGAACCTGCTCCCATCGATGCGTACACATCGCACTTTGCACCTAATACAATCGATTTGAGCATGGAATGTAGATAACCAATCCATGCCCAAGATGACGTCGTAAGGCCTAGACGCCACTACAATAAGATCCCAGCCAAATATCTCACCTCCTAGAGTAAGCTCACACTATCGGAACCAGTGCATAATCGTCGAGTCTGCTCCCGTAAAAGTCTCTAGCCATAAGGATTGAGCCAGCGGCTCTGTCGGAATCTCCGAGCTCCGAACAAGGGTTGCGGCTATGAAAGAGTGACTCTCTCTTGTGTCTATAAGAACTGCAGCAAGGGTGGAATAGACATAGATAGTACCTCGAATCATCTCGGGCGTGCCGTGGTCGTAGGCCTCTACTGCCTGGAGCTGTGTCTGTCTCTTCCCTCCAGCTCCCTGTGGTCGGGGTGCACCTCCTGGTTGTGGTGGTGGTAGAGCCTCAAAGCGTCGCCCACCACCTGCTGCTCGGCCAGCTCCTCTACCTTGTCCGCCTGCTCCATGCAGACCGCCACTGTCGACCCTCTGCCTCTGCCTGGGTGGTCCCTTAACCGTCTGCTGCTCCTCAGCACGGCGGGTCGGGCAGTCACGAGCCATGTGGCCCCGCCCGCCGCATGTGTAGCACCGTCTGCCTCTCGAAAGACTAGCTCCACGCTGTGTACCACGCACTACTGAGCCAGTGTCCTGAGGTCGACTTCCTGAGGGTCTGGTCTGCCTGGACCCATGAGTCATCCGCCGACCGCCTACTGCAGAAGACTCTACTACGTTCTTCCCCGCGGTAGGTCTCGCTGCTGATGAAGTCTCAATAAGGATTCTCTCGATCAAAAGGGCTTTCTACAGTACTCCTTCCTGAGTCGGAATGATGAGGGAGATCAGCGATGCCCTAATCTCATGCCTCAATCCCTACTCAATGGTCCAGGCCCAGAAGAATGGGTCTCGTACCATGTCTGTCGAGTAGCGCGAGAGATCGGTAAATCTCTCTGAGTACTGGGCGACCGTCAAGATTCCCTACCGCAGCTATAGAAGCTCCTAGATGCACACCACATGGAGGGTGGCTAGGACGGACTCTGAGCGGAAAAGGCTCTCAAAGTCCGTCCAGAGAAGAGATGCTTCGTCGTGTACCTGGAGCATCAAACTCCACCATATGCCTGCTGCCGCGTGCAGTAGGCTCACTGCGAGGACTTCCATGAGGTCTGCTGGTGTCCTCACTAACCTGAAAACCCATAAAACTGCCTCCATCCAATCATTGACAACCTGGGGGTCCATCTCCCCGCGGAACCTGGGTGGTCACTAGCGCTGAAACTCGTGAACTGCACTAAGGCGACGTGCATCGTCAATGGTTGGGGCTGGTAGCATCGGTGGCTCGGCGGGTAGAGGTACCATCGGTGCCTCTGTTGTCAAAGGGCCCTGTACCGAGGCCTCGTCGCTCGGTGGGCTGTCGTCACACACAACTCTCGGAACACTAGCTGACTTCTGTCGTGGGGCCATCCTGAAAAGAAACAGGTGCACCACGGTCAAACAGTATACCTGGTGAGTTGACATAAAGTAATCACAAAGAAAACTTGGAACACACATGAAATCAATGTTTTCATGTATTAAGTCGGAAATTAGAAGTCAGGGTCTTGGTGTACGGATACGTCGGCCGCCGCACCAACACTGGACTCCCTGGACTGATAACCACACCCAATACGCTTAACACTATTTCTTCACATAGAAAAAGATTAGAGTCCAAAGTTCTGTGGTAGAATCGAACTCCTCTGATACCAATTTGTCACGACCCATCCTCGGGGCCCGTGCCGTGACTACCCCATGCCCGTCTTTCATAGGCCAGGGGCTGGCGACTAGCACCAAGGCGTAAATCCCAGTAAAAAGCGAATGCATTTCCTTTGTAAAGTAAAAAAACACCACAGAGTAAGCAAGCGGTAGAAGTAAACACTAAGTAAAAACTGGGTACAACAGTAAGTGTGGAGAAAGTAAGTGGGCCAGAATACAAACCCAAACTGAAAGTAAAGTACAACTAGAAAGGGAAAATAGGAACTGAAAGTAAAGTCGCAACGTCAAGCCATCCACTGGAATTCCCACATGAAGGGTGAGTACAGATAGCCTGTGCATCTCCTCGGGTCCAGCCATCTACTTCGAGAACGTCCCGCCAAGTGGTCCACCTCCAGGTATCGTCCTGCTCCGCAAGCCCCAACCACGATCAAAATTGTCCGTCGTCTGCAACCAACACAACGTAGTGCGGTCATAGCCCATGCAGGGGTGAGTATAAGCTACTCAGTAGGGACCCCAAGACCCCCTAAGGTCTCCCATAATCCACAAAGGATAATCCACAAAGGAAATATACAATCACGAAGTAACATCCGACACTACATAGATATATGACCATACATATACCTAAGTCCTCAATTCTCATTCGACTCCAACATCTGAGCCCAAGTACAACCCAATCCACACAGGAAACCACAACCCAATCCACATAGGAAAACATAACGTAAATACACACAGGATAGCACAACACAATCCACATAGGAAATCAATACAGGATTCAGCTCACACAGGTATACTTCTTCGTATGACGATAGAGATGATCAGATATAGCCACTGATTCATCTAAGTCGTCAGAACCATAAAGGATCGAAAGGTACTAACCCCCGCAATGACCCACAAAGGATTTGACCCACACAATATCGATAGATAAATAACCCCCGCAATGACCCACAAAGGATCTGACCCACATAGGATCGATAGGTAACTAACCCCCGTAATGACCCACACAGGATCGGACCCACACAGGATCTGTAGGCATTGGCCCACACAGGACCACTGAGCGCTGACCCACACAGGATCAGACCCACACAGGATCGGTAGCACTGATCCACGTAGGATCGCTGAGTGTTGTAGTCACCATCGTCAAATCCACGGAGGATTCCTGCACAGTCGTCATCATCGTCAAAGTCGCAGCCAGCTCTAGGGTTCCCGTACACAGCAAGCTCATTCGGGAGGGTCCGCTCCACAAGCCGAGAGGCTGATACATCAACTGACACATAGTTCAGAGTTGATATATCCAAAAGTTATGTATCGTCAACAGGAACTCAACGCGACAGACGGCACATTGATCAGACGCCCGGTCTGAGAGTTATTGGTTTTTTCGTCCCAGGGGCCCGGTTGGTTTTTCTATCAAAAACAACCCAAACGTACTCCAACTGTGTCCAAACCTCAAGAGAAGTAATCAAAAAGGTCCGTCTCATATAGAAGAATCAAATAATGTCGACGGCACGTCAATCGGACGTCCGGAGCTCAAGTTATAAGTGTTTCCGCTCCGAGGGCCCGATTGGTTTCGTGTACGAACCAACCCGTCTGAACTCAACATAGAATGAAACTGTGACTTTAAAATAACGAAATGACCATCTCGATCCAAGGATCACTATGCAACTGATGGTGCATCGATCATGGGTCTGTAGCCCATGTTATGGGCAACAGACCGAAAATTCCGGTATTTGGGGGGGTTCGGGCCTAGTCCGACCCGGCCCGGTACCCCCTAGGTCGGGGTCCGGCCCTCTTGGGCATGGCCCGACCCAGTTGGTGTGGCCCGTCCTGGTGGCCCGATCTGGCGGACTTGCCGGGGCAGCCAGCCCGGTGCGCTGGCGCGCTGGCGCCAGCAGGAGGCTCGACTGTTTGGCCGAGCGAATGAGGGGGGGGGGCTGCCCCCCGTTTTGAAACTGTGGCCCCTTTATGGGGCCGCTCAGCTGGCCAGATGGGGGATTGTAACCCCCATCCTTTCCCCTGACCGGCCGGCCCACTTCGGCCGGCCGGCTTCTTCCGCCACGGGACCGGCGATGGCCGGTCCCCCCTGCTCCTCCGCGGCCCAGAACCGGCCGCGGCCTTGGTCCGTCCGGCACGGCGGGATGACGCCACACCCCTCCGCCGTGGCCCAACTTTGGTCGTGGTGCTTTCGTAGTTCACCGGTGTGGCGCGACGGCGCCACTTCTTAGGTTTTTCTTCAACGGCGCCGGGCCATGGCACCACGCTTCTCCTTTCCTTACCAATTCCCGCATGGTGCTTCGGCACCGCATTGCCTTGCTCGTGCCGCAACAAACAAACCAACAAGGGGGATGAGGGTCAACCATGATCGTGCGGTCCGACATCCTCCTTTTATTGCGATTGCAGGCGGCTCAAAATAAAAGGAGAAAATGATGGAAGTATTCACGAACTAAAAAATAAATAAATCCCTACCTCAACGTTGTCGTCGAATGAGAGTTCATCGCGGAATTAACCCTCGCGGAAGAAGAGGATTGTCGTGAAATAAAGCATCACGAAAGGAACATTGTTTCCATTAGGTGATCTCTGAGGAAGGAATCTATCGTCGTCGTCCACCGTTGGAGGTCGGCGTTCTTCGTTGGTGGCTGTGCGTTCTTCGCGTTCTTCATCGAAGAACGAAAGATCCTCAAGACCTCTCTTTTTCTCCCAAAGTCTTAACACAACAAAAACCAAACCATAATGAAATAATTCCTTCCCTTATTTTATTATCATAAAAAAAGAATTGAAATTCAAAAGATAAGAAACGAACAATTAATTCAATGAATTAATTGTAACGATTTAATTGCCCAAATTAATGAGGCGTTTTTTAACCAAAATAAACGCATAGTTTGACTTCATTAAAAGGGGGGTGTGTGTGCATTACATAGAAGGAAAGAAACGGTGGGGCTCATGCGGGCCCCACATCACAAATATCCTACCATGTGGGTAGGATATTGTGGGTCCCACCTAATCTGTTTAACATAGGTTAAGACGCTTTAAGTAAAATAAAATAAAATGTCACACCACTTTTATTTTATTTCTTAACTTAAGCCCAAAAATTAAAAACCAAACCTGAGCAAACGCAACTTCAAAAAAGATGTTTCTAAGAAAATACCGGCACTGTGATTCCATCAGTTCCCTCAGAATTTGATTCCGAGCACTGGTTCAAAAGTTAGAAAAACCCGCTCGTTTGTTCACTGAACGTACCCGAGCTAAACTTTGGAAAATGATTCCGGGAACACCGGCCTCGGAATCAGGTGCCATCAGAAACTATGTTCTTGTAAAAATCCCAAGAAAATTTAAAAAAAAATTCCTTGAATTTTTCATGTCTTTACACATCCCTCCTCAGGTGCTTCCACATTACTTTTTTCCACTATTCAAGCACCGTTCAATTTGTAAAAAAATCCTTATTTGAGGTGTTCAAAACATCTTAATACACATCTAACTCCCAAAAAAATCATTCCCATCCAATAAATTGAAAATTAAAATTTCTATTGAAATCCAAAAATTCATATAGACATGGGGTGTTACAATATCCATACAATAGAACATATCATCCTTGAGAAGTCTTAAATTGTGTCTCGTAATTGTAATGACCTACTCAAGTCCCTAGTTCAAATCTAAATGGATTCATTAAATCATTTAATTCTATAAATTGCTCTAAATTGCAACTCCATAATATGGAACTTAACCCACCCAAACATTATCAATCAGTCAAAGTCATTACAAAAACACTAAGATAGTACCCCCCGACACCTATTTGTCATGAGTCAACCTCATATTTTTTTCTAAATGATCATTCATCCTATGATTATCTACACCATTGGAATTTAATCATTAATATTATTATGAACCTTGGTCCCTCTCTTTATTAAAATTTCTTAAAAAACTATTTCATCATCCTATAGACCCCTAGGACGTAGCTTGAAATGCACATACCTTAACATAAGTGAAACCATCAGTCCAAAATTGAAACCAGTTCCCCATTCTTAATTATCAACTTATTCAAAATAGATACAATCACTAATGTTTAGGGACCATCCAAGATGATATTTTACTTTAAAATCCTTAACCAATTCAGAAAATGTACACATCACATTTAGAATTATGTGAAGTAAGTTGTTTCTATCTCGCCACTTCCAAATTTATAAAAAATAAATTTTCATACCTCCCATATCCAACCAGTATAATGCACGAATTTATCTACCAACATGCTTCTAAACATCTTAATCATAATTCCTTTATCCATGGAGGGATTCCATGAATTCCTAAATGTACTCACTAAATTTCATACTATAATTCTAATGAATCTCCAGGATTTAATCAACTAACTAAAATGATTTTTTGTGATCTAAAATAGCATGAGAACTATTATATAACTAACTCAATATTTCTAAGATCATCACAATCTATCTCAATAAAAATCCAATTCTCTAAATACATCCAACTAAATACATGAATTTATACATTGATTTCACTAATGAATCTAGATAAAATTGAATTCATTTATGCACCTGTATCAAAAAGATTTAATAGCAATCCAATAATTTTTCTAATGTATAGAAAATAACTCAAGTGCAAGGTCATAATAATCAATTACAAAATTCTTCTCTCCATATTTGGATCATCCTAGTGTTTGGTCTGTTAAAATTATTTCCTATTCAATATGACCACACTCTATCCATTACTGAAAAATATGGTTAGAATTTTCTAAGATTGATCATACCATAATTTCATAATGAATAGTAATTTATCACTATTTATCAACTGTCAAAAACATTTTACATGATATTATACAAAATTCAATCAAAAATAAGGTTCACCACCCTCAATCATCCACTTATACACTCACGACCATAAGGCTTTATATATAACATGCCAAAAGTGATGCCTTATTTGAATTATCTATTATTATATGCTTGCTACACCTCTATATCTAAGATAATTTATTTTTTTTGTATTCTACTCCCATAAATATCATTAAAATCTACCGGTCATCAACCTATTCTCTAAAAACACCAATTCAAAACATAAACGCTTCCATGTGTGAAAAGTGTAAATCACCTAAATCTCCCTTAAACATAATTGGAATACACTCCTGTACAATCCATTCATATAACCAGATTAATAATCTAATGAGTCATGATTCATAAATATTTTTCTCACACGACTAATTCACAGATGTTCATACCTCATGAATACTAGTTTCACCCAATAAAAAGCATCAAAAATCTTATCATACAAAAGGGTCATGTCATCTCACCAATGTCAAGGATCACTATCCATAACAACTAATGTTGAACCTACCACATGCCCACGCTAGGAAACTATGAACATCATATGAACTCATATTAAAAATTTTACACTTCACCGATGTAATAGTTAATCACATGACTACCCACTAAATGGTGTTTTCCAAAACAATAAGAATATGTCCACACATTTCCACACCACCATTGAATATACATATTCAAGAAGATATGAAACTCCACCGATCCATCCATTGAAATATCACCTTGATACCTAGGAAAATAATGTTCCTCACATTAAAAATAACATAAAATAAAGGTACTTTTCTCAAGAAATGTAAAGGCATATGATGTGGAAAGTCGTTGTACTCTACAGTACCTTTCTTACATCGATCAGGAACCCAAGGTCTTCAAACATGACTTATAAACTTCAAGGAATAAATATTCCTAGGATAACATATCTCATGGGTTTCAAACACATATATCACTAGTAATTTACTGACCAAACAAAGAGTCATGCCTTCTAGGTCACAAGGTCTCTCAAAAAGTATAATAAGTTATGTATTCTATAAACATTGGTCCATATGGAATTGACCTTGTTCACTTCTAAAATTTTATATGGCATCTAATTTTCTAAACCACACACTCTAGGGTCTCACGTAACGTATTGATAAGATAACTAATGTTATATCATCATCTTACTAGGGCACCAGTTTTATCGATCATCCACATACATGACTTCCACCTAGAGAATAAAGTTCCAATCCACTAGTTCTATATATATATATTGCTGCTCTATCCTATATAATCCATGTTGTATAACCGTATTCATGAGGTTCAATTATATAGAACGAAATTCCATGATATATGGGACAATTACACATAGGTTTCTACTAGAAAATTATATAATAGAGACTAAGATAATAACCACGAACTAGTTGTTTCCTGTATTGGAACCTTATGAATTATTGACTATTGGGGTTAGTGTACATGAATCCACATCATCGTCACCATCCTCATCACAAGCATCCAGTAATAGTTTCACATGACCTACCATTATAAATAAATTAATATACATGGTAGTCCATCAGAGTATAATACCCCCAAAATATCATATGGGAAAATATCATATGAGCTATTGTAGATACATTAAATATATAGTCCACTATCTCCAGTGACAAAAATTCTTGTTTCATTTCTTCATGTCTTTTTAATAACTAATTTTCAACAATGATGCATATAAACACCTCTATTTATTATGATCCATTATTATAAATATATAATAAATCATGATCGTAAATCCAGATATCATGTGCATCAAGTGATATGAAATAAGTCAACTACAACATTGAAAATGAAAGACATCAATCCTTATCCCCTAATATGCTTTACATCCTTATATAACAAGTGTTCATGAGGCACCATATTGATATTTGTACGCTCAAAATCATTATTATATAACCTAACTGCCAAAATGAAAATAGTGAAACAAATAAATAATAATTATTGGACAAGAATTTTTAATTTATCTCCCCCAGATGACTAATTAGTTCCTTAACTAACATTTACTACTATACATTATGCGGAGGTGATATGGGAATATTATTCCCCCTATATGAAAGTATGAAATAAAAAATGATATAACCATGTATCACACACAACCCATAAATATCATAGTATCTGATAATGATATTTTTAAGAACTTGTGATAATGACTAAAATTTTTACAAATGGGAATAAAATGTAGTGTTACATCTATACCTGAGAGCCACTAATATTATTCCCTGAGATTGTGGGTGACAAGACATCAGGAGCGCCTCCCCATATGCTAGAGGCCACTAACAAGCAGTGAGGGCCTAATATAGTTTCGTTGGGGATACTATAACCTCTGTATCTGTAATAAATATAGTAAAACAAATAATAAATAAGGGATACCCAATAATAGTAACGAAAAATAATAAAATTATAGTTATCATGCATAAATATGATACAATGTAGATAAATAGACTCAAAACAAGTACAAATACATAATAAACATGGAAATGAAAAAAATAAACAATGGAAATATCTATGAGTATCCTGAGATGTTCCACATTAATTCCCTCTTAACATCCCACATACAAGAATAAGATAAATGATTAGAGAACTTGAACCTGTAACCATGAGGTATTTTTGGAAACCCCATTGTGATAGTGGCCCAAACCGGGTGTGATATATGATTAGTAGGACAACAAAAATGGGGTATAAATTTATCCATCTTATGAATATAAAATAATCAGTGTTAATGTATTTTAAATCTAAGGCATTGTAGTATACAAATAAATGTATCCAAGTAAGATCATTTTTCTTAATGACACCTAGTCAACCATAATAGCTTATACCTAATCTTGAATGTATCAGAAATGATGTAACCATGTGCATATATATATGTGTGTGTGTGAGTGTGTGTGTGTTGGGAAAAAAATCCTTCAAGGTAACACTACAGCATTTTTAGGTTGCTTGTGTTTGTTGACAATGCATGTTTACTTGGTGAATTTTCAAGCCCAAGAGATGTTGTTGACAATCCATGTTGACAATGAACCATGAAAAAGGAATGGATGATCTGGATGCGGTACAAAAGAAGAAATAAAAGGTGGTGCTGTTTTATAGGGTTCACCAAATTTTGGGGGTCCAAAATTTGGAGTTTGATGAGCATTAAAAAAAGTGGATATCCTTGAATATCTCATAAAAATATGACAAAGGCATGAATTTCATGTTGATAGGATTCAAGGATTGGAGTTCATGAAGACATAGAAAATGTTGATGGTGATTCTTCGTGATTATGAAGATCTTTGTGAATGGTAGCATTGAAGAACCTTTCGGCGATGAAGGCCATTAAGAGTGGAGATTCATAATGAAGGTGCGGAGGTATTGATAGAATGCTCCATGATTATGACGAGCTCCATGATCCAAAAATTTCCGTTGTGATTTTCGATATTGAGAGAATTTCAACATGAATTTTGGAGCTTCTTGATTTGAGATGACATCCTGCTGGCATCGCATAGATGGTTCGAGGGTCGGTGGAATCGCCTATAAATAGGCCTCGACACACTCGAGAGAAGAAGAGCATTTTTGAAAAAAAAATCTTTTTCTTTCGAATCACGAAGGTGGTTCGTGAAGGCAGTGTTCTTTGTGAAAGGAAGGAGCTTCGTGGCCGCTAATCTAGCTCTGTGAAATAGGTGTGCTTTACGTTATCTTAGTGAGCCTCACAAAGGATGTTACTCTATGGTGACTTGATCTCCGCGACTGCCTGAGCTCTACGAAGGTGTGAGCTTCATGAAAAAGGAGAACCTTTAGTAAGGCTTGTTTGAGCTTCACAAAATTGGGAGCTTCACAAAGTAGGGCGCTTTGAGAAAGTACTTCCCAAAGGTTATTACCTAGTAGTTAGGGGAAAATAGGTATTCATCAGTGGATGAAATTTGGACATCAATAGAGAATCTACATATAGTGGACGATGCATTCATTGGTGGTAATAAAGAAACCTACAGGTCTATAAACTACGAGTAAATCTTCTGAAGAAGTAGTGATATCACTTCAGTTGAGAGAGAAGTGAGTTTTCAAATTGTGAATGGTTGTCAACCAAGAGGGATAGTGAGTCCGCTTCAAACTTGCAAGAAATAGTGCGCTTATAGTGGAATTTGTACATTGGTACACTATCGGTGTTTTCTCCTTGGACGTAGCCAAGTGTGGGTAAACCAAGTAAAATTTTTTATATCCTTTGCATGCTTTAAGGTTATTCATACTCTGTAATGGGAAGGGGAGAGAATAGGGTTTTGTCTAACATCAAAACAATATCAAAAGGGGTAGTCGTTTTAATATGACATACCCTGATTCACCCCCCCACCCTCTTGGAGTATCTATCTTAGTGGACCTAACAATATATATATAATGGTAGAAATAATGTTAGGTGTAACTCATGAATCCATGAGTTATCAGAAGAGTGTCACAAGTTTATAGGGGGATTCCATGCTTGAGTATGATGATCATATAAGAAACTACTTACCCAGAGAATCCATACATGAGTATCAAAATCATAAGGGATTCCATATCTATGGACTCCATGCCCAAGTATCATAATATAGGGACATCATTCCAATTTATAGTTCTATCAAATACTTTTTTATCATTTTAGTTAAAATGCTAAGATTTGGTAAGTGAGATTGTATTACCATTCACACTTCATTTCATCAAATTGCACAATTTTGTTAGTTCATTGATAATGAAAAATTCCATGTACATGAATGTTCTATATTAAAAATCATTTATAAATGATAAAGAGTGACATATATGTAAACATGGCCTTTTATTATTCAAACATAAATAACAATGTTACCATTTTTATTTATAAGTAAATTTAGATGGTCATGGGAGTTTCCAAGCCACTTCTAATTAATTATGTGAGAATGTTCATACATTTTTATTCATCAATTGATATAATCTGTGGTTATATCCTTATTGTTAAAATATTATCTTATTTCTATTAGTCATTTCCAAGAGCATAATTTTAATCCTTCCATTTCTACTTATAAATATAAGTTTTTAGGAGGGAAAATTATGAACACATTCGAATTGGAATATTAAACAATTAATCATCAATAATAAGTCAATTCTAACTCCAGGTCCAATCATAATAGTGGGAAAATATGGGAAATTAACATAGAACAATAATGGGGTGAAGAAAAATGAAATCACTCACCTCCAATCATTTGAATAGTAATAAAAGGGTATAGGTCATACTTTAGACAATAAATTTATGTTATTTCACATTTTCTAAGAAGCGTATAGAAAATTAGGCATACAGAACAATAACATAATTTATAAATAATGATATTTTAATTGAAAAATTCATTGACCACCTAACTTTTTCTTAATTGGTCCACTCATCCAATATCAATATTTGATTGGAGCTATCAAGAGGGAAATTAGAATATTGGAAGAACTATAATGAAAGAGGGTGAATCAGATCACAAGAAGATAGCACCGAAGATGGGGAGATTAATGGATAAATGAATCATAAGGATTCTTACACATACTGAGGTGCTTCTAATGCATCAGATGATGCTCGATTCAGAAAACTAAAGTAGATGATTTCCTCATGGGATGCTGGGCATGAAATAGATTTGATGTGTGGTGAAATCCATTTAAGGGAGGAGGAGAAAATGTTTGTTTCCCCCATTTTGTGGGGTCAATAGTTATTCCAAGAATTTTGGCTAACTGTGTCCCAAAAATGTAGATCTTGCTATCTATGAACCACAACCCACATGATTTTTCTACATAATCTAATAAAACATGAACTAAACTTGACCATGGAACTATCTAACTCTATACTCCGCATGATCTGGGAACATACTTAGAATAACCTTGCACAAGAAGTGTGGTTTACCACTATAATAATATGTAGAAATATCTCATGGTCTTGAACCATATCGTGTCTAGTTTAAAAAACTGTGTGACATCCCTTATAGGGCCACATGGTTTCTCTACAACAGCCATGTGGTTTTAGAAAGCTTTTAGACCTATCGATTTCTATAGGAAAGAAATATTTTTGGGAATAGTTCCTTGGAAAACCCTTCAAACATATGAGACACATCTCAGTTCATTAACCACATCCAAAAACACAAATTAAAAGTGTTTCAATGTTTAGTTTAACATTTTAAGGATCAGTTAAAGATTTGATCAATTAACCAAAAAAAAGTTCCAAAACCTATGAGGAAAAAAATCCAAAAACAAGGGACCTTACTGTCTATGTAATAAGAAAATTCTCATCCATAAGAAGCCTTAGAGAACAACTAAACATGTGACAACCTACATGGGTTCAGCAATTCAACTCAAATGGTTGTGTTGTGTTTCCAACACCCAAATCACCTCTAGGAATCTTTCTAATCTTATAGTACCTAGGCCACTGAAACTTGAGCCATTGATCAAAACTATAATTGTAACATCAACATTGAGACTACCCATGACCATATAACCTAATACTCTATCACCTCATCGTATAAATCATCAATCATTTAATGGGGGTCCCCACCATTAGATTTAGTTTTAAATGGACAATTCATTGTCACAGTATGCCCATCATCAGAATTTCCTATTGAACACATATTGTGTCCTAGAAAAATTCTAAAAAAATGTATCAAATTTAACATGAGGGAACTAACATAATTTCTCAATATGATTGAATTTGATTAACTTTAATCGACCAAAATCAAACTGGTCACACATTGGATTACATTGAATGCCTCAGTCTTACCTTTATGATCGAATTTCTATATCCTGAAGGAATGCATTATTTGATTTCTAAAAAAACAATGTACAACTAAAAAGAGAGAATATGATGAAAAATCGTCAATTAACTACTTCTTAAAAGATATCAGCTCCTACAACTGACTAATCACTAGAATTGGTTTCCAAAAAAATTGTCCTTAGGAAAACTAGGATAGTTCATAGAGGGCTTAATGATTTCCATACATGACTTTCAGTTTAATATTATAGTTGAACCATCTCATTTTAAAATTATAATCATGAAATACCACCGACAACAACACTTGTCAGATCTACTATACTTGTGTTGTCACATAGTACTCCATGCATGACACCCACTTTTTTATTTCTTCCAAATCAATCATCAAACCGTACTTAAAATATATTGAGGATTCAATCCATACCTATCTTCAAATATTAATCATAAAATAAGTTTAAAAATGACTATCACTTGACTAGTCTCATGGACCCAAAACCATTATAACATGAGGGTCACCCTCAACAACTGATACTCCACTCCCAACATTTGGACAAAATTCAAATAAAAAATAGAAATTGTGCACCATATCCTATGATTATTACTCATAATATATAAAAAATGACATGGCTAGGGTCCTTCTTATTCCAAGAATTAGCACAAATTTCAACAATCACCCATCCCTAATTCCAAAAAAGATTTCTTATGTGGAATTTTGAATTTGAATGATAGTGAGGAATGCCACCTTCTAATTACCATTTGTGTAATACGGACAAGTTTTCATATCTTAAAACCAATCTTTGGGTGAAAATAATATATACTCATTCCATCAGATGATAAAAAAATTTATTTATGTAGCTCAAAGTGTCAGTGATGATCTGTTGACATAATTTGAGAAACATCATTATAATGGACATGATCTCCTCCATAAAAGAGAATACAATGATTCTATCGACATGCCTATATTGATCCTCCAGATCCATGATCATTAAAAATAGGCTATATTTTACTATACCAACACTGACATCATGTATCCTGAAAATACGGGTCAAGGTCCACTAAAGGGTTAACTATTAAGTGTCACCCATCCCATTTATATATTATCAATGATCACAAGGAACTTGCACTAAATTTCATGAAGAACTAGGTCACCTTTCCTTCAAGCGCCACATTTTGATCCTTTGATCCTTGAACCTTACTCATTTACCCCTCAATGACAATCCTAAATAGCTTCAGAACATAATAAAAACTTGATAAACATAACATATGTAGTGTGTGTACATCGTGTACCTCCAAATTCATAAACCTGGATCATGATTCATAGATTTTTCCATCAACATAGTAAAAATAAATATACTACATGACACATCAATATTTTAATATGTGGGGTGTTACTTTATAAATTATCTTTAAAATCAGGCATCTCAAATATTCCTTAATTTTTTGAATGACCACCCATCTCATGGAATCTATTCAAAAATAATGTCCCATGCTAAAAGAACTAGTTAACTAGGTCAAACACTAGAGCAGTCCAACCAAAAAAAGACAATTATAATAAACAAGATGTTTGGGTACTTTTCAAAATAAAGGGAATCACCATAAATGAATAAGAATATTCAATCACCTACCATGCATTGGTCTTGAAAAGAGCATAAAATGAATCTTACCAGTAAAATTCATGCAGAGTCAAGATATAGCTTCATACACATGTTGTCTTTAATATAAAATCACAATTTATGTTCTATGTTCTGAGTCAATGAGAAGGAATATAGGTCTGTCCAACTAGCTTAAAGGTCTCCATCACATGAAACATGTATCATTTATGAGAACCATCCACATGTAATATAACATACTAGTAAAAACTCTTAAAAACGATTTAATTAAAGTTAGTAAGGAAGAATAGTCCTACATTGGTTATAATATATTGTCATTGGAATAATGACATCACATTCCAAACATCAGGCAACCAGGACATTGTTTTTACAGACCATCAGAATAGGGGAAATCTCACTAAAATGATAAGATTATAATTTAATGAAACATAGTTAACACTCACTGGGAATCAGTATATGCAAAAGAACCCCTCAATGTTAAACTTACCAGACAACCACTAGTAAAACATGGGGGATCCTTTCATTATTTCTTAATTTAACTGGGACAAATTGAATCTGAACGGATCCCCTCATTTGAAAACTGAATGGAACCATTTATCAATGGTTTATGGTTAGAAGGTTCTTCCATTACTTTGATAGTTCCTTACATACATAAGGAATAAACCATAAAACAAGTTCATAACTGAAGTGATCCGTAGACCTTATCGCCGAACCTCTAGGTCCAATACAACCTTTGAAGAAGTCAGTAGAGTTCCATTAAAATGGTCGTATTATTATTCATGAAAAAACGCGAGGAAACATTTAAAAATTAACCGTAAAATTTTTCCCTTACATCAAGAACCATAAAAATATTTAGTTTTGAGTCATTTAAATTATTCTCTTTTATAAAAAAATATATAATATTGCCCCCTATAAGGATAAATTATTTCAGTTGTTAGTTAAACTATACTGTTTAATTTATTTATATAATTCCTTGAAATATTTTGTAAATTATCTCATAATTTCCATTTCAACCATTTATTTTATTCAAGAGTTTTCACAACTATCTCTGTTAAATAAAATATCAATTTCCAATCTAATAAGGAAACATTATTTAGATCGTAGATGTACTTCTAAATAACTAACATCTGATAACAATAATTCCCAAAAATAGATATGGTGTATTTTATTTATTAAGGTAACTTGTAAAATAATATTACATCGTACATTAATTTATACTAACATATATTCTATTACAGAAACTTTAAATTACCATTCCATTTTCATTTACATAAACCCATTGGGTTTAAGTACTAATCACATATGTATGTAAAGTGTAACACCCCAACCCAAGTTACACATAGTCGGTGTATTATTTTAATACATTGGCATTATTACAAGGAATCAATCCCCAATGGATAGATTAGTTTAGCAATATTAGAAAATATATTACATATATGAACGTTACATTACAATTTCTAAAAAACACAACATAAATAATCCTTTAAGAGCGTCATTATTCCCCTAGATTAACCCTGTATATGAATCATAACACACTTTGTTTCATCCTAGGAAAATAAAACGTAAGAGGGGTGATATCAGGTCCTCAATAAGGGTAAATAATTTATCCAAAGATATAAACTTTTAAGGAAATATGTGTAATAAAAACAACAGACTTTTTAAACATAAACATGAACATAATATGGAAAAAATAAATCAAAAACTACCATATAAAGATGCACATGGATATTATACTAGTCGAATAATCATATGTAATATCTAACTTCATAATGAGGGAATTCCTAATGCGGAAATCATAACCACATAGTCAAGGCCTCATTCCAAGACTACAAATAAATTTTTTTCAAAGACTTCTGCCAAGACACTAGTTTGTCCCATGAGACCTAACGATGCATTGAGGAGCTGTAGTAGGATTCACCCATTACATACTAAGTCCCATGCATTCTTCATATAAAAATATTGTAACATAACAAAAAAATTCATTTTAAAACTAGAATATGAAATGTTAATACATTAACCATAAACCATGGAGGTTATAAAAATTGTACATACATAGTCAAACATATCATAACTCATTCAATATAATATGGACAACTTTATTATAGTAAATCAACATCAATCATGAATAATATCCAATAAAGGATTTTAACAAAGTTGAAAATAATCAATAAAACACTTTGAGAGAAATACCCCTTTCCAAGAAATCCATTAATGTTTGCACAATTTATAAAAAAGCCATTTAAATTTTATTTAGGAATCAAAGTTTCCCATACAACTATGAAACATTGAAAGAAAATTAACACTTTAAAATAATCTTGTCTTCATAAATAAATACTTAATATCATTTTGAAAACATGGACATTAATTAAATGATTTAGAAAAATAAATCTTTAAAAACATTTAATATGATAATCTAGTTAAAGATTCCCTTCTATAAAAGCATAAAATATTCATTTTTAAAACATTTTAATGAAACATGGACATAGATGATAAATATTTCATAGTATATACATACAGATAAACAATCTCAGATAATAATGAGATTGAGGAAATAACCCTAACTGTGTAATTTCCTTTGGTCAAGGGTATGTTTAACCTCCTCTTTAATGACTATAGTATGTTATTAAATTATACTATAACCATATTCATATTTATGATATCATACATTATTAAATTATGACTTTATACTACCCATTTAATAAAAATTTCTATGTTAAAATAGCATTTTAGGCAATAGATGCTTTCTTACGTGATTTAACTTATTATTCTTGATTTCATCACTTATATCATGTTTTAATTGCCTCTGAAATATAAAAACTTATTTATTTATCATATATACTATGAATATAAATATCTATTATAGATAGATATATGAAGTGGAAAACACAATTTATGGAAACGGTAGGTCGTACGTACGCATAAATTTTGTTTCCGTTTCAATATTGTATTGAACGGAAGTAAGTGAATGAGATATATTTAAATACTCTCTCTCTCTCTCTCTCACACACACACACATGTATATATATATTTCTAGTAGAATTTTTGTGTCATATATTTCATAGTTATTAATAATATATATTTTTAAAATCATCATTGACTGGTAAATGTGGAAATTAATCTCATCACATCATTGAGACGGTAAGTCGTATGTACGCACGACTGACGATATAATTCTATTGATGGTGAAATAGTATATAATTGGATGATATATTATATATACAGAATAACTAACATGTTATATTTATTATTTACATAAATTTTACTCATTATTATACTCATCCAAATAATAAAGTGTTGAATAACTAACTACACCACAACGTGGAGACGGTAAGTCGTACGTACACACGTATTGTGACTTTATTTTTAATAGGATGCATAGATTTAATAATATGGTTTTACCATATTTATAATAACATATCACTATGTAGAAGGTATTGGATTTATTATTTTGTTATGGAAACAAAAAATAAAGATGAACTGGATAAAGAAAAGAACTTTGAAAGAGGTGATGAAATTATTACCTCTTCTTCTGATTCGTCCATTTTAATATGATTAAAATGACTCTTTAGGGTGGCTTTATGATTAAATTAAGGCCTCTAGGATGATGTGGGTGTATATGGGAGTATATTGGAGCTGGTGTTTTCTGAGCCCAATGGCTTTGAAGGTGTGATTTTGAGAGAAGGGGGAGTGCCTTTTTAAAAGAGAGGTGAGGGTCACTTTATGAAAAGCTTGATATCTTATTTTATTAGAAAACCAATTTTAGTTTCTAATTGATCCAAAAAGATTTATTTTGAGGATAGGGTGGTTCTTGGTCGAAAACCCCTCAACTAATAGGTTTTATACATGTTTAGGTCACCATATTTACCATATCATTTAGATTTAACTCTTAGTTAAACAGTTTAACTTTTACCATGTCTTCTTGCATTATTATAATAAATGGTTAAAAAATGTACAATAAAATGACAAGAGAACCTCAAGTGGTTAATTAATGAAATATCTATAATTATTTAAGTCCATTGGCTGATTATTATATTTTTAGGAATATAATATCATTTAATAATGTAGTATTTGTTTTATAAACACCTTTATGTCAATTTGGACACTATTTAGTATTTGGTTTTTGTGAAAGTCAAAAGAACATGATTACTTTGAAAAAATTAAATTTAATCAATAAAAAAATGTCATAATAACATAGAAATTTCGTGTAATTATTATATCATAATGATTTCAACCGTGTCTCTTGGATTTTAAAAAATTCAATTCACAGAAGTGGTAAAATTATGTTTTATGCAAATTTGCAAATGTGCCTAAAAGATGGATAAAAGACATTAAAAATTTCTATAAAATTTTATACATATAATCTTATTAAGAAATGACTCCAATGAATTTAATTGAACTAATATAGGTATTATGTATCATTTTTGACTTCAAAATAATTTTAAATGAAAATTCTAATTATTTAAATAAAAGTCTTTTTTAAACAGTAACATAATGTTTTTCTATATTCATCAATAATTGAATGTTTTCAGAAAAATACAAAAAATTCACTCTAAGATAATTTTGATCTTCCAAATCTAAAAATGATATCCATTTTTCAAAATTAAAAACATATCAGTCTCATTAATTAATTTAAAATTAATTCCAACTGTCAAAACTAGAAAGTAGGGTTTTAAGAAATAAAAACTATCAAAAGATGGACATGTGTTTATTGACAATTTAAATTTGAATTTACATTCAATGAACTATATTATATTAAATAATAAAAATATAATCAAATTAGAATTTAAAACCACTCAAATTCATAATTTAACAACATAAATTATTTCCATTAAAAAATTAGTTTTTAATTAAAATTTAGAATTTTCACTATTCCTGAAAATATGAAAGTTATCGGAAAAGAACGAAAAATTTATCCAAACTAAATTTTTATTATCCGATTCTAAATAAGAATTTAATTTCATTAAATTTAATATAAAAAGTGTCAAAATTGGATTTAATAAGGGTTCTCCATTAATGGTAGAAAAATGATATTTTTTTAAAAAATACTTCTTTTATCTGAAATTTGAATTTTTCCTTATATTATATATAGGAAACAAAAAAATATGAATTTTACAATTATATAGGATACATATAAAATTTAAAATATGGTTAACACTATTCATAACTGCTTTTAAACGACTAGTTTGATAGGTCGGGATGTGCTTGAACTTGGTGTTGCATATAGTACAAACTATTGATTTAATTTAAAGAGATAATGTACTATTAAATATTTGGGTGTTACATAATCCCCTCCTTAATGAAGTTGTGACATCACATTTTGAAATTTTTCTTAGAAAATAAAAGTTTGAAAATAGAAAATACCTTTGTGGAAAACCAAAATTGGAAATAGTGGTAATAATATTTAGCCTTAATAAGAGGGAAAGGGAAATCAAAGAGTCACCACCAAATTAGGATTTAGATTAGGAGAACATTGGTGGAAATTTGATATACATAACTGGTTGAAAATGTAAATATTTATAGGGGTGATTGAGGTCATCAATCACAAAAAAGTGAATAATAAATAGAAAATTGAGGGCCTTAAAGCCATAAATATATGATGACCAAAAGTATCATCAAAACATAAGGTATTAGGATAAAACATGTTTGGTTTTAAGATCCTTTCCCTAAAGATTAAGAATTAATTTCTTCATAGAATAGGAAAAAGAATACTTAACAAGTAGAGTTCTATCCTTCAACTATCTTCTACCACAAACTCATCTTTCACTCTAAAATATAAAAGAACTTGAAAATATTCTATTTATCTTAATCATATAGGCTTTCAATAAAAATTAATTTATAATTAATTTTCCATATCTTTTAAAAAACTACATTATACAAACAGGGGCATCACATAAGCCAGTGGTAGGTGATGCACCCTTGTTTCCCTTCGGTAGTGTGTTCAACTCTCGCGGCCTTGCCAGACGTGACAGGTTGTCGCCCGAACTTCGAAGAATCTTTTTATAAAAAAAATTAGAAAAATTAAGAAATGACTTATCCTTAAACCCTAGTATCCAATGTACATATTAATAAATTCCAATATTTAGACTAATCCAAAATAATCATGACTAAAATCATGGTCCAAGAATTTATAAGGAAGGTCAACATAACATAAGGAAGATCTCTCTTTTCCACATAATATAATGTGAGTAACTTCATCATGTATTCTCTCAGAACATGGTAACACCCTGAATTACCATAAAAACATATTTATTATATTGTTGTTCCCTTATTCCTCATATAATACTAGATATATTCCTTATATTAATTTTTTTAATATCCAACAATGATGGAATAAACAAACCATTAATCAGTTCCAAGGTTGTCAAGACTATCTAATATAATTTATCCAAATAAACTATCTTTTATTCCAAATTCCCTACCTCAGAATCAAGGCCAAACTAAGGTTTATCTTTCCTTAAACCTGGTATTTTCTAAAATGATTAAATTGTTGTTTAGTCACTTTTAATAGCACCATATAACCTCAAATCATCAATAAAAATATACAAAAGTGCAATCCTTATGTAATCCGTAATTCTTATAACCAGCACATCGTTGAAGCAACACTAAAATGACACAATTAGTTAATAACAACATAAGAACACAAGTCATTCTCTTCATATGTAGTTGTATCATAACTTGATTATTATCCAACAACATAATTTGTGGTATAATCTAATAATTGGGACATCGATTCGCATAATGTCCCAACTACTTGAAAATGAAGAACTTTACATTTGAAACATTTTTCTTACCCTTGCAATAATGTTCATGGTGTCCTTTTTCTCAACACTTATAACAAACTCCCATTCCATTGAATCATTTAACAAGGTTACTCATTCCAAGTTATCACATCTGGGAAAATACTTCTTTCCCTTCTTCCATTTATTAATATTTCTCTCTACCATACTTTTCATACCCATCTTCTCATCAAATACATAAAATTCATATAATCCTTTACATATTTTAATAACACGTGATATTATTTCTTCATATGATTAGAATACATGGTAGACTATTTCCATTCTAAATGTTGGCTTAAGACCATGAAATATATGATCCTTCTTACTCTTTAGATCATGTGTATTGCTGGAGTTCTCATTACTTCTACTGGGAACCATTTCAAAATAATGGCATACACTAGGTTAGTTTATGAATAACAATGCATAATTACAAACATGTAAAATAACTAATATAAATTAAATATTTTATGCATATAATCCACAATTTTAAAAAAAAAATGTTTTCTTTGAGAGGTATTTACTCGTAAATCCTTTATAATGATTTTAAAAGAAAATGTGAATTATCCTAAGCATATACCCTAGGATTTTCCGAACCAAGAGTGAAACGCGACCCATTGTCATGTATTAGGATACCCTAGGTCTAGCTTGAAACTCCTTGTCAGAGTTTTCAATCCATGGTACATTGGTGCCAGAGCTGCCTTTACCTGCTCATATCTAGACAGGGATGTATTGTTTTGAAAATTAACAAAATTTCTACATTAACAAAATTCTAGGAAGTTTTTTAATACTAATCCTCATAGTCTCTCTTAGGGTAATATTTCAAAAATAGAGTTTATCAAAATCTATTTCTAATGTTGTTGTTAAGCATCCTGTAATACCAATTGTAACGCCTCGACCCTAATTACCCAAAGTCGGTGCATTATTTTAATGCATTTGCATGATTACATAAAATCATGTCCCGATGGTCTAATCATTTTAGTAGCCTTGAAAATAGATTACATATATGAATGTTACAATAAAATTCCAAAATTAAAAAAAAACATAAATAATCCTTTCAAAACTCCATTATTCCCCTATCTTAACCCTACATATCAATCATAACACACGTATTTGCATCCTATGAAAATAAAACATAAGAAAGGTGTGAACATAAGTGCTCAGTAAGGATAAATAATTTAGCAGAAGCTAAAAATATTAAGGAATGATGTGTAATAAAAAAACAGCCTTTTTAGACATAAACTAGAACATAATGTGGAAAAAATAAATCAAACATTACCATATAAACATGCACATGGATATTCTAATAGTCAAATAATCACATTTAATAACTAATTTTATAATTAGGGAATGCACAATGTTGGACATCATAACCACATAGTCAATGCCTCATGCCAATACTACAAGTAAGACGTTTTGTCAAAGATTTGTTCCAAGATACTAGTTTGTCTCGTGAGTCCTACTGATGCATCGAGCAGCTATAGTGGGCTCCACCCATCACTTACTTAGTCCAATGCATTCCTCATATGAAAGGGTTGAAATATAACATAAACATTCGTATTAAAACTGGCATATGAAATGATAATCATTTAACCATAAACCTTGAATGGTATAAAAATAGCATATCCACAGTTAAACATATCATAACGTATTAAATATAATATGGAACATTATATTATAGTAAATCAGCCTCAATAAATAATAATATCCAATAAAGGATGTTGACATAGTTGAAAATAATTAGTAAATATCTTTGTGAGAAATACACCTTTTGAACAAATAATTTAAAAGTCGCATAATTTTTAAAGGGATACATTAAAATTTTATTTTTGAATCAAAGTGTTTCATACTACTTTGAAAATTCTAAAATAAATTAACACTTTAAAACAATTATGTCTACGTAAATAAATCATTAAAATAATTTTGAAACATGGACATTACTTAAAAGATTTAGCAAAATAAATCATTAAAATCATTAAAAATTATGAAATAGTTAAATATTTCCTTCCATAAATACATAAAATATTCTATTTTAAAACAATTTAAAGAAACATGGACATAGATTTTTAATATGTCCAAGTAGATACTTATAGATAAACAATCTCGAATAATAATGAGATTGAGGAAATAACCCAAACCTTGTACTTTACTTTGGTGGAGGGTACATTTAACCTCTTGAATAATGACCATAGTATGTTATTAAATTATACCATAACCATATTTATATTTTGGATATCATAATTGATTAATTTATGACTTTATACTACCCATTTAATAATAATTTCAATGTTTAAATAAAATTTTGGGTAATAATCGCTTTCTTACATGGTTTAACTTGTTATTCTTGATCACATCACATATATAATCATTTAAGTAATTACAAAATATAAAACAATATTTATGTATGATATATTTTCAGAATATAAAAATTTATAATATATTGAAATATGAAATGGAAAACACCGTTTATGGAGACGTTATACCATATGTATGCATAAACACTGTTTATGTTTTCATATCATATTGAACGAAAGTAAGTGAATGAGATATATTTAAATACACACACAAACAAAGATATATATATATATATATATATATATTTCTAGTAGAATTATTATGTCATATATTACATACTTATTAATAATATATATTTTGTTAATCTTCTTTGAATGGTGAACGTGGAAATTAATCTCATCATGTCATGGAGATAGTACTACAAAAATATGCAAGGTAAGTGCAACCCTTTTATCAGCGCTAAAAAAAGTGATGATAAAGCGGGCCTTTATCAACGCTAACAAAAGTGCTGATAAAGGGGTGCTTTTAACATCACTAAAAAAGACCTGTTAAATGCCCCCCTTTATTAGCAAATTTTTAATCGATGATAAAGGCCCCCCTCTATCAGGGATTTCTTTATCACTGATAAAGGGGACCCCTTTATCAGCACTTATTTTAGTAGCACTGATAAATGGGGCATTTATAAGTGCTTTTTCCTTCCATTTATAAATTTTATGTTTCAAAAAAATCACGAAAAATAAAATATTGTTATATAAGTATATTTATATTGATATAAATATAATATATATTTTTTAAATATGTTTTAGATAAATATAAATAGAATATTACATTTAATAAATAAGAAATTTAGTGAAAATGGATTTAATATATATAAAATATTCTTATTAATTAATAATTTTCTAATTATTACTGATTAAAAATAATTTAATAACAATGTGAAGAAACAAAAAATCAAAAAAAAATTAATAAAAGATCTAAAATAAGTTGAAAATGTAACTCATAATTCAAACGAGCATAACTTTTGATCTGGGTGTCCGTTTTAGCTCTACTACATATCAAATCGAATCCCGCAACAAGCTCTACTCGCTAGTGATTGAAGAAAAGCTTCTGTAAAATTTCTCGAGGTCAAAAAAGGCCTAGAAGTCCTCTAAAATTGATTTTTTAGTCAGTATATCCTGATTTGTTAACATTCAAACAGGTATAAATTCTTATCTGGATGTCCCTTAGGCCTATACCACATATTATTTTGAAAATTATTTCATTTTTCTTTGATTTGACTGGTTTTGAAGTTGAAACGGGCTTTGGATTATATGTTATGGTCGTTTTAACATTCTATGGACTTCCAAACACACACACACATATATATATATATGTATGTATTTATTCTTAAATATATAAATGTGTGTGTGTGTATGTGTGTGTGTGTGTGCATGTGCTTGTTTGTTGTATATATGTATGTATGTATATATTTATTTATTTATAAACACACATTAAAAACATATTTCAAAAATGTATTTAACACTAATATTATAAGTATAAATTAATTTAAAAATAAATATACTGATAAAAATTTATAACTAAAAATATATATATTAAAATAAATTAAAATATATTAATATAATAGTGAATATATATATATACTAATATATGAATAAATATATTTATATTAATATGAATCTATATCAATATACGAATAAATATAACTATTTATATATATATAAATAAATAGATATATCATTAAATAGAGAGAAAAACGAAATGGATTTGTGTTAAAGGTGAAACCATGAAAGGGGGAAGGTCGGAGGTTCGAGTTCAGGTGGAAGCGAAGTGGTGCACACGTTTGAGGATGTGCGGGAAGGGTAGCGCATGGGAGAGTGTGAGGGGGGGGGGTCTACCTAGTGCTGATAAAGGGGGGGTCAAGCATTGTTAAAATATCTCCCCAAATTATATAATTTTTTTTTTTAATTTTTTAATTTTTTTTTGACTTTTATCAGTGCCTTTTAAAAGCTCTTATAAAGGTCCCTTTTATCAGTGCTAAAAAAATCCTTGATAAAGGGGTCTTTTATCTACACTTTATTTAGCCCTGATAAAATGGGCCTTTATCAGCACTTTTCGGAGTGCTGATAAAAGGGACCCCCCTATATCATCGCTGAGCTTTATAGTGATTTTTTAGCACTGTTAAATCCCATTTTGAGCGCTGATAAAGCCCATTTTTTATTAGTAATATGGTAAGTCGTATGTATGCATGAGTGACGATATAATTCTATTGATGGTGAAATAGTATATAATTGGATGGTATATTATATATACAGAATAATTAACTTTTTATATTTATTATTTACATAAATTATACACATTATTATACTTATCCAAATAATGATGTGTTGAATAACAAACTAAACCACAAGATGGAGATGGTATGTTATACGTACACACGTATGATGACTTTGTTATTAATAGGATGGATAGAATAATGAATATGGTTTTACCATATTTATAATTACATACCATTATATAGAAGGTACTAGATTTATTATTTTGGTATGGGAACATCAAACAAAGATGAATTGGAAGAAGAAATGAACATTGAAAAGGTGATGAAATTATTACCTCTTCTTTAGGTGCTTCTATTTTGATTTGATCGAAAGGTCTCACTAGGTTGGCTTTCTGATCAAAGTAACGACTCTAGGTTGAACTAATGGTAGTTGGTAGGATATTTGAGTAGGGGTTGGCTGAGCCAAACAACATTGGAGATGTGATTTTGAGAGAAGGCGAAGTACCCTTTTATAAGAAAGGTGAGGGTCACTTTTGGAAAATATTGAAATATTATTTTATTATAAAATATTTTTGGTTTATAATGGGACCAAAAGGATTTATTTCTAGGATAATGTGTTTATGGGTATAAAAACCCCAAACTAATAGGTTTTAGACAATTTTTGGTCAACATATTTACCTTATCACTTAGATTTAACTTTCAGTTAAATATTTTAACTTTCAGTTAAATATTTTAACTTTCAGTTAAATATTTTAACTTTTAACTTGTCTTTTTGTATTATTATAATTACTTTTTAATAAAAATACTATAAAATTCCAAGACAAACAAACGTGGTTAATTATTGACATATCTATCATTATTGAAGTCCGTTTCTCGAACCTTATATTTTTAGGAATATTATATCATTTAATAATATAGTATTTGTTTTAAAGACTAATTTTTTCTATTTTGACACTATTTAGTATTTCGTTTTGTGAAAGTAAAAAAAATTATTTCTTTGAAAAAAATAAATTAAATAATCCTTATATGTCATATTAACCTATAAAATTATTGTAATGAATCAAAAGCCACAATTTACATTTATATTTTAATTTATAATTTCAATTATTTTAATCTTTCATTAATACATTAATTACTGCATCATCATTATGTATAAATAAAATTAATTATTTAATGTATGAATATTATAAATAAAATATCATTATATATGAAATATTTTTATCTTTATATTGAGTATTTATTGTAGAATTTATATTATGTATAACCCTATATTAAAAAGGTTTTAGTTATGAAAATTTGGATTTAACACTTTTAACTCTTCTTTAACTAAAATTATAATAAATTCCCTAATTTAATCCTTGTGGATGAAAAAGAATCAGATTTTATTCCTAAGGTTTAATTTGGTCTAAAAAACTTATCCAGTAGAATTAGGACATGTGTTAGGTAAATTATAATTCATTTGTACCTTTAATTACCCTATTTACTTTTAACAGTGGTAAATAAAATTTAACAGCTACTATTCACCAAAATTATTTTCATCCTATTGAACCACATTTTACTTACTAATGTCAACCATGTCACTCGGATTTTTGAAATTCATTTCACAGAAGCGGTAAAGTTATGTTTTATGCAAATTTACAAATGTGCCTAGAAGGTGGATAAAAGATATTAAAAAATTCAATAAAATTTTATAAATTTAATATTATTATAAAATGACTCCATTTATTTATATTGAACTAATATATGTATTTTGTATCTATTTTAACTTTAAAATAAATTTAAATAAACATAATAATTATTTAAATAAAAGTCAGTTTTAAATATTAAAACAATGTTTTTCAATATTCATCAAAAATTGAATGTTTTCATAAAAATAAAAAAATTCACCCAAAGGTAATTTTGATATTCCAAATCCTAAACTGGTGTCTATTTTACCAAATTAAAAACATTTATTCTTCATTAATTAATTTAAAATGAATTCTTTCTATAAAAACTAGAAACCAGTTTTTTAAGAAGTAAAAACTATCAAAAGATTGACATGTGTTTAGGTAAAATTTAAATGTGAATTTACATCCAATTACCTAAAATATATTAAATTATAAAAAAATAATATAATTATACCTTTAAACCACTCAAATGAATAATTTAACATAGAAAATTATTTTGATTAAAATAATTTTTTTTAATTAAAATTTAGTATTTTCAATATTCATCAAAATATGAATGTTGTGAGAAAAGTACAAATATTTTATTCAAACTAAATTTTTGTGTCCCACTTCTAAAGAGTAATTTAATTTCTTTAAATTGAATATATAAAAGTGTAAAATATTGCATTCATAAAGTTTTCTCCCTTAAATGGCTGAAAAGCGACATTTTTTAAAAAATACAACTTTTCTCTGAGAAATTTAATTTGTCATTATATTATATCTATGTAACAAAAAAGATGAATGTTAAAATAATATAGGATATATATAAAATTCAAAATGGGGTTAATAATATTCATAATCACTTTTAAATGTCTAGTTTGATAGGTCCTGATACACTAGAGCTTGGTGTTTTGTGTTGCACAAGCTATTGAAATAATTTAAAGAGATAACATACTATAAAATCTTGGGTTTTTATATAAAGGTGATCAATGAGGGTTCAATATTGTTAATATGGTTTGAATTAAATGAAACCCATAATAGTTTATATTATGGAAATTTAAAACACCCTTATTGGTTTTATCTCATAAGAATCATGTGAATACTAACATACTCAGGTAGAGATCAATTTATCTCATAATCATTAATCCTGAACTTACTTATGTGGGTATAGTTGTGCATTTTAAGATTTACTCATTTGGGTCACCATTCCAAAGTCTTAGAGGTATAATCTAGAATAAAGGCAGTAATTTTTTATAAATATTTTAATTTATTATATATGTATAAACATCGTAGTTTGGTTGGATGAATTATCATTCCTAGGTTATAAAGTTACTTTCCTTTAAAAGTTATAAATGAAATTTGTATAGCTCCAACCAGGTTTCAACATTTGGTTTCAGAATAAAAAATTTCCAAACATAATGGTTTTTTTATATTGGTCACCTTTCCAAATTTTTAAAATTCCATACACTTTATAATATTTAAATTAGAACCAATTCAATCACCAGTATATATATTTCAGTCCATGAAAGATTGTTTCATGGATTAAACAATTTATAATCAGTTGGTTAAATATAATCGCATAATGAAAATATATGGGAAAACCCCATTTAGGTTTATATAGACACATTATTTAACAAAACATATATAATACTTTTGGAAAAGGAATGATAAAAATCATGTTACAATGGTCATAATCTTGGTAATTTACTTTCTAAGAAGAGAATATGAGTATTCCTAAACAAATCCACCAAACATGTTATATTGGAAAACAAGCTATATTATTACCTATGTAGCGGTTTGAATAAGAAAGTTGATAATCACACAATAATGTTATAAATATTATTATGCATTATGAATCCTATGAATAAATATAAATATAATGCAATATTCATGGAAGATATGTTCTATGTTCCTACAATGATTCATGAAACAAAACATCAATTCCATTGCAGGATAAGTGTAAATTTCAAAAATCATAAATCAATATCTAGTGGAAGTACAAAAATCCCACAATGTGAAATTATGGCCAACTATAATATATAAAAATATTTCCACCCCAGATAAATTGTTCATTCTTCCATGCATGGGTTGGCTGGACCCAGAAAAAATCTTCTTACCAAGTTCCAAAACATTCTTGATATCTGATCTACCATCCAAAAATAGTAACAAAAAAGGGAAAAATAATCCTATAATATTAATTTGTATCATCCAAACTTAGAATACACTGATAATGGGCCCAATACGAGTTGGCCATATGACCTCAATGGTGCCTCATTGTACACCATACATTGTCGACTAGTAATGAAGGCCTAATGAAGGTATAACAGGGGGTACTGTACCATATGGATTTATAATAAATATAGTTGAATAAATAATAAATAACGTAAGAGTAATAAAAGTAGCTGGTTATGATAAAAGAATAATAATCATTTGTGAATATTCTACAATGTAGAACAATACATGTACAGTTGGTAAAAATAGAAAATACAAAAGGAAAAGGAAAAATCTATATTGTCCATCTATTGTATCTTCCAGAGCTCAAGCTCAGTAGTGTGCTACTAAGATTCCATGTACAATCATGACAATGTAAACATGAATTGTAAACTTGGTCATACAACCATGAGGTTTATTTGGGTACTCATGTACAATGTTAGCTTCAACAGAGTGAGAGATTCACACATTGGGACACCATTGATAGTATCTAAAGATATCCATTCTGTGAATACAAAATAATATAAGTGAATTTATATAAAAAAATAAGTTATTGTTGTAAATAAATAAATGTATCTAAATTTTCTCATGTTCCATAAGGAATCCTGGATGATCATATCGTCGTTTTCCTAATCTAAAATGTATCTAAAATTAATTCACCATGTGAATATATATATCTATATATATATTTATTTATATTTATATCCAGTACATGAGGATTAAATATTATATCAATTCATAGTCAAAATAGTTTTTAGTGTATTAGAAGGATTTCATGCCTGAGTATCATGATCATATAATGGATTCCATTCCTGTGGACACCATTCACATGTATCATAATAATATGGGATTCTATGCATTGGGACTCTACACCCAAGTTTCAGAATATAGGGATGTCATGCCCATATATTGTTCTATAAAATATTTTTTATCATTTCAATTAAAAATACCATGTTAGGTTGGTGATATGGTATTACCATTCACTCTTCACTTCTCATAATTATAAAATTCTGTTTGTTCAATGATAATGAGAACGTGCATTTACATGAACATGCCATACTACTATATATTTATAAATGATAAATAAGACCATGTACAAAAAAAATAACTTTACAGTTCAATGATAAATAATAAAGAGACCATTTCAATTTATAAGTATATTTATACAGTAATGGGATGGTTCATTCCACAACCAATTTATCATCTGATATGGGTTAATATTTTTATTCATCAATTTATATGGTCCTAGTGTAGATCATTGTCTATATCATTTTATCATATTTTTAATAGTAATTTCCTTGGCTATGAAATTTTCCATGCTATTTATCCATTTAAATATATGTAATTAAAAGGTCTAAGAAAGTACACATGCCCATTTGAATATTAAATAATTCATTTTCAATAATTCAAAACGTTTCACTCCAGGGTTAATTTAAATAATGGAAAATAATTAATGTTAAGATAGTATAGCCAATGGGTGAACGAAATTGAGGTCACAATTGTCCAATAATGATAAAATTACTAGAAAATAGTATAGTCATAATTTAGAAAATTAATTTTTATTATTTCAAATTTCTAGAGAAATGCATAGATAATATTTTTATTAGTACAATGACATAATTTATGAACTATGATAATTTAATAGAGAAGTCCCTAGAAAAACTACCTCCTTATTATAATGGTCTACTTGTCCAACATTTGTATTTTATTTGAACATTAATGGGATAAATAAAAAGGTTAGATATATATAAGGAAAGAATAGTTTTAATTAGATTGTATGAAGATAAAACTAATGATGGTGAGGTAAATTAATAAAAGAAGCATGGTGAGTTTTATACATACCAAGGGGCTTCCAACACATTAGAAAACAATCAATTTTTAAAATTTACATAGGAGATAAACCCATGGAAGAGGGAGGTACATTTAGTAATGCAAGGGACTCACTGAGTGGTAAATAAAGGAAAAATGGGGTGAAACCCATTTAGGTGTGAAGGAATAAATAGTCATGTTTCCCCTTTAAATTAGGTGAATGTATAGGATGCATGGTTTTTCTATCCATGAAAAGATCATGTATATATCACCACCTAAGTGATATAGAACACATTAATTGGACACATGGTCTAAAAAACCATGTACATATCATTCGTTGGGAATTTTTCCACCTCACAGCCTTCATAGGTTAGTTGATCAGTTAGAAAAACCTTTGGAAATCCATTTGGATTCCCTATAAATTAAAATAAAGAGATCTCATATGATCATTCTCCGAACATTGAATGATTTATCAAACTGTGTGACCTCCTTTTCAGGGAATTACAATATTTCCTAAGTTTCTACATGGTTAATGAAAATCGTTAAAACTATATTTATTTCTTGAATAAAAATATGTTGGATACTATTTCTCATGAAACTCATCCTAACTACAAAGACACATATCAATCCTTTAACCACATAAAAAACATTTTCAAATGTTCTAGTACTCATGTTTATATTCTGAGGATCATTTAAATATTTTCCCCATTCAAAAACATAAAAGTTCAATAACCTTTTATAAAACAACAGGTCTAAAAACATGGGACCTCAGAGAAAAATTACCAATTCGGTCAGTCACTTTTAAAAATTAAATAAGAAGATAACTGAACTAGAAAAGTGGTCCTTCCTCTAACTCCAGGATGCACCTCAAATCTTCTGGTACCACATGAGCATCTCCAGGCTGAACACATAATGTCAGGCCTCAGCCTAACAAATATCAATAAGATGTGTGGGTATACTCAGGTACCCCATTGAAAGGGTTTTATAAGTAGGTTTTCACTACATAACTCTGTGTTGAAACACCAACATTGTCTCATACATATATTCAATGCAAGGATATGTTCAAGTGACATTGTTTGCAGAGATCCATAGATAATCATCAGAAAAAATATATTAATATATCCAATTCAATCCTCAAGTTCATGACTGTGATCAAACATGCCAGATTCAATCAGTGTTAAGGTTCCTATAAGCTTTTAACAATTTAATTCCAACCATATAATTATCATATCTAGTGGAGTAACATAAAAATCCATAATTATTTGTATCAAACAACCAAAAAATCATTATGAATGAAATATCATCAACATCCAATGAATCATGAGAATGTCCCCAAATATCAGGTTTAATGAAATGCTCAAATATGATTCTTGAGTTTATTATATAATAAATATGTTTGAAACATCCTCTTTATCACCATGCTAAATGAACAAATCCTATGCATCCTGGGAATCCAAATTACGAATTTGTAATTTCACTAGGTTTTACTGAAAATATACATTTGGTGAATTTGATATATAATTCTACAAATAGTGATCATAATCCCTAAACCTGAATGATTATATCCTACATATGCATGTAATTTTAAGAATCCATGGAATCTATAGTATCCGATGCAAACCCAAGGTCAAGTCTTAGTGTCATTATTATTATTCACATGGATCAACATAAGAATCCTAAGATAAAAATTTGGGATCAATTATGAAATCATCTTGTTTTTTAATTTTACATAATAATTAATTGTGGCTCAAAATTAGACTCCAAAGAAGCACCTATGGGCATCCCCAATGTCACTATCATAATATAATTATAGACTCAAAAGATGGATCCTAGTAATCACATCTAGGAATCCATAAATTAATAACAATAAATAAATAAATTCATAAATAAATTTAAAGGGATATCCAAATTCCAAAACCTATCGCCACTACCCTCGTCTTCTTTGTCTCACATATTGGTTATGGGTTCTAAGGTGACACAAGTTACCATATCTTCCCAAGAAGAAACAAAACCTATTAGTGTTATTTAATACATGGGGAACTTAATGGGGTGACATAGACCACTCCATTAGTAAGGGTAAAAAACTTTGGTTCCCTTAGGCCAACACAAAAGTGGAGGAACCCTATATGGGATCCTTGATCTCTAGAGAGTCCCTAGGATCATATCCCATATCATAGGGGATATCACAGTCCATGGTTGTGTCATAAAATGGAAAAGACATCACATTACAATTAGGTATAATGAATTTGAGTATTTCAAGGGATATGGACCGTGACCCATCTAGAATCTCATTGTCATCTAAGGTCATAGTTCCCTATAATCCCATGCATGTACTACCCAAGGTTAGTCCACCTAGGTAATCATATCTCAAAGTTTTTTACCCAACCTACTATGGTCATCCATCCAAAGTCATGTATATCCAAATATAAAATGTTTGAAATATATCATATGTAAGGGATACTATATTATAACAAATGGTTTACTATGGAGAACCTCTATAGGGGATCAAGTTGTTAAGGCCCACCATTTAAATTATGGCCTCAATTATAGGTGGATTTGGCGATCCGACCAGTACACAGGGGTCAATGTGGCCCCAACACCTTGTTCTATCCATTACGAGCTTTGAATTTAAACAAACACTTTTATTAAACAAAACATTTTAACTAAAAAGTTCATTGGACATGGTGGAATGACCTCACAACACATTCTCCATAAATAAATTGAAATAAATCTGCAGGGAAAACATCGAGGACCACTTACTTCCTTGGATGATTATTCAATTTAAATAACCCAACTCAACAACTCCACCCTATCTCATACAAGGTCTATCTAAGATAATTATTCACACCTGGACACCAACCAACTATGTAAGGCCCTAAATCAAGTCACACAATCCAAAATAATTAATATTAATATTTGTAATTAATTGAACAACAAAATTTAATAAAGTAATAAATAATGAAAACTCACTATAAAACCTTGTCATGTAGAAACCTTGATCAAGAACCAATGGGAGGTCCCATAGAAACCTAAGTTTCCCGATGAATTCAAATACATTTCATACAATATAACACCTTTAGATATTTATGGTATGCCTCTTCTTAAATTCATTTTCATCGATAGCTTACATTTCATGCAACAATAATCTTAGATAAACAACTAAATAATAATATTAAATGTTACCACTATAACATAGACATTATATTATTATTTATGAATAGTATTATCAAAATTAATAAAATATATGGATTATAGAAATACAAGATTAATTCCTTGGTTACTAATTAATTATAAATGAAAATATAAGACAATTGAATATAAATGAATTATTTTTATTTTTGTGCTCCCAAATGAGTTTGGTCTTAATAAATTAAATTAATTAGAATTTTTAAATTATATTATTGAAATATATTTTTTGTATTTTCTAATAAATTTTATCTATATTTATCAAATATATTTTATAGGTATAACATAAGAACAAACCCAATTATATATATAAAAACCTATATTTTTAAATGGGTTGTTTTGTCATATTTTAATGGAAGACTTATTTTAAATCCCATTTATGAATGTTTTATAAATTATATTTAAAAAAAATCATTCTTTTAAAGAGGGATAAAAAATTAATACTGGTTTAATTTTTTTAATTTTTATGATATGTTTCATGTTTTGTTGTATATTTTTAAAATATTATATTTTAATTGAATATAGATTCTTCGTCTAAATAATTTATTCTCTAAAATTATATTTTTGAACCCTTTTAAAGTAAAATTATATCAAAATTATTTAATTTAATCTAATTTAGTTCATTTTAATCAATCACTCAATTAAATTTAATATAATAACATTTCAATTTTTTCACTATTTTCACATTAAAAACTCGTTCTCTTATTCCATCAATGGGATTAATTTTACTTTTTATGGAATATTCTATTTATTTAATTTTTAAAAATGGATTTCATATTTAGAATAAATGATTACTAAATTTATAAATAGACTTCTTTTATTTTTGGGAATTAGGATTAGTAAATTTTCTAATTCATTATTAACACGGCTTAATGTAAATAGAGTAATTAAGGGTAAAAAATAATATTATAAATATTATAAAATTACCGTAACACTTGTGAAAATTTAACTGGATGAGTATGATTCGACTAAAATATTCGTTAGGATGAGATTATAACCTTTATACTCCACTAGGATGATTTTATAAGTCATATTATAAGTCATTTACAAAAACATTAATGATGTCATACTCATATTTTAAAAACCGTATCATTTTTTAATATGGTTATAATGAAGTTAAATTGAACTATAAATATTCATTTTCAATTTAGGATATTTATCTTCATAAGTATAATTTTTGTATAAAAAATTAAGAAATTAATAATTACATTAAATACATACACAATGATGATATAATAATTGTTTAATTAATCGAAATATCTAATAATTGATATTAACAATTTTAAAATAAATGTAAATTATTTATAATTAATTTCATTCATGATTTTTATAAATAACCTATACATATTAGGGATGTATTAATTTATTTTAAATTTATCTTTATTATTTATGTTTTTAATAGTCAAGTAATGATTAGTTTAAAAGTAGAGATTAATGATATTTTGAAATAAATAAAAGTTTATTAGATCATAAAAATTCATAAAAATATAAAGTTATCATAAATGATTAGGATAAGGTTCAAAATTTCATACAGGACTCATTTATGGTAATTTTCACATTTTATAGATACTTTATTAACGCTTACCTAGTAAAAAACCCATGTTGTAACGGTTATAGTTAAATAGTTTAACTAAGGATTAAAGAAAAATGTTAGGGTTATGAATGTTACCGAAATACGTCTAAAATTATTGTATAAGATTATTTCTACCCATAATCATATTATCTTTGAAATATGTCACTTTGGAGTCATTTAAAACTTAAAATTAATTAATATTAATTTAATATTTTGAATGTTTCTAAAAGTGCCCCTCTCCACAATTATAAAAGCGAACCTGCTCCGTCACTTCACCACAACACATTGAGCCTTATAGCTCGAATACCCCAAACCATTTATCCCACAAAAATCCTTATCCATGTTTTTGAAGTCTTATTATTCAAAAAATCAAACCTATAGATCCCATGGGATGTGATCTAAAGGAATTCCCCTGAAAAAGAGGTTATTGTTTTACCAACTCATTCTTGTTCATTTCTTATTATGAATCATCATTACATGTTTTTACATGAAAAAAGTAATAAATATAGTATCCTATATATTCTGATACGTTATTATGATTATGGGACAACCATATTCCACGTTTTATCCATCATATGATAAAATATTAGTACACATGTGAATGTAATGCTTACCATATCCCTGCCATGATGTAATTTTTTTTAAACCCCACATTATTTGGATATGTATAATGATGTATATAATGGATATAAATAATAAATATGACATGAACTTTTTTTATAATTAATATACCATCCAATTCATCACCATTTCACCATTAATTGAATTATATTGTCACTCTAGCATACAAACGACCTATTGTCTCCCTAAAGTGATAAGATTAATTTTCCACATTAACAATTCAAGAATAATTATAAATATTTATATAATGATTAAATATAATATCAATTAACATTATATCATTATTTTTATGAAATATATTTATATATCATGTTCATAATAAATTGGACTTACACGACAAACATGCATAGGAAAATGAAGCAGCCAAAACCTGAAAAAATGTTTTTAGAAAAATATTATAAATGAAATGGTATAAAAGGATCATATATGATATAATAATTATAGATATGAAATTTTTATAAATTAATAAACACATTTATATAATTTAAAATTATTTTAAATCACATACAACTAAAGGAATGAGCGAGGTAAGAGAATTTCATCTCACTTTTTATATCTGTTAGATATATGCCATATTATGCACAAATTTATTTTTTGAAGTATATATACTGGCCTATACGATTTTATATCTTGAATTTAATTTATTTAATTATACTATAATTCTAAATTTTTGTTATTCATACTTGGATCTCACGATTCAAAATATACTCAACTTGTATGGGATTTTTGAACTCAATTTTCATTCATTGGGTTAAATATTTGTTTCATTGATTTGGTAATGTTGGAAATGACTTTAAACAATAATATTTTTTATTTCCACTTTTTTTATGTGGATTTATATAATACTCACATAATCAATTCAATTGATTATTGATATGTTCTTTGTATGGTTTTTCTTAACTCACTTTTACATCTATGAGATATATTCCTTGTTCACCACATATAACTTGTGTGTGGTGCATATACCACCCTTTGATATATCATATCATGAAATATACTTATTATAATGATTTTATAAGTTTCATTTAATGTAATTAATGTAAATGGATTGTGATTTATATGTTTCAAAGTGGAATAGGACACTTTGTAATGTTTAATCATTATTTTATTCCTGAATCTTTCAATAGTGACATTTAAAAGTATCTCTATAAAAGTCAATATCCATTTTAGAATCCTGTACATCATTTAATTTTATATCTTTTGATACCATATATCATATTTTATTCAAGGTTTTATTATTATTTTGACCATGGATATGTCATTTTGATACTATTTAATGGTTTATGGATAAAGTATTCAGATTTCATATGCTAGTCTCTCAATACAAATGTTTAAAAATGTTTATGTTTTACCCTTTTCATATGAGGAATATATTGGACTTATTAAGTGACGGGTAAGGCTTGTTATAGCCCCTTGATGCATCGATAGGTTTCATGAGACAATATAGTTTGGTTATTGACTATTTTCTTACCCATTTATGTATGGTGTCTGGACAAATCCTTGATGGCATATTTATGATATATGTAATTATAAATTCCCTCATAATTAGATCAATTATTGGTATTTCATATGATTATTCAATTATTAGAGTTAAATGTGATTATATATAAGGAATTATTTTATTTTCATTTATTTTTCTTATATTGTGATCAATAATATGTTTAGATGGATTGTGTTGCAGTTATACATATTTCCTTAAGGTTTGTGTTTATTTATTCATAACAACTTCAGTTGTATGCATATAGTTATTGAGCATCTAAGGTCACCCCTTTCTTGTGTTTTATTTTTTCTAATATTTAATGATTTATACAATGAATGATATGTGAAGTTAATGTAGAAAACTAATGGTTTTCTTAAAGGTTTTTTATGTTGTATTTTATGTATTAAATTGTAATGTAAGGTTCGAGTGTGTAATCTGGTTTCAAAAACTGTTCAAATTCTCTTTCCTTTGGTATTAAAATCTTTTATCATTTAAAATATAACAAATTGAGTCGTCAAATCTGTGCAATTGGGTTCAGGTTCACTACATACACCACTATCTCAATAATTACATTAATTTATTATAATATGAATGCAAAGAAAAGTCCACTATGCGATGTAACATTGTTGAATAATTGAGAGGTCATAGCTGAATATCACATCCATAAATACACTATGATTGAGTATATATTAACACTTTATGAAATGATGACACACATATTTTTAAATAAATTAAATCTCTTTGATTTCTTGTAATACACACAACACCATGTTTGAATAAAACATGATACACTGTAAAAATATTATTATTTAAATATAACCATTATATCCTATCCATTAAATTTTGTGAGTATGAATATGATTAATAAATTTTGAAACATATATTTTATATAGGTATAAAATCAAATAAATGGTTTTCAATTAATAATAAATAAAATAAAGACCATTTTAAAGAGAGCATAATGTTTTTTGGAGAAATATTATTTCCTGAATAGGGGATGAGTCACACTTGGAACACATAATATAAAATAAAATTATACCACTATTAAAAAATTATTTTATAAAAGTAACTATAATTTTGAAATAATCGAATAAAAATTATATGAGAGTAATTTTTTTGTATTTTTTGGAATGTTTAATTTTTCTATGAATAGTGAAAAAATTGAAGATTTTTATTAAATAAATAATTTTTATTTAAAGAAAAAACAAGCCATATTTTATCTTAATAATGTTTAAAAATTAAAATTTGGGAAATTATATATTAATTAATATGTATTGGGTCATTTTAATCAATTTCATGTTGAATTTTTATTTGAAAACCTTTTCATATTTTGAATTTTTTTATTTTAGAAAACTTTTCTTTGATGAATCTACATGTTTAATTTTAAATTAAAATCTGCCAATTATGTGAGTTAAATTTGAAAATGTAATTTTTTTATAATAATATAAATTATATAATATGTTCAATATTTTATTAACCATAATTATAAGTGAAGAAAATAAAAAATATATACCATGGTAAAGGTATAAACTGGTTTACTAGTGGGTTAAAAAAATATATAAGGGTTAAAAATGACCCAAAACATGAATAATTCTTAATTTATTGTCATATTTAGATCTTATAACATATATTTTACTATAATGATAAATTTATGAGCCTTAGGTTAAGATAAATATGTGGTTGTACTTCATTCTTCTCAAAATATCAAAGTGTGTCCTCTCCCCCACTTATAAAAGGCCATTAACTCTCCCCTACTATCAAAATTCCTAAAAAACATTGGTTAACATAATCCCTAATAAAATAAATTCACTAGGTACCTAAATGTATCTTATAATCCTATGTTAATACATAAATACAATAAAGTATGAGTTTTGGTTTAAACCAAAATAAGTTTTCTGAAAAATAGGTAACATCCTAAACGGAGCATTTTACTTTACTCCTTATTCCACCTTCTAAAAATCTTTTTAAGACATGATGATTTAACATCTGCATTATATTAAATAGAACTAAATTTATTATGTAAAATTAATTCCCTAAAATCATCTCCTCCTCCATTAAATTGGAAATGAATCCATTGGTTGTCTGTATAGAGGTCTACCTCCTCACAAACCGACAAAAATCATTTTCCATCAATACATATCATGGATAGTTATAATGATGTATGTTATGTTTATATATGATATATATGATTTTATAATTCTTATTGAATTATAATATCAAATATACTTTATTACACTATATTCCATATATAATACGATAATGTCTCTTTTGTGTAAGACAACCTACATCCTCATTAAATAATGTTATTAATTTTATACATATGATTCTCCTAAAAGGAAATAACGAATAAATTGACATTTATATATTATATTCATGTAATATTAACTATTATTTAGTTTTTATATATCTCATATTTTATACCATTGCATCCATTTAATAAATGATCACGTCTTTCATGTGTACGTTAGAGTACAGCTTTGCAAAGCGATGTGGTTATTTTTTATTATCAAAAACATGGATGGTATGTGAATGGGTATTTAATAAAATAATATTATATTTATGATAAAATTATAATCTAGTAAATATATAATACCACTTACATTCCTTCCACTATGATCTTCAAAAAAATTAAACACTACTCCAACTTACGTATGACCTACCATCTTCATGATTATTACATAGATAATTTTTCATAACCATATTTCAATCTTTGTTTAATAAGTGTAATATATGTATAAAAATGATAATTTGTACATTTTTACCATTCTGGATATGATTAACTAATTATCACTAAATCCTCAGTCAACTTATGGAAGCATCCCACATGAAATTAATTTGTTATGAAATACAATATGACATGGTAAAAATAAAAATTAAAGGAATAATAAACAATAAAATAACATTATTAAATTTAATAATTAAAATGTTTTTATTATTCATGAAGCTAAATAATACACATGAAAAATCGGGCTCTAGGTATAGGATCTCACTAAACAACCCTTTTCTTCAAATCATGTTCTTTCTCTCTATAACAAACATAATCACTCTGTTTGTGATATTGAATTATTATAAATTCAATATATATCTCTCCCAAAAATATATCTAACTTATTCACCAGTCCTTTGATAGGAAAATACATGCCTTAAAACCATTTCTCAAATGTATTCGTTTAGAAATTTCATTTGTTTATAAAATGAATCTAGATTAGTTAAACCATTTTCCTAACATGGGTAATTATAAAGTTGTGAATTCGGATTTAATACATTATATGGCACACATATATCATGATCATGTTATGATGGGTGTACCAAGATAGTGCTCCAATCTTTTGGGTAATGATGTAGTCTTATGAGATATTATTTATGACACCAAAGAGTAAATCTAATAAATTGTGGGACACTGTCCACCATATGATATTTTATAAGTAGGTATCCTGCACTCATTTTTATTTCATGTAATATGTAGTAACCATATTTACTATGATTTAATGATTTTTTTATACCCCGTTCATGATTATATACTTCCATACAATTACTCAGGACCCATATTTTTTATGATTTCATGTTATACCTTTGAATATGATGTTATGTTTATTATCCATTTCTATTCAATTATTATAATTTTTTCTGCCCCTTTCTTTATCTATTACCGAAGCTATAACACATAGTTTTAGGAACTCAAATGGATTTTAGTACCTCTTTATAGGGAATTAAAAATGATTTCATATTTGTAGTTCTTTTTTATTTAATATTAACCTAGTTTTATAAACGAATTATGATCTTACAATCCATGAATTTTATTAATGGATTGAATCATTTAATAATATTCATAAATGGAATGGTTCACCAATGTGAAAAATCCCTATCTAAATCGCCTAATTCCACCTTGCACTGGTGGAATTGGAACCAAACATTAATCTTTAGAATAATAAAAATAAAATAAAGTGGATAGGGATATCAATTGATTTTGATTTAATTAAAAAAATTCCTATGATTTATGGGAAAAAACCTATAAAACAGCCCCTTCAATACTATTTGATATGAAAATAAGGGGAGGGATCCGCCTAGGTGTATCAAAGAAATCAATGGGGAGAAGAGATATATACCATATTAAAAACATTGGGGTAAAAATTATATATTTTTTCCTATTTTAAATAGATCAACTAAATGGTTTGCCCATTAGGTCTTCCAAGCCATTGGGGATTCTCCCAACAGGCTGGTGGTAGTATAATTAAACCTTATATACTTAGACTTCCTCCAGTGCTTTCTGATTGACTCTAAACACCACCAGATCCCACTTCCACATGTAAAAATACTATTTGAGGATTCAAATCACACATAATCCTCTTAAAACCATGTATAAAAATAAATCCTTCCCCCTATACAAAAAAATTCAAAATTCTATTGAAACTAAGACACCCATATTAACACAATATATTATAAAGTTCATCATCACCAAATTATTCAAGTTAGAAAAATAATTCTGACTCAAATATTTAGTTATTCTTATGGACAATTTATGGAAGGTATTAGAATGGTTCAACGGAATGGAATACACAATGGTCATCTTTCATATAATACAGTGATAAAAATAAACTACATTATAGTGACTATTAATTTAAGTGTAAACCTTCGGGAACTATATTAATTATATTAATTACTAAATAACATAAAATACTAATATTATTAATTTATTGGTACTTATTGATGATTATAATTTTATATTGGTATAGCATCATTCATGTATGTGTTTGATCATGCCCAACAAACCTTGAAATACTGATAAATGAATATGAGTTTTGAGTAATATAATGGTACTATAATTTTAAAAGAAGAAGAATTCTCTTAAAAACGGTAATAGAGTGTATAACAATACTTATAAAGTGTTTATATTATAATTTAATTTTAAACATTATATAATAACATATATACTAACATTGATGGAATCACTCCTTCTCGAAACTACGTCCTTTAGAATAAAATATTTAAGCCACTTTCATGGAACTATATGCAATGAAACATATAAGAATAAATATGTGTATGGGTATTTAATATTAAAAATATGTATGTCACTACACATGAATGTTCTATGGGTAGGTCCTTTTATAAGTGTATTTGGGTGATATTTTTTCAATTATTAATTATGTAATTATTTAAAAAGTTCACATTTATGTTGAAAGTGGAACCATAATTAGAAATACCAACAAGGATAGATATTTCATCCATTATACACTTTTATATTTATTTTTTATGTTTTATACATCAATTTATACATATACCATGTGTTACAGGTTTTGTAATTTTTTACTGTCATGCAATATTAACCCCAGTAACTTATTTTTTTCTTAAAAATGAAAATAACATAATTTCCTAAATTTTAAATTAATATTAATATCTAAAAATACATTTAGGCAAATTAAATTTTATAATAGGATAATCTAGACTTTGAAAATAAATCCTAATATATATATAAAAAATTGTTTTTATAGAAAAATAACCATTTTAAACATTAAGTGTTATTCATATTAATTAATATCAATTATTAATTAAAAGAGTGTTAATATATATATATTATTCATTTAAACAATAAATATTATTATAATCATCATTTAAAATAGTTCTCTTTATCTTTATAAGATAAAAATACATAGCTCATTGAAAAAAAATCATTAATAAAAAATATGTTCTTTAGAAATAAATGATTTTAATTTGATATAATTAAAATTATTTATACTTTAAGCACATAATTTTATCAATTAATCATTGATAGAGTATCTATTTTAATTTTATAAAAGAAAAAATCATGATTTTTAATTTAATAAATATAAAAAATTTTAATTAAAAAATACTTATTTTTATACTAAAATATTTTTTTATTATTTATTCATTCAAGAATAACACATTATTTCTTGAATTATAATACATTTAATTTGATAAAAACAATTAAAAACATTAATTTACCAATTGAACATAAGTATATACAATGATCATAGTTAAAACAACCATGATCCAAATAGCTATATATTTGATGATCATGTGTCCAATAGACATATGTATAATGATCATGTTACATCCCTATATATAGCCTTACGTACATCAAAAAAATTAATCATCCTATTTTATAATTTATTTTTCATTACGATTATAATATTTATAACATTTTATACTCTTTTTATTGTTATCATCAAGTGTATGATCTTTGAGTAAGCCCATGATTATGAGAATTTAGTCCTTTTAATTTTTTAACATGACATTTCATTGTATTAATAATTTTAATAATTATTTTTCATTTATTAATCTCATTAAAAATTTCATTTTTTATTGTAATAATCATCTATAATTAAATAATTCATTTTCCATTTTAGTTTTTTACTGTGTATATCAAAAACTATTGACCACAATATTTATTTTATATAAAATACATACTAAAATTGTCAGTTTTTATAGCAGGTACCACACCACAAATTAAATTTTATGAGTATAATTATTATATGATATGTCCCATTTATCGTGAGGTATTTTTTTATGAAATAGTTTAATTTTTTACTCATTTTCTTGGATTTGAAGCTACCACAATGTATTGTAAACTATGTGGGTAAAGTGTGCAGGTGTAGGTTAGTTGAAACTTCATAGATCATCAATGGATGGTACCTGGTCAGAAAAAAATGTGTGGGAAAACCATGTGACTTGATTGAAAGAGTTTCATTTTATCTATTCATGTGATTTTTAAAATGGGGCTTCTATTTTCCATCCCCTGTATGAGTTGATTTTTGATTTATAATGAAAATAATGATTTAAAGTGGGTTTTAAATATGTTTTCCAAATCATATATGGATAGATTAAAGCTAAAGGGTCATTTAGAACCTTGTATTAATGTTTTTAAAATCATAAACTACACCATTGGTTTTATCCCAATTAAATTATTATTTATATGAGTATGTTTAAATATTGAAATGAAATTGACCATGTTCGAATGCTTTGGGTAATAAAAGCGTATACATATTAAAGATTATTGTGAGGTGAGTTGTTGGATTTATATTATTATAAAATTTCTTATGATATGTATTACTATGTTATTTATTGGTGATATCATGTTTCCACACCTTTTATAGCTTGCTTTAGGGACACTATAGGGGTTTATTTAGGAAAACTATGACATGTATCTCCATAAACTGACATGGTCTCCCAATCCTTGGATTACAGCACAAAAAATTAACACTAATAGGACATTGATGATGTGATTATAGTGGAACTCATATTTATCGTCTTTATATCATTTGAAAATTACATAGCTCTCCCTAGAGGCTCATATACAGGATTTATAAAATTATTTTACTCATAACATAGTACAATGATCATATGGTTCCTTTACCTTATTTACCTTGGAGTGTATCCCAAAATTCTTGTTTGGTATGAACTTTTATTTATTTATATAGTCATTTAGAATTTTTTATAAAGTATAATATATAATAAATGATGTTTATTTACATATTAATAATACTTTTTTACATTTTTGTTTTAGTAACACTCTTCTTTATTTACTATCATATGATTACATGCTTCAATTCATTTCATCTCCATTTTTAAGGTTGTTTATTTTTATTTCTAAACATAAAAATGTTGTATTCATGTTTTTTATATTTCTATTATTATTATTTATAATATTCCATATGAATAAATATATAATGTTTTTGGTTTATCTTTACTTCATTCGTTAGTTTAAACACAATAATCAAATGATTTTGGAAAATAACATGAAAAATATTTGTTTGTAAACATAACAATTACTCTATATTTATATAAAGGTTGTTTTTTAATTTTTTTTTGTTTTTTCAAAAGTATTTCCATGAAAAAATAATATTGATTTTATATTGTGGTTCAGTTTCAAAAAAAGGGGTGATAGAATGTATTGATATTTTTTAATTTATAAATATTTATTATATTATCTTTAATGGGATATATTTAAGACCACCATTTATGAAAAATATTATAAAATGGGTGGAATTTAAACATTAATTGGTGGAAATCTATTGGGTATGTGTAGTTTACACCCAACCTACCTACGGTAGAATGTTTATTGTTCTTATATATTCCATTGACACACTAGTAAAACTTCAACAAGGTTAGTTTGAACTATTGACACACTTATTGGATGTTCTAGATAAAGATGTGGATTTGGACATAGGGAGAAGATCCCATGAAGGAGTGAGTTTAGTGTTTTATATTATATGATTGATGTATCTGCTACATTATTATTTTTATTTACATTCAGTATCATTTATATTTAAACCAGTTAGATAACTTATTTTTTCATTTTTATAAGATATGGGCATATTTTTTTATATTGGTTATTCTTTTTTTATTACATTATATATTTTAAACCATGCATTATAATGTGTATTGATTTCCAATTTATGAACACAAAATGATAGATTTTTTAAACAATTATACTACCTTTATATTGAAATATAGACGGTTCAATCATTCACACTCATATTTTTAACCTCCAGAACTACTTACCTGTATTGGGAAATGGATAATGAACCTTATTCTGTGTTATTGTTTAATTCTGGTGTCATTTCAAGTTGTCATGGGTTTCTTCAAGAGAAAATTTATTCAAATAGCCCTCTGGTTATTTGGGTGAATATGGAATATAGGTGATATATTTTATATAACTGAAGTGTTATGCCATAATTAGGTTTTTAATCACCTCCTTTCATTATGTGACATTCGTTTTCATGGGTAGTATGGATGTTAGTCTTGAAATGTCATTTTTTCACCTATTCGTATTATATAATTGATTTGAAATTATTTTATTTCAATTAGTAATGAAATTGCGTGCTTATTTTGTCCTGTAACTTTTTTGGGTTCAATATAGAAGTATAATTAGTGGGGTATGGTTAGATTTCATGGTATTTTTTTGAACTAATTATGTATAATTTTAAAAACATCAAAAATTAAATTGCATGAATTTCCATCCCATGTAGAAAGAATGTGAACATAACTATATCTCTCATGAATTTTTTATTTGAACTATTAAGGCCTTGAAATGTTTTCTAATTTGTTTTCAAATTATTTTAGAATAATTAATAGGATTTATTATCCTACTATGTTGATGTTTGATTAAAAATAAACATCTGATATTGTGTTTTTTATGTAGTTGTAGACTATATGGGTGTATTTTTTTTTGGAATTATCATTATTTTAATGAAATTTGAAGAAACAATGGGTGAGTAAGTCATACATGAGTTTTTAAGGGAAAATATTAATGATTTTATGAAATTAAGTGTAATATTATTTAATATAATTTGAATTATTTTAGAATAATAATATGTTATTATTTTTTAATTTATTCTAATTTATTTTTTCAATGAAATTTAAATCCTCTCATTGGAAGGGTATTATGTTTTAAATTGACCAATTTTTTTTAATAGGATCATTTTACTAATTATTAATACGTATATGCATTATTTTTGTGTTTTTTATTTAAATTTTCTCCCATATACATGGGAAAATGGTGTGTTGTTTTTTTAATAATAGTTACATTGTAGCATTTTTCGTCCTATAATATGCATATATTATATCCATGTATCGAATCAACCCAAAATCCAAATAAAGTGTTTGATCCAAGTTTATTTCTAACCCAATTTATTTATCTTGAGATATAAAATAAAATTCACTATACAACATAAACCGCTTGAATGATTATTTTCCCATACCATTATATATAAGTGTCCATTAATTTCCCATTATTTAATTGATAATTACTTGATAGGGTTTTCTTGATGATTTTTTCATAAATTATTTGACCTATTTTGAAAAATTATCTACTTTATTTTGTTTAAGTGGGGTGATTTGAGTTTTTATCCTGATTCTATTCTCTCTTATCTAGTGGAAAACTGAGTCCATGCCTACTTTTACAATAGTTAATATGGTTCTTCTAATTTTATGTGATTCATATAGTTGTTTCCTAGAATTTTAATACTTGAATCACTAGTTCATTCATATCTCATTTGTTTATCATATGATCATGGGTAACATTACTGGATTAATCATACTTTATCTAAGTATAGTAAAGTATTTCTTATTCATTAGTAATTATTAATCTACCTATCACCCTATCTCTCTCTCTCTCTTGGTTTTGACTATGGTAAATGAATATTTTTCTCAAATTAATTCTCCCTTAGTATTTTTACTTTTTCTTATTTAACTGTATTATGGTAAAACTATAGATGGTGGGTAGACCTATAGTTGGTGTCACTATTATTATTAAGAAAAATGATTTTTTAGGAGTAATTTATTTAGAATGAATCTATTTTCTATAGTCTCATCATATCCATTAGTGGAAAAATATTTTTAATCTTTTCCAAAGAATCATTTAAAAATTAGATGAATTTTTACTAGGTTAATTATTTTTTGGAGTCTATTTTGGATTTGGAAAACTCTAAATAATCTAGTATTTTTATTTCATTATGTCTTTTGAGTATCTCCTTACTATTTCTGATTCTATTTTCTCTAAATTTATCGATTAATTTTTTAGATTATAAACTAGTATTGTGGGTAGAATTGATACAAATTAATGTCAAATTTATGTTTATATACTTATTATATAATATTCTCCTTATGTTTTAGGGGACTATGCTAATTTTTCCCACTTTTTCTTATCCATATGGTTTCCACACTATTTTATTTAATTTTTTATGTAATGTGTGTGGGTTAGGATAGGTTGAAACCTAGTAGTGATCAAATATTTTTTGAATGGTTGTGTAAAATATTCTTTTAAAATATGAAACATACTAAAAAGAAGATATTTTATTTTTCTCATGTTATTTTTAATATGTTTCCCCTTTCTTTATCATCACCAATGGTATTTTTAGGAGATTCATGGTGATGCTCCACCACATCCCTTTAGTTCTCAAATGGATTTATTAATTGATTTTTAATCTAGATCCTCATCATATTTTATGTTTCCATTAATTTCAATCCTCTTCTCATTTATTTTAATTTTTCATCTTACTTGTTTCCCTAGTGTCCTTGGTGGCCAACAATCATGTCTAGGGTTGATCTAAACGTGGTAATTTTGATGTTTTTGGCATGTAAAGATTCTATTTAAACCTTTTTTACCATTATTTACTAAAGGAAACATCCATCATTTATATTATTATTGGATATTATTTTAAATTATATTTATTGTGATTTTTATTGGTGATTGATTTCTCTAAACTCACATTTCAATTAAACTAAACATTTAAAATATAATGTTGATGGAGTTATAATGGACATTAAATTATTGTTGTTTTCTAACTATTAGGTAAAATGGGGGTTTCAATGGTTACTAAGTTTACACACCATACATTAACTTAGATAAACTCTCTATGTTTCAAAAAAATAGTAAGAGGTTCTTTTAAAAATTACTCCAAATTAATGTGAGGTTTTAGAGTCCCAAATAATTTCCAAATTATTCCTCATGTGACATCATTTTAATTTATGGAATGTTTTAATGGTTTAAGGGGGTGTCTATAGAAGTGTGTTTTTCATTTATTTTATTTCATTTCATATATTGTTCATCTACCTACATGTAATGTAAATTATGTTCATGTTAATTGTATATATTTTACTTCATATTTCAGTTCTATTATTTCATTTAAACAATGTTAATACAATTTTTTGTCTCCCAATTTAGATGACTTCAATTTAGAAAATTATCATGGATTCAATGTGGTTTTCAATGATAATTTCCCAATTTTACAAGGATAGATTAAATCTAAAGGATGGTTTGGACCCCTATATTAAAGGTTTTCATAATATAATCTACACCCATTGTTTTAAAACCATTACATTATTCTTTAAGTGAGTATTCTTATACAATGACATGAATTTTTTCTAGTAAAATTTTTATTGGAATAAAAAGTGGATTTTTATTAAATGGTAATGGAGGTTATGTGAGGGATTTATTTTGTGATCAATTGTCATGGGAAGTCAATTAGTATGTGAATGATGGGTGTTCAAATGTTTAATCACCTATCTTAGCTAGATTCGTTGTAAAATGAGTGTCTTTAGTGGGATGGCAAGGAAAAGTACCTTTAGGCGTTGAATTTTACCCCTAGAAATAGATTACACCATAGTTTCTAAACATTAAAAGGCCTAGATGAGGTGATTAATGAATTATAATTCCCTGAACATCAAAAAAATTTACCTTTAAATATCTTGAGTTTTAGTTGGATTATGATGGTTTTTGGAGTCCTTTTACATCAAATTTATTTCTATGTTTGGTCATGTAGTCGGTTCCCATGACCACTATTTTGTTCATATAGTAGGGTGGTTGGTCATGAATTTAGTTGGAATATTCACTTGTATGTACATGTGGTTGGTTGGTTGGGAATATATTTAGTTTCCCTAGTCACTTATCTTTTCATTTGATAGAATGTTTAGTCTTATAGTCAGTTGGTAATGTCACTTCTCTATTCATGTGGTAAGGATGTTGGGGGTGTTGTTAGTTAGCATGGTCACTTTTTTGTTCATTCAATATTGTAGATGGTTATGTGGTAAGTAGTCATGGTCAAGTCTCTTCATATGTTAGGATTATTGGTCATGAGGTTAGTATCCATGGTCACCTGTTGGACTTCTTGGTATGTTGGTTGGTATGGTTAGTACAGGACATATCCAAATTTATAAGAATTGTCATATTTCCTAGAATAACCCCAAAAGTCATAAATATGAATTTTTAATATCAATTAAAATGTAAAGAGAAAATTTATGGTATTTAATGATCAATTTAATGATAATAATTATCTCCTTATACTTCCTAGATGATAAAGGCTATTAATGAGTCCTTCCACATGGAATTAAATAGGTCCACATTCAAAGACAATTAAAATCATATTTGTGATCTAAAATACAACTATTTTTTGATTTATAAATTATAAAATGAAGATATTTCCTTTTTTCATTATTTCATGCCCATGTTTGGTCTAAGGATTTCCGTTGGAGTTATGGAACCATATTAACGCGATTTATATTTTTTGGTCTCTTCATGTAGTGGCTCCCTCTTGTTTTTCCACCCCTTATTCTTAGAATAGAGGATAATGAGGAGATTAGTTCTTCAAGGTAGGGGGTCCTTCATCATTCTCTATATGGAACTATGCAGGAGGGGTATGTTATGTATCCTTGGGAATAAGGTTTTCATATATTTTAATAAATATAAATTATTCATTTTAATTGAATTGAATAGGAAGGGGAATGCAATTATATTTTTAGATAAATTATTTTATATTGTGATTTTGATTGTATCTATTCTTGTGGTACCACTATAAAACATGTTTTTAGGGGTATTTACATTCATTTTATTTATTAAGTTATAGAACCCCTATTTTCGTCTTTGTTTGATATCAACTTAAATTAAAAATTACCGATTAGTTATATCTGGTTAAAGAAATTGATACCCAAGAATTTTTTTCTTAAGTGAGGATAACCTTATAATTGGAGTGTAATTGATAAAAATACCCTAATACAGCTAAAAAAAGGGTCTCAAATGTGTTTTGAATTTTTTTAGATGTAGATTTTAGATTGGTTTTCAGGTCCTGTTGTAGGATAGTTGTGATGAAATGTGGTGTCAATGTGTTGGTTATGAGAGTGAGGAGGATGTGGATGTAATGATGGATATGTGGGACTGTTATAATGAGGTTTATTATGGTGTGTCTGATGTTCTATTGTGTAATACTTGTGATTTTGGTATTTGTTATTATGTTACATAACCATTTAGTGATATAAAAAACTTTTTTAAAAATGAATTAAATCATTTAGGTTGGATTGGATAACGGAATAAAAAAATTAAATAGGTTCAGTGGACTAAATAGTGAGTTACTAAACATTAATTAAAGGGATGGAAAATGTGTAATAAAATGTATATTTTAATTGAATTTTTTCAGTAATGGAAATATAGAAATTGGATTGGCTTAAATTGAGTAGATGGAATGTGGCTTGTGCCTTATGGGATGTGGTGTTGTATTGTTCATAAAGAATTGGAAATGAAAGTTGTGACATTGTGAGATATTTAGTGATTGTTTTGAACCCATTAATCGGGATGGGTCTGTGGATAATTTTATAAATATACATTTTATTACCTTAGGATTTTCTATATATTCCTTACACATTTCAATCAATATGTTTTGAAAGGAATATATTTATATATGTTGTGTTTTTACAACATCTCGGGGATGAATATCGGTGACTAGACACCCACTCTTCACTACTCCCACTTCTTGGAGATGGTGGAAAGCATGAGTTTTGATTCCCAATGGAAAAAAATTCTCTACTGAGATGTTTTGGGATGTTGTGTTATAACCCAATTATCTACGTATAGTATATAGTGATATGGGATGATATGCCTTTTGGTGGGGGGTTGTGCATGAAAGGAGTATGGCATGAGTTTTATGTCCTTCATGTCCACAACTCTTTACTACTATATTTATATGATGAGATGTGGTGTGATGAACTAGATGTCTATATGTGGGGTGGGATGTAATTTGACATTATACTAAAGAGTTGGGATCACTTAGACATTTTTCATTGGGTTGTGAGAGAAAATAATCCATGGGATAGTGGTTTGAGGTACCATTAATCAATATACATCATATTATGTTATCATGCTTTTATTTGTTACCTAGTTCAAAGTCTTTGCTGATGTTGAGGTAGGCTAGATGACATTTTTTGGTTTCATTGGTTTTGTTATTCATTAATAGATGAATTAGTATTCTCTCTTTATAATTTCTAGAGAAATTTTGTTTCTCTTAATAAGTATACCTATATTCTTACAACACATATACACAAAAAATTTCATGTTTCCTTAGGGACTATGTCGATATCACTAGATATTATTGGACTGGACCCTTAGATAGGTTATGTGTTTCTACCATATCTTTTTTTATATTATTTTTATAACATATTGTTGATATCTATTATATTTACACAATCATTGTTTGTTGATTTTGGTTTTATTTATATTATTTCATCATGTTTCTTTTTGTTGATTCATCACGTCTCCGGATATTTTATAATTATAAAGGGTAATGCCTCCCATATTAGGATATTTTTGTACACTTGATTCAAGTATCCAACTCTAGGCCTACTGAAGGTGGGACTTGGAGTTCATTATATATCTTTCATCATTGGTAGCTTATAGGGTACCATTATATGAACAAGGTAATTATATATTGGTATATGAGGTGGTGGATAAGAGATAGGGTGTATTTTTGGGTAGGGAAAATGTTTATTTTCATGGGTTGGTATTGAAATAGTTCCAGTTAACCAAAGAGTAGGACATAATAATGGGAAACTGGCTTGGACAAAGATTTTTAGGTTCCCTCATGATCTAGTGAAAAGAAATTAATATTATTGATTGATTATGTTTGGTGGAACTTTTTTTTAGGTAGAGATATAGGAGTGGTATGTGCATCATAATAACTTCTCTTCTGGTGTAAATTTGGGGGTTTTGGTCCAAGAAAAATTCAAATAAGATAATATTAAGTAAATAAATCAAAATAAAATTAAAAACAATTGGGATTAAAAAATCATTTCTTCCGTTTTTTGTAATAGATCCTGGTCATCCTCTGTGTATAGCTCAAGAAGTAGTGGTTTAGTAAGATGATCATGTTGGTCTCTAGAGGGATGATCTCATTCAGGAGGATGACAGGTGGATGATAATTTTTTATGCATTTAGTTTGAGTTCATTGGAAATGTATGAAGATATTGTTTATAATGTATAGATATATATATTTTTAGAGTAGTTGGATGTCACTTTAAATTTGATACATCCTCAGAAATAGTACTGGGTACCCTTGGTAGTTAGTCAGATATTGGGAGATATGTGTCTATGATTGATGCTATATTGGTGGGAGTGTATGACGATAAATATTTCAATGGTATACTTTCAGAATGATTTTTTGTTAGAGTTTATTTATTTGACTATGAAGGAAGAAAATATAATAGAGATTATCTTTATTTATTAGGGGATCATGTTATAATGAGATCTCAAGATCATCTTTTATTAACTCTTTTGTTACACCCCTAATATTTTTCTAATGACGATTCCTGAGTGAGGAGTATTTATGAGTAACTTCATCCAATGATTCAGTATATAGTTACTCCCTTTAAATTATCGATGTATCTATGGGTTTAATAAAAGGAATAGGTTATCATGCGCATTAACTCTCAAGGAGGTTTACTGTGAGAAGGGAACTTAAAGGGTTCCATTATTAGTAGGTTAGTCAGTAGTGGGTTCCAATAACTGGTCCTATAATGTTTTAACCAGTATTGAGTCGAGCAAAAAATATGCACTTTTGGATTTCTAGGGAGAGTGGTTTCTCTGATTCTCCAAGGGGCCTAAGGATTGTGTGTTTCATATATGCGTTTCCTGACCATATCTAGGATCACATCCTATTGTATTCTTATAATTAGTTTAGTTTGGGTGGATATTTTTAGTGTTATCCACAAAAAAAGTTATGAGTGAAACCATTCCCATGGTAGGATAAATAATATTGTTTTCTATTTAGAGTTGTTGGGGAAGGTAGAAATTGGTCTTAGTATATTCTCTGTGTTTGGGTAAATCAATCATAGCATGGCCATGTAGGTGGTTATAAGTAGAGAGGTAGAGGATCTTGGTATGGTTAGTCGCAAGCTGCGGAAGCTTCATCACCAGAGGGTATATATATTATTAGAGGTATGATCATTTTTTTATCTACCCTTGTTTGATATTTTTTTGATTCAAGAACTTCACACTCCTTTGTTTAACACACTCAATTCCATGCTCTAGGAATATATGATGAGAGTATTCTCAAGTACCAAGTATTTAATACATTTTTTGGATACCAGAACATTGTTGATGATGTGTTCTAAATGTATAGACTAATGATGGGGACACATTATTCCCATGAGAAAATTTTCTTGCTTCAGATTCAGCCATATGATTCTATCCTTTACTTCCACTACATATATTTTATTTGATATACTATCAAAACTTTATAGAGGAGTGTATTGTTCTTCTATGTGGATGGAAGTCGTGTGTTTTTCATTGGAGATAGGAGTTATCATTTGGGAAGTAGACACAAGGTTCCCCTTCATTCGGTGATGGCTATGTTGTTTTTGGAATTAGTGGTCACTAGGATAGAGGAGGATCCTAGTGTTTTTGAAGAGTTTCTAGGTGATTTACCCAAAAAGGTTGTGGTACTACCCATCAAAATGATATCATGATTGCGATATAATTAAAGCATGGTACATCTCTAAGTTCAATGGATACATATTATATGGAACCCATTATATTAATAGAGAAAAGGGTATAGATAGATGATCTAATGAAAAATGGTTTCATCTAGCCTAGTGTGTCACTATGGGACACTATAGTGTTATTTTTCAAGGAGGATGGTAGTCTAATAAAGTTCATAGACTAATGGAGGATAATCCAGGTGACTATAAAGAATCCCTATCGACTATTGAGAATCGATGATCATTTTGAATCGTTAAGGGGAGCTGGTTGGATCTCTAAAATTGATCTGTATTCAAGATATCTCCATCTAAGGGTGGAAGATGATTCCCAAAAAATAGATTTTATAGATTGGTATGGAAACATTGAGTTTTGGGATATATATCTCCTTGTCATGAACTAAACTATTTTCTTTATAGGGATCATCAAATAAATTTTTCATGTTTTCCTAGGCCAGTTTATTTTCATTTTCATCGATGTCACAATGATCTATATGATGATACAAGATGAGTATGTCGATCATACCAAATCCGTTGTATAGGTTATTTGATTCCCCAAATTCTATCGAAAGTTTTACAAGTGCATTTTATGGACATGTGAGTTGTATTTAATGAACAATGTCATATCTTATTACATGTTGGTTACGGAACCATTGAAGGTTGAGGAAATAGTACCTTTGGTAAGACCCTTGAATCATTCGAAGGGTCATAGATTCCATATTCATGCATGAAATTATCGGAGGTTTGTATCAAAGTTCTCACATATGGAAGCATAATTGGACACTTTTACCAGGAATGAAAATAATTATATATGGGCATATAATTATCAGGAGGCACTTTACTACTTTAATTGAAAGTTGTTCAGTTTTCTAGTGCCCCAATTGACAGAATTTTGGGTGATGTTTAAGGTTTTTTATGATGATTCCCTTCAAGGAATATGATGGGATTTGATACAATATGATGTGGTGATCCAATATGTGTATAGGACGTAACATCTCAGTTAGTGTAACTATGCCTCACATGATCTATAGAGAGAAACGATTTTGGTTTCTATAAATTTTTCAAGACATTACATCATTGGGGATCACTTTATAGCCTTCACATATCCCAATATTTTCATGTATTTTTTTTAAGTGTGATATAAATTTTCCCTAATAGTTGTGGATGGAGATTACGGAATACTATGATTTTTAGATCTACAAGAAATCAAAAAATGAGAATTAAATGGATGATTATTTAGGAAGGATGACACAAAAATAATATTGTTCAGGAGTTTGGGGAGGGTTAGAATGTGATGAGGGATATGGAATCCTTCGTGTGGATACATGGGTGGTTTATAGGGGAAGTTTCCTATTTTAGATGACATTGTACTCTTCTCTAATGAATAATGTAGTAGAGTGTCAACAAGGAGACTTATAGGTAGAGTTGATATCTGATTGTGTTGGCTAAAGTGATGTTCTAAAGAGATGGTTAGAGGATGGTTAGAAACAGATGTTGTTTCAAGGGTGGATGTTTCTTCAATTAGTGATGTTTGAGGGATTCCTCTATGATTTTATTTGATCTCCATTAGTGGTACATCCAAGAGTTTCGAAGATGTATTGTGGCTTGAGGTCGAATTATGGGGGACCCACATGAAACTTTTGGAGGTGGAGTTTGGGTCTTGGTGTGTGGTTTGATAGTTGGTAAAATTTTAGAATCATGTTCCCAGTAGTTTGATGAAGTATTTCGATGTTCTTGAGAGGAATAAGGAAAAATATCTATGGATTTAACTACAGTTTTACCCTAAGGTAAAGGAGCCTATGATGATATTTGAGAAATCATTGATGGGTTGATTAAATCATCCAAAAAATTAGAAATCAATGAGTTATAGATGTATTATTTTTTGTCTAATAGGTATGAGGATGAGGTGGTGTAGATTCATGGAGTCCTGAGGTCCACTATATCATATCAAAATTCTTACTTAACATCAAGATTATAGAGGGGAGTTTACCATGGTTTTGAAACTCGGTTAGAAATTGTTAATATTTTCCACCCTCACATAGACGGATATATGTTTCAATTTTTCTATAAATTGGTGGTCATATTATGGGAATGAGTCTTAGAATTTGGTCGATTACAGTCATGGATGTTACCCTTAGATGAGTTTCCATACAAAAAAACAATCTCTCATCTATTGGAATGTATCTATTTGAGGAATTTTAAGGGCGGTTAATTTTCCCTTCCTTCTATTGGACCATGGTTAGGAGTCTTAATTTATCAATCCCAAAATGGTGAATAGTATGATAGATAAGTTATAACTCATTTTTTGAGAGAATGAAACCAATATAGGACTGATAGAATTTGTATGTCGATCGTAAGAGGAGGCCCTGTGAGTCTAAATTTGCAGACCACATGATACAGATAGTTTCCCCTAGATGTGGTTAGTGGAGGTTTGTAGATAGAGCAATATCTCTCTATATTTTTTTTGGTTTTTTTGATATTGGGAGTGTTTTCATGGTGGCTTATCGGCTGGAACTGTTTCCACCACTAGACCCGATTCATGACATCTTCCATGTCTTTGGGAAATGTTAGAATCTTCCAAATGAATCCCACATCATTGAATGGGGAGAGTTAGATATTGAGGACGAAACATTGTTCATATATAAGTTATTAGAGATCTAGGTCCATTAAGAGAATGCATTGTAAGTATGTATTATTCCTTTGGTTAGTATTCTATAGAGTAATGGTGGTCTTGAGGAGAGTACATGGGAGAGGGAGACCCAGATGTGTGACCAGTACTAGGGGTTGTCTTGTGTTTTCTCTTGATATGTTTTTCATACATGATTTTTTGTTTGGACCTTAATATTTTTTATGATATGTGTTTATTTTGTTGGGTATGATGTGTTATTAAAGATTCAATTCTAAAAAAAGGGAAAACCAGATTCCTAATTGAGACAGATTATACTATGATGTGATTAAAATTTTATAATAGAGTTAGTAATTCATATATAAAATAGTGTCTTGAAATTTATTCTTGGATTACCTAATTGATATTATTAGAGTAGTATGGTTTTCGGTACTTTGGTTGGTAATTTTGACTGGTGGAAGCCCTTGCAGTATGATGATATCCTCGAGAGGTATCTCATGTGGGGGTTGTTTGAACCCCATCATTTCATTCCCTAAGTTTTTTTTATAATCAAGGACTAGAATCATTTTATAGGTATCTAATATAATGTACCATACATATAAGACAATTGAAATTGTGTTTCCTAAGTTTGGGTGGGATTAATAGGGTGTTTATGGTATTTTCCCTTTGATTTTTTATATGTTTTGTCATGCTATCATTTAGCATGGTCAATTATCTATTCTTGTGGTAGGGTGGTTGGTCATGTGGATAGTTAGAATGGGAACTATTCTATTCATATGTTTGGGTTTTTTTCATGTTGTCGGTTTGTGAAATAACTTTTTTCACGTTGTATGGTGGTTACTCATGTTGTCAGTTGGCACAATCACTTTTATGTTCATTGGTAGGGTTGTTGTCTTTGAAGTCAGTTGGCATAATCACTTATTTTTTCATTTTGTGGGGTGGTTGGTTATCAAATTGGTTGGCAGGGTAACATTTTTTTGTTCATGGTAGGTTGCTTGGTGTATTCATTTCATGATTTATCCATGTTTTTTAGATATACCATTTTTCCCAAAATGTCCCTAAAAGATATAAATATGAATTTTTATAAAAAAGTAGGCTTTAAAAAAAATAAGTTTTTGTTATTTAAAGTTAAATTAGAGGATTATAGTTATATCCATATATTTAATTGATGACTCAAAACCTTAATGATTCCTTCAATATAGAATTTAATGAGTTCCACATTTATATTCTATTAAAGTACTATACGTGATCAAAATTACCACTGGTTTGGATCTATTAATTCAAAATAGAATATCTTCCCATAATTGTTTACTAGTTTATTTATCTTGAGATAAGAGATGTTGATGCCTTTCCTAGGGATTCATGGATCCTACTTCCACTATTTCTTTTGGTACGATCAATTCCTATAGTGGTTCCCTCCAGTGCATGCACCCTATATTAATGGTACAGTGGATCACAAGGAGGTTATTTCATTTATATATGGGATAATTTGTCTCACTCGTTATTGTATCATGTGGGAGGGTATGATTTTTTTAATATAGGGAATATTATTTTTTTCTGGTTTAAAAAATATAAATTATTTGTTTTAATTTAATTGAGGTGTTTGGGAAATGTGAAAATGTGTTTTTAAATCTTCATTGATGTTGGGATATAGAGTTTATCTATGCTTTTTGTACCACTTAAAATCATGGTTGTTGGGGTTCTTCTCTTGAGTTTTATATGTGGTGTTATGGAACCCCAATTCTTGTGATTTTTTAATATAACCTGAATTGGAATTTGGATAATTAATTTTATCTCATTAATGAAATTTATTCCCTTGGAAATATTCTATTATGTGATCATACACTTAAATGTGAAGTGGAATCGATAAAAATTACCTTAAAATTTTCAACAACCAAAATGTGATTTGCTGTGTAAACTTTTGATAAATTTGTATATGAGATGGATTTTGAGGTTGTGTTATAGGGAAGTTATGATGGAATGTGTTAGTGATTCTGTGATTGTGATTTTTATATGGATGTTGTTGTGATGATAGCTGCGTGGTATTTTTGTAATAAGGTTAATGATGGTGGTTTTGATACGATGTGATATTTTTTTGTTTTGGGAGATTTTTTGTACTAGATTTCTAGGTAGTGATATAATGAGCCTTATTATTAAAGAATGAAATGGATTATGTTGTCTTTGACATTTTGAGAAATAATTGAAATCAATTTTCTAGTTTAAATGGTGGGATTATAAATATAAATTAATGGGATAAATATGATGTTATAAAATTTTCATTTTAATTGACATGGGTCCGTAATGCAAATAGAGAAATTCGCTTGGCTTGTAATGATGATATGAATAGTTTATTTTTCCCTGTGGCCTATGGTTTTTTGTTGTGCATAATGAATTTATTGTAAAATTTTTGATGTTGTGAGAAAATTAGTACTTTTTTTGAATCCATAAGTTGATCTAGTTTTTGTGGTTGATATTATATATATTCATTGTATTTACCTATGATTTTCTATACATAGCCCATCCATGTTGAGCCCCTCTTGATGACACCCATATATTTATATGGTGGTGTTTTTACCAAAATCCTACTGATGAGGATGGATGGATGGATACTTTATCTTCCTCTACCTCTCTTCTCGTTGAGGATAACATTCATGTGTTGTGATAGTCAGACGTCAAATGTGCACTATAAAGATGTGTTATGATGTTTTGTGATAACCTATTTATATTTGGGTACATTATAGTGATATATGATGGGAAGGATCATGGAGGGGGTCATGAATGATAGGAAGAGGGCACAGGGTTGATGTCATTCTTGTTCACAATTCCCTACTACCTTGGTTATATGATGATATGTTGTCTGATTTCTCATGTGTCTGTAGGTAAGATAGAATGTAATATAAAATTATATGTATGTGGTGGGATCACCAATACATTTTTCATTAGGGTGTTAAAGTGGATAATATTTGATAATGTGGGGTAGGGTTACATTCATCTATATGATTAATATCATATTATTTCACTTTTATTTGTCCCTTGATGAGTGGGCCTTATTGATGTTGGGGTTGGGTAGATGGTCTATTTAGGTGTTATCAGCTCTTATATTATATCATGAGTGAATAAGTAGGATCTCTTCGCATATGAATGAGATACATTGGTTATCCTAAAGAGTATACTATGTCAACATGCCATGTATATAAAATATACTTTTGACTTTTTTTGGAGGAATTCATAGACCCTGGTGGATATTAATATCTTAGACCCTTATATAATTTATGTGTCACAACATTATTTTTACTTTTTTACTTTTTTTTATCCTTTTATTTTTATATCCATTATTTATATATGAATTGTGGGAATATTTTTGCTTTATTAATGTTATGTATTGTAGTTTTCTACACTTAATGCATCCCATCTCCCAATATTGTTTTATTTACCCTACTATAAGTTGAACACATGGGTCATAATCTCCCTTTATAAATTGTTGGCCAAAGTGGGGAATATTTAGAGAGGGGGTTATGATTAGTTCCACTATGATGGAGATTCACCATGTGTCTATGCATTAACTAGTTCCCTCTAGTGGCCCTAGTACAGATTAGATATATTTTTTTTACATGTGAGTTAGTAAAAGTATCCCAGGGTTTATGGATCTTAGATACCCTATTATGTATCCAATGATGCATGGTTGTGGTGTTTGTTACAATAGTGATCACTTTCTTGATTAAATTGTAATTAATCATAATGTATACTACATGAATTTTATTTTATTTTTAATAAACATTCATTATTATTTTTTTTATATTTTTTTATCAAAAGTTACTATTATATAATCACATTACAATATTCATTTATCTTCCTCTGTTATTTTATATTTTTATTATTCATCCTTAGTTGTGTCAATTAATTTTCAACATTCATGTTCATATAGTAGTCTATCATCACGTTTTGTATTTTTTATTTTTCTTAATTACATTATTCCATAAATGTGGCCATTAAGTTTTTTTTCATTTCTTATTTAATTTGTGTAAACCCAATTATTAACTAATTATTAAAATATGAAGAAAATTTGACTCTTTTAAACACAATTATTTTTTTCCCTTGAAAAAATATAGTTGATTAATTCTATTGGAAGTGGTTCTCAAACAGATCTCCATGAACTAATTTCCTTAATTTCAATGTTTTTCCTAGTATATAAATTTTTTGATGTGATGTTTTTATGTAATTGTATTTCATAAATTATAAAATGGATTATCATAATGAGAAGTATTTGAAAATAGGATTTCTGGATTAGTTTATAAATGGAATTTCATTGAATATTTTATATGAAAAAATCTATTGGGGTTGATCACATCCATCACACCTACCCTAGATTGTATGTAATTATTATGTCTTATTTAGATACATATGTTAGACTCTAATATGATTAGCCTCCACCATTTTACTAGTTAGTAGATGGATAAAGATATATCGGTGGACTTAGGTTATAGGGTGATAATCATTTGATTGTTTGAGTTTAGTGGATTATCATTTATGGTTAAAACATCATCCACATCAACAAAAATTGGAACTTTTGGCCTCTTTTTTATTTCCAATCAGTAAGTATATAATTTAATGATTAATATCATATAAGGGTTTGATCATTTATTCGAGTTAAGTCTCACTTGGTTACTTTTAATTTTTGAAACTATTTTTTTATTCATGGTAGTCCAAAATATTGACATATCATGTTAGTTACTTTTTAATATTTATATTTTGTTTTTATCAATATTTAGTGGGTGAAATTATTCCAACTCATTTATTTTTTTTATTTCCTTACTCTTGATTCTATAACAGGTAGATCAAGGATCTTGTTTTGGTCTATAAAATAATATTTATTGTTTACCACATATAATGAGTCTCCTCCCCTATCTTATTCTTAATATTATTCCATATGAGAATCTTATAAAATTTAATATTTATAATATATTACATAATCCTCATCTTATTTCACTTGTTTTTTATTTAATGTTCTATAATAAACTTTAATAATGAATTTATTTGATTATTTTATTTTTATTTTTCATTATATTATGGAATTAATAATGTATCCTTGATATATCATATTGTAAATAGTGTTAAATTTGATCAATATAGAATTCACTTTATGATTTACCCTCTAAAATATCTTCAAGATATTTATGATGAACTTATATGTGTTGGACCAAGTTCATAATTTTTATTCATCGTTAAATGAAGGATTGTTTAGGATCTGTCATTCATAGTATAAAAACTTGCTTAAAATCTCTATAAATTATGAACATGTCCTCCTTTTTACCACCCACCAAATCATCCCATGTTTTACCAAAGATAATTAACAGTTAAATACAATAACATGGGTGGGGTATTTGAAATAAGAATTTTTTTTTTGTTTGTTAAAATAGAATCAATCCAAGTTAAAAAATGGTTACATTGGTATGAGATGATTGATACCTAGGGAATCCATATATATAATATTTTATTGTCTAATGTTAAGCTATCAAAAGATGAAATATTGATAATGGGAGAAGTGTCAATTTCTATATAAGTTAAGTTGTCTACAACCTTGTTCCCATTACACAAAGAATGGATGCTCATATATTGATAATTTATATATATTATATATTATAAAATGTTGGTAAATTGTACACTATTGAGAAACAAAAATAAATCCCTTGAAATTTATAATCAATGTTAAGTCTAAATTGGTTACTAATTAGTGGGTATGGATATCCTAGTAAATAGATATTTTTTGGAGCAATGATAATACCTATGATTTTATTGGATTAACATCACCATAATAGGATATAATATATATATTTATTGATCTATAATAGTCCATAGTGATTCCCCCACAACTCATGATATTGTTAAAATAGTCTCCATTTTTATTGAGTTTGAAACATGAAAGAAATGAGTGCCATTGCAACGAATTTTCATTACTTATGTCATCCATATGAATTTCAGAACTCATAATTTTAATATGTAAATCCTACTATGAAATACCACAACATATATTCATGAAATTATAGATCATATAAATAATCAAAATATTTAAATGATAGAATCCAATATATGAAACATTAGGTCTCAATATGTTCAAAAATCTCAGATGAACTAAAGACACACTACAATAGTCACCATAAAAATAATACATTTGACTATTGTTAGATCTACACTATGAAACCAATCATCAAATAAATGTTCAAAATAACATGTATTAAGAATGATGCCTTTTTGATCTACAAATAGGATCTGGATTTAAAATTTCGAGTCACCACACTACATAGATAATAATCTTACGCTACTTGAAGGTGAGAGTAGTAAATTTATTATGACAATAGTTTAATACCAATATATTTGAAATAATTACTTGTGGGTAAATAATTATGATGAGAAAATAACAAAAGAAAGTATAATTTTATGGTATTGGAATAATCCCAGTATGACTTACTGAAAATTTCAAATATTAGTTACGTGTACATCGAGTCATAGTAATATTTCATGTAGAACAAACCAATACAAGAATGAAAGGAAAAATTGTGATATGGGTGATAATCTAGCTGGATATTATCGAAACATTTATTCTACTCTTTATTTATAATGGAACTCGAATGAACGGGATAACCTTTCACCTCATTGAAATTTTTCTCTAAGGTTGGGAAAAATAGACAAAACATAGGTAGTTATATCCAATTATCCTTCCCAGGTGAGACTTTAACTCTACCGAAAATATATTAAATGTTTTCAAGTAGATATGACATATGGTTTTTAAGGCTTGTTTATAGATGTAGTGCTAACTAGTGCTTGAAATGAATGGAATAAGAATCAATGAAATATTTTCTTATAGAAAATTTCACCCATAAATAATCACCTTGAATGACATCCCATGATAATTTTACTTCATCCTATTTCACGGATTCCGTTATATTCTATATATAATATTTTCATAATTCATTAGTATTGTCTATGTGTCCTTACCTATCCAAGTAACATTTTCAATCAATCTATGAATCCCAAAAGAAGTTGTTAAGATCTCTTTTGTATCTCAAGTTTAAAACATTGAGGAAATTGATCAATGAATGATTTTTCATTGCGATTAAGGATAGATCAATCTTAATGTGAGTCAAAATACCTCTAAATGAAAGGGGGTGACTTATTCTATTTGTGATTCACCTAATTATAATGTTAACCAAGCTATCAAACTGATGAATTTGAATTATCAATGTTGACAAATGAACTTTGAGGTATTCAATATGGATGATACATCCTGAGAAGTTGAGACACCTCTCATGCAGGGTATTTAATAAAATTAATAGTATAGAATAATATAATTAATATGAGTATCCAAATAATTAAAAAAAATTGAATGTGATGGTGAATTTAAATTTAATTTTTTTCCATTTTTGTTTAGATTTATAATTTATAATTGTTTTTATATTGTTAGTTTGTAAGAACACCATTAAGAACATATCATGCCATTAATAGTGGAACTAAATTTTTCATGATGATTCTATATAATTGTATAGGGAAAAATATTGGAAGGTATGCAATATATTTTCTCTATAGGGGAATGTTCAGGAATAATAATGCTCTAAGTTGTTTTTTTAACAGAAAACATTAAAAATATAAGGATAAAAATATTTTTGGTTTATTATACATTAACAATTAGATTTACATGAAAGAGTTAAGGATAATTCCCATTATAGAATTGAAAATAGAAGTGAATACCTCTATTAGATTGTATTTGTCATTTAGTGGTAATAAAAATAAATTCAGTGACATAAACTAATCCACTACTCTTATGAAAACTCTTCTCCTTAATACACTTTGTTTCATAATTTATTACATAACAGCGCACTTAGTAAACCCCATCAGATCAATAATTTTAATATATTTTTGAAATTAGGTATAGAGTACATCAAAAGGATATAGAAATACAAAAATATTATTCAAATTTTATAACATTATTTTAAAACCCCATTTCATCTGTTTAAAATGTCATGGGATGATATGTGTACCGACATATGAAAGGGTTTAGCTATTAAGTCATGTAAAGGAATGAGAATAGAATAACATTATAAAATTATTACATGTCAGTCAATAATAATTTCAATGGTATCAAATTGTTTTATATTCATAACAAGAAAATAAAAGCATAGTATATTATGATAATACAAAGGAAACATGGGATTGTTGCAAAAATAGTTAGTAGAAAATCATAAATATACCTCAATTCCAGCCATGAAAACCTCATAACATGGTGGCGAAATGCCCTTTATTGATTATATTTTCTTTTTAATCACACACATGATGTCTCATGAGACAAAAACAAAACCCAATTAATTGGTGTGCAATATAATTCGAGACACACCCATCACATTCATATCACGTACATGCATAAGTGAGACACATTGATCATTCATCCTAGGAAAACATTTCATCAAATTCAATCTCATCATTATCGAGTGTTGAATACATACATTGAAGTATCTAAGAAATGAATGATATATATTCCTAGGTGAGTACCCTTGAGTGGAAATAGATATTATATTCCTAATAAAAATATTTAACATGGAAAATCATATGATAATTATGGAATCATAACATGGGTACATATTGAATCCTGAGAGTTATAAATGGGAGTTAAATGTCGAGACACAAAACTTATCATACATAGATTTTACATATTTTTATATGAATATTTATAACATTAAACAAACACATGATTGAGGATCGTAAAGTAATAGTGACATTGGACACAAGACACAATATTGTTATTTCACAAATGATGATCAACATATCCCCTAAATATCTTCCTACACATTACTCTTCTATGACATACCCGACCTAAAACCTTATTTCAAAACCCGGGAAAATGAAACATAAGAAACAATGAGCTCATATGATAATAAATGGTAAAAAATAGAGATATTAATATAAGATCATCATATGGGTTTTAAAACATGAGAATATATTTTAAAACCATCTCCTAGATATCATATATCTTAAATTTTTGTCCTATAATAAATATTGGGAATTAATAATACATGAATGATAATAGAATAAATGAACATGAACCATAATAACATAATATTCCCATAAGAAATTGATTTTTTGGATTATATATAAGTGTATACATTCATTTCCATAGTAGGTTAAGTATCATTACCAAGGCGACCATAGTGGAATGGAGTCACTCGCCTATCCATTATAGTAGTCAATGTTCACTCCTGATACTATAATTTTGGAAAAATTCCCTCAGTGAAATAGGTTCACACCCATTCTAGTCTTATTTATCTAATTATATATCCATCCTTACCTAATGCATTAGAGGGAGATATAGGCCCCACCCAACATAAAATGAAAATACTACAAACGCATTCCAAAATTTCAAAAAAAATCAACATTATTGAACCAATGAAAATAATTGTATTTCATAGTCATTTCATCCTAAAATAACCTACGCAAAAGAAACACATTTGATAATCATATTATGATTTCAACATATCATAACCCATGGGAACAAAAGTGGGTTTTAAATCTATCTTATCATGTTATAACCTATGAAATATAAACAAGTTTCACAAAATTTTTATCATGGTATAATCCATGGAGAAAAATATTTTCCATAAACATTTTATCATTTTATAACTAGTGGTAGTGAAATGGGTTCAAAAAAAATATTTTCAATATAAAAATATCCATCTTATGAAATAACAAATATGGTACCATTGGATCATATCCCTTGTATACCTTATGTAACATAAAAGTTTTTCATCTTACATGTAAATTTTTTTTGACTGATAACTTTTAAAATTTCTTGTAGATGATATCATCTACACATTGAAAAATGATTTTAAAAAACTAGAACATTTTCAACATCTTCTTCATTGAGAATAACCAAAAAAACTTATAAGGAAGCTTTCTAATTTTAATAAATAATTTATTGTGGAATATATCCCTTTTTTTAGAAGAATTAAATAGTAATAAAAACATTTTGAAATAATTTTCTTTTAAAATAAAAATTGAAACATATAAAGAAAATATTTAAAAATTTAGTAGTCATGATGACAGTAAATTACACTCACCTCATGTAGATTGAAATTATTAATCATTTCAAATTATTAGTAAAATTAAAATAATAATTGATTGTGAAATGAAAAAAATGATTCCCAAAAATAAAAATTAAAAATTAAAACATGTGAAATATTATTATTTATAAATAATTTGGTGAATGTTAAAATTATTTTGAAATTTGTTTTAGAAAATATGGTTTTGAAAGAAAATGTGTTTTTGACTGAGGAGAGAAAAAAATATATTTTTATTAAAGAAAATATTTTAAAAAATTAAATATATAATGATAGTAAAATGATGTGAAATCATGTATTCTCATGAAATAACTATAGGATAAGAATATTCATGAGTTTCTGGAGATAAGGATAGTAATATTTCATCATCTGAAACATTATTATAATCTATCTTGATAAATTATGAGATTGTATCATAAAGATTTTTCCACTATGGTAACTTTGAATCATAAGCCCCATGAAATAATAACATTAAATGAAACATAAATTATTAATAGAATAAATATATTCATTATATTAAAAATCTATAGGGTTGTATATATACCTTATAATAGAATATATGTTTCTAATATATGATATGTCTCAAAGAAGTAGAAATAGACAGAAAACCCCTTTTCAGCTTAGAAACATTCAAATCATAAACCCTTGGAAGAAATATAATAAAATTAATATTAAAAACTATATTTTTTAAGATATTAATCCTAAAATATAATCATGGTCAACATATACACCCCATATAATAAATAGGTGGTGAGTATTTCATACGTGTCCATGAAGTAATAAGTGACACCTAAATCCCTTATATTAAGTCTCAAATTCAATGATAGACATTTGAACCACATAAATAATAAATATATTATTATTATAAATATATTAATAAAATATAATTATATATATTATACCATATATTATTTAATTATGACCTTTTACTACCCATTTATTAGCAATTTCATATTAAAATCACATTTTAGATAACATCCAATTTTCCCATGAATGTTTTAATTTTTTTTGGCCTCTTACTTTGATCAAGGTTGAATAATATCCATAATTATAAAAATGATATAAATTTAATATATATTAATTCAATATATTTTTAGAGTAATTTATAATATTCAGGAACATAAAATGAAATACACCATTCATAGAGATAGTTGGTCATATGAACCCATGAACGATGATTCCATTTTCACGATGATTTGAGATAAATAATGGTAAATAATATATAATCATTAAATAATATTTTTTATGTAATATAAATCATCATTTTAATTAATTCCACCCTAATTCATTTTCATCTAAATTGTGAACCAATCAAATCTCTTCATGTGGCGATAGTTTGTCGTACACATGTGTGATGTTATCATATTCACATAGAATATATAGAAGGTATATGTGATATGATAATTAAATATTTTAATATAATCATAAATATAATATATTAGAATTTAATTCGTAATTATATCCAACTGTGATGGGTGGTGATGGATAACAAATAACATTAGTTCACATGACGATAGTTCGTCATACACATGAATGATGATTTTGTATCCCATTTGATGGAATAGGATAATAATTTCATTTATGAAATTTAATAGATGACGTATAAGTATATTTTAGATACTTATATTAATAACAATAATTTTTTAATAATAATTGAATGAGTTGGAGGAGGAAATAAAATAAAATGCTTAGATAGGGATGTGACCACTTCCTCGTACAACATCTTTTTGTTTGTATGAAGAGGTTTCATAAGTTGTATTTATAAAAACATAACTCTTATATAATTATATTAGGTATGTAATTAAGTTATTTGGTCACATATTGTATGAAAAATTATTTTCAACTTGTTAATATGAGTGGATATGGGATGGCCTATTGTAATCGATGTGAGTGGCACACATGTAATTTTTGAGAAGAAAAAGGTGTGCCCAAATTTTTAACTTTCCAAAAGGCACAAATTTGTCCATTTTTTAAAATTATATGTGTAATGGTAAATAAATTTTAGTAAAATTTGTTTTAATACATTTATAGGCCATTTGACTCCTTATCCTTTTATTTTAACCTATTGTAAACCCATTTTCACCTTAACCATGGTAATTAATTCTTAATGTTCTTAAAATTCATTATGGTAAAATATTAAGTTCACCATATTTGATAATATAAATTATGAGGATAAAAAATATTTAATACATTTTTATAAATCCCACTCACAGATGTTAAAAAAAGTTAGTTTGAAATCAATCCTGCATACATGATGGAAAAGTGGTTTTCTAAAGAGGAAATGTTCAAAATTTTAAAATGATTTTATATTAAAATTCAATATGAAATTGATTCCAATAAACTAAATTAGAGTTGTGGATATATAATTTTACTAATTTTACTTTTAAAAAATATTAAAATATTTTTTAAATTTTCTATATTATTTAATAGAGATGAAAATTCTTAATAAAAAAATATTATTTTTCACTATTCATCAAACGAATTATCTTCTCAGAAAATTTTCATAATTTCACTCCAAGTTAATTTTAAAATTATGATTTAAACAATTAAATATGTATTTTAAAAAAAATTTAATTTAAAAATAAGTGTGAAAAAGTTAAACAAACTATGTTTTAGAAAAATATAGTTTTAAGCATAAAAGGGGTTTTATCTTATATCTTTTTTGGAAAACACATAAGATGAATTTTAAAATTTTGAATTATTTTATAATATATAAAATTTCAATTAACATAAATCGCCAATGTTTATTTTTTAATTAATTGAGAAAAAACACAATTTTATTCTTAAAAATAAATTGTTTTCTAATAAGGATTTTTTTCAGAATAGATGTTTGTTTCATTTTTAATTAATTGGACATCAATAAATTTATTTAATATATATTTATAAACCATATATTTTAATAATTAAATAATCATATTCATAACCTCCATTCCAACAATTGGGTGATAATTATCATATTTAATAATAATATTTTAATAGTACGTCACATTTCATTTAAACCCAATATTACATGTAACACAAGATATACACAATATTTCGTGTAATGTATGGTTAAATCAATATTTCATTAAATTAATTATAAAATTAGTGTTTCTTGAAATTAAAACTATAAAAAAGAATAAATTTATGTAAAAAGTAATAATTCCTTAATTTCAGGGTGTTATATTCTACCCCCATAAATAAATCGAGTCCTCTAATTTTGAACATGTGATACATAAACCGGGGATTCACAATTGAAAATCCCTTTTGGTAAAACCATATCATAAAATGATTAATGAAACATTATCTTTCAAATAGATAAATTGATGTTTGAATGTCATCATGAATAACACATACTAGTTTTCTAATAGGTGAACGCAGGTGGGTAGGGAATATTCAGATATTGAGTAAAATCCTAATGTCAAAATAATGATTTAGGGTGATATAGATAATTTATCAAAAGAAGTTGAATGATAATTTTCAAATAAACAACCAAAAAACCATAAACAAATGATGTGTGAATAATTTTATTGATATCCTCATAAATAATTGTAATAGGGTAAAAATTATCTCAATATCCTTTTCTTAATGTTAGGGAATTTTCAAGAGATGATACACATACATGATTTAATTCTATTTAAATAGAACAAAATCATCATTTGGTTATTCCCAAGTCAATTTCCACTACATATCTTTACTCTAAGATATAAATAAATCATGTATGAATCAATAATAAATTAGAAGTCCCATAAAACAATAATATTCCATTCCCCCTTTCTCTATTTATTATCAAAAATAGAATTATTATCCACTTTTATCAAATAACATCCAAATCATAACTTAATAAATTTTCATGAATAATTTCCCATAAGTTTCCTCCATGTATGATCAAAATTGAAATCCATTTTATTCAATGATAGACACTAATTTACAAAATCAACAAATCATTAATCCTCAAAAAAAATCATGTATTTATTAATGCCAGATATCAAATATGTAGATACATTGATTTTATATTTTATTGAAACATGGTACAAACTATAATTACTATTAATCCTTAACTAAAACATACATACTTTCTCATTAAAATAATAAGACCATATATTATTTAATATAATCCCTAAATTCAATAATTTTTTAAACTCCTTCAATGATAATATAAACGACATTTCCCAAAAAACATTTATCAATTCCAAGGTCATCAATAATATACAATTCACATTATTAATATCCATCATCTATATGTCTTAATATCATTATCTTAACATCATGAAAATATTATGGAGTATTTTCCCTTAATAGAAATTTAACCATACCATTAAATCACTTTTCGAGGACATTAGTACCATTTAACATATTCTTACAACTACATAATGTAAAAAATACCACAAAACAATCCATTGGTGTTTCATGATTATAATTAACCAAAATCTACTAATAAAAATAAAATTCATTGAATCCAAATAAATAATACATCAATCATTCCACTTTATTTATATACCATTAACTAGGCCATTTCATCTTATTCTTTAATACTTATTCCATTTCAAAGGTCATTTTTAGTCTCTCTATCATCAACAATATAACCATTAATCAGACTTCATTAGTGATTATATTCATGAGATTTACCAATATGACATCACTTTTCATAATTCCAATACATCACCCATTTGAAACAATTAACCATTGATGATATATTAGGGAGACCATTACCCGCATCTGTTGCATTAAACCAAAATTTCATTTTTCCACTATGAAAACATTATTTGGGTCCTTCTTTTACACACTCAAAACATCATCACATTCCTATAAGAAAACCTCTTGGGTTCTTCTTCCCATATTCTCAACACCTAGGAAAATAAATATTATTTCTTTTATGGTTTCCGCCACCCAAACTAAAAACTAACTATATCCTTCGCTTCCTTAGTGAGTTTGATAGTTAGTTAAAGTGTACTTTGTAAATAATATATCATGATAATTGATTAGGAATAATCACAATAGACTTAAATTTAGTCATTATCCTATTTTGTTTCTCATCGACACATATTCTATCATATTCAATGTTAATATAGTCTCTTCTGGTTCCCTTAATAGACTAAAACCAAAAATCATAGTGGGAGTAGTAATATTTATAGTGGGAGTCCATATTATCATGATCAGTCACTTATATCATGCCTAAATCATGAAAAATTATCTTCAAATTATGACACCAAAATATTAAGTTATATCATTCATGGTGATCATATATTTTAATCATTCATGATGGATCTTAAAATTTTCTCAATTTCCAAAGCATATTCCCTAGGAGTATGAAACTAGATGTGTAGAAATGACTCTTATCATTCACTTAGAGATGATTGGGTCGACATCAATTTACACATTTTAGAGGTACTACCCCTAGGTACCTCGGTTATAAAGCCACATCAACCTGTAGTATGCAAAATTGTTTGTAAATTGTTGGAAAAAATCACTTTATCCATTACTATAATTTTAGGGAATTTTATGAAAATTTGGCTCGTTCTTAGACATATCCATATATGTATCCATAAACATATCCTTATAAATTACACTTTGTATTAGACTGATGTTTTCTCTTCCTAGTTTCTGATGATTAAAAAAATTCATATGATACCAACTATAGAGACCCAAAAATTCTCATAAAAAGATCTTTCATATTTTTAGATAAATATTAATAACATTAAAAAAAGACATGCCAAAGTATTATAAATGTATAATGCCTTTGGAAACTAGGCCCATAATATACTTATTTATTGAATGATCTTTAACATCACCCATAAATATCTTCTGACATTGTACTCTACTTAAAAGTACACAACCTAAAACAGTTTGTCATAACATGGGGAAATAAAACATATAATGGGTGAGATAAAACTATAATTAAGTTAAAAATGGAATATATATATATATATAACATTATCATATAGTTATGATAACTTGAGAATAAAATTTGAAAACCATACCGTACATATCATAGATCATAAATGTGAGTCATGGAATAAATCATGGTAGTTTATAAGAAATGAATCATAATGGTTCAAAGTACATGAACCATGAGAAATTAACATTGGAATAAGACATAGATTTTAGAATACAAATAATCATATAAAATAATTTATTTATTAGTTCAAGGATCATTTCACAGTCTATCATAATTGAATGGGATCCCTCCTAAAACTTTCTTAGTGGTCAAGGTTCACTCCCAAGACTATCATTGATTAAAAAGATCCTTAATATAATATATTCATTCCCCATTCTTTTTTAATTTATATCAATAGATATAAATATTTAACCAATTCATTAGAGGAATATATAGGTCACACCCATCACGTAATGAAAATTATTGATACATATGCCATAATATCATAAAACATTCACTATATTAGAAACAATGAAAATAAATTTCTTTAATAAACTTTCCATTTTAGAATATCACGAGGAAAAGAAATTGGTTTCATAATCATTTCATCATTTCATAATATCATATATAGTTGATGAATAAATAGGTTTCATAAGAATTATATAATAGTATAACTCATGTAAGAGATACTAGTTTCATAAAAACACTTTCATGGTATAACCCACAGAATAGAAACAAGTTTCATAAAAAGAAATCAATTGTATATACCATTGAATATTAATTGTTTTTGTAAACATATTTTTATCATAATTTTAAACCATATCGAGAACTAATAATGATGGTTCATTGGATCATATCCCAAGTAAATCTTAAGTAACATAAAATGATATCATTATAGATAGAAAATGATTTTGAAATATCACTTGGAAAATTTTTCCTAGAAAACATCCTTTGCAACTTCAAATATACATTTGAACATAATAAAAAAAATCCAATTATTCGATGGGATCCTTAGAATGTTATAGAGGATTCTTTAAAACTATTAAAAAAACATAGGGAAAATATGATTTATCTTTTGTAAATAACTATAAATTCATATAATTATTTGGTAATCATTTCCATTTAAAATAAAAAATGAAACTTATAGATGAATATTTAAAAAATTATATCGATCATGATGTTAGAAAAAACCATTGATGTTGTATGTATTAAAATAATTATTCCTCTGCAATTTTTATTAACAGCTAAATGAGTATTTTTTGGGAATGAAAATGGAGATTAATTTCATTTTATTGTAAAAATTAAAACATTAATAAGAACATAAATAATAAATCACCAGGATAATATGAAAAAAATAAAACATTTTTAGAAAACATGGTTTTTGATGAAAAGGGAGTTAAAACCTAAAAATAAAATAAATATAATATTTCCTAAAAAGATTCTTTTGAAATATTTTGTGCATAAATTATGGACAATTAATGGAAAATCTATTATTATGACATAAATAGAGGAAAATAAAATTCATGAATTTCTAATGATTTTAATGAAATTATTTCATAATCTAAATCATTATCATAAACAATCCGGACAAACCGTCAGATTGTATCATAAAACACTTATTACTTTAGTTACATTGTATCATGATACCCATGAAATAATTCTATTAAATTAATCATAAAATATAATGAGAATATGTAAATTAATGAAATTACATGTAAATAAGGTTTTATAAACACTATATAAAATAAGTTTGGTTTCTAACATAGCATATTTCTCAAAGAAGAAAATTTGAGAAAAATATACCTTACCACGTTAGTAACATCCAATTTATAAAACTCATGAAAGAGATTTTGAAAAATAGAAATAAAGATTAAAATAAATTTTAAGATAATTTTCATAAAATAATCTCATGGTTATTATATACATAATATAAAATAAATATGTGGTGAGTAATCCATGTGTCCCGTATAAATAATATGAGAGAGAGAAAATATGACCATAAGTCTTCTCTTCTTCTGTACATGTGTGAAACCCCTATATAATAAATATTATTTTAATAAAAATATATTAATGTACTATAATTACATATATCATACCATATATGATTTAAATATGACCATTCATTACACCTTTAATAACAATTATTTGTTAAAATCACGTTTCTGTTAATAACTGCATTATTTTTCGTGTATGTTTTGATTGTTTATTTTTTAGTTATCATCCATCGATATTGATTAAATAATATCCATAATGTAATAGATGATATAAATATAATATATATTTATTATATAAGTATTTATATTTCTCTCTATACATTAGATATAGAAAATGAGATACATGGTTTATGCAGAGGGAAGATAATATATACACATGAACATTGTTTCCATTTTCATGAAAAATTTAAATAAATAAGGGTAATTAATTAATTGAAAATAAAATATATATTTATCAAATATTTATCACATATATTCATTAAAACTATCAGTATTACCTTCCATGAAAATCGTGAATTAATCGCATTGCTTCGTGAGTCGGTATTCCACTGAACACAGAAGAAGTGTTATCGTATTCCCACAGAATGGAATGTGTAGACAGCCAAATCTTGAGGTACATCGACATTACATTACTTTTGCAGAATACTTAATACATGACAAAAATATACACCAAAGGACCGTAATAGTTTAGTGTGTTTGGAAACTTGGAACATAATCTTCTAATTGTGGTGAATGATCTTCAACATCTCCCAAAAAGATCTTCCACTTTGGGTTTTCTTACCTAAAACCTTTCTTTATATCCTGGGGATAATAAAACATAAAATAAGTGAGCTCAAATTCTCAGTAAGGTTAAACATAGATAACATAAAACAATCCATAAACATTTGAATGCAAAAACTTTAACATAAAATATAAACATCAAAATCGTGAGCAAAGACTTAAACCTTGGATGTAAGTAATGAATATATCATAATGGAAAATCAATCATGATAAAATAGCATGGGAATAAAAAATGTTATTATGGAAGCCATTATTAACATGATATGATTTCCATAGTAGCCAAGAAAATTTTGCCAAGACCATCTTAGTGGACGAAGTCCCTTTCGGAATCGAGTTCACTCCTCATTTCAGTTCTGTAACACTAAACTGGATTAACTTACCGTTACAGGAATATCTATATCATGAGATATAAATATTTACTCAATGCATTTAAGGTAGATATAGGTACCACCCATCTCATAATGAAATCATTCTTTCATGTGCCACAAAATCATAAATCATACATCATAGCATAACCCATGTAATAGAATGGGATTTTTAAACATCATGCCATCATAACATAATCCATATAAAAAATGGATATCATTTCATCATAAGAAGAATCAAACCATGTAAATAATTGATACATTATACTTGAAAAATAAACATATTAAATAATGTCATTTTAGATGGAAAATAGTTTTGATAAAACACTTGAAATGAATTCTTGGGGAAAATATCCTTTCTTCTTGCAAATCATTTTCTTTTCACAGAATTCCATGCAATTTTAAAAGAAAAGGGTTTTGTTGAAAATAATCATGCAATCTTGTAGAGTATACTTCTTTAAAATGAGTCGTTATGAAACCATAAAAATCCATACACACCGTATAAGTTAAAAATAACATTCTCCTTGTACTTTTGACGGAAAAGTCAAAAAGTACCTTATATGGTAACCAAAGGAAAGATTCCATTCATAAAATGTGGTAAAAAGTCAATAAAGGGTAAAAATGACTTTAAACATTCACTGAATAAAATTAAACATTTTATGAAAAAAATTTAGAAAACATGGTCATGGATGATAAACGTAACCCTAGTAAATACTTACGTATAAGCAATCTCAGATAAAAATGAGATTGAAAATTTATCCCTTACCTTAGGTCCGATATGCTTCGTATGCATCCCAACATCCTATATATTGATTTAAATAATGTCATTTACTTATTACAAGAATCATATTCATTGTTATTATGTCATAAATGGTTCACATATGACTTTATATTACCCGTTATTTTGTAAATTCCATGTTAAAGCAGAGTTTTGGGTAAAATAGTTTTATTTATCGTACGTGTTTGGACTTTTTGTTCCTGATAATATTACTTATATCCTGATTTACTTAATTCCAGAATGTAAAACATGATATATATAGAATATATATTCAGTATATACATATATATATGATAGATCGATAAATAGAATGAAATACACCGTTCAAGGAGACGGTAGGTCGTACGTACGCATGAACGCTGTTTTCGTTTCCTTATTGAATTGAATGGAATTAAGTAGATGAAATTCATATATATGAACCTAAATCCAGTATTATTATGTCATATATTTCATGATTACTTATTATATATACTTTATAATCATTCATGAATGGTTAACATGGAGAATGAATCTAATCGCGTCGTGGAGACGGTTGTCCGTACGTACGCACGAGTGATGATTCCATTCCCATGATCGTGGAGTTTTATTGAAGTGTATGTATAATATTTCATAATCAATACCAAATTACAATAATCATATATATTTATCTATTTACACTATTATACCCATCCAAGTAAGCTGGTGGTTGAAAACAGATTACACCACGGCGTGGAGACGGTATTCCGTACGTACGCACGCGCGGTGATTGCATTTTCCTCAGGATGGATAGAAGGTGAAATGGGGTTGTTTAATATTTATAATAACATATAAGTATATTAGTGATACTTATGTTATTAATTCATAATGAAATAACTAAATAAGAATAATTATAAGAAGAAATAAATTTGAAAGAATCGGTAACAGATATTTCCTCTTCTTCAACACAGCTCTTTGAAACCTCCTCTTAGGGCACTAAAATTTGTCTTTGAAGAATACCAGGACTTATAGTATGTTGATAAGGAGGTTGATAATGGAAATGGTCCGGTTTTGGCCGAGATTGAAGGCTCAAAAAGGTGTGAGGAGGAGAGGGAGGAGGGGCCCTTTTATAAGGGAAGAGAGGGGCACCTTTGGAATTTTAAGAAATATTAATTTATAATAAATTATAACCCCACTTAAAAACCTCCAAAATTACTCAATTCAGAATATTAGATGAGATATTTTTGTAATCTCACCAAAAAATAAAATTTAGAAAAGTTTGGAATTTATTTTAAACATTATCAACTTGATTTATCCTTATATAATCTATTTAATTTTATTTGTGGTAATAATATTCTAAATTTTAAATCTTTATAAATAATAACTTATATGTTGTGAATTGTCCATAATTGTATGATTTATTACATTTTATACCATATAAATTTTAATTTATAATTTTTAAATGTTTTTTTTATTTTTAAACAATTTTATAATATGTAATATAAATAAAATAACAATAGTGTCAATTTTGACACTATTCATTAATTTGAATTTAAATAAAATCCTCACAGAATATATGTTCAAACTGAAAGCTTTAATAAATTCATAACATGTCATATTTATCTATAAAATTAGTGTATCACATGAAATAGTTCATATAATATTTATTTTACTATTTGTAAAACCATTTATTTGATATTTTTCTTAATAAAATAATTATTACAACATTATTGTATACTTATTTAATATAATTATTTGTTGTATAAAAATTAAAACTAAAATACTAGGATAAAGATAAATCTTATATATTTCATAATAATACATTTAGTTAGATTTAACTTCTAAAACACCCATATTTTAAAATGTTATATTTATTAAATTATGAAGGTGACAACTTTGACATCATATAAAATAAAATAATATAAGTGTCATAATCACTTTTATATGACTCCAAACGGTCATATATTCGGCCATTGGATTCTTATGGTGTACATATACACCACCAATACGTTTTGTTATGGTTTGTGAGCCCTTTAATATCTATTACTATTTCAACAAAAACAATATTATTGGTTTTTTACTGAATAAATAATTTCTGCATCATTAATGTATAAGCTAATAAGGTAATTAAATAACTCTTCAAAATTACAAATAAATTATCATGATAAATAAAAACATTTTATCTTTCAAATGAGTATTTATAACCTAATTTATATTCTATATAAGCTTATATTATAAATACTTTAATTATTAAAGTTTGAGTGAGACATATTTCACTTTCCTTTAAATAAAATAAACTAAAGGTCTTAATCACCTCCAAGTGGGTTCTATGGATTCCATTTCGACCCAAATATGACTTAGTATAAAATATAATCATCCAATTATATTAATACAAGTCTTAGGGTAATTTTATAATATTATATTTACCCTTAATTACCCGATTTACCTTTTACTATGGTAAATAAAATTTACCGTAGTTACTATTCATAATGCCCAAAAATAAAAATTAGTCTATTAATATAATTTGGACCCACTGAATCCAAATATAGAATCCATTTTTCCAAATTCAATACAAATAATTTTCCTAAATTAAATTAAAATTAATCTCGTTGTCGAAAGAAAACAGGTTTTAGTTTAAAACATTGCAAAAGATTGAATTGATTTAACCTACGAATTCAATGTAAAATCAATTATAATGACATACATTATATTAAATGGTAAAAATATATTATATTTATACTTTAAAACCATTAAATATTATAATTTAACCACATAAATTATTTCGATGAAATTTTTTTTTTTAATTAAAATATAGTGTGTTTTTACTATTCATTAAAATATTAAAGTTATCAGAATAATATGAAAAATTTATCCAAAGTAAATTTTTATATCATGATTCCACAGAATAATTTTATTTTGTCAAATTTAACTTATAAACATGTCAAAAACTATATTTAAAGTGGGTGTGCCATCAAAAGGTGGAAATATTGCATTTTTTTAAAAATACTCATTTTACCCAAAATATTTATTTTGTTCACATACCATGTTCTAGAAAATGTGTAAGATGAATTTATAATTTTATAACATTCAAAATGTAATTAATACTATTCATAACGGATATTTAATAATAATATTATAACCATATATCGTTGTTTAGTGAAACCCGGTATTGCGTACTACACACGCTATCATGGAAGGTCTTGATTGTGTGTAATGCAAGCCAAGTCAGGGCTGCATGTAGTGAAAGCTATGTTTGGTGTTGCGTATAACATAATCAAAACTTATTTCATTTTTACATTAAACAAAATCTATACATAATGTTGCGTGGAATAATTTTCACAAAACGAACATGAAATTGTGTGTAACACGAGCCAAGAATAGTGTTCTGTATACTGCAAGCTAATTCAGTATTGCGTATAGTACAAGATAATCCTGGTGTAGTGTATAATAGAACACCTCAAAGAAATTAAAAATAATATATCTCATAAAATCTCAGGTTGTTACATTCTACCCCTCGTAAAATGAATTTCTCCCTCGAAATTCGTCGGGGTTATAAATGGTTTATTACATGAGAGTTTCTTTCATAGAAACCCACATCGTAAAAAGAAATACCCAAACTTATCTTTAAAAATTAAAGTATGAAATGTAAGGTTAACCAAATTAACTAATCAATGGGTTTCCACGTAGGAGAACATAGGTGAAAATATAGATATGGAATAGAAATCTAACCATCATGTTCTGGTGGAGAGTGGTAGAGAACATGGCTATGAAAAAGCCAACAATCACAAAGCTATAAATTTGTGATGATCTAGGGTACCATCTGATTCATCAGATATAAGGGCACTAGGGAAACATTTTTTGTTTTCAAAAGCATTTCCCTAAAGATGAATAATTTTAATTAGAATAAATACTTACTTTATTTTGGTATAATCTCCCCATTGTTCGTGCCTTGAACAATTTCCACTTCATCTCTTTAAGAAATGAAGTTGAGTTTTTATTTCACAAAGTTTTTGCAGATCATGCGATAGAATGATAGGTCCTTCCATCTGTCTCAAACATAAGTTAGTAAAATTTATATACATAAGTCCATCTATGGTGATATTAATCAGATATGGTTCGAAAATTGACTTATACTTCATCTATCATCCTGCATAAGAAAATAAAACTAGTTTCTAATAACCATGGAATTCCTATAGAATAGTGGTAGGAAATAAAGGCATGTCGCACTTCGGTTGTGGGCTTGATTTCCATAGCCTTGTTTGACGTGACGGGTTGTCACCCGTCTTGCAGGTTGTCCTTTTCTCTAATAATACATTACTATAACTTTCCATCAATAATATTGAAAAAGTTCTATCCTTAAACAATACTAAATTATGTCCAACATAATCCATTCCAATATTTAGGATTATCCAAAATACTGTTGTCCAATCTTATATTATAATGAAAAGGATTACCAGAGAGTTCATATAACAAGCATGTTAATACCATCATTGATCCCCATATATCATAAGTTATGTCTTGTTGGTCACATTCCAAACATTCGAAGGCCTTAATCATGTATTCTCTTGAAAAATGAATATCCATTGACCCTTAGTGAAAACATGAATGTTGTCAAAATTTAACACTTTCCACATACCAAAATCCAAAAATTTCTATATACTCAATCCATGATATCACTTTGTCCTTATACTAGTCATGAGCTCATTAATACTATCAAACAACTCATTATCTCCTCATCCTTTCATTATGAACATATCATTTACCTTCCAAAAATATTTGAATAAACTATCTTGGTTACCGGTACCATTCATCATATACTTTCAAAACTCAAGAAAAGGAAATAGTCTAACAATCCTTATATTTTTTCTTTATACCATAGTACCATACATTATTCATGATAAACATACAATCATTACACTACCTTCTTAAACTATTGACGGAGCTTCAACAATTATTTTATCTCACATATCATTTTTAGTATCTTCATCATCATCAAAATAAATACAACCCATACAGCCATGATGATTCTCTTCATGAGACTTTCCCTTAGGGTATTGGATTGCATAATGCCCGTATATTCAACATTTAAAACATTTAACCTTTGTTCATGTCTTAGAAATACCATTATCCTTTTCCATGGTGTTAACTAAACCTTTTCCTTTGCAATTACTAGCTTTGTGGCCTTCTTTTCCACTCCCAAAGCATCTTCCAGTTCCTTTGAAACATTCTCATTGATGCTTCTTCCCACATGATTTACATGATAGAAATTGAACTTTCCTTCCTCTATGATCATCATGAAACTCTATCTTTCTCTTATTAGATGAGTAAGGATACTTACCAAAGTTGAGATTATTGATCATATTGTGAGATTTATGATTAAGAATAATAATGATTTTTGACTTCCAAATCCTGTTTCATTTGGTTTCTCATGAAGAATATCATTCCATTGTCGATCATATCCTCCATTATCGTGAATCTTTCTGTTTCCGGTCATTTTCTAAAACTCAAAAAGAACAGAATGAGAGGCAAAAATAATTCTATTAAAACTACATAATAAAGGGGTAGTACATTAAATATATAACATCTTAGGTTTATTTCTAAGATCTTCACCATAATTCTATGAATATAACCTATACATATACTTAACCTTAGGGAAATCCCAAGATATACCTTAGAAATATCTTAAGGGATTTTACTAAAGTTTTCGCATCCTAGTTTCCAAAGGTTAACTAAAACTTTCCTCTGATACCAACTGTAGAGACCCAAAGCTTGACGTACATCGACATTACATTACTTTTTCGGAATACTTAATACATGACAAAAATAGACACCAAGGGACCGTAATAGTTTAGTTTCTTTGGAAACTCAGAACATAATCTTCTAATCGTGGTGAAAGATCTTCAACATCTCCCATAAAGATCTTCCCCTTTTGGTTTTCTTACCTAAAGCCATTATTTATATCCTGGGGAAAAGAAAACACAAAAAGGGTGAGCTCAAATGCTCAATAAGGGTAAACATAGAAAACATAAAACAATCCATAAACATTTGAATGAAAAATCTTGAACATAAAATCTAAACATCAAAATCTTGAGCAAAGACATAAACCTTGGAAGTAAGTAAGGCATATATCAAAAAGGAACATCAATCATGATAAAATAGAATGGGAATAAAACATGTGACGGTGAAAACCATTAATCACATGATATTATTTCCATAGTAGCCAAGGAAATCCTTCCAAGACCATCTTAGTGGACAAAGTCCCTTTCTGAATCGAGTTCACTCCTCATTTCAGTCATTTAACACTGAACCGGAATAACTTACCGTTCCAGCCATGTCTATATCATGAGATATAAATCGTTACCCAATGAATTGGAGGGAGATATAGGTCCCACTAATCTCAAAATGAAATCATTCTTTCGTGTGCCACAAAATCCTAAATCATACATCATAGCATAACCCATGTAATAGAATGGGATTCTTAAACATCATGTCATCATAACATAATCCATATAAAAAAGGATATAATTTCATCATAATAAGAATAAAACCATGTAAATAATGGAGACATTACACTTGAAACATAATCATATTAAATGATGTCATTTTAGATGGAAAATAGTTTTGATAAAACACTTGAAATGAATTCTTGAGGAAAATATCTTTTCTTCTTTAAAATCATTTTCTTTTCACAAAATTCAATGAAATTTTAAATGAAAAGGGTTTTGTTGAAAATAATCATTCAATATTGTAGGTTAAGCGTCTTGAAAATGAGGCGTTCTGAAACCGTAAAAATCCGTTCACGTCGTATAAGTTAAAAATAACATTCTCTTCGTACTTTTTCCGGGAAAGTCAAAAAGTACCTTATATGGTAACCAAAGGAAAGATTTCATTCATACAATGTGGTAAATATTCAATAAAGGATAAAAATGACTTCAAACATTCATGGAATAATATTTAACATTTTATGAAAAAAATTTAGAAAACATGGTCATGTATGATAAACGTAACCCCAGTAAATACTTACATATAAGCAATATCGGATAAAAATGAGATTGAAAATTTATCACTTACATTAGATCCAATATGCTTCGTACGTATCTGAAACTCGTTTATAATGATTTAAATAATGTCATTGACTTATTACAGAATCATATTCATTGTTATGATGTCATAAATGGTTCACTTGTGACTTTATATTACCCGTTATTTTGTAAATTCCATGTTAAAACAACGTTTTGGGTAAAATCGTTTTATTTATCATACGTGTCTGGACTTGTTGTTATTGATATTATTTCTTATATCCTGATTTACATAATTCTAGAATGTAAAACATGATTTATATATAATATATATTCAGTATATACATATATATATATGGTAGATCGATAAATGGAATGAAATACACCGTTCATGGAGACGGTAGGCCATACGTACGCATGAACGATGTTTTCGTTTCCTTATTGAATTGAATGGAATTAAGTAGATGAATTACATATATATATACATAAATCCAGTATTATTATGTCATATATTTCATGATTACTTATTATATATACTTTATAATCATTCATTAATTTTTAACATGGAGAATGAATCTCATTGCGTCATGGAGACGGTAGTCCATACGTACGCCCGAGCAATGATACCATTCCCATGATCGTGGGGTAGTATTGAAGTGTATGTATAATATTTAAGAATCAATATCACATTACAATAATCATATATATTTATCTATTTACACTATTATACCCATCCAAGTAAGGTGGTGGTCGAAAACATATTACACCATGGCGTGGAGATGGTATTTCGTACGTACGCATGCGTGGTGATTTCATTTTCCTTAGGATGGATATAAGGTTAAATGGGGTTGTTTCATATTTATAACAACATATCAGTATATGAGTGATACTTATGATATTAATTCATAATTAAACAACTAATGAAGAAGATGTATAAGAAGAAATAAATTTGAAAGAATCGGTAACAGATATTACCTCTTCTTCGACACGCCTCTTTGAAACCTCCACTTAGGGCACTAAAATTGGTCTTTGAAGAAGACCAGGATCTATAGTATGTTTATAAGGGGGTTTATAAGGGAAATGGAAAGGGGTTGTACGAGCTTGAAGCCTCAAAAAGGTGTGAGGAGGAGAGGGAAGAGGTGCCCTTTTATAGGGGAGGAGAGGGAAACCTTTGGAATTATAAGAAATATTAATTTATAATAAATTCCAACCCCACATAAAAACTTCCAAAATTTCTCAATACAAAATATTAGATGAGATAGGGTTGTAATCTCATCAAACAATAAAGTTTATAAAAGTTGGGAATTTATTTTAAACATTATCAACTTTATTTATCCTTATATAATCTATTTAATTTTATTTGTGGTAATAATATTCTAAATTTTAAATCATTATAAATAATTACTTATATGATGTTAATTTTGCATTATTGTATTATTTATTACATTTTCTAACATATAAATTTTCATGTATAATTTTTAAATATATTTTAGATTTTTATACAATTTTATAATATGTAAGTTTTATAAAATAACAATAGTTTCAATTTTGACACTATTCATTTATTTGAATTTAAATAAAATCCTCACAGAAGATATGTTCGAAATGAAAGCTTTAATAGATTAATAACATGTCATAGTTATCTATAAAAATAGTGTAGAACATTAAATAGTTCATATAATATTTATTTTACTATTTGTAAAACCATTTATTTGATATTTCTCTTAATAAAATAATTTTTACAACAGTTTTGTATAATTATTAAATATACTTATTTCCTTTATAAAATTTAAAAATAAAATACTAGGATAACTATAAATCATATATATTTCATAAGAATACATTTAGTAGGATTTATCTTATAAAACACTCAAATTTTAAAATGTAATATTTTTTAAATTATGAAGGTGACAACTTTGACATCATATAAAATAAAATAATATAAGTGTCATAATCACTTTTATAAGACTCTGAACGGTCATATATTCAGTAATTGGATGATTATGGTGTATATATACACCACCAATAAGTTTTTTCAGGTTTTTTATCCCTTTAATATGTATTACTATTTCAATAAAAACAATATTATTGATTTTTATATAAATAAATAATTTCTGTATCATTAATGTATAAGCTAATAAGGTAATTAAATAAATTTTAAAAATTACAAATAAATTAACATGATAAATAAAAACATTTTAGATTTCAAATGAGTATTTATAACCTAATTTATATTCTATATAAACTTATATTAGAAATACATTAATTATTAAAGTTTGAGTGAGACATATTTCACTTTCCTTTAAATAAAATAAACTAAAGGACTTAATCACCTCCAAGTGGGTTCCAATGGATTCCATTTAGACCCATATATGATTTAGGACGAAATATAATCATCCAATTGTATTAAGACAAGTGTTAGGGTAATTTTATAATATTATATTTACCCTTAATTACCCGATTTACCTTTTACTATGGTAAATAAAATTTATCGTAGATACTATTCATAATGCCCAAAAATAAAATGTAGTCTATTAATATAATTTGGACCCACTGATTCCAAATATGGAATCCATTTTTCCAAATTCAATACACAGAAGTTTCATAAATTAAATTAAAATTAATCATGTTGTCGAAAGAAAACGGGTTTTTGTTTAAAACATTGCAAAAGATTGAATTGATTTAACCTACGAATTCAATGTAAAATCAATTCTAATGACATAAATTATATTAAATGGTAAAAATATATTATATTTATACTTTAAAGCCATTCAATATTATAATTTATCCACATAAATTATTGGGATGAAAAAAGTTATTTTTAATTAAAATATAGCATGTTTTTACTATTCATTAAAATATGAAAGTTATCAGAATAATATGAAAAATTTATCCAAAGTAAATTTTTATATCCTTATTCCAAATAAGAATTTTATTTTTACAAATTGAACTTATAAACATGTCAAAAACTATATTTAAGGTGGGTGTTCCATCAAAAGGCGAGAAAACTGCATTTTTTGAAAAATACTCATTTTACCCGAAAAAATTATTTTGTTCACATAACATGTTCTAGAAAATGTGTAAGATGAAATAATAATTTTATGACATTAAAAATTCAGTTAATAATATTCATAACAACTAGTTCATAATAATATTATAACGATATATCGTTGTTTAGTGAAACCCGGTATTGCGTACTACACACGCTATCGTGGAAGGTCTTGATTGCGTGTAATGCAAGCCAAGTCAGGGCTGCATGTAGTGAAAGCTCTGTTTGGTGTTTCTTATAACATAATCAAAACTTATTTCATTTATACATTAAAAAAACTATACTTAATGTTGCGTAGAATAATTTTCACAAAACGAACTTGAAATTGTGTGTAACACGAGCCAAAATAGTGTTTTGTATACTGCAAGCTACTATGGTGTTGCGTATAGTACAAGATAATCTTGGTGTAGTGTATAATAGACAACATCAAAGAAATTTAAAAAAAATATATCTCATAAAATCTCAGGCTATTACATAATGTAAGATATTTTATGTGATATAATGATTACATAATTATAATAATATATTAATTATAATATATTAATATTTAATACATCATTAAATAAAGTTCTGAGAGGAATTTATGGAAATTGAATAACATTATTTCGTGAGGTGGTAGTCTATTGTACAATAAAATAAAAATTTAATATCTAGTTTAATGGAAGATTAGAGGGTGATTTGTTTTGAAAATGACATAATATAATATATGAATATGTATGATATATAGGTTTTTATATAATAATGGTTTATTAATAAGTTAAGGTGTATAAATAAGAACAAAATAAAAATCTTTTTTAGGGACTTTATCTCCTCTTTAGAATTTTTTTTTCTAAACAAAGTATTCTTAGGTTGTATTTATAACCAATATAAGGATTATATGATGATATTATAGAATTAATGATGTTATTTTTTATGCTATTTTTCATATAAAATGGTTTTGAATGATTTAAGAGTATATGAGTGGAGATGACCTTTTATAAGTTATGTGAGTGACACACCAGTAATTTTTAATAAGAAAAAGGTGTACCCATGTCTTTAATTTTAAAAAAGGATCAGTAATGGGTTTTTATTTAACCTTAGAGGTTATAATTTATAAATATATCATGAAATTTTGTTTTTTGAAATTTGTGTAGGTCATTGATTCCATTATCCTATTAGTTTACATCGTAAAAAACACATATCACCTTAACTACAATAATTAATTTTTATGATTTGTTCACTTCATTATAATAAAATATTAAGTTAAAATTATTAAATAATATAAATTATTTTTTTTCAAATGTGCAATCCATTTTATTAATTTACACTCATATAATTATTGAAGTTAAATTTATATTTATTACCATATATTTGACCAAAATAAGGTCTCCAAAAAGAAAATGTTCAAAACATTTGAAATATTTTTCATAAAATTTCTATATGAAAGTGATTACAATGTGATATATTATTTTATAATATTCATAATTGGTATAATGTTAATTTTAAAATAATAACAAAATAATTGGGTTGTTTTTATGTCCTTTTAAAGAGCACATTGTTCTTAATAAAACCATTATTTTTCACTATATATTAATAATTTGATATTCTCATAAAATTATCAAAAATTCACTCTAACATAATTTTTACATGATGAATTTAATTTTTTTTAAATAAATTTAATAAGGTATGAAATTAATTTTAAAATAAGTGCACAAAAGTTGATAAAACACTTTTTAGGGAAAAGATATAAGTATTTAATTGGTTTTATTATTATCACTTCTCAAAAAACACATAAAATTAATTATAGAAACATTATTTAACATATAATATATAAATTTATTTAAAATATCTCACCAAAACTGATTTGTCTAATTTATTTACGTAAAACGTTTTTCTAGTCCATAAAAATAGATTTTCTAGAGAAATATTTCCATTATTTCTAAAAAAGATTATATTTTTATTTATAAATAATTGGTCATAAATGAAATAATTAAATATATATATATATATATATATTTGAAATTTATTGGAAAATACCATTTTTTAACAATCATTAAGTAAGGAAACATTAATATTGGGTTAAACATAGAGATACTACCCACATTTTTAGGCTATCAATATCATGGTTTCTATCTAATCTTGATCAATATCCTACATTACTCATCACATGAGGCATTAATATAAAATCATCTATGTCCAAACCCAAAACCAATACTTTGGGGATAACTACCTCTCCTCCAAGATCTCATTATTTAAAAGATGACTTCATTGTTACTATTATCTGGGTAAATACCAAAATTAGGTTGGGCATTCATTGTATCAAGTTGGGTGTCCTCATTGTCTCACATTATGGGGTTCTTCACATCCCCTATCTTCGGTGATTGATATATGTGTTTTACTATTTCATGTTGACATATACATTCATTAGGTGTTTCATGAACTTCAATGTGGTTTGAAGTTGTAACCTGAAAATCATTTGGGAAGCCCACATCATATCCAAAATTAGTGTATGCGTACCTGAGTCATCTGATGTTTCATCCTCATCCTTCTTAGGCTATTATTAATATGTTTTTAAAACATATATTTTCATTATTTATTTAATCCAATTCATATTTTCCATTACAATGGCTAGGAGAAAAACAATCATATTAAATATTAATATTATAATATCATATCATGTTTCCTTTAAACTCGATGTTGTGTGTTATGAAATCTAAAATTACTGTTGTGTGTAATGAATTTTAAAATAATTGTTGCAATTAATGAAATATAAACATGGTGTTGTGCGTAATAAAAAATATCAAAAAGAATAAATTTATTTACAAATATAATATTTCCCAAAATATTAGGGCAATACATTAAATTAGTATATAATCACTTGGAAATCACAGGGGATGTCAGTGAGATGTTTTAGAATATACCAAAACCTGAAAAAAAATGGAAAACAAAAGACATAACAAAAAGGAGGTGCCTAAATAATATGGAGAAGGAAAGGATACCTATCCTTGAGAGCATGATTCCTAAACTATGGTTGGTGCTTCTTGAGATCTTGGGGGTACCATTGGAGGGATATATTGATGAAATTATATGGTATTTTTTTGATCCAATGGTTTTGATTTTAGTGTAATAATAGATTGGTTAGGTTTATATAGGAAAAGGGAAGGGGGTCTAAGTTATTTTCCAAACTAAGGTTATGGTATTTATATATATTAATGTATTCAAAAATAAAAACAATCATATATTTTTCCCTAGTTACAAAAAATAGGAGTATTATTCATTATTTTATAAGTAAATGAACTAATCACATTCAAATAATACACTTTTTTGACGTGGAATTGAGTCATGTTTATAAGGAATTCATTTTAAACACCTAAAATATAATATAAGTTTTGGAGGATTAATTAATGTTTTATAAAGTTATTCAAATAACATAAAATCACCTTATTTTAAAGGGAACTATATATTCGGTTAAAGACACTTTTTATGACACATATTACGTAACTTTTGTGTCATTATTATTTCATAATACATGGCATATACTTATATCATGTTTAATTCTTACCCGAAAATTCAAATGTCTCAGAAGAATATGAAAATATCACCATTGAAAAATTTATTCATGATAGCTAAAAAATATTATATATTTTATCAGTACAATTATCTAAATATGATAAATTACATACTTAAATTAATAACCACATTTATTGACTAATGCTGGTTTTTTTGATAATAATAGTTTTCTGACACTTATAAAAATTACATTTCCACTTTGTAATATTACATTATCAAATATATTTAATAAAACTCTTTAATAGTTATTTTTTTATTTAAATACCATTTAATTTATTGATTCATCATAAGAAATGTCTAAATTCAAATTGAATATTACCAAAAAAAAAGTTCATATTTTTTTGTATTAAAAACAAATTTTTAACAAACTCATTACTTAATAATCTATAAATTAAAAATAGTAAGGAATAAATATAATCATTAATCTATTGGTATGAAAATATATATATTAATTCTTTTTGGTTTGAGATATATGACCCCTTTTTAGAACATCTTATTCCCAAAGGGTAAGGTGCATCCCAGTGAGATTCACATGGGGTGGTTTAGTGAACAAGCAGTATAATAAAATGAGGTTATCCCCACAGATCTATACCCATGATTTATATAATTCAGGGGTATTGGTTTTCTAGACTATTTTTATACACAATGTTTATGTAATCTTAGGGAATATATATGTTATCCAAATGGGAAATAAAACCCTATTGGGATAGACTCATGTATGTTTTCCTAGTCTCCCACCCTCCCACAATCACTAAAAATGTATCTCTAAAACCCCTCCCCACCTTCAGTTGGGAATTGTTATTCGCTCACCCCAGTAATGATTGATGGATCTCCTCTTCCAATGTTCTCCATTGATTTAGTGATTTCTTAATTCTGGTCTTCTTTGATTGTGAGTTCCAAATCCATATTCTATTCTACTGACAATTGTTTTGTTTTTTATCTTTGTATGAAAACCTAAAAAATATAAGGTTAAGTACCATTTGTTTGGGATTATTTAAAATATATTTCTTTTTGGGTGATGTTTTATTTTTTGTACTTTTTATGAATTATTTTAATTTAGACGAGTCTTTTGTATTCTATTGTTCTATATTTTTTGGTGATTCTAGATATTTCTTTTTATATCCCTGATGGGAATAAAAATATATTCATAATGACCATATATGGTTAGTTTTATAATGTGTAATAAAAGCATTAGTTAGCAAATGGTCAAACATAATTTTATTTATACTATTCCAAATACTACTCCACATGTTATTATATATTTTTATATATTGTGGTTTTAATTGATAAACTTATGTAGATATATTGAATTTATTATAATGAGTTTTTTATAGGACCATTGAAATTATGGAAGTAGGTACAAGTTGGTGGGATTTAGTTTTCAAAGGGACATATTTTCTTAGATAGTTTCTGTTATATTATATATACAGATTTATTTGTTTTTTTGATACTTCTGGTGAATAAGGAAATCAAAATACATTAACAAAATTCAATTATGATATATAATGTGTATACTATGGGAATAAACTGGGATCTTGTGTAACATTTTACCGAAGTTTTTGATCATATAGTTCAATAGATATTGTTCTACCTAGTCCAGCAATAGGTATAATTTGTTATAAATTTTAGGAATAATTATTATGATTCTACTTTTTCATTATTATTAATATATGTTATTCAATTAGGTATTTTACCTTTCTATATTTCCTACTAAGTATATTGACATTATAAAGAATATATACCCCATTTTGGACTAGATATTTATATTTAATTTTAACTATGTCATGGTTAAATTGAAATGAGGTGATGAGGATTCCATATTCTATAAATAATGGTGCTTGTGGTGGATTGTTTAAAATTTTCTCATCATTCTTTTTTTTGGAGGAATTTTGTTTGCAAAATTATTCTTTGGAAATATTTAATGTGGGTTAAATTCATTCACTTCTTAGGTAAGAAAATTTTGGTTTTAGATAAATTTGATTTATAAATGTTATTTAATTTATTTTTCATGGTTTTCCTTTAGATATGTGTTTTTATTTGTTTCTGGGTATGATTAATTTTGAATATATTGGGTATAGAAATTTATTTAATCAATATAGAAAGTTTAATTATTACTATTTTTTCTTTTAGAGATGATCAATAGATTGTATTGGTAGGTTGTCTCTGCCAACATTTTATTTTTGAGAATATGCCTATGATGTGACTACAATTTATTTATAATATGAAAAAATAGTAAAATTGTTATATTTGAAAATATTACTTTGGTGTTTTTATACATGTTTTTGTATATTAAATAAAATAAATAAAATATGAATTTATATTGAAATAAAAAATATTATATATTTTTTCATTACTTTTCATACACATTTTTATGTGGTATTAGGATCCATTACTATTTTCAAATAATGTTTCTAATGTTTATTTATGATTCATTAGCAAAATTATCTAAATTTATTTAGGAATAGTAACTTTTTTCTAACAAATTTTATATTGGATTGTATATATCATAAAATTTATGGCTTTCCTATCCATTATTACATTTGGATATATTTTTGTTATTTATAAATATTAGATTATATTATATTATGATTGGATGATAATTTATATTTATACCAATTATAGAAGAATTCCAATGATATTATTATACATTTTCATTTTTTTATGTAGGGTGACACATAGATTTTATTATTGAGTAAATGTTTTCCATTACGAAGACTGATGCATTTGATTTATTAATGTCATGTTCCAAACATGGTTGTTTTATGTACTATTGTTTCATTAAGATATACGTAATTAATTGGATTGTGTAATAGTTGTTTCTCATTCCACATCTTATACTTTTTCTGGTTTTTTATTAAAAGGCTTCCCTTATAGCATATTATGTTCTCCTTATTCATTATTTTTTGAGTAACTAGAATGATTTAATGAATTTCATATTGTAATTTCTTGTAATGAGTTTTATAATTATGGTTTACCTTATTATTAGAACATGTTCTTTATTAATGCAATATAATTTATAAAATATTGATGTGTCATCCCAATCATGTTTTAACCATGTTTCAAAATAAATTGGAAATATTTTATAGATTTCTCATTTAACAATACTGCAGATGGATGTTGTATACAGTGTCCATATTATAATTATGTTGGAAGTCCATGATAAGTTAGTGAATAATTTTTATATCATATAGAAAAATATGTATTTAAAAAAAATATTATGTTTGTTATCAAAATGTTGTGATGAGACAATATTCTACTATTAATTAATAGAAATAAGGAATTGGTTTGGAGAATGTGTTATTTTATCGGTTTCCATATGATCATCATCACAAGAGAAATAGTATCTCATATAATGAAGACAATTATATCAATATACATGAGCACAATAATTATGATGAGGGTATTAAGAGAACGAAAATATAAATGGATGGAGCCATAACTCCAAAATTTAGGAAGGTACAGAAATGAAAAAGTTATAATTTTTAATGTTGTTATATCATGGAAAACCCATGTATGGATTTTATAATACCTACATTGATTATATTGTTACATTTTTGAATTAATTACTTCCCTATGGTATTGATATTCCCTAAAAACATTTTAATGTATTTAATTTAATTAAGAAACTTATATGTTCTACTAATAATATTCAAGTTTTTTTGAATGATTACATTTTATTTTTGGAGGAAAAATTAGACCTCAGTGACTATAAATAATTTGTTACATCTCTATGGAAGGAAAATGCATATGGAACACCATATAATGTGCCATATTAAATCATGTCGAATATTATATTTATTCCCATCATTCAAAATCTATTCATGTCTATAAAATCTCCACCCATATGAAATGTCTTGATGCTGATAGAATTAATTTTAATTATGAGTTGATTCATCCTGCATATGGGTTGTAATGGTGTTAATTGGATGTACAAAAGCCCTATTTTATAGCTTAGGTGCATAATGTCAGTTTGGGTCTATCCTATGTTGGTTTTAATCCATGTGGTCAGATGTGTACTATTCACAACACGTTGCTTTTTTTATTCATGTTTATAATCATCCTCTGTGTCTGTGTATAAAAAACCATTCAATTTTTTGATTATAAAATTATTTAGAACATTTTATCTAGGAAATAATATATAAATATATATGACACTGTTAATAATATCATTTAATTATCATGGGAATATGGGTGTGTTCACATTTGATGCTTCTTCAAAAAAAAATTTAGATGTGTGCTTCCCTTCTATGGACTATAAATAATTTCCCTATATATAAAAATATTTATAGTTGAGAATGGAGGGAAATATTTCATGTTCTATTTGTATGAAAAATACATGATTGACTAGGATTAAATATCATTTTAGTTTCAGTTTCATGGAGAATCGAAATTTCTTTCGAAAGGATCTTCAATACCAGAAGAACCGTTAGAGGTTTGATAATATTTTGGACACTGAAGAGCCACCACAACATATTTTAGGAATTTTTGTTCTTAAAGTGTTGAATTATTTTGGTTTTTATTAGGGAATGGATATATGCAATCTGGAAATACGAATAATGTGGACATTAAATCCACTTACAATTAGAAAAAGAAAAGAATCTTTTTTTATGTTTCTATAGTGGTCTATGAGTTTATTACAGCATTGTTTATATTAGTTATCAATGGAAAAAATATATGTGAATTTTTTATTTCAATTCTTCTAAATATCAAGGGGAAGACAATATAAATCATCTGATCTCACTCAAACTTGTTAGATTGAGGTATTCAACAATAACTACATCTATTGTGTGTTTGTGAAAACACATGAAAGGTTCATTGTGATATCTATTTGATGACACATTTAGAGAAAAATATATTTCTAAATTTATTATATAATATCAAGCTTTCTAATGGTCGTTCAAACAATATATTTGAATGTTTCAATAGAACGGAGTTGAATCTAAAATCCCTCAAAACTCATGATTGTCACATCCTTTTTTAGGATTTGATTGCAATAGTATTCTCGCACTTACTATCCAACAGTGTAATGTTTATGATTATTTTCTTATACCATTTTTAGAGACATTTTTGAAAAAAGTTTATCCTTTTATTTCATGATAATAATGCATCAAGAGTTTCCATTTATTTTATGTGATTTAGGAAAAAAATTCCTCCATCACTTTTCACATGCACGCTACATTTATTAGTTCCTCATCCAAGTAAGACACTTTTTAGGGGACCTATTTATTTTTAGTGGATGTATCCAATGACAAAAAATATGTGCCCAATGAATACTATGTCTGAAATAAAAATCATCATGAATGTTCCATTGTGGGAGGTTATCCATCTCATGAATATATGGATTTGTGTTTACTATATTTTTCTAATGTGAGAGAAAGATATAATTGGCCATTGAGAAATGAAGAATGACTAATATGTGGAAATTGAGCCCTTATATCCTCTCTTACCCAAATATGAGGAATATCAAAGTCATATACATTGGAAACATTGATCCCCGAAGACCTGGATATGGAACATTGAAAAATCTTATTTAACTATGATTCTTTCAATGACTATATCAATTAATTAATTTAATTATTTTTATTTCATCTCATGGTATGTCATTTCACATATACCATATACTTTTATAATAATTTTATATTGTTATAATAAACAAATAAAAATTAGAGATCATATATCTTCTCCATTTAGAAGGAGAAAAGGATAGCATAAAAAATAGTTTCCTTCATGGCTGAAATAAAATGTATAACCATTAATTTAATTAACATAAGATATATTATAAAAAATATATTATTCATTTATATTTCATTTATTGTGTCTAACTATTGACTCCATCTCTCTTGAAGAAAGGGCATTGTATTTTTTTCCAAATTTGTTGGTTTGTGAATACAAATATTTAATAATCAATTGGTATAATTTTTTATAACAAATTAATCATTGAATATGATAAAAAATAATGATGAAATTTTATTAATAGCTACTATGTACTATTATGGATGAGTATCAGATATTATTCCTCGATATGAAAATGTTTCTTTTTATGAATTTGTTAAGAAAATAATTTTATTGGATTATTACCATAATTTTTGATTCACTATGATTAAATGTAAATAGGTTTATTTAATGAAAAAATGGTACATTTATTGATAACATTGGATTGGGATTTGTTGAGATGACTCAAGTCCTAGCTTCTAATGAACCATATATGTTAGAATCTATAGAAAAAATATGTTTTATGTGAAATATCATCTAAGAATTGATTATGATGTCATTATTGAACTAATCATAACAAATATTTTGCATGATAGTGGGAAAAAATTGACACAACTAATTACAAAATTGGTGTAGACCAAAATATTTTATTTTATGACTCAAATTTTTCCACTATTAGAGTTGATGTTGAACTAGATGTATTATTGGGTAATATAGAGATATAATCATTTCTGTTCCCATCTTATTTTTCGTCACTTCACATGGGGTTTTCAAGTTGGTATTAATATAATTATATTAATTTAGTTTAATTTTGTAATGAAAATTTTTATTTTTTTTATTATTTCATTTATTTATATTTATTTCAATTTAGAAAGTAGGTTTAAAATGGGGTTATAAAAACTGTTTAACTAGGTATTAAATTGTTATTTCTAAAACATGTTATGACATTGTTTATGACATCGTTGAGTTCCAATATGTATGCATGATTTTTAAAAACATTTTCAAAAAACCTTACATTTTATTATTAAATATATTATGAATGATATTAAAGATGTTTGAAGGAAACAATTATTTGATAATGATCAACAGATGCACGATCTAGGCTTGTCATCTCTAGTTCCCTTGATTAGGATAATAATTGTAAAAATTTTCATCTACATAACATTTAATGTAATTTTATTATTCATTATCTATTATTTATGGAAATTTAGTTGATCTCGAGTTTACTTATACTAAACATGCTATCATGGGTTTGAAAGGGGTGATCATAGAGATACATGGAGAACATGTCATACCATTTCACAATATGACCTGCAAACAAAGACCCTATCCACTACACATTTTCATCCTCTACCTGAGCCTCTAAGGTTGTTCCCACACATGCCTCCATCAGGATAATTTTTAAAATCTTTATCTTGTTCCATTTCTACACACTCACCATGGATGTTTCACCCTATTTTATATCCATATCCCATGATGTATCCACAACCAATATATTATAACCCTACCATGTCTACAACATCACCATTTCATACTATCCATCCATGATATGATGATTTTCTTTCCATATAATTCCATTATAGTCCATGTAGATGATCTAGTTCCTGAATTAGAACATTCACATCCATCAGATGCTACCGATTTAGAAAAGACCATTGATCCATCAGAGCTTAATGAGCATACTGCATCAGGTTTTATTATTATAATTGTGTCAAATTATATCACATAATTTTTTTCAATTTTAGTGTTAATTAATTGACTTTTTTCATATGAATTATTAAGTGGGATATTATAATATGTAATGTAGGAGAAACCATATACAATAATCCTATCATCCGTAAAAACTAATAATGGTGGATTATAATGAAGATAATCATATAATTGTTAAAAATTCCATGAACTGTAGAAGTTTCATGGGAACATTATCCCAATATCATTATATCATTCTGGTGAAACCAGTCTCATGGAGGCATATCAATAATGAGATCAATGGAAATCATGGGTGGAGATATGGGTAAGATTTTTTTTAAAAAATTTAATATATATTATTGTTTTTTATATTAATTAACATATTTCTTATAGTGTGGTTTTAACTATACTAGAAGTGAAGATAAAAAGGATTCATGGTAGATGAATCATGGTGAGTTTTAAAGATCATATATTAATGACTTATATCTTGGTTTTAAGGTTATATTCATTTCTGATTTAGAGTGCATTCTAATATTCCCTAGCTATCCAACAATAGAAAATGAAGTAATTATCACATATTAGAAGAGTAATGAGTTTATATTATTTCTAATCTTTAATGGTATTGAAGTAAAATTTAATTAATATTAATTTTTTTGAGTTGTTTTGTTTATTATATATTGGAAAAAATAAATAATAACAATGAATAAATGATTTTTTTCACACATTGGGGTGTATTATAATTCATGAACATGATAGGAAATAGATACTTTAATATGAATAGAAATATTATCTATATTTAAATTGTTACTTTTTAGTATTTTCATTCATCAATTTATGATTTCATGTATTTAATCTCTCTAATATAAGGCTACAAATTAAAATTTTAAATGGCCAAATGGTCAAAAAATAAATGGAAAATTGGGAAAATGGCCAAATTTTGATAAAAAAACTAACCAAAAAATGACCTTAATGACCAAATGATCAAGATTAGAAAGTGACTGAATTACCAAATGGATAAATATCTAAATGAACGAATGATCAAATGTTCATTTAACCAAATTAAAAATTGGCCAAATGGCCAAATGACTTTATAACCAAAAAAACTAATAAAAATTTATTATAATTACTAAATGATCAAAATTACCTAGTGACCAAATTACAAAACATCCGAACCCAAAAATGAACGAAATATCAAAATGATCAAAATTAAAAATTGACCAAATAATCAAATGGTGAATAGATAAATGACCAAATTACAACAAAACCTAACTAAATATTCATCCTAATGGACAAATGATCAATATTACTATGTGAAAAATAAACCCAATAAACAAATGATAAAAATCAACATGTTGACAAAAATGTTGATGGAAAAATGTCCAAATTGATAATTGGAAAAATAGTCAAACTGAAAAATAAATAAATAGAAAATTTCCCAATTAGAAAAATAGAAAAATGGAAAAATAACGAATTTTATAAACAACCTAGCTAATAAATGAAAATAATGACCAAATGATCAAAATTTCTATGTTTCTAAATAACCAAATGCTCAATTCGCCAAATTTCTATATAACCTTACCGAAAAATATACCTCATTATAAAATGATTAAAATAACTAATTGATCAAATAAACTAGTGAAAAATTGATAAAAATTACCAAATAATAAAATATCCAAAAGTAAAAATGATAAAATAGCTAATTTTCCAAGTACCCAATTTGTCAAATGCCAAAACTACCAAATAACATAACCAAAAAATGAACCTAATGACTAAATATTCAAAATTAGCAAGTTCCTATAAAACTAAGTGGTTAATTTATAAATGGATAAATGACTTTATTATGGAAAACATACCCAATAATTTAACCTAATGTGAAAATGATCAAAATTACTAAATAAACAAATAACTAAATGGACAATTATGGAAAAATAACCAAATTTTCGAACAATATAACCAAAAAAAGGAATGTAATGAATAAATTATCAAAATTACCATGTGAATAAGTAACCAAATAACATAAAAAATAGGATTTGTCCGAAATAATCATACAAGATGAATTGATATCATACACATGATTAGTTTGCTAATTATTATGTATATTTTATGTTATTACATTAGAATTAAATTTCTAATTAAATATATATTTATCTTCTTCTTCATTTTATGGATTTCTTCAATATTTATAATTTTAATATACTATAATTTTATCACTTTAATATTATTAAATATTTTATTATTATTATTATAATCAATTATATTTTAACCAAGATTCATCCGGCATTGAATTCTATGTTCCTCGAGAAAAATTATTTTTCTCAAGTAGGGTGAAAAAAGATGGATGTACTCTAAATGCACAGAAACAAGAAAATATTGTAAGTATTTTTATTGACATTTAAAATTTTTTATACATAATTAACTATTAAATATCTTTTTTATGTTTTCAAAATTGTTCCCTAGAGGCATTAAATGATAAATAATTTTGAAAATTTGAGACCAATGATCAGTTGTGACAGATAGTAGGTGAGAAGGAACAGGGGAGAGCCTGATGTAGACTAGGTAAAAACATTACCTGCACTAGTTTTTGACCCTCATAAAGCTTATCCCAATCCTCTGAACCACATAGATGTCGATTGCTTAGGAAAATTTAGCAGAGGCCCAAAAATAGCTATTTGAAATTGTGAAAGAGGAAAATAGGTCGTTGAATACTTCTTGAAAGCTATATCAGTTATATATCCCTCACATCAATCAATGTTTTCTACTATTTTTGATTCATGTGTTGCATTAATTCCCACATTTCTTTATTTACCAGGTTATGTCAGTGAGGGTCCCAGTGATGGTCAAGAAGATGGTGCTAATACTAGTGGTGGTGGTGGCACCAGCGCCATTGGTGGTGGTGGGAAGATGACGAGGATTATGATGATGATAGAGATGATTATTATGATGATGATGATAATGGTGATGATGATGATTATTATTATTATTATTATTATTATGATGCTCTAGGTGCTGATGTTGGTGATGATTTTGATGGAATTATGGGGATTATGGAGATATTGATCACCTATATTTTTTGAGTTTAGTGAGAGAGAAGTGAGGATGATTAAAACTAATTGTTGGTATGGATAGTATATATTTGTTACATTATTTTTAATGGTTTAAAAACTATTTAAAATTTTATTTTTGAAATATGAATATGTAATAAGTGTCTTGTATCAAATTTGTACCATTTTTGTAATTTATTTTTAGGTTTTGTAAAAGCGGTTGGACGGTGTCACTGTTATCCTATGTGGGTAAGCCCCTATACCCACTGGTCAAAAAACCATTCGTATATATGATTTATGAAAACAAAACATATTCCTAAGGATCATGAAACTATAGGTATATGTTATATGCATAGTTTCAAGGGAACTATGGGTATAGCTTATAGCCTTGGTTTTCTGGGCTATACCAATGGTTAAAAATTGTGGGTATAGGTAATGATTCTTATAGTGACGGACTGGGTCATGTTCTCAATGAGATTATATTCTCTCATTACTAGTTTCTCACATGATTTAGTTGTGGGATATCATCATGGGATTGATCAGGGGAATGGACTAGATATATTGTCTCCTATGTAATCTCTAATAAATGGTTTCTAAATGTAATGATCATACTGGTGAAGGTCTTCCCTTATTTTTAGTGTGTTAATACAACCTTATAATCACTCGTAATATAGAAAAATCAAATGATCACATTTAAAAACTATGTTATCAGTGGTTATAATGTTTCATTTCATTTTAAAAATGTTAGGATATATCTTATAATGTCCGTATATAATAATATTAGTTCAGGTTTTTTCAATATTTATTTTTCATAAATAAGAAACTTATTCATTTAATAGGTAAATATCATTTATAAAATTTTGTGTCGTTAAATTATTCCTGCATCAGAAATTTGACCATATAAATTTTAAAATAATACACTACAAGTGATATGTTTACTTCAATTTCATCAATAATTCTGGTTCCCATGTCACTTCCATATAATTTTTTTCTACCAGAACACATTAACCAGGTGAGTTGTCTTGTTTTATAGAACATTGACTCTATGATCTAAAATATTAATTATATTATACTCATATTAAATGTCATTTTATAATTACAGACCATATGGATTTAGTAAATGTTAGGGGACTGGTATGTATATTCTCAAAAGGGACACATGGAGTGCATCTTGTAGTTGAGATAGTATAGGTGGGAGTTCTAGTTGAGAGTTTTTTTAATACATTTTAAAAAAAATATTTTACAAAAAACGGTAAGGGTGATTTTTTTTCAAAATGTGCCTAAAAGGAGGAATCAGGGATGCTTCCATTCCACTGCCGGTACAAATCAGTGACGTGGAAAAGGCGGCACCCGCGATGCAGCATTTCTATATAACGTTATCTGAAAGTCAGTGTCGTGGGTGCTGCCTTTCGCCCGACGACATTATGAAAGGTGGAACCCGTGGTTCTGCCTTTTCCTCCGTGCCCTGTAAAAGGGAAGTTCCCCCACCCCTTCTCCTCACTTCCAAACACCCATTACCTCTTAATTTCTCACTTTTGAGGTGGAGTTTTTCGGTTTAAAATTTTTGGAAAGCTTTTCGAGGTATGGTTTTTAATTTAATGTTATTTATCTTGTAGAAATGTTTTTAGTTAAATATTTTTATAAATTTATTGTTTTTTATTTATTTGAATTGTTTATAGTTAAATATTTTAATTCTTTAGTAGTTATTTAATTTTAATTTTTTTTGTTTATTAGATTATTTAATTAGTTATATTTAAGAATTATAATTATCATTAGTATAAATTAATTTAGGATTCTTTTAATGAAATTTAGGTAGCATAAAGACTATGTTATCTAAGAAAACAATTCCTTGTCTCGATACAAACAAGTTAGTGTGGCTCTGGAACAGATGTACCTATGGGTAAAACCTGAAAACACAGATTTGAGTTAGACTCGAATGGGAACTGGTGCATGAAAACGGGCCTTGCTGCATTTTTGTTTGACACTCTCAGAGGATATGATTAAGATATGCATATTTCTTTATAAACTACTAAAATATCTATGAAAAGAAATGATAAATTGATAATTTAGTAATGATGTTGATAGTTTTTATTAGGAATGATTAATTAAAAATTAATTAATAAATATAGTTAAAAAAATAACATGGAGTTAAATTATAAAGAACATGGAGTTAAAATATAAATAACAACATGTTAAAAAATAAATAACATGGAGTTAAAATATAAATAACATGGAGTTAAAATATAAATAACAGCATGATAAAATATAAATAACAACATATTAAAATATAAATAACATGGAGTTAAAATATACATAACATGGAGTTAAAAAATAAATAACATGGAGTTAAAAAATAAATAACATGAAGTTAAAATATAAATAACATGAAGTTAAATTATAAATAACAGCATGTTAAAATATAAATTACATAGAGTTAAAAAATAAATAATAGAATTTTTCAAGCTTCTTGATTTTCTTGTAGTGAATTGAATATCAAAATTTCAGAAATCACGGGTTTTCTGAAATTTTGATATCCAATTCACTGCAAGAAAATCTAGAAGCTCGAAACATACTGTTATTTGTTTTTTTTAACTCTATGTTATTTATATTTTAAATCACTAATTAAAAAGTGTACTAAGAAATATCCTAGTTTAGGATATAAGATCTTTTAAAATTTAAGTATCATTAAGATTGGTAACCATCATTCTGAATGTCACTTACATTATCAAAATCTTGAGCAGAAAACTTTCTTTACATAGAGAGAAATGTTTGCCTCTGCGTACTGCTATGGGGAGGTTATTCAAACTGAGCAAGGAGCTTCATATAGTACACAACCAATAACAGTTTTTAATACAACTTATTGAGTAACCCTAAGTTACATTCAAGAAAGAATTCGTCGCTCATTAAATCTAGGACCCGATCAAAAGATCAAGTTAATGAGTTATAGATATTTGCAGTTCCCGTCAACATTGTGGAATTTAGCTTGTCCGTTGGTTGATGATGCACAATGGATCCAAACAATTAATTTGTTTTCTCAATGGTCGGATGGTACCATGATGGAGTTATATGTTGATGTTTCTACTGTACAACAACAACATGAAATTGTACAAGAACGTAGACTTACAAGAGTCTTTGAAAATAGTCCACCCCATGAAGTTCATACTATTCCAAATGATGTAGAGGACAACCTACTTGATCTCCCGGATATACATGTTAACCAGACATTTGATGAGGAGTTTCGTAATAACGAAATAGATGGTGATAGTAGTGCTGATGAGGAAGGAACAACAGAAGTTTCGAGAAATGCATTAGTTGTACAGCATGCTCGACCTACAATAAATCATCCACCGCTCTTTAGATCTTGTATAGAAGCAATGAAATGTGTGCCTGAATTTGAAGATAATGTTATCACACCAGAAACTGAGTTTCCCGGAGTAATACAAGATAGGTTTAGTGATATGGACAAAAATTTATATTTTGGAAGGAATTTTCCATGTAATGATGCATTAAAAAGTACACTAAAGAGATTTCACATTGAGAGGAAATGTAGCTATGTAGTTTACAAATAAAACCGTAAAAAATATGGAATACGATGTGAGATGTATGGGGATGATTGTATATTTGGATTGAGGGAAATTCTAGACATTGCACTTGGAGGTTGGAGAATCTCGAGGATTGAGGCAGCTCATACTTGCATTCAGCCAAGCCTGACACAAGATCATACTTCATTAGATGCGTAATTTGTGTCATCCATTATTGTTGAGATGATTAGTACATGTCAAGATATTCCAATAGCCCATGTACAAGAGAGGATACAACAGACATTCGATTATAAGATATCCTATAATAAGGCATGGAAGGCGAAACAGAAGGCAATTGTGAAGGTCTATAGTGATTAGGATGACTCATATTGGGTGTTGCCGCAATTTCTAGATATACCGAGGCATCATAACCAAGTTGTCTTCCATCTGGATACAAATGAACATGTGTCTCACAATAACTGACTTGATCCATCTCATGTTCAATTTCATCGGTTGTTCTGGGCATTCCTTCCCTGTATCTCCACCTTTCGTTTCTGCAAACAGTTTATTCATATTGATGGAACATTTCTGTATGGAAAATACAATGTCATATTGTTGATTGAAGCAACCCTAGATGGAAACCGTTCACCGATTCCGCTTACCCTTTCCATTGTAGAGAAAAAAACTATGAATCATGGAGTTGGTTTTTGGCATGTTTCAACACCAATTTCCCCAACATTCTGGGTGTTTGTTTGACATCTGATCGGAATAGGGCTATTAATGAGACAATCAATGTGAATCTTGATACATGGAGTTACCCAAATGCACATCATCATCTCTACATTAGACACATTGCTAGAAACGTGCATAAAAATTTCCACAACGAAATGATGAAGAATGCAATCACCAGACATGGTACTCATTGTATTTGTTATTTTTTTGTATATAAACTTAAAGATAATTTAAAAATATGTGAAATATCATCTATTCTGTGTAGAATATGAGTCCGATCAACGACGGTTTGAAGAACGTTTCGAATAAATCCATCAGGTGAATGAAGAAGTTTACGATTATATAATGTTAATTCCAAAAGAAAAATGGATATTGTCATTTGATGGGGGGAAGAGGTACAAAAACATGACCACCAAAATTGAAGAGTGCATCAATGGTGTATTTAGATGGATTCACAAGCTACCTATAACTGCCCTAGTTCAGGAGACATTATATCATTGCGTGAAGTACTTTGTTGGTAGACAAGAACCAGCATCAGATGGAATAAATCAGGGGATAATGTACAGAAGACATTTTTAATGAGAGATTGAAAAGAATATTGAAGAAGATTCTGGTTATTAAGTATGCCTATTTCGATGATAATACTCTTGATTTTAAGTTCAAGATAAGTCTAACCCCACCAAAAATAGCATTGGTGAAAAAATGGTGGTATTACTAGAAATGAGGCAATGTCAATGTGGAATCGTTCAGGCCTTATGGTTTTCATGCTCACACGCCATCACAGCATGTGCCTCTGTTAACATATCATGGGAAGCATATGTTGATCTAGTTTACTGGATGAACACCTTTGCTAACTATTATGCAGCACCATGGACACCTATTGGCGAGTTTCGTTATTTCCCAATGCTCGAAGGTCAAATGATAGTGGTATCTGATATGAATCGGTTGCGTCCCCATGGGAGACAGAAGGCTAGAAGGATGCAAAATGAGATGGACTTTCCTCAAGAACAAAGAAAAAGTTTGAGATGCACCGTGTGTCATCAAGAAGGTTATAATCTGAAATGACTCCCTAACATTTTTTGGTCGAGTTCACACTCTAAGCCACAATGATGTATTATCATTATTGGGAGATTCCCATATTGTAAATTTTATGTTGTTATCTCTTCCTTTTACCTAGGTTTTCTAACCCAAAAAACTGAAAATCATAATAGTAAACCCAGAAACATCTTCTATATACCGTAATCCTAACAATCTAAACCATAATCTTGGAAATCTTCACTCAAATCATTAAACTAAACAGTAAAACGTTAAAAGAAATCCAAAAGCCTAGATCTAAAAGGCAAAATGTGAAACCCTGAATATTTAAATCCTATAATTGACAACATGAATCATAAACCCATGCATAAAGTTCTTGGGAATATAGGAGAACCCCAGAAATTGAACCCTTATACATTGTTAATGTACTCATAGAGACAAATTAATCTTGATATAGTAATAGAATAACACCCCAAAAAGTGAACTTTCTTACAATATCAAAATATGAGCCCTAGTACTACACCTTCCACCTGTATACCCAAGGAACACATTTGAGATATACATAAAGTCATTTTTAAAGGGAATTATATCATTAAAAAATAAAAAAACCCATTCTTGATATAAAAACATTCTTCAAAAACTAGTTCACACTTCATTTCACAATTCTTTAAAAACACCCTTCTATCTACCAAAATTAGGGGAAATCATATTTTATCAAAACCCTTTTCATAAAATAAAAAAAAAAACATGCCAATTGTTTTATAAAAAAATTATGAAACAATGTTAAATCATAATTCATCCAACATAGATTAGATGTGGAACCATTTATAGGTCGGGAATGATCCATGATGTGAATCCTTGTTAAAACTTCATTTTTTTATATGATGATGACTGACACCATACTACCCAGTCACCATGCTACCCATTGTTCATAGGTTTTGATAGAGGGTGGTCTAGATCGATTGATCAGGGTGCGTCGAGTGCACCATTTTCATCACACAGAGCCTCCTCCTGCCATTATACCATACTTGCGTTGTGCTGGATTTTATGGTATTGCAGTATCAGATTTTACATCTGTAGACCATCACCTACTAGCTGTACTCGTGGAGAGGTGGAGACCAGAGACACACACATTCCACCTACCTGAGGGAGAGATGACCATCACCCTCCAGGATGTGGTTGTGCTTCTTTATCTTCCTATCTAGGGGACACTCGTTATTGTATCCACTTGGGCAGCTTAGCCCAACCTTGCTCAGTGCTTGTTAGGTGTTGACATTTTGTCCGATTGTAGTGCTACCGATGGAGCATTGATATTGGGGCCTTGGTTGGAGTCATAAATTTCACTTTTAGCTAATGATACTAACAAATAGACGGTGATGCATTATTCACATGCACATATATTACGACTTATTGGAGGGACAATGTGTATATACAATTCAAGGATGCACGTGCACATGATGTATCTACCCCTGCAAGAGAATTTTGATCAGTCCGGGACATAAAGTTAGGGATCCACCTTATTGGCATATACATACAGAGCATTATGTACGATATCCGACAGGCGGTGCATAGGTCTCGGGGGATGCATCATCCTTATTCAGATGTGGTCAAGGGAGCACATCCCTGCATTCTACCATGATCTTACTAGTCCGCCGGTCGAGATGGCATTGCTGCATGACGCTCCACATGGACGCTGGTATGATCACTCATTTCTATAAGTTTCTAATGCTACTACAAGTTATTGACTTTTATTTCTCATTGTTTATCACTATTGATGTTTTATTTTATAGGTGGTGTCGGTGACACAATTTCAATGCGGTTCCGAGACATGATTTGGCCGTATATCGGCTCGAGATGGACTTTCTCTTACCCCATCAGGTATGTATATAAAATCTATAACTATCTAAAAAATTTAATAATAACATAATTTTTTTAGTTAACAGATTTTCTAACAAGGGTAATATGTTATTTTAGATTTTATGGGTTCCATACTGGTCTGTTATGGACTAGTTGCCTCCATACTGTACAGTTGTTCTTGACGATGTTACATTTTTAGTGCCACTCATTTACATTCATATTGTTGAGTGGAACCAGCCTGACAGAGTTATGCGCCAATTTCTCTTCACTCAGCGGATTTCATTACCGCCGAGGCAGATAGATCAACTACATGGGATGAAGCTGACAGGGAGGCAGGATGACGACTGGCGTCGAGTACATTCTGTATTTCTCGACTGTTGGAACAAACGTGAAGAGTTTCATATCCAAGGAGTTCTTATGATGCATTACTCTCTTTCAGCACAGCACGAGTATGAGCCATGGTATAGACTGAAGTCTATACTGTATCTTACCCGAGCTGGCAGAGAGATACATTTGATTTCAAGTCAATTAAATTATATTACTATGTTTATTGAGTTATTTTCTAATTCATTTTAATCTATTTACAGTAGAGTCACACAGATAGAATTCTTCATATGAATGATGTGGCTGAGGTTAGAGTCTTCAGTCGGGAAGTCGTTCATGCTCAAGCATTAGAGATGAGGTCTTCTGTCCATGCATTTGTTGAGGGCCTCTTTGAGAATCCGGCACAGAGACAGCAGGTTCCTGCCGCGGAGGAAGAACCTGCAATAGCTTCTGGTGCTGAGGAGCCACAACCACGGCGATGTAGAAAACTTCATCCTGCACGTCAGGCCTCACCTGTTCCACAGGCAGAGGTCAGCCCTCTATTAGTTCAGTCTTAGCCGATGCAGTATCTACCTCAGCCACAATGGGATCCATCCTTTTGGACAAGATATCCTCAGTTTTCCCCATCGTGGGGTCCATATGGAGTGCAACCTTTGGGTCCAGAATCATCGCAGCCTTGGGGTCCAGACCCATCGCAGAGTTGGGGTAGAGCACCACCATATGATTTTTCCCCACTGCGATGATTCCAAATTCTTCTACCATCAAGGTGGAAGAAGGATCAGGAGGGTTGTATGAGGTAGAGTTTACATTTTCTCCCACTATCATAGAGGTGGAGGATATGACAGTCGATGTTCCAGCGCCCGAGTACCAGCCCTCTCTAGGTCATCAGACTCCCCAGATATCTCGCCGCAGATGTCCTATTATTATACCACCATGTGGGACAGGATCTCCTCACCGTAGACATAGACATTGATTGTTTATGCTCATTTATATGTTTTATGTCTCTGGAAATGAAAAATTATTTTATAAGAAATGATTTTTGTTAGACCACAATGTGGGATAGTATCTCCTCATCGTATATATATAAATTGATTGTTTTTCCTCATTTATATGATTTATGTCTAAGGAAATGAAAAATAATTTATAAGCTTTCAAAACCGTCTACTTGAAACTTAAAAATGTTTCAAGTACGTGACTTTGAAATACTATAAAATATAAACCATAAGACCAATATAAACAAAACATTAAACATTCATTAAACATATAAGCAATTGTTGAAAACACAAGTCTTTTCATAAAAAAATTTCATGAAAAATAATTTCTAAGTTTTCAAAACTGCCTACTTGAAACTTAGAAATGTTTCAAGTACATTACTTTGAAAGGATATAAAATATAAACCATTAGACCAATCTAAACAAAACATTAAACATTCATTAAACATATAGGAGTCAACCCCGCAACAATAGGATTCATGGTGTGGCTAGTATCACATACTTTTATAATATTTCATGCATGAAAACATGTTATATCTCCTTTCATGGGACAAAAAAATCCAATCTTCCACCCGCCATGTCCATATCCATATCAACATTCGGCCGCATAAGGGTATGGTGAAAGGCATGCCACATGAAATTATCATACATTCCCATTCCTAAAAATATCAACCCCTTCAATAGCACCATGCATCCAACCATTACAATTTCTTCTACAATTGTAAACCCATTTCCCTAGGCCCAGTTGATCAGATGAAAACACCAATGATTTAACATAGCCCATCAAACTCTTCATTACCAAAACTTTATCCTTTATCATCTTCAAAAGGTCACTATAGGACCTTCTTGATCTATCCATTCCAAACACTCACATATAAGTATACTATAAACATAAAAACCAGAAAATTTGTTGGTTTTTATGTTTATAGAATACTTCTATGTGAGTTTTTAGAATGGATAGATCAATGAGGTCCTAAAGTGGCCTTTTGAATATGATAAAGGATAAATATTTGGTGATGAATAGTTTGATGGGCTATGTGGAATCGTTGGTGTTTTCATCTGATCAACTGGGCCTTGGGAAATGGGTTGACAATTGTAGAAGAAATTATAATGGTTGGATGCATGGTGGTTTTGAAGGGGTTGATATTTGTAGGACTGAGAACCAATGATAATTTCATGTGGTATATCATTCACCATACCCTTATGCGGCCAGATGTTGATATGGATATGGACATGGCGGGTAGAAGATTGGATTTTTTTTGTCCAATGAAATGAGATATAACATGTTTTCATGCATGAAAGTCTTTATATGTATGTGATACTATTGACACCATGCATCATATTATTGCGTGTTTTACTCCTACATGTTTAATGAATGTTTAATGTTTCGTTTAGATTGTTCTAATGGTTTATGTTTTATACTCTTTCAAAGTCACGTACTTGAAACATTTCTACATTTCAAGTAAGCGGTTTTGAATGCTTATAAATTAAATTTCATGAAAAAATTTTATAAAATGACTTTTTTTTAAACAATTTTTTATATGTTTAATGAATGTTTAAAGTTTTGTTTATACTGGTCTTATGGTTTATATTTTATAGTATTTCAAAATAACGTATTTGAAACATTTCTAATTTTCAAGTATGCAGTTTTGAAATCTTATAAAATATTTTTAATGAACAATTTTTATGAAATGAATTTTTCTTTCAACAAATTCTTATATGTTTTATGAATTTTTAATTTTTCGTTTAGACATGTGTTATGGTTTATATTTTATATTCTTTCAAAGTCACATGCTTGAAACATTTCTAAGTTTAAAGTAGGTGGTTTTGAAAGATAATAAATTATTTTTCATGAAAAATTATTATGAAATGATTTGTGTTTTCAAAAATTTCTTATATGTTTAATTAATGTTTAAAGTTTCATTTAGATTGGTTATATGGTTTATATTTTATTTTATTTCAAATTCACGTACTTGAAACATTTCTAATTTTCAGGTAGGTGGTTTTGAAAGCTTATAAACTATTTTTCATGAACAATTTATATGAAATTGTTTATGTTTTCAACAATTTATTATATGTTTAATGAATGTTTAATGTTTCGTTTATATTGGTCTTATGGTTTATATTTTATTGTATTTCAATGTCACGTACTTGAAACATTTTTAACTTTCAAGTAGGCAGTTTTGAAAGCTTATAAATTATTTTTCATGAACAATTTTTATCAAATTATTTGTGTTTTCAAAAATTTCTCATATGTTTAATGAATGTTTAATGTTTCATTTATATTAGTCTTATGGTTTATATTTTATATTCTTTCAAAGTCACGTACTTGAAAAATTTTAACTTTCAAGTAGGCAATTTTGAAACAAAATTGTAAAAAATATTAAGTTTTTTTGTTAGGTGAAAGGAGGCGTCTTCTTGAATTTTTTTTATGAATTATGTATATAAATAAATATATAAACAAAACAAGACATAAAAAAATTAATCAGTTTTTTTTGTAGGGGAAAGGCGGCATCGCGGGTGCCGCCCTTAATTCCTATTGGGAAGGCGGCATCCGCAACGGTACCTTTCACTCGAAATGAAAAGTGGCATCCGTGATGCTGCCTACAAGGTGAATTTTGAAAAAAAGTTTCGCCCTAACCGTTTTTTGAAAATTATTTTTTAAAAAAAACTCTCTAGTTGATCATCCATTGCCACGATGTGATTTAGGGTCTCAAAATGGATAATGTATCTTTCACTAAGCTTTCTATTCTTCCAAAAACTCATTTACATATTCTATTTTGATATAATAAGGAACACTTTACCCTTAAAATCAAGCTCAAATCCTCTTAGAAAATTTTCTTAATATATTCCTTATATAATTTATGAATATTTCATGTGTTGATAAATGGTTTGACCCTTATAATTCATCTCCTGGTTATATCATCTCCCATCATCTTCTAATATATAAATTTATCCCATCATGTGGAAGTCCAAAAATTATTCCCATACAAAGCCTCATAAGTATCCATTTGAATACTATAATTGAAACTATTATTTTATGAGAACCAAGTCACTATCTAGAATATTTATCCTTATCTGAGAATCGATGATGTCTTACGCCATTTGAGGGGAGATAGTTTTTTTTATAAAATTAATCTGTGGTATAAAATTCACCAGATAAGGGTGATAAAAAATGATATTTTTTATGAATACTACTTTTATTTATAAGTATGGTAACTTCATGTTTTTTTCATGAAATTCAGTATCACCAATGCACCCACTGTGTTCAGGGGGCTCAATGACTTTATATTCTTTGAATTCTCAGACTAGTTCATTGTGAGGTTCATAAATGAAATATTTCCCTACTTGAATATAGAGGGGGGATACCAATATTCTCAAATCCATATTATAGGTTCCTAAATTTGACTTTATCTATAGAATGTAATCCATGGTTTTTGTTTTGGACATGAGAAGTTCATTTCTTTAGGCATGCCAAGTCTCAGCAGGTTGTGATCATGGACATGTTTATGGTTGAGGCAGTTTCTTCTTAGGTAGAACAAAAAATATAGTAGATGTTTATAGTATCAATAATATTATAAGATAATATTATATGTTCTTTTTTTATTTCTTATATACTTCATCCCCATTTTATAATATTTAGTTGGATGCAAAATTATTCTCTCTAGAATGTTCTGTGATAGGATGTGTTTGATTACCTAAATTAGAGTCTTCGTAGTGCTCCAGTGCTACAGTTTTTGGTAGTGGGGGTGATGTTTGAGGTTTTTTTCTAAATAATGACTAGGATTGGGTTTTTTTGTGTAGTATAAATTTTGGATCTCGTATAGGTTTAGGAAGTTACATCCCCCTGAGTGTAGCTATTCCACCTATGATCTGGAGCTAGAAACTGTTACTTTTTCAATTATGTTTTCAGTGACATTACCCCATTGGAGACAACATTGTGGTCTCACATATCACAATTGTTTGAGTTATGTCAGTCCACTACTTGATTTTAATTAATGATAGAATATGTGGATTTAGTTTCATCAGGAGTATGATTTTTATATCTCCAACACCTCATGAAAAAGGAATGTTGTAGATGACGCATTGATTAGGATGTATTTACATGATTTTTTAGAAGTATAGGATTATCATAATGTGGTGCATGAGTTATAATCCATACACTTGGATGAAAGGGTGGTTTGTGGAGGTCTATTCCTATTAAATATGATACTGTAGTATTTTCTAACAAATCTTGTGGTGGAGTCACTATGGGTAGATTTAGAGGAAGAGGTGATGCGTGGTCATGTTGGTCAAATTGATTCCTTGGAGGGATGGTCGGAGGATGTTCAGAACTAGATATTTTTTTAGGGAAATAGATTTGTTATGGTAGTGATTCCTGATGTAGTTCTTTAGGAGTTTCTTATCTCACTTATGGCGGTACATAATGGATTTTTTTGATGTATTGTGGATTGAGGACTCTATTTTGGTGTAATGAGATGAAATGGGAAATTATGGAGCTTGGCGATTGGTGTTTAGATATATAGAATGTAACATCAGAAAATCATGTTCATATATGTTTTTTACCTCCACTGGATGTCCCCAAGTAGAATTGGGATGAAATATCAATGGATTTTGTAACACCACAATATTTTGTGAAATATTTTTTTGAATTAATTTATCTTATGATATTTTCCATTTCACATGACCCTAGATATTGTTCATTATATATATATATATATTGAAACACTATTTCAAAAATTCCATTCACATGGAACCAACTTGGCTTGTGCTACAGACAATAAGGACAATCCTTGTGCTTCCTACAACATGGACTATGCATACCTTACATGCAACACCGAGTTTCTATGATGCATAATTTTATTATAATTTTTTATATGATATAATTATAACCTAGATTTTGAAAATAATTTATATGAGCATTAAAAACTAATTTTAAAATATTTTATATAATATTTTTATAGAAATAAAACATATTGATAATGAATGATATAATTTTCAGTGATGTCATTATATGTTTAAAAATACTATGAACTACACTTCATGTATTTATATGAAAACAATAAACTTAATTTTAGACACATATAGAAAATTAATTGGATAAATTAAACATAATTTATTATTTTATAATTATGAAATTTTCTTTGGGATATTTTTTGGGATTTTTCTGAGAAACATTATTGTTTGACGAATAGCGAAAAATACTGCTTTTAAGTTAGAATTTTCCATTTTTGTTTATATAATTACTAATTTTAACGTATATTTTAAATTTTTTAAGGTCAAATTTGATCAATTATACAAGTATTAATACAATTTTATTTATTATAATCAATTTCAATTTCAAATTCATTATAAAAAAATAATAAACTTTTGAACTTATTTCTACTTTAAAAATCATAATTTTGTCCATCTCTGGGATTGTAATTAATCATAATTTTTATCCTTTGATGAATTAAATATATAAAAACAATAATGAAATAATATAATCAGTAAAATATTTAGATTCAAAGAGGATAAACTTTATTTTTGAAAAATGTTTTTGGTAAAAGTGATTAAAATTAATCAAAAAAATTAAGGTCAAATTAAGCTTAATGAGGGACTAACCCTTAATCATAGAGGCCCAAATTCCAGAGAAACTAGTAAAAAACCAATTCTATTGAAATATTTTGGTCATATACATTAAATATATTTTAATATTTTTAGGACTTTTTTTAGGTTAGAACGTCTGTACACCAACCTTGTTTTCAAAAATACAATGTGAGTGCTTTTCCTTCCCTATAAAAGGCTAACACTGGCCCCACATCCTCAAACCTATCAAAACTTTTATGTTTGGAGCTTATCTTTCTAATAAACTTCCCAAAATACATACCTTCCTCTTATATGCCTTGTATTTCATATAATGAAATCAACAGAAGCCTTTTGGAACAATCCAAAACGGGTTACCTGATTAATAGGAAACTTCTTCTCTCAAGTCCTTTATTTTATTTTATATCTCTACTACCTAAACATAATTTATTCCAATATTGTATCAAAAAGTATCCTAAATATACTATTATGTTTTTATTAAAAAACAATTTACCTAGACATACACACACATCTTTCTAACAGGTAACGAACATACTATTTACGTGTACGGTGAACTACCTCATCACTAAACAATAATTTTTTGATTTTCTTTACCAACACTCTTGATGGAAATTATGATGGAAACCATGTTTATATATTATATATGTTATATTTATTATTTAATTAATCTTATTTGTTTCCTTTCATAACACATATATTTTAAATTTATATTTGTTGTTAACATAATAATTTTGTTTGAAGAAGTGGTGAATACCGCCCCCTAAAAAATTTACCTAGACATACACAAACCTCTTTCTTTTTATTTATTTTTATTACTTTTTCTCAATACTAAAATAAAATTGGAAACAAAATTCATGTGTACGTACTACTTACCATCTCCATGAATAGTGTATTCCATTTCATACATCAATATTCTATAGATTATTATAAAAAAATATACTGAATATAAAGTTTATCTATACCATGTTTTACATCCAAGAATCCTTATATCAGTATAATAACAAATGATATAACAAATTAAGACACATGCGCAGAAAAAAGTGAATATTAACCGAAGTGAAACCTTAACATAGGATAGTTAACATGAGGCTAATATAAGGTAACAATAAAACTATATATGGTATTATATATAATAATATGTTTTTATAAAATTTTTATAATTAAATTATATTTATAATATAGGTGTTTTGAATGAGTATGGTGAGTGTCAAGGCATATTTTATGGGGATTTCAACTAACTTTTTATTTCGGTGAGATACATGCTATATACCTCACTCTTTACTTTTATGTGGTGTATGTACTTACTATGATTGTATTATTTTCATATTATAAATTAATTTATGGGTATTCAAATATCCATTTTATGTTATTTCATTCATGGTGATTAATATTCAATAGTTACAAAATCTGTAAAATAATTTTTCCTCAATTTGCCTTCATTGAGACTCATGTTTGTTATACACCTAAATTATTTTTTAAAGGTTTATATAATTAAATTTGAAATGTTATATCATGAATTTAATTATTTTAATGATATCTTATGATTAATTTAATTTCATTTTCATTCTTGGATATTATGATCCCAGGTAACCAAGTGGGAGGAGTTTATTGAAACTATCTCACCACTTTTCGAGAATGTTAATGATTATGATTTTTTGATGAAATATTCCAATCCATCTCTCAGTAAAATTCATGAATGTTATTCTCCTCTAGTTATTAAATATATATTCATGTATGGGTATAATTTTTATACTCTTTGGTACAAATATTGTTAATAAAGTGTTTTTATGAAAAACCAATTGTACCCTCCCTTCAGTTGAAAATATATATTCTTAAAAACCATGTTTTATAAAAAGGGATTCCAATAATATTTTACCAATAACCTTTAATATTTAAAATAAATTTTTAACCATTTTTTCTCTTACCAACATCTTCAATCGAATCATCTTCCCTCTTTCTAAATAAGGCATTTTCCAGACCTTTTTACTGTGTAAAACCAATGTTCTTTTTACCTCGTATGACATGTATAGATTTACCCGCTATTTTTTATTCAAAGATTCCATTGTATTTTTAAAATGTCACTTTTCATGAAAATTTATATTAAAAATATTTTTAATGAAAATGTTTTTCAAAACGTATTCATGATTCATTAATAAGTTTTTGAGTAAAATTGTTTTCATAAATTTTTCAAGATAATTTATTACCTTTTCATGTAAAACAAGTTTTAAAATGATTTAAAGCCTCATTTATAGTTTTTAATGTATTTTCAAGATAAATGGTTTTAAAAAAAAATTATATCCTTTTATATTTTTTCAATTAAAATGGTTTTCATAACATTTTCAAGATTTTCTTATAACTCTTATCGGAAAAAGGTTTTCAAAAAGGTTTGGAATAATTTTTTATAAAATTTTAAGGAATATGGTTTTAAAAAAAATTAAATCTTATTTTATATGTATTCAAGGAAAATGGTTTTATAAATGAATTCAAGAAAATTTTATATGTTTTAAATGAAAATGTTTTTAAATTTTTTTCAATACATCTTTTTATGTTTTTAAAAAATATATAAAGGAAATCATTTTCAAATTGTTTAAGGTTTTGATGTCAATTTTTCAAATAAGAAATGAAATTTTCCTAAAGATTTTTTTTCAAAATATCCTTCCATATTATTTTACATCTACGATGACATATTTTTATGTTACTCATGCCCATATAGGAAATATCACAAGGTAACATTCATATTCATTATATTAATGGACTATGATTAAGGTAATGGTTTTTATGAAAACGGTCTATCTTTAATTGGTTACTTATTTTTGAAATCTGTTTCTCATTCACTGGTTATTCTCATGATTAAATGATTATGAAGGAAATATCATTTCAACATGTTATTATATGATTATAGGTTTATGATACTCATTATGCATTATGATATTATTGTTTATGACTTTGTGGATCATGTATGTATGATTTAATTATGATATATGTGGGACCTATATCTACCTCTAATTAATTGGGAAAAGATTTATATCTCATGAGATATACTATGATTGTCTTAGGAATGAACCTTGACTCCTAAGATGGCCATGAGTGTGATCCATGACAACCAAGACGGTATGAAGAGTGAAATCATGAAACTAAAATGGCCATGTTAGTGAACCATGAATACCATTTTGATATAGGGAGTGAACCCATAATACCAAGATGGTCTTGGAAGTTATTCCATGGATACTATGGAAATTATATTATATGATTATGTGTTTTCCACAATTCCATGTTTTATTCCAATGTTTTTATTTCATTGTTTATGTTCTTATTTCCTTATGATTCATGTCTTATGAACTACCAATATTTGTTATATTTTCTAATATGTAGGGTACGATCATTAAATGTTACTCTCAAGATCCATATCATTTTCTTCATGTTATGCTTATACATTTTCTTTATTAACCTTACTGACCATTTGTGATCACCCGTTTCATATGTTTCCATTCCCCAGGTTATGAAGAAAGGAATTAGGTACATGTTTTGAAGGGGTAGATAATTATGTGTTTTTTTAATATATTTCAATAGGGAATTTTTTTTTCATGTTTCCAAATAAAGTAAAGTATTATGGTCCTTAAAAATGTATTTTTGTAATGTAATGATTATTCATATAAAATGATGTAATACCTATGTATGTAAATCTTGGGTTTCTATAGTTTGTTTCAATGGAATCATTTAGTTATCCTATGGAAACATGTATGTGCAAAACTTAGTGAGATCTATATGTATATTTTAATGTTATGTCTTGTGATATATCTAAGGGTAAGTATAAGGATGAGTTAACATTTAGTAAAATTTCCTAGAATTTCGTTAAAGGATTTAATGAGTGTATTTAGGGAAATACATCCATGTATAGATACTACAAGTGGATGTGGCTCTAGAATAGATATACCTAGGGGTAAAAACTTTGAAAATATGTTCTAGTCCTAACTCAGGGTAATCCGGTACATGACAACAGGCTTTACAACAGACTTAGATTGACACTCTTGAAGGATATTTTTTATGAATTGACATACATTTAATGAACCATTATGACGTATTTAAATATACATTGGCTATGAAAAACCTAGGGTGAATAGAAAGTGCAATTTATTAATGATGTTTTTATGATTTAGACATCTAATTTGTAATTATTTTCCTTACCATGTTGTTTTATTCTATTACATGTAATGCACAAACATTTCTTTTGGTTTTATTAAATGTTGGGAACCATAAGGAACTAGATTAATGTTGAATGTGATGTATGATATGCTAATGAGAATTAAAGCGGGATGATCACTAGAGTGTGATATTTTCTGATCATTCCTATTCAATTTTTATGGAACATGATTAATAACCTGTTCCTAAACCAACAATTAGACTCACTAAGGAATATAAAGAAGGAGTTCACTGAGAGTTTGTGTAATAGAGACAATGGAGAAAAGAATATTTTATTTCATATCTATCAAGAATCTTGAAAGAATCACCGTAGTGAGTGTCTTATCGAAATAATAAGATTATTTGACTATAGAAATGATGGAAATAATGGAATTGACTACATTGTAAAAATAATGTGTTCAGTTAAAAAAATGGATGATAATATTGGCCTCGCAAAGGCATCAATGAAGTTTAATTATATTAACTATGGAAAAAATATTCATCAGGCAACTCAATGTCCCAAGAGTAATTCTCGTGAATAGGATCAACAAGGTGGTATGAGTAATAGTTATATTTCTAATGATGAAGATAATAAAGATGAAATATGAAAGTATATAAGAAATATGATGAGGTATCTTTGTCAGTGTCTTAAGGATGATGTAATCAATATATTTATGAATTTGGATTCAAGGAATGTTAATGTAGAAATATATAAGGATTGTTGAGTTTATGATTTTTGTTCTGGATTGAAAATAAAAAATTGAATGGTTTTTATAGAATAGAAAATTCATATAATAGTGAGGTTATGTCCATAGAAAAAACATGATTAAAGGAAAGATAACCCTTAATATGTTCTTTATGTTATTTTAATGATGATTGGAAAAAGATATTTGCGATATGAATATGTTTGTTTGAAGTTACGAATTACCATGTAACTCTTTAAGGACATGTAAAAAGTATTTTATACTATCATGGATGAAGTTTATAACATATTTTATTTGTGTAATATATCCAGTAATCTATATAATTGGGAGAATTCATGTTTTCTATAGTCATTTATGGAAATTAATATTATTAAAATGTTTCATGAGAATATGTGACGAGTGTATTGACATGTTTTGAATGTGACTACCAAGAGATAAATTGTGATATATGGTGGAATAAATAATAAGATGATTTTTTGAATATCTTTAGAACTCATTGGATTTTAATCCTTGAGAAGAATTATAAGGATAATCATTCATGAAATTTATATGTTAATTCTTAGAGTATGTATTTGTGCACTAAGTTTGTGCTCAAAACATTGGTTAAAAGTCTATTTAGTGATTAACCTTATTTTAGGGATGTGAATATTATTTATTTCAAGAAATTATATTTTTATGGTCTTAGAAAAGTATATAATGCTTATAAGGTGTAAACCAATCATGTCAGGTAATGCCATGTTTCATGAATCGATGACCAAATGATGATAAGGGTTTCACACCTACTATAATCCTACTCGAGTCCCTGGTTAACGTATTATTATTTTTCATGAATAAGTATTTATGATTAAAAGGTAGTGATACTTTTATGTTTAGATATCAATTCATTAACCATTATTATTTTTTATGAATATTTATAGATAAATTGTTATACAATTCATTCTTCTATGGGCCTTACAATCAGCTAAAATTATATTTTATAACTTCAGGCATCAAATTTAATTTATGGATGTCCATTAAATGATGTAATTATTGAATTATAAATTGATAAATAAAAATCTAGATAAAGATATTTTGTTTATTGAAATATATCAATAATTTATAGTTCCTTATATTGTTGGTCAATAAAAGAATTACTCAATGTTAGGATAATGATGAAAACAAAATGGTTTTTCCTAATACATTAATTATATTGAACCAATTCCCTTTTCAGTCTTCAAATATTTATTAATTTGCGGCCCTTAACTTTTCTTTGATCATTAAAAAGTTTTTGATTGATAAACTCAATCAGTTTCCATAAATATTTATGATTTTCCTCCCTGTCTAATATTCACTCCCAATCTATGTTCTCCTTTGTGGAAATCAGGTTATATATTACATTGGGTAACTATTATGGTCCCAACTTTCCATTTTATGGGATGTTTATGTATACATTTTTTAGATTTGGGAATCTATAGTTAAAACATTAAATTGTTAATCCTTTCATAACCTAGATGAATTTCAAGGGATAAATTAATTTTAAACGGGTGGATTATAACACCTTGAGATTTTGTGAATAATTTTGTAGAATTAATTTATTTTTGTTGTTTTTAATTTCACATGACATAGGAAATATTAATATATATATATATATATATTAAAAACTAATTCAATCATTTCTTTAACATGTCACTTACTTTTCTTATTATACACACAATACAACTTGGCTTACGCTACCTACTACATTGGCTTGGCGTTTGTTACACACAACACCTAGTTTCTGTGAAGAATCATTTTATATACTTTTTAAAATGATATAATTATAAACTCGTAATTAAACATAGTCATTTGAATATTAATAACTACTTTTAAAATGTATCTTATAATGGTTTTATAGAAACAAAACATATTGATAACCAAAGAAATAATTTTTGGTAAAGTTCTTTTATGTTTAAAAAAACAATAAACAACACTTCACTTCATTATGTAAAAAACAATAAGATTAATTTTCGACAAACATAGAAATATAATTTTATAAAATGAGATTTATTTTTAAATTTAGAATTCCAAAATAATCTTATAGGTATCTTTCAATATTTTTCTGAGAAGCCATATTTTTTATGAATAGTGAAAAATACTGATTTTTAGTTAAAAATTGACTTTTTGATAAAATAATATTAAATTTTTAATTGTATTTTAAATTTTATTTTTTCTAAAATTTAATAAACTATAAACTTATCAATAAAATTTAGGAAATTTTAATCAATTTCACTTTGATAATGAATATAAAAACATAATAATCTTTTGAACTTCTTTCTACATTGAAAACCCATAATTTAATCCCATTTATGGGATTCGTATTAAACTTGATTTTTATAATTTTGTGAATTAAGTTTAAAAAAAACTAAAAAACATTTGAATTACTATAATATTTATATTCTTACGATATCAATATAATTTTTGACAAAAAATATCAGTAAAAGTGATTAAAATTAATCACATTGATTACGGTCAAATTAAGTTCAATTTGGGGATAAACCATAATATTAGCAGGGGGAAATAAACTAAACACATTTACAAACCCATTTTATGGACATAGTTAGACTATAAACCTTAAATTAATTTTTATTTAGTTTTTTATGTCTTTTTAGAACATTTGTACACCTCACTTGTTTACAAAAATTCCATCTGAGTCCTTTTCTGTCCATATAAAAGGCCACAACCACTCCCACATCCTCACACATATAAAACCTATTAGTTTCAGTGAATATATACCCAAAAAACATCCCAAATCTATATATTACTCATATAATCCTTCCCTTGGGAAGAAATAAATCCATGTTAAGCCTTTTGGCACAACTAAAAGGAGTTACTCGATCAAGAGGTAATGTCTTCTCTAAAGTCATTTATTTTATTTTCATTATCCTAAACATCCACTATATTTATTCCATGATTGTATGAAAACACCATTATACTAAATTTAATAGTATGTTTTAATAGTATTTTTTTGACGTACACTTACACACACCTCCATCTAATGGGTAACGAACATATTGTTTGCGTGTATAGCAAACTACCGCCTCACTTAACAATGATTGTTCAATTTTACTTACTTCCATTGATGGTGTTTCTTATGATGGAAAATATATTTATATACGTTATATATTATATTTATTATTTATTTAATCTTGTTTATTCATTTTAAAGCACATAAATTTTTACTTTCCATTTGTTGTTGATAAGTTAATTTCCTTTGCAGATGTGTGGAATACCACCCCCTCAAAGTGATGTGAATCATTCACACACTACATGGAATTTATTAAGGATGGGTTTAGTAAAAATATATTATTTATATAATATAATAATATATTTATCTATATGTATATATATTTATATAATTATAGGTAATTTTCATTCTATATTTCAATACGACAATTGAAACGGAAACAACGTTCATGCGTACGTACGACTTACCATCTCCATGAACGATGTATTCCTCTAATACTACTATATTTGATATATTATTATAATAAAAATAAAATGATAATAAATAATACTTATTTCATGGTTTACATTCTGGAATCATGATATAGGTATAATGACCAATGACATAACAAATTAAGACACAGGTGAGGAACAATGGGAATATTATCTGAAATAAAACTTTAACATAATATTGTGAACTAGTGGGTAATATAAGGACATAATGAAACCATATATGGTATTATATATATTAATATTGTTCTGTAAAATATTTATAATATATTTATATTAATATTATATTTTTTGAATGATTACAATGATTGTTAAGAAACAAGGTAAGGGGATTTCTTCCCACTTTTTATTTCTGTATGATACATGCATTATTCTCTACTATTTCCTTTTGTGTGGTTTATATAGTGAAAATTATTGTATTATATTTATCATACAGTTATATTTATTGATATTCACCTATCCATTTTATGATCTTTATTTTACGGGGTTTAAGAATCAAAAGATTCCAAATTAGTAAAATTATTTTGTCTAAATTTTCCTTCTTTGAGACTCATGTTTTTTATGCAACAACTTTTTTTTCAAGGTTTATATACATCCATTATACATGTTAAATAATGAATAAAATTATTTTCATGATATTATATGCTTCATTTAATTTCCTTTTCTTTTATGCATAGAATGACCCCAAGTAACCAAGTAGTTAGAGTATATTAAAACATCCTCATCACTTTTCTAGATTGTTAATGATTATGATTATTTGATTAAATATTAGGATCCATATATCAATAAAATTAATTAATATTTATATTCTCTTATTATTAAATATATATTCATGTATGGGTACCATTTTTCTACTCATCGGTAATTATTATAGTTAAGAAATTGTTTTTAAGAAATCCTGACTTTCAACTCTCTTCGGTCGTAAATATATGTTCCTTCAAAACCATGTTTTATAAAAATAAATTCCATGTATATTTTATTATTATCCTTTAATCAATAAATAAATTTTTCCCTTATTTTCTTATACCAATTTCTTTAATGGAATATTATTGTATGTTTCCAAATAAAGAATTTTTCTATCATTTTTACCACGCAAATGGAATTTTCTTTCAACCTCATATGAAATGTAAGGATTTACTTGCCATTATTTCATGGGAGTATCCTTAGAATTTATAAAAGGTTAATTTTTAAGGAAATTTTTTTAAAAGTTGTTTTCAAGGAAATTTTTTTCAATATTCTTTTATATGTTTGAAAATAAAATTGTTTTCAAATAATATTCAATCATCTTCTATAGGCTTTCAAGGAAAATATTTTTCACAATAATTACAAACCTAATTTATAATTTTAGAACTTATTTTCATGATCCAACTTGGTTCAACCCTAAACTAGTCACCCAAGTCAGTCTATGACTTGTCCCGAGGGGCATTCTTGATCCCCCTAGGATAAAAACATGCATCAGAAATCAAAACATACACTGGGAAACTGTATAATCCTGAAATAATCCAACTAAGACAAAAAATACGAACTAAACAATCTATCAATAATGCATAGTTGATCAACTGAATCAGAAAACACAAATAACTGAACCCAATACAATGTACAAAAAATAGACTAAAAACTAAAAAAAGAAAACTAAAACCTCTTCCCACAATCTTTATGTGACCTCTTGGTCATCTTCAACCACTAAACCAAACATTTTCCACAAATACCACCTACACAGAAGCCTGAACAAAAACTGCACCTGATACTTAAATGATAACATAGGCGTGAGCATCGAGAAGCTAAGTAGGGATGCCACAATAAAACGCTAAATCCAAATGTTTCTTTTTCCAATAGAGTCCGTGTAAAATAGTTTGAAATACAATTATAAAATTGGGCTTTGAACATTTTAATAAAACAAAATCATTTTCCCCTTCCAAATCTAAACACACACTATATACAAATTCTAAAACTAGTTACCATTTAATAAAGATAATCCAAAACAAGGAAAGCCTTCGAAGTACTAAAAGAAACAAGTGAATAGTAAAAGCAGAAATTAAAATAGTATATCAGAACATAAACAAGATATAAAATAATAACCTTGGGTGATCATAAACATCCCCAAGAAACCCCTAGATGTACTCAGTTCAGAACTACCTACAGGAAAATCGTAAATCCACATAGTCTTTAACAAACTGACTTATCTTGTGAATAAACTAGTGGCACTCTTCATCCATCTTCTATATCCACCCGTGTGTACCAACCCATTTAATCCGAGATGGTATGATTCCATCACTCAATAATCAAAAATTCTCCAATGATCCCATCGTTGTAATGATAATACTGTGTATGTAAGAGACAAACACACATGTGACATATCTCAGCTGTCACCACTGCACTTTCCTACCCCAAACACAGACACCAATATATGATAACAATTAAGGGAAATTCCTCCTACTAGGTTTCCACATGTACATGCGTATTCATTTCATAAAACAAGGTGAAAATGGATTCTTATACCATTAAATATTGAAAACAATTCATAAAATAATTTGGGTCACCAACTGGGCACACACATTTCCAAACCACGATCCTTTTTAGAGGTTTTCCTGATAACAATTGTTGAATTGGATGTGCCAAATGGTCCTTTAACTCAACATTTCAAAAAATATTACAAAAATATCACAAAAAGGCCACTTTAACTTTTAAAATTCCTAATGGTCCCTTAAGATCCAAACACTCACACAAAACATGTTTCAACGCCAAATAACGAAGCCTTATAGAACACATTAGAAACCATTATTTCCAAAACACTTGAAGCAAGTATTTATAAAAAACATTTAAAACCTTTTTTTTGATTCACACAAGGGGATAAACTTTATTTTAATTAGAAACACCATTTATGAATGTGAGGTTTAAAGAGAACATAATTTATTGAGTGTTATCTTCATTTTAAATAACATCCATTCATGCACCTAGTGCACCCATAGATTTTCCAACAACCAATGGCACACAAAAATCCAATAAAGAACCTGAAAAACATTATTTAAATGTCACGACTTATATTGAAACAAAATCCAACCCCTTTTGTTATTAAAATAATGTATCCATCCCCCTTAAAACCATAAATCCCCTTTGAAAGACATTTTTACACTTCAAATATAACACAAAATCACAAACCCATACACATTAAACTAGGTTCTCAAATAAGAAACTACCCCCACTAATTAAGAAAAGCTAAACATTTCATTTTTCCCCCAATTTTATTTTAGAAGAAGAAAGGAATTTAAAACAAAAATCCTAGGTGACTGAAATCGAGATATTTTACAAAAATCACTATAGAAATCTATTTTTAACCAAATTAATCAGCACCAAAACATCATTTTCAGATTTATATGGGTATAATAGAGGCACCAGTTACTTTTAAGAAGAAATTTAAATCATGAATGTTCCAAAGTATTATTCTTGAAATGAAAAGACGGATTCACCTACCTTAAATCCATTGTGGATGGAGTAAAACATCAAGGGGATGGATAATGAAGCCCCGTGAGATATATACACTCCCTAACCACAATAAATCAAACTATAATTCATAAAATCCTTAACATAGGGTTTGTAAAAGAGGTAGAATCCCAAATAAAACCATTAAAAGGAAGAGAGGTAAAGGTGGAGAAGAGAAAAGGGAAGGGTTTGATGATGAACCAATTACATTTTGTGAAAAGTCTCCCACAAAGTGGTCCAAAACGAAAGGGAGTGAAGGGGAGGTGCCTCTAGAAGATAGAAAATAGTTATGGATCCATTTGAGATGTGTAATACCCTAAATTAGGTTTTTAGGTAAAATTTTATTAGGCCTATAATGGGTTGTACAGTTTTGCCGAATAGTTTTCTAAACCTAGAACAAATTGTGCAACAACCATATGAAAACTTTGGCAACATTGCAGGTCTATGTTGAAAGGATTGGGAAAACCGTGCTCAAACCATGTGACCTAAAAACTATCTAAAATCACTAAAATTAAACCCCAAACCCTATGGAATTCTTCCGAAAAATCCATAAATGATTTAAACATAACATAGTGACCCCATGGGATTCACAAACTCTCCACCAATCCATTTTATTCCAATAGCCATCCTAGTCACCATTAGTTGAGTTCGAATAAAACAATGACAACAAAAATAAAATGACTTTGGTTGGACACTCAACCCAAACCTCAAAAAATAGATCCAACATTGAAAACAAATAAAAATATATGAAACTCGTGGTCGTTGTGTGACAATTCTCTCCACCACAAACACTTTCTTCCCCCAAAAATTCACCAAGTCAAAAGATCGAAAAAACATGAGTTCATGATGGATCACAACCAAAGAAAACATGATCCTCAGGGTGACATTTCACAACACAAGTCACACCAGACCAATCAAGAAGAAACCACAACACATTAATTAGGGGATAACATGAGAGGGTTATCCCCACCATAAGAACTCAAAAATAAAGGAAACATCAGAATTCAAACAACACCCTCATCACCATTGAGAACTAGGGATTTTAATATTTATGATTTCTCATAATATTCCACATTTTGGCGGCACAGTTTTCCAAACCATGCACCAACCATGCGTGATTTACAAGAAAGGAGGTTCACCCCACATGGATTGGCCGCACGGTTTCAATACTATTCTATAAATGTTCCAAATGACTCTGCCTAAAAATTACATTATGCCACATAGTTAACTGGGTAAGGTTAATGGTTTTCCCTAACAATCTGAAAATCATGCCTAGGATAAAAATTCACACAGAACTTCCAAAATTTAAATATTTTAATCATGACTCAAAATAAACTTCCTTGAAGAAGCAAGAAAATATATCCACCAAAACAGGTTACTTCCCACACTATCCAAACCACATACATAAATTATAAAAAATAAAAACATCACCAAACGAGCAACCTAGAAACCAAAAACTGAATGGACACAAATAAGGGACAAATATCCCTTAATGAAAATGAACAGATGATTTTAGAATCCATGATCAATGAACAAAATTGTTTACACCACAACTGAACAAGTTTATCACGCCTTCAAACTAAAATAATCAACCCACCCCTACTAAGAAATGAAATCAAGGGGGATTCATAAATTTCTATACCAACAGTAAGAATAAGAACTATTCGTAGGTCCGTCACTCCCTCAAAAACTCTTAACTATGCGAGAGTTTCTTCCTGAGACCTGGGGCTAGTGATCTTGTGGCTGAATCATCTTATGCCTCATAGGCAGACACTAGAATCCCCAATTTAGAATTCAATCATTCAGTGACACTACTTACATGACTTCTCTTAGTGACCCGAATAGTCACCAAGATGGTAAGGATTTAGATGGATATGACAAGATGGCTTGGAATGTCTAAACCAACCACACTAGTGGCACAAAATAGAACTTTCCAAAGAGCTATGAGCTGAAAATGACAGGTGAGATTATATAAATACATGTTCCTCAGGCACACCCTACTCACAAGATGGGGAACCTTCACAAAATCTAACCACCACTAGCTACACCACAGACTCTAATGAAATATAGACATCTAACTTTCACTTTTCCCAAAATCAGACCCTGAAAAACCCAAAATTGCATGAACCTCGACAAACCAAGGAGTTCATGACAACCCAAAGACCCAACCTACGTCAACAAAGAACACCCTTCCATGGACATCGATCACCATGATAGAAAAACAACACCGAATAGAATCCTGATTAGGGTATGAGTCATTAAAAACTCAAAGGGAAATTCGTGGCCATCATACTATGAACAACACGATGAACATAAACCAACCCCACATCAAGCCAAAACACAATCAAAAGGAACACCCCCAAACCAAGGGAAATAGGCTCCCAAGATGAAATGCTGTGATTTCTTTTAAATTTCAAAACTACCTTATCCTAAGGCCATATTTTCATAAACAAACACTAGTTCACATAAAAAAAGAAATTTTTCATAAGTCAAAAATCTACTCCTCAAGGGAAAACCAATTTTCAAATGATTTCTTTTTCAAAAACTAACCCATGGAATCCTATGAACCATCACATGAGTGTCCATAAATTTACATCTACATATCTTATGAACATGTTCCCCCACACAATTTCCACACATACCCACACACATGTGATCCTCTATAAGGAATACCAAGGACACATCCTTCCTTTCCTCTAAAAACCCATGAATTCTCCAAATTCCCAAACCAAAAATGCCTTTATCTTTCAAAATTCACATTACTAGATTAAAAACATTTGATGAAAGAACCTTCGACCCCAAAACTAATTTCTCGTCAGAAACCACATACACAACCAAAACTAGGAAAAAGCTCAACAAACCCCAAACTACCCTGGAATGAGGAACTAATGCTTAAAGATAACCGGACGACATGGTAGTGGGCCAAACCCCAAGTAATAAATAATACTAAGATGGACTTGAACTAGGTACATGGACCCCATATGGGTCAATACTCTATGTGTGGTCATAGCGTGACACCGAGTCACCTCTATTGTCATCCCTTAATCCAAATCAAAGAAAAATGACCAAAAACCCAGACTACCCCTAGGAACTCAGGTCTCATCACGATCAGTGGTGATCTAGCACTGACCCATAACCTAGCTCATTAGCTCCGAAAATCATAATTTCTATCTACCAGACACCCCAAATATCATGATCTTCTTTTGATACTATTTTATTTATGAACCAACCCTGGTCGAACCTAAAACAGTCACCTGAGCCGATTCACGGCATGTCCTTATGTGTGTTCCTGATCCCCTCAAGATGAAAACTAGTGTTAGGCATCAAAACATACACTTTGGAATTATTTTAGCCCAAAAGAAACCAAAAAACCCTAAAAATATAAATAGAACAAACTAGAAATGTAAAACATCTAAAAAACATAATCACAAAAAATTATCAACTGAAACAGATACAAAGTATAAAAAAGAAAATGAAAACTAAAAAAATCATAAAAAACCCACAACCCATGATCTTCATGTGACATCTTGGTAACCTCAAACCACTACACTGAACATGCTCCCCAATGAGAAACTACCAAGAAGGTTGAACAAAAATCAAACCTGAAACTGAAATGATAACATAGGTGTGAGCACCAAGATGCTTAATATGGAAGCCAAGAAAAACCCCTAAATTCAAAAGTTTACTTTTTTGAAATAGTTGAAGGACACTAGTATGAAATAAAATTATAAATTTTGGTTTTTCAAATTTTAATAAAAAAAATCATTTTCCCTTTCTAGAACCCAACACACACCATATACAATATCTAAAACCAGTTACCATTTTAAAAACAGAATCCAAAATAATGAAAGCCAAGGCAGTGCTAAAATAAATTGTTGAAAAGTAAAAGAAGGAAATAAACTAGTGTAGCAGAACATTAACATGAAATTCCATAATAACCATGGGTGGTCTAAAAATCCTTAGACAACCCCTAGACGTTCTCATTTCAGAACCACCATCCATCATATCGTGAACCCCGTAGTCTATAAACATTTAATCACATGCACAAAAAAACCAGTGACACTTCCCATTTGGCCCCTATATATACCAGTGGGTACCAACCCATGTATTCATGTTTGGTATGATACCATAACTCGATCATCAAAATATACCCAGGATCCCATTGTGGTTATAATAATAATATGTATGTAGGAGACCAGCACACACATGACTCAACTCGGTTGTCGCAACTACACTTGCCTACCCCAAACATGAACACAAATATATGATAACCCTAAAGGAAAACCCTATTATAAAGGTTCACCATGTACATGCATATAAATTTCATAAAACAAGGTTCCAATAATGCGCCTATACCATTAAACAATCAAAACATTTCATAAAATAATTTGGTTTCCAACCAGGAACAAACATTTCCAATACATGAGCATTTTTATAGATTTTTAGAAATACCAATTTTGAATAGGAAGTTACAAATTTTCCTTCAACTAAATGTGTCTAAAAACATTAATAAAATATCACACAAACACCACTTTAACTTTTAGAATACAAAACAATCCCTTAAGATCCAATCACCCACCCAGAACATGTTTCAAATCCAAAGGTCCAAGCCATAAAGAACACATTAAAACCCATGATTTCAAAATCACTTAGAGAATGACTTTATGAAATCTCATTTACAGACTTATCTAGTAATCATAAAATGAGATATACTTTATTTTAAGGCTCAAAAACATTTATGAAACAAGGATTAATGAGAACACTGTTTGTTGAAGGAAATCATCTTTTGAGAGCACATCAATGCATCCACCTCGTGCACCCATGGATGTCCCAACATTCAATGGCACAACTAAATCCAATATGAAACATGAAAAAAATTATTGAAAAGTGACCACTGACATTTAAACACAATACAATCTCTTTTGTTATTAAAATAACGTCACCATCCCCCTTAAAATCATAAAACCCCTTTCAAAGACATTTTAACACTATAAATGTGCCACAACATCACCAAACCATAAACAAGAAACCATGTTCACAAAAAAGAAACTACCATTACCACTTAATAAAAGATAAAAAATTCAAATAAATCCCCCAATTTCACTTCAGAAGAAGAAAGGAATTTAAAATAAACACCCTAGGATCCTTAAACCTAGGATTTTTTCACAAATCCCCATGGTATTCTATTTTTAATAAAATAAATCAACCCCAAAATATCATTTACATCTATCAATAGGTATAATAGTTGTGAGAATAAAATTTAATAAGCAATTGAAAACATTCATGTTCCAAATGATCATTCTAGAAAAGAAAAATTGGATTCCCCTATGTCAAATCAGTGCATATGGAGTAAATCATAAAGGAGATAGAGATCAATGCCCCACAAGAATTCCTCACTCCCTAACTATATTTATTCGAACAAAAATCATCTAACCCTAACCATATGGTTCCACCAAGAGGGATAATCTCAAAAAACCAAGAAAAGTAATTGAGGGAAGAGAGGAGATGGGGAAAGTGAAGGGTTTGATGAAGAACCACTAACTATGGTGAAAAATATCTCATGAAGTGGTATAAGGTGATGAAGAATAAATGGGGGGGGATCTGGTTAGTAGCTAGTAGTTGTGGCTTCATTTGTGAGGTGTAATCACTTTAATTGGACTTTTTGGCCAAACGTTATCATGCTCGTAATGGTATGCACAATTTTTTAAACCATGCACAAACCATGAAACTTCCACTAGGAAAACTTCTGAAACATTGTATGTTTATGATTCATGGTTTGGGAAAACCATGCTCAAACAATGTGACCTAATTTTTTTTCCAAATCACCTAATTGACAACCTAAACAGAAGGTATGCCCACCCAAATATCCTTGTATGATTTAAACACAATATAGTTACTCCACAAGTGTCACAAACTCTTCACCAATCTATTTTATCCCAACAACTATCACATTTATCGTGAGTTAGGTTCAAAGAAAACAAAGATCACCAAAATAAAAAAATATGGATGGAAATGCAACCCAAACCTCAATCAAAATATCCAACATCAAAAAGTATATAAAAATATATGAAAATTTTAGTAGGGGTGTGACATGTATTTTCATTGAAAATGGGTTTCCAAATGTTTTCAATATCTGTTCATATGTTTTCGAGGAAATTGTTTTCAAAAATATTGGATGTTTCTTTTATAATTTAATATAGACAATGGGTTTCAAAATTTTTTGAATCTTATTTTCTAATTTTACAAGGAAATGTTTTTTCAAGAGGTTTTCAAAACGATTTCAAGCTTATTTTATATATTTTTAGTGAAAATGGTTTTCAAAAAGTTATCAACATTATTTTATATGTTTTCAATGAAAAATATTTTCTAAATTATTTTCTATCCTTATTTATATGTTTTTAATGTATTTTAAAAAGAAATGATTTTCCAAAGGATTTGTGTTTTAAAAATCCTATTTCAAAGAAAAATGGTTATTTCCCTCAAGAAATATTTTCAAAATATCCTTTCATGTTATTTTTCTTCTAGGATGATATTTGTTGATATTACTCATTCCCTTCTAGGAAATGATCTAATTGTTAAATTTTTGTTCTTTCTATGAATTTCATGGTCTTTATGAAAACCATCTATCTTTAAGGAGTAATATATTAATCAAATCTATTTTCCTTTCACATGTTATGGTTTTGATTAAATGATTATGATATATTTTTCTTTTCCACTAGTAATTATAAAATTACAGGTTTAGGATACCCATTTCATTTAATGTCTTATTATATTATTTTTTTATTATTTTGTGGAACATATATGAATGATATAATTATGAGATGGGTGGGACCTATATATCCCTCTAATGCATTGGATAAATATTTATATCTCATGAGATTTACTAAGATGTTCTTGGGAATGAACCTTGACAACTAAGATGGTCGTTGGTGTGAACAAAGACTATCAATATGGTATGTGGAGTGAACTCATGATACTAAGATGGCCACGGGAGTGAACTATGACTACCAAGATGGTATGGGGAGTGAACATAAATTACCATTATGGTCTTTCAAGGTATTCATTTTTAACTATAGAAATCATATTATATGTTTACCCGGATTATAAAATTCTGTGTTTTACTCCAATGATATACTTTCATGGATTATGTTCTTTATTTACATAGGATTTATGTCTTATGAAATTAAATTATTTTTAATGATATCTATTATTTTGGTTATGATTTTAAAATGTAATGATTAAGTTCTGTACACTTTTTTCCATGTTATACTTACGCATTTCATTTATTTACATTATTTAGCATTGGGTCTCATCCCTTCATTATATTTACTTTCCCCATGTTATGAATAAATGTGTTAGGTAGAAGTATTAAATGTGGAGATATTTATGGGATATGTTGAAGATATTTCACAATGATAAATGATTTTTTTCATGATTCCAAAGACCCTAATATATTATGGTCCTCACGCATATTTTTTTTTAATATACTAAGTGTTCATCTAAAATGATGTAATATCCATATATGTTAATCAAAGGTCACTATTGATTTTTCATAGGGTTCTCCTTATCATATGGAGGTTTTGATTTTATCTAGTTAATAATTATTCAATTGAAGAAATCTTACAACATCCTAGAAATGACGGAGTAAAGTGCATTAGTTGTTTTGTCTAAGATGTATATGGAGATGTGGTGAAAACTATAGGTAGTCCTGTGGTCTATTATATGAGACCAGGATTCTTGTCTTACATCATGAGTATAAAGGGGATTTCATAATTATCTAGAGGCATAGTTATTCATTAGAACTGCATTCCACCCTTAGAAAAATATATAGATGATGTGGACTATCCAGAAATTAGAGGATGGTTTGTGGACATACATCAACTACATCACTAGATCATTGGAATGACTATTTACTAAGATTGAGTTTTCTTACAAAAAGAAGTTATCACTCATCTATTAGCATGAATCCATTTTAAGATTTGTGTGGGAGGTCATTATGTTTTCTATTGTGTTGGTATGATGTTGGAGAGTAATCAATTCTCGGTCCCAAACTGTGGTATACCATGACAAAGAATGTTGAAATAATTAATGAGAGGTTAAAAATATTATATGACTAGTAGAGGTTGTATGTTGATCACAAGAGGGGGAAATTGGAGTTTGATGTTAGAGATGGTGTTTTTTGGAAATTATCCCCTAAAAATAGGTAGTATAGGATTGGATGTGGGAGTAAGTTATTGCCCTAGTTTGTTTGTCTGTTATAGGTTTTAGGGAAATTTGGTGTGGTAGATTATTATTTGGATCTTCCTCCATGACTATATCTGATTAAAGAAATATTCCACAACTCTAAGATCTTCATGTATCTTCATGATGACAGCCACATCATGGAATGGGAAGATTTGGATATCGAGTATGATTAGAAATTTGATGTGTTCATATTAGAGATCCAGGATCATCAATAGAAGTTGATTTGGGGGTGATACTTTCTTTTGGTTCATGTTTTGTGGAGGCATGGTTATCTATAAGAGATTACATGGGAGCATGAAATGTATGCCAAGTACCTAAGGTTTTTTGGTTTTTCATTCACAATGTGATGTAAGGACCATAATATTTTATATTCGATGTTCTTATTTATTGATGTATGATATTTTATTAATTATTAAAAGCATTCGAATAAGGGAAAACCTGATTCATAATTGCGACACATTATTATATGATGTTATTATACTCATTTCGGTGATTCAGGTCTTGGCCGAGTTCATGGGAGCTAGTTGGTTATCTATAAGTGATCTAGAATATGGATATCACTTTATTATGGTGAAGCAGGATTTTTTAAAAAGGATGCCTTCCCATATTGGAATGATATTTTTGAGTATGTGGTAATTTGAATAGTCCTCATGAACTCCACCACTATGTTCATGGGTGTCATGGAATGTGTGTTACTTGATTTCTTGGACTAGTTCAGAGTCATTACATTAATGATATACTGATCTACTTAATTATAGAGGAGGTGAATTTCAATCATTATAGAGTAAATTTATAGTTAGCCTCTTCTGGGGATCAGTGATATTTTCAACAAGTTGAGGGGATATAATTGGTTCTCTAAATTTGAAATACAGTCTGTATATCACAAGGTAAGGGAGAAGGATGATGATTCCTTCAAGACTCCCTTCAGATGTAGGTATGAGAACTTTGAGAATGTGGTCATGTTGTTCAGTGTTATTAACACACCATCTATGATCATGGGGATTAGGAACCATGTGTTCCCTGGATTCTTGGACTATTTTCTAGTTCATTTAATAAATGAAATATTGATAAATTCAAAGATGGTGGAGGGGCATGATGAGCATATTAGGTTCATATTATAGTTTCTTTGATGCAACTTTATTTTTGGAAAGTTTTCCAAGTGTAATTTTTGTACATGGGTGGTTCATTCCATAGGGTATGTGGTGTCTCAATAGGGTTTAGTTATAAACCTATTGAAGGATGAGAAAATTGTTTTTTGGGTAGCACCCACACTACTAAAAAATTATGCCTTTAACAATGTCACACATTATTAGTGATAAAAAGTGATAATAGAGATACCAGTTATCACCAATAAGAAAGTAAAATTAAAGGGTAACTTGTATCAGTTATTTTTTTATTGTGAGGATAGAAGGAATTCTTTATCATTGCATTTTTATAAGAACTGATCAAAATAAACCATTATTAGTATATATTTTTAGGTTTGATAAAGGGTTTCCTTTAATAGGGATTAGTGTTTATCACTTATAATGAAAACTCTTCTTCCGAACATTATTTTTAGTACCCATAAAGTAATCCCTTATCGGATATTTTTAACTCTAATTTATTTATGAATAAAAATTAATAATTAAATAAAATTGTAAAAAATGATTTTATTATATTAATATGATAAAAATAGTAATTAAATAGTTACTTTCCAAAATTAATAAATTGATTATACTATATATAAATTATAAATATTATATATTATATATATAGATATATGTAAAAATAATTATTAAACAAATAAAACTTAAAAATAAGTAAATTGAGAAAAATATTCAACATTTTATTTGTCAAAAAGTTATTAAAAACATTTATAAATGGTATATATTAAATTTATAGATTTATATATGAATGTATATAAATATGATTTATTTAATACAAAATATTATTTACTCCTTACATCAAATAGTAATATATTTAGTGAACAACTGATGTTAATTATAAATTAATATGATGTTAAAAATATTGACTAATTGCATCGAGTAATGGACATAATTCAATATCATTTTATTTTTCAATAGAATGTAGTTAATATGTATTATATTAATTTCACATATACATAATTAATTCAAATATTTTTATATACACACATAGAAAAGATAAATTGTGAATTTAATCAATTTATATTATTTATTATTTATATATATATACTATGTTTTAATATTTTCATTTTATATTGATATTTATTTTACTATATATCCACTTTATGAATGATTTATATTAATCAAACTTATCTAAATTTTTAATTTTTTTCTCATTTTGTAATTACCAATTTTTCCCATTTTTAATATCAACACACTTAAGATAAAATATTCATTAATAATGTTAAAATTATATTTGTAAAAAATATTTATAAATAAAAATATTTATAAATTAATTAACTAATAAATTTATATTTACTAATTTTATATGTTTTCAATTATAAATAAATAATTATTTTTGTTTGAAATTTATTTATATAATTATAAATATATAATTATATCATTATATTAATATATTTAAATGAAGAATATATTTACTATATATATAATTATATATAAATAATTATATAAATTTTGTTTTTTTAAAATGTATTTATATAATTATTAATAAATAATTATATATCCAACGAATTATAAAATTAATATTTTATAAAAAGTATTATAATAAGTATTATAAATATATATAAAAATTATACTTTTAAAAAAATATTTTTTTAATAAACTATTATAATTACTTATCAGGGCAATATTAGCACTGATAAAATTAGACATTTATCACTACAGATAAAAAAAATTCATTAGAACTTATTAACATAGCATTGATAAAATCTATCTTTATCAAATCTTTGTTCGAAGCGATGATAAAACAATTATGATATATTTTAAGAACCCTAACCATCATGAACAATTTTGGGATATCAGAAGCTCACCTCAAAAGAAACCAACAACCAAATCTCCACATTGTCAAATCAAAGCTTGAATATTGGCTAGAATTAAGGATCCTGTTAGTCCCAGGCTCAAATTCATGGATCGAAAGATTCAAAGGTTGAAAAAAACCAAGGCTTGAACAAAATCTATGATTTTTTATATGTCTAATTTTATTCATTTATCCACTAAAGGTTCTCATCCCACATCGATGTATCCCAATAAGTCCAGTTCCACTCTCTTATAATAAAAAACTCAAAATTCATTTTTTCTTCTTTTGAATGAGGTCTAATCGTCTTGAAGAAGCCTATGTCATTTATATTAAAAAATTGTAGAAAATATTTAAACTTGTAATTGATATCTCATTCTAGTTGGATATCTATATCATTTTCTTATTAGTTTCAATTCTATAAATTTCAATGAAAAATAAAAATGCTTATAAGTGGACCTAATAATAGCTTACTCGAGAAATATGATGCTTAATAAATTAATAAAATATAATTAATTTTTTATCAATTTTCGATAAATATGAGTCATTCTCAATTGGTTGGCTTGGCCTTCCTTATTCTATTAAGTGATGTCTATCCAACTTTCATCTTGATTTCATGCTATAAAAAAATATCATTGAAGGAGAGTGACTTTTCCTAGTGAGTTTTTTTTCCTAGAAGAAGAAGAAAAAGTATTCTTAAATCATGTAAGGGTGATTATCCATTTTATTTTTATGTTTTTATTTTAATAGTAAGAAAATTTATTTTTATTTTGAGAAATTATTTGAAGATTATATATTTTTAAGAATTCTAATATTGGAAAGATATTAGTTTTTTCATTTATTATAACATGATTTATTTTTTTTAAGGGATTTTATTTTCATTTTCCAATTTTATATTCTATTATTTTTTTCTATAAAATTTATTTTCATTCATGTTATAAAAATTCTTTTTAATTAAATTTTTATTCTGAATATGTTATCATAAGTGATTATTTTTAATTATGTAAAGGCTTATAATTTTCAAAAAAAATTACAATATCATGTATATATATGTGTATATTATGTAGATATATATATTTTATGTAGATATATTTATAGGGAATTATTTTTAATTTATTCAAATTTTTAAATAATGTATTATATTAATTCATGTATTTCTATTTCTAAATATAATATAAAACAACAAGAAAGTATTTATTTTTTATTGTTATGTGGATTTTATTTAATCAATATATATTTTTATATTTCAAACAAAAATATTTATTATTTTACAGCTCTACAATAATTAAAAGTTATTATCATTTGATTTTTATTATTGATAATAAGTTCTAAATAATTAAAACAGTCATTTAATGTGTTAAATGCTCATATAAAATCATAAATGTAATTTTTAATATAAGATATGGCCATAATGTTAACTCTTTACATAACATACATGTACTTGTTTTATTTTTCATGTACTTTTATGTGTTTTGAATGACTCATTTGTTTATACCATCATATTATTAGGCATGCAATAGTTTTATTATTCATATTCTTTTGATGTATAATTGGCTCCCAGTACCTATGTTCCATGACATTTACCTCTCTGCAATCATTACAATTTTAAAAATTCATCCATACAGTAGTGGGTGTTGTCATTGGATTGAAATATTCCATTTTAAATCATGTGGAACCCTCTTATTCATATACTGATTGAGAAATTAATGTTCTTTGATTTCCTTTTTTCACCTATAAAATAAGGAAAATGTTTCAATAATCATTGTAATATCGATTTCATTCCTCATATAATCCAAAAATAATAAATCATTGTGATTTATACAATCCTAAAATATTATTTATTCAACATATATGAGTACCAACAACCTTTCATCATTCCCCTTCATGATATAGAGGGTTTTATCCACAGTACATCACAAAAAAAGCTATATTATGTATCGATACAACCTTAAATACCAGTTCCTTAGTGATCTCTTTTTCTTATACAAATATTTCTTTAACTAGCACACTTTTCTCCCATTTCATCCATAATAAACCCATCATGTTTCTTAATGTATACTCCCCCTTAATAACTCCATTGAGGAACATATATTTGACATCTATTTGGTATACATTTAAATAAATTTATAATATATGTCAAAAAATCAATGAGTCTGCAACCAGGATATGGGAAAGTAAATTTTTAATAAATATGCATTCCTTTGATATAATAGTTCCCCTTCTACATGATCTATTATTTATTTTGAGCTACTCTTCCATAGTCAATGAGTTTATTATTGAATACCAACTTGGTTTGGATAACATCTCTATCCTCTAGCCTTGGAACAATTTCTAAAGTCACATTGTTCTTATTATACTAAATATCGTCAGTATATATTTGATATAATTATAATAATCTCCATGCTTCTCTAAATCATTTAGGATCTACATGGGGAAAATTTTGGTTTTTTATAGTCTTACTCATTTGATTTTTCACCAAAATTGTCCGATCACTAATGACATATTATTATCTAATTTCATCCCTAGTTGTATTTCATATAGTTGATAATATATATTCATTTTCCTAAACATAAATGTTATATTTTAATTTTACCATATTTATATGTTCTCGCCCTTATTCTACTCAATTAAAAATACAATTCCCTTTATGTTTCATAAATAATTTAATTTTTTAAAATCTCCCTATTCTAATTTGTAAAAAATATCTATCAATTTTATCATTCCGTGATAAAAACAAATCAACCCACCCATTTTAAGTCATTATTTTATTGTCTCGTTATCTAATATGATCTATTTTTTTAATACCATACATTAATTAAATATTTCAATAAATTTTTCATATTAAAACCATTATTAATAGAAATAATGTATTTTTGATATTCAGGTTTAATGTATTTCATTTTGGTATTACTCATATTATAATTGTTTTGTTGTATACATGGATTATTTTTTTAATTTTGGGTTGTTTGTTTGAATATTCTCATGCTTGTGAGGTATTGGACTTTGATCCTGCAGCTGAGATAATGAAAATAACAATATGTATCAAAAATGCATACAACTGTCAAGAAATGGTGATTTCCCACTAGTTATTTAAATAATTTTGTCATCATTTTAGATACAATTGGTATGTAAATTTACTTATAAATTTTATAAAATACTAAATTTTTCACCATTCTTTTAAGAAGTCAAGTTGTTTTTAAAATACCTTCAACAAGACACAGAAGAGATAAAATGGTTCCTTCTACCAATGTTACCATGTTTTCCATTTTCATTTCTAATCATTGTCGGCATACCAACCCTACATATTGATTTTATGTTATTATCTTAAAAAATATAATTATTATTGAAGTCTAGAATAGTATAAGAAGGTAATTTTCCCATTGTGGTGACTTCTCATGATATAATGGGCACATGATCATCCACTACTCTTCTAATATAATATAATGAGAATGGTTTTTCATATAAGAACATCATGTCAATATAAAGTGTTGATATTTATAAATACAACGACAATGGAAACATTATAACATTGGAATTAAGGATTTTTGGGGGACATTGGGTCGTTTATGAATCATCCACACCTAAATCGGACTCATAGTGTAACCGATATGACTCCAGGGTCATCTTTTTATTTAAAATTGACTTTAATTTTAGTAAAAAATACAACTAAAATAATAAAAATTGATAAAACATATTTCTCTAGTTTTGATAATTTATTGAAATGATGGATATGTGATTTGAGACATGTACGAATCATATGTTCCTCAGTTCAATGCATTGGGTGAGTAATATGAATCAATTTGACTATTATCTATTTAAAATCGACATTTTGTTCAAAAAATAACACTCACTAAAAAAAGAAAACAAATTAATATTTAAATTATAATTTAGTACAATAATTAACAAGCCATTTTTAATTTTTATGAAGTATTCTCACATGAAATCGATATATGATGTGATCGGTATGATTCAAAGTGTGTGTTTCTAGTTTAAAATAAAATTTTATTAAGAAAACAAGTGACATACTAAAAACATATAAAACACATTTATATTATTTTGATACTCTATTAAAATTATCCATATGTCATTTTGGAAGTTTAGTAATCCGACACACATCAATTTTATGTACGGTGTGACTGGTATGACTCCAAGTGTTCCTTTTTATTTAAAATTGACATAAATTTTAGTAAAAATTACAACTCACATTGACATAACTAAGAAAATGTATTCATATTATTTTGATATGATATGAAAATGATCCACATGTGATTTTTGATATGTATTAATAATCCTCTCCTCAAATTGATAGACGATGTGCCCAGTATTACTCAACAAGTCTGTTATCTGTTTAAAATTGATAATTTAGTTCAAAAAATATCACTCATTAAAAAGTGACAAAACAAATTTGATTTTTATTGATAATTCAGGACATATATTTATATGTCATTTGTGGCATGTTGGAATTATACTCACATCAAACTGATAAATAATATGATTGGTATGAGTCAAAGTGTATGTTTCTAGTTTAAAATGATATTTTAGTAAAGAAGAGAAGGGATAAACTCAAAACGGAGAAAATGAATTCAGATTGTCTTGACACTTTATAAAATTTATCCATAATCCATTTTAAACATAAATAGACTTTCTACACCTCAATCCGATGTACAATGTGACCAATGTGACTCTATGTACATTTTTTTATAAAAAACTGAAACCAATTATAGTAAAGAGAACAAGTGACATACATAAAACAAAGAAAATGGAATCATATTGTATTGAAAATTTTGGGAAATGATCCATATGAAGTTTTTGAAATGTAGGATTTAGTCACATGTCAACCTATTACATGGTGTGTTTGGTATAACTCAATGTGTATATTATCATTTTAAAATTGACATTTTAGTTCAAAAAGGGTCACTCAATTAAAACTAAGAAAACATTCTCGGAGTGTCGTTATAATATTGCAAAACGATTTATAATTAATTTTTGATGTGTAGGAATCATTATGACATCTAATTGACATCTGATGTTACCAGTTTGAATCAAAGTGCATGTTTCTCATTTGAAATGACATTTTAGTAAAAAAAGACAAGAGATATACTCAAAACCAATAAAACACATTCAGATTGTTTTGATACTTTAGGAAAATAATCCATAGGTGATTTCAGACATGTATGAATTAGTGGAACCATAATCATATGAATATTTTGATAGGTATGATTCTATGTTCATATTTTCAATATATAAGCATTATTTTAGTTTAAAATGCACATCATGTCACTGAAACTGAGAGAACAAGATTAAATGGTTGTCTCATCATTATATCTACTAATACATAATTAATTTTCATATCACCTTTATCTTATAATTATTTAGATTATTTTCATTGAGATAGTTCTTGAAGATCAAGAATAAATGGTGTGATGTGCGAGAATAAATTGTAACACAATCTAGTTCACATTGTTTGTTGCATGACACAATGATTATTTTAAAATTAACACTTTTGTAAATTTATTTATTTATAATATAACTATCATTTAATTGTTTTCTTATAATGGTGCTTATTTATTCGAAGCAGGGGTTAAAATCAAAAGTCAAAGGAAGACTACTATTTTTTAATATATTTAATAATTTGTTCTTACGTAATTATATAAAACAGTTTTTAAAATTTCTATAATATATTTTATTTTTATTTCTATTGTAAATTGAATTTTGTTTAAATTCTACATTTTAACTTTATTTTTCTGATTTCATGGTGTTTTTGGGGATCTATTATACTGTTACAGCACACTGCACTAGTGTGGCAGTGGGCTGTTAGAGAACACTACATTATTCCCCTTTATCAACACTTCTAAAATCCCAGATAAAGAAATCCTTTTTCAGTTCTTCTAAAATTCATGATAAAGTGATCCTTTATCAGCACTATTCAAATATTTAATAAAGGAGTCCTTTAATAGCGCTGGTAGAATTACTGATAAATGTTCCCTTATCAGTGCTTCTGTAAGCCCTGATAATAGACACCATTGTTAGTGCTTTTAGAAATGATAATAATGGACTAGGGATTTTAATCCCACCCTAGTAGTCCACGCTTATCTATCCTTGGTAAAGGCCATTTTTACCACTATAAAAGGCCTTTTGTGTAATTGTTCCAAGAATGTGGAATATTTTTTTTGATTTATTGGTATTATAATCTATTATTAAAGGTGCATGTCTGATTTACCAAGGTTTGAAGCCCTGTTGACATCTTTGACCATGAAGGAATAGAATTTTATATAAAATGATCAATATGAAGTAGATTGTGTCTACTCAAAGGGGATGTCGTTCAATGCTATAATTCTACAATTTATTGTTATGGGATGATGTTTGAGGTGTTTTTTGATGCTTCTGTTTTGGGATTCAGATTTTTCATCATGGATCAGAATATAGTGATCTTGTATGGGTCTATGTAGTTACTTCCAGATGAGTATAACTACTCTCCAACTCATCTAGAGCTCGAAACTATAAGTCACTGTCCTTAAACATTACTTAATCATGAATTAAATGAATAGTTCACATAGAGGATCTTTTCAGGTTTAGATTTTTAGATAATTAGGTCATAACTATTACATCTCAAAAGATTACATAGTATACACTTCTACTAAGTTTCCATAAAATAAAAAAACACTTAAAAATAAACATGTCTAGTTCCATGTTTTAGATAGAATGTCTTTCCTTGATCCCATCCTTGACCCTATTCATCTTTAAGTCCTATGGAAAACATTTCAAAAAAATTGGGATGAGCATAAAAAGCCTATTAGAGGATACACAAAGAAGGAAAACTGTTAGTTTTTCGAAACAACAAGTAAACCATGAGTACTTTACCAAAGTAATACTTTTCACCTTTATGAATTATTAAAAAACTATTCACTGAATAAAAGATCATTAATTACCCTTTTGTAACCAAAATATTACCATAAAACCCATATAAAGAACACATAATATATAAAGGTAACTTGAGACATAAACATACTTAAATGGAATAACCATACGGTCGACTTCCACACATATCACTTAATGGAATATCCATATGGCCGACTTCCATACCCAATGTATTGGAGGTTATAACATAACCACCCATCCTGGTATTCACGGCACAACCCGTCATATGGTTTATCACGTAACCACCTATAAAATGTCCAAGTACCATTATAAAATCATAAGACATAAAAAAATATAATAGAAAGAAAACATTTCCACATTCCGATCACAATATATCACTTGACATAACAAGTTCATCATAAAAACCATTTTCAGTACCAAAATCCATAAAAGTGTATATGGTATTTATTTGAATTTAAAAACATTACATCTTTTTGAGGAAGACAAAGACCAAATAATACTCACTGTGGTGGAAAATGTTGTTGTCACCGCATACATTAAAATAAACATTCCTTTTTTCGGTTTAGTAAAATGATTCATAGAAAAATATTCCCTTTGATTGAAATGAAATGTCAAAGGTGTTTTATACAGCATATAAAAGAACGTCTTGTATTAGAACAAAACATTCCTCAATTAAAGGAGATTTAGATGAAGTCCCTGTGGAAAACAATCAAAGTTCATTCACACATACTCATGAAAAAACAAAACCAATGACATAGATGTTTAACTCAATGAAATGAGATTGAGTTATGATTTCCCATACATGTTCGTATAAATGATGTAAGAATTTATCAATGAGATGATTATGTGTAGAAATAGAATATCCACACAAAGGTTTGTTGAAATTACAACATAGAGATTCCACACTTAATCTTGGAATAATAAAATCAAGAAGATTAGGTTTAACCCAAAGAATTGAAGGTGGGTTAAGAAGTTCCCTTACAGAAATCCGACAGCCTAACGACGTCACTTTAGAATTCATAAAATGAGATGATGAGATATAAAAATTGGTATCTCATCACTTAGACATAACATTTATAGCAATAAGGATATATAAGAACATATCCCATCATAATAAAATTAAAAGACTTAACAAAAAGAAGTCTTTTAAAATGAGGAGGGTGAAAGGTTCCCTTACCGAATTGGGTAACTTCTGAAACGTACACCCCGTGAAAGAAGGACTATACAACATCGATGTAAGTACCCATAAAAAGTATATTACACAAAGAGTAGAATAATGGGCCATACATACACCACTAAAAGGAAATTGTGGAAAATGTAGCTAAATCTCACGGGAATAAAAGTGAGATGAAAAACCCCTTACGAAAACTCAGCAGCCTAACGGCGCCACTTAAAACATACAAAACTGGATTTACAAGATCAAATAGGGTCTCTCATAATATGAACATAAAAATTACAGTACGAGGAATATAAAATAACATCCCCAGACATAAGAAAGACGATATTAAAAGAAATGTCATAAAAAATAGTACTTAAAAAGAAAGAGAGAGGTAGGATCCCTTACCTCATGTATGACTTATCTGGTTTGTTTCTTTATATTCCTAAATAATAGACTTTGGTCAATTTATAATTTCTTAAGGACCTCTTTTAAAGATTATTATTCAGTTCATATCACATATTATAATGTTATAATAATTGGTTAATAATGTCAGTTCACATCAGACATTTTTGTCGATGTTTGGTACATGAGTCAAAAATGAACTTGTTTGAAAATGATTGTCCATGTAGTTATAAGTAAATCATCTACAGAAAATTATTAATGATTTAAATATCATATATATCCTGTACATATTCATTTTATACTACTCCATAACATTTGGAGATAAAAATAAATGAAATGCACCGTTCATGGAGACAGTAGGTCGTCCGTACGCATGAACGCTACTTTCATTTCTTTGTCATATTAATGAAATTTAAAATAATTGAGATATATATATATATATTATAATTAAAGTATAATATATATGTTATATAGGTCACATATATTCATTAATTTCATTCATTATACATTCCATGTTTTGCATGAAGGAGTCACATCACATGAGGGGGCGCTAGTCCACACTTCCTCGTATGAAATTATCGCATTTGCACAACATAAAAAGAATAAAGGCATGTTTTAAATATAAAATTCAGAAGCTTATAGAAAACATAAATACCATATATAAAATATATAAAATATAGTGACATCATTATGGCCACCATGAAAGGTTTTAAGAGAATATTGAACAATCATCGTTTCGTGAGGCAGAAATTCTCCATCCACAGAAACAGTATGTTCATTAACAATTAGACGAATGTTTGTGTAAGTGTAGCTCGAATCCTTCAAATAACAACATCCTAGTATATTGAAGATACTCTTGTTGTTACAAAATAAAGGAATAAAAATATTTTAGAGGGTTGGAGAAGCAAAATAAAACAAAAAAACAAAAGGGAAGACATTACCATTAAATCGAGTAACTTTTTTGATTTGAGCTCAAAGGATTACTTGAAAAGGATTATCCCAAAAGGTGAGGCTTAAATGATGAAGAGAGGGATTTAGATAGATGAAATGGGAAGGGTTTGTCCGAGCCAAAGGCTTGAGAGGTGTGGGTAAGGTGGTAGTGGTGGGGGCCTTTTATAAGAGAAGAGGAGGGGCACTCTTGGAAAGTTATAAAATATTACTTTATTATAAAATGATTTTCAGATTTTAAAGGTCCCAAAAGGATATATTTCTAGGATAAGGTGATAAGGTTTCTAAATCCACCCATACAATAGGTTTTTGACAAGTTTAAGAGTTAAATTTCACCCTATCTTCTCATTTTATTTAAATCGTTCATTTAAGAGGTAATCACTGCATCATCACGGTGTCATAAATAAAACAATTTATTTAATGTCTAAAAATTATAAAAAAATATCATTATGTAGGAAATATCTTTAGCTTTATAAAGAATAATTATATTCAAACATATGACTTCTATAACCCCATGTAAAAATTGTTTTAGTAATACAATACATGTTTGTGACATTTTAATTTTAACTTTAAATAAAACGTTATTAATGTCATTTTGAAACCAAAGTGGCTCCATGGGGTCCCCAAGTTGACCCAGGGATTGTCTTGGTCGGCCATGACTCATCCAATAATTATAGGACATGTGTTAAGGTCATTTCATATTATTATAACATTATCCTTACCTTAAATTACACTAATTACCCTTGATCACGATTTATAAAACTTAAAAGTTACTATTCACCAAAAAATCATTTTAATCCCATTGAACCACATTTTACATCCTAATGAAAACCATGTATGTCGGATTTTTAAAATTCAAAACACATAGGTGGTAAAATTTCATTTAAATTAAAAATCAGGGTTTTTAAGTATCACTTAGTGGTTTCACTATTCATCAAAAATTGAAGTTTTTCAGAAAAATACCAAAAATTCACCCTAAGATATATTTGATATTCCGAATTCAAAAATGATGTGTATTTTACAAAATTAAAAACATATAAGTTACATTATTTAATTTAATAATTAATTCCTGCTGTTAGAACAAATAACGTGTTTTTATGAAACAATATATATCAAAAGATTGACAGTAGTTTAAGTCCAATTTCAAAGTGAAATTAATTCCAATGACCATTATTGGATTAAATGGTAAAAATATATTCTAATTTAACTTTAAAACCAATTCAAAGGATAATATAATAATATAAATAAATTAGATTAAATAGAGGTTTTGAATTAAAATACAACATTTTTCACTATTCATTAAAAAAAATGAACTTTATTGAAAAAATACCAAAAATTTACAGAAAGTAAATTTTGATGTTCTGATTCTAAAGAAGAATTTTATTTTTTCAAATATAACACATAAAATTTTCAAAAAGTGGATTTAAAATAGGTTCACTATCAAAAGGCAGTCAGTCGGCCTTTTAAAGAATATTAGAATGTTTACGCTTAAAATTGGATTCATTTGCATTTTACACCTCTAACATTTATTGGATAAAAGTAAAAAAAATTGACAAACATATATAATCATTTTGTAGTTAGTTACATTCTTCCCCTCCATTACAATGTCTAGGTGTTAACTACCATTTAAAATAATATTATTTTATTATTAGAGTGCAACGTAAGATTTCGAAAGAACTCGTTGTCACGTATTGGGTACGCCATCGAGCATAGCGTTCCCTTTAAAGTAATATTAATATTTTATTCACAAATATGGATAAATATAAAAATGTCATATTATTTATTTACCTAGCGTGTTACATCCTTTCCCCCTTTTGGGAATTGTGTCCTCACAATTTTAAAATTGGGCTCGGAAACTTTATTGAAAGCCCCACATCGGAAAAGAAGTAAATTAAACTATCACATTAAAAGAAAGAATGGTATGTACAAAGGTCACCCGAGTTAATCCATACTAGGATTCGATGTAAGAAAATATGGATATGGAAGAAAAAGAAAAGGGTCATGTTCTGAGGGATAGTGATAGAAAAAACGTTTAGGAGAAAGTTAACCACAAGAAAATCACAAACTTGTGGTGGGTAAAATGGTATTCGATTCCCCAGTAGGAAAAGTTAATAGAAAACATTTTTGTATTAAGTTACTTTTCATTGAGGAATTTATTTTTGATATTAACTAAATCATAAGGAAACATACTTACTTGTCATGTTGACTTTCAACTTTTACTAGATTTCTTACACAAACTCATATTTTCACCAAAAGACAAGTATTTAGGAAGACTTGTTCGCATTAAGAGTACTATAATAAACTTCTTGAGAATCACCTAATCCACAAAAGAGAACTATATATTTCCCTTGCCTTTATATCTCAACCAAAACAAAACAAAAATGTTTAGTACGAGATTAGGTAATACCCAAAAAGGAAAAAAAATTTACAAAAAGAAAAACTACTCCTAATCTCCAAAATTTGTCAAACAAAACCCAAAGTTCAAAAAAGACCATTCAATAAACATCTATCCATAAAATTATTCTAAGTAATCAAAACTAAGATTGGATCCCAAATATTTGAAAGATTTAATCACATATTTTTTCAAGTTAAATCGTAACATTTATCTCCAAACAACATCAGTTGCTCTTAAAGTCTCGTATTGAAAAGTAATTAACCTAATCACATATCCCCCATGATAGGTTAATAATTTCCATAGATAACCCAAATTCAACTTACTCTTAATTCATAAAATCATCTAAAGAAAAATAATTAGTCAAAATAACCAGGGACTTCACGTAGTCTAGTGTTAGGTGATAAATACCATTCTCACTTTGGTTGTGGGTCCAATCCCACACCTTTGTCTGACGCGATAGGTTGTCACACGGTCTGCGTGTTGTCATTTTTCCAAAACTATATAATTCTTAATACATTCCCCAAAATGAGATAAAATCTTCAAAAATAACCATAACATAATTTAACCTCATGTTTATCTCATGTCATTTGTATAGTAACCCATAATTACCTCAAAAGTAAGGATCATATAAACCCTAATGGTTACCTTTATAATTATTACCTGAACATCCATGTCGAGTTGGTTCTCTCGTACATGATGTATTAGATAACTCACCAAGGTTCAATTGGTTGATCATGACACCTTATAGTTGGTTTATAATGACCAAGAGATTTCTCATTGAATCCCCCATTTCATCCAGTCTCTTAATCAGAGAACCACCACAGTTTCATTCAAACCCACTGTCACATTGGTGCATGCTGGATCCATCCATTTACTAAAACTAGAAATGTCAATGTGAGTATATCAACAAAATCATTATATACTAAAAGGGAAGATAAACACTAAGATATACTTATCTAAGTTATCTCAAACTCATTCCAACCGTCAAAAATAACAATAACTCTATCTAATATAATAACCATTGTGGTTATACACAACTTGCCACTTAACACTCTAACCTCTAAAGTTATCTAAATCATCCTCTGATACCAACTATAAGGCCCCATCCTTAAACATTACTTAATCATGAATTAAATGAATAATTCACATAGAGGTTCTTTTCAGGTTTAGAGTTTTAGAGAATTTGGTCATAAGTATTACATCTCAAAAGATTGCATAGTATACACTTCTACTAAGTTTCCATAAAATATGAAAACACTTAAAAAGAAACATGTCTAGTTCCATGATTTAGATATAATGTCTTTCCTTGATCCCATCCTTAACCCTATTCATCTTTAAGTCATGTGGAAAAAATTTCGAAAACTTGGGATGAGCATAAAAAACCCAGTAAAGGATACACAAAGAAGGAAAACTGTAAGTTTTTCAAAACAACAAGTAAACCATGAGTACTTTACCAATGTAATACTTTTCACCTTAATGGAGTAGTAATGAAATATTCAGTGAATAAAAGATCATTACGTACCATTTTTTATCCAAAAGATTACCATAAAACCCATATAAAGAACACATAACATATAATGGTAACTTGGGACATAAACATACTTAAATGGTATAACCACACGGTCGACTTCCACACATATCACTTAATGGAATAGAAATACAGATGACTTCCATACCCAGTGCATTGGAGGTTATAATGTAACCACCTATCCGGGTATTCACGGCACCACCTGTCATATGATTTATCACGTAACCACCCGTCAAATGTCCAAGTACCATTATAAAATATTAAGACATAAAAAAATATATTGGAAAGAAAACATTTCCACATTTTGATCAGAATATATCACTTGACATAACAAGTTAATCATAAAAACCATTTTCAATACCAAAATACATACAAGATTATATGGTATTTATTTGATTTTAAAAACATTACATCTTGTTGAGGATGCCAAAGACCAAATAATACTCGTGACGGAGGAAAAGGTTGTTGTCACCGCGTACATTAAAATAAACATTCCTTTTTTTTGTTTAGTAAAATGATTCATAGAAAAAGATTCCCTTTTAATTAAATGAAAAGTCAAAGGTGTTTTATACAGCATATAAAATAAAGTCTTGTATTAGAACAAAACATGCCTCAATGAAAGGATATTGAGACGAAGTCCCTTACAAAGTCGGTATCCTTAGATTAAAGATAAATCAATTACATGATTAAGTGTGAAAAATATAAATACACCAAATATATTTGAATATTAAGTGTAAAATATTCATAGTTCATTCACACATACACTTGAAAAAACAAAACCAGTGACATAGGTATTTAACTAAATGAAATGAGATTGAGTTATGATTTCCCATACAACTTTGTATACATGACGTAAGAATTTATCAATGAGATGATTATGTGTAGAAATATTATATCCACACAAAGGTTTTTGGATATTACAACATAGAGATTCCACACTTAATCTTGTAATTATAAAATCAAGAAGTAGATGTTTAACCCAAAGAATTGAAAGTGGGTTAAGAAGTTCTCTTACAGAAATCTGACAGCCTAACAGTGTCACTTTAGAATTAATAAAATGAGATGATGAGAGATAAAAATGGGTATCTCATAAGTTTTACATAACATTTATATCAATAAGGATATATAAGAACATATCCCATCATAATAATATTAAAAGACCTAACAAAAAGAAGTCTTTTAAAATGAGGAGGGTGAAAGGTTCCCTTACCGAATTGGGTAACTTCTGAAACGTACACCCCATGAAAGAAGGACCATACAACATTGATTTAAATACCCATAAACGAAATTATATTACAAAAAGATTATAATAATGGGCATTACACACACCACTAAAAGGAAATGGTGTAAAATGTAGCATAAATCTCACGGGAATAAAAGTGAGATGAAAAATCCCTTACGAAAACTCAACAGCCTAACGGCGCGACTTAAAACCTACAAAAATGGATTTACGAGATCAAATAGGGTCTCTCATAATATGAACATAAAAATTAAAGTATGATGAATAAAAAATAAAATCCCCAAACATAATAAATATGAGCTTAAAAGAAATGACATAAAAGAGAGTACTTAAAAAGAAAGAGAGAGGTAGGATCCCTTACCTCAAGTCTGACTTGTCTTGTTCGTTTCATTATATTCCTGAATAATAAACTTTGGTAAATTAATAATTTCTTATGGACCTCTTTTAAATATTATCATTCAGTTCATAACACATATTATAATGTTATAATAATTGGTTAATAATGTGAGTTCATATCAGATGTTTTTGTCGATGTTTGGTACATGAGTCAAAAATGAACTTGTTTGAAAATGATTGTCCATGTAGTTATAAATAAATCATCTCTAGAATAGTATTAATGATTTAAATATAATATATATACAGTAAATATTAACTTTATACTACTCCATATCATTTGGATATAAAAATAAATGAAATGCACCGTTCATGGAGACGGTAGGTCGTACGTACGCATGAACGCTACATTCATTTCTTTGTCATATTAATGGAATTAAAAATAATTGAGAGATATATATATTATAATTAAAGTATAATATATATGTTATATAGTTCACATATGTTCATTAATTTCATTCTTTATACATTCCATGTATTTCATGAACGAGTCACGTCACTTGAGGGGGCAGTAGTCCACACTTCCTCGTATGAAATTATCGCATTTTCCCAACATGAAAAGCATTAAGGCATGTTTTAAATATAAAATTAAGAAGCATATAGAAAACATAAATACCATATATATCATATATAAAATATAGTGACATCATAATTTCCACCATGAAATGTGTTAAGAGAATATTGAACAATCATCGTTTCGTGAGGCAGAAATTCACCATCCATAGAAACAGTATGCTCTTTAACCATTAGACGAAGGAGTGTGTAAGTGTAGCTCGAATACATCGCATAAAAACATACTAGTATATTTAATATACTGGTTTTGTTACAAAATAAAGGAATAAAAAGAGTTTATAGGTTTGGATAACAAAAAATAAAACAAAAGAACACAAGGGAAGACATTACCTTTAAATCGGGTAACTCTTTTTGATATGAGCTCAAAGACTTCCATGGAAAGGATTTTGCCCAAAGTTGAGGCTTCAATGATGAAGAGAGAGATGTGGAGAGATGAAATTCTCTGGTTTTGGCCGATCAAAAGGCTTGAAAGGTGTGGGTAAGGTGGTAGAGGTGGGGGCCTTTTATAAGAGAAGATGAGGGGCACTCTTGGAACGTTATAAAATATTACTTTATTATAAAATGATTTTCGGATTTTAAAGGTCCCAAAAGGATATACATATAGGATAAGATGATAAAGTTTCTAAATCCACCCATAAAATAAGTTTTTTACACGTGTAAGACTAATATTTCACCCTATCTTCTCATTTTATTTAAACCGTTCATTTATGAGGTAATCACTACATCATCACGGTGTCATAAATAAAATAATTTATTTAATGTCTAAAAATTATAAAAAAATATCATGATGTAGGAAATAATTTTATATTTCTATTAAATATTTATAGTCAAACATATGACTTGTATAACCCCATGTAAAAATTGTTTTAGTAAAATAATACATGTTTGTGACATTTTAATTTTAACTTTTAATAAAAAGTTATTAATGCCATTTTCCAACCAAAGTGGCTCCATGGGATCCCGAAGTTTACCCATGGATTTTCTTGGTCAGACATGACTCATCCAATAATGGTAGTACATGTGTCAATGTCATTTCATGTTATTATAACATTATATTTACCTGAAATCACACTAATTACCCTTAATCGCGATTAATAAAACTTAAAAGTTACTATTCACCGAAAAATCATTTTAATCCCATTGAACCACATTTTAATTCCTAATGAAAACCATTTATGTCATATTTTTGAAATTCAACACACAGAGGTGGTAAATTTCATTTAAACGAAAAATCAGTTTTTTTAAGTACCACTTAGTGGTTTCACTATACATCAAAAATTGATGTTTTTCAGAAAAATACCAAAAATTCACCCTAAGCTATATTTGATATTCCGAATTCCAAAATGATGTATATTTTAAAAAATTCAAAACATATAAGTTACATTAATTAATTTAATAATTAATTCTCGCTATCAGAATAAATAGCTTGTTTTTATGAAACAATATATATCAAAAGATTGACACTAGTTTAAGTCCAATTTCAAAGTGAAATTAATTTCAATGACCTCTATTAGATTAAATGGTAAAAATATATTATAATTTCACTTTAAAACCAATTCAAAAGATAATATAATCATATAAATAAATTATATAAAAAAGAGTTTTTGAATTAAAATACAACATTTTCACTATTCATTAAAAAATGAACTTTTTCAGAAAAATACCAAAACTTTAAACAAAGTAAATTTTGATGTTCCGATTCTAAATAAGAATTTTATTTTTTCAAATATAACACATAAAATTGTCAAAAAGTGGATTTAAAAGAGGTTCGCCATCAAAAGGCGGTCAATCGACCTTTTAAAGAATATTAGAATGTTTACGCTTAAAATTGGATTCATTTGCATTTTATTCCTCTAAAATTTATTGGATAAAAGTAAAAATATTTTAAAACATATATAATAATTTTGTAGTTATTTTCACTCTTTCCCACCATTACAATGGCTAGGCGTTAACTCCCATTTAAAATAATATTATTTTATTATTAGAGTGTAACGTAAGATTTCAAAGGAACTCGTTGTCACGTATTGGGTATGCCATCGAGCATAGAGTTCCCTTTAAAGTAATATTAATATTTTATTCACAAATATGGATAAATATAAAAATTTCATATTCTTTATTTAACTGGGGTGTTATAGAAACAGTTGTGTTTGAATAAATTTTTTTGGAAAAATTATCACATTTTTGTTTAATATATAGATCTTACATATCAAAAGCGTTTTAGGGGTGGCCATTATCATCATTATATGAATATAAAAAAATAGGTTGATGGAGTGTCATTAAGACTATGATTTTGAGATCTCCAATACCTCAGGAAAGGGGAATTTTATGGATGAATCTTTGAGAAAAAAATCATGAAAGGATGTTGTTCAAGTGTCCATGTATACATGAAAAGTAATGGAGATGATGAAAGTCTTATACTTGGATGAATTTTTGGATGATTTTTGTGGTTTCATATTTTAAATGACAATTTAGTCTTCTATGATGTAGATGGTGGTAGATTATCAACGGAGAGACTCATAGGTAGAGGTGATGTACGATTTTGTTGGCCATAACAATTCTCTAGATGCATGTTCAAAGTATATTATGAAATAGATGTTGTTTTTTGGAGGATGTTTGTTCTAGTAATGATTCAGGAGGGAGCCCAATGTGAGTTTCATAGATCACGTTATGTGGAACACTAAGAAGTATCCAAGATGTGCCATGTTTTGTGGATGTATTTTTGATGTCCCTTGATGAAACTAGTGGTGGAAGATTTTGTGGCTCAGAGTTTTTTGTTTTTTCAGAAGGTATAGGCTAACCATCGGGTTCTTGGAAGGTTTCTTTGTGTGGAAATAGGACGACATCTCGATGGATTTAGTCACAAGGTTACCACAAGTCCAAGGAGGTTATGGTGATATATAAGAAATTATTTATTATATGAATAAATCATCCCACATCATAGAATTCATAGAGTCAATCATATTGGATTTTAATGATAAGACATATGTGGATGAGGTAGGGTGGATGGATGGATTCTCAAGGTCTATTGTTTCAGATTAGGATGCACATTTCACTTCATGAGTTTGGTGGTGATTGCATCATGATTTTAGAACTCAATTATTCCATTCCACTAATTTATACCATTTGATGTACTGATAAATCGATTAGACTATACAATCCTTTGAAAAAATATTATTTTCATTAATCTTAGATATTAACATATCATGGGCATGTCACTTGATCTTGGTTTAGTATTCTTATAACAACATTTATCACTCTTATATTGTCATGGATGTATTTGTGGCACTGTGTGGGAGATCATGTTCATCCACATTGTTCTTATCACAGGTTGGGGGGTCTTCAATTCTCATCCCAAAAATGGTGCATAACATGGAATTCATATTTCATCTCGTTTTTTCAGATTTTGAATGCAACACAACACTGGTATAAGTTGTACATTGATTGGAAGAGGAGGAAATTTGATTTTGATGTTGGATAACACATATTTATGATTTCTTTATTTCTATGAGGATGTGGATTTTTTTAGGGGGATAAAGTTATCATCTTGTTTTGTTTCACCTTTTGAGGTGTTTGGGGTCATTGGTGAGGCGGATTATCAGTTCTAACTTCTTCCATCATGGAAAATATTCATGATGTATTTAATGTCACTCAAATATTTTAGAATATTCATGATGACTCCAACATCGTTTATTGGGGAGATTTGGATATTGAGGATGATGTGGAATTAGTAGAAAATTCATTGGAGATCTTGGATCATTCATATAATTTTTTGCGGGGATATACCATTCCTTTGGATCGTGTGTTTTGGAGGCATAATGGTTTGGAGGAGAGTACATGGAAATGTCATATGGGGATGTGTTCCCAATACCTGATGGTTTACTATATTAGTTATTAAATAAATAATGTGAAAACCCATACATAGATGGTTTACTATATTTGTTATTAAATAACATAAGTTAATGTTTAAATAAATTTTAAAACTATTTTTTTTCAACTTTTATCTCTAAAAAAATAATAATAAACTAGCAGAATCAACATCAAAAAAACAAGAAATACATTTACAATTACAAAATTCAAGAATTCACTATTTAGTAAAAATAAACTCAAAACCAATCAAACCGGAATAATGACTTTCCAATTACCCTTGTAAGTGTGTGATAACTTCTTCAATATAAGGGCAAGAGTCATCAAAACATTAAAAATTAAATGGAAATAACTTAACATGTATTATAAATAAAACAAATGAGATAGTAAAGAATTATCTATAATGAAATATTACTTTATTGAACATTATAACTTTCCCAGTTGAAATTATATCATACATAAATCTTAAGTAATATATTCAAATTATTAGACACCTTTCTTTATGAAAATGTTTTGTAAATGAGTTATTCAATTAAAAAAAATATTTTTATATTATATATCCAAAATATATTAATTATAATTGAAACATCACTTTTACTTTTTAATATTTGATCACTTTTTCAATGTGGTCTCTCAAAATAAATTCCATCCCCTATTATAAAATATTAACAATGAATTAAATTTAAAATTTATTACAATATAAATTAGAATTAAGAAATTAAAACTTAAAATTCCAAAACATCCTTAGAATTATGTCACACTTTTCTATGGATAGAGCATAACCAGCAATGTGTTTTCTCAATTGGAAAAAAACACCCAACATCTAATTCCCACTGAAATAAAATAAAATTTAAAGTTATTGAATATTATGTTAAAAAATATATTACAGTTTTAGAGATAAATGTTTATTACTCTTGATGATATGGAGACAACCAGTACTACATAATTACATTCTTTTTAAACCTTTCAACAATATAAAATATTCATCCTGATTCATTCATTGGCCACACAATATGTGAAATGAACTATAGGTTCATAAATCCATATAAACATGTCTTCTTATTATCCTTTCACCTATTATTTATATACCAAATACAAACCAAATATTTGTATAAATTTTCAATAAATTAAATGTTGGAAATGATTTAAATTGATAAATATAGGGACAACAATTTCATCATGTTTATTTCCAACATATCTCTAGTTTCAAGATCAATGATATCATTTTTCAGAATCCCCACAGTTATTTTACACCCACGACCACCACCTTTCATTGGAATCTTATAAAAACCCAACAAAAAATTTTAATATTATTATAATCTATCCAGACCACTATAACATGTATCTCATGTCATATATCTTTGTATCTTTTTTTGACTATAAAATATTTCCTTACCTTTTAAGTATTCATGTAAAGAAATAGATAAATATATAAACCATAAAATGTTAAAACATATTTCAAAAAATAAATAAAAAATAAAATATACACATACCTCTATGGTAATATATTGCTGAAATCTAGATGGCTTAACAAAAATGTTGATGATAATTTTTCCAACTGTAGTAACCTCATATATAGGTATCAGTAATCTAGTTTTTATATTTATAATATCTTGTATAGTATACATATGATTCTCTATCTCTATCTTCTGATGGTGAACTATATCTCCAATATAAAAAATCAGCCCACATGAAACAATATGATACTGAGGATAAACAACATATAACTCTCTATAACTGGGAACCTGTGGAGAAGGGGTGTAGGAGTAGTATATGGAGTGGGGTCTATAGGGATAGGTGTAGGAGAGGGAGCGTCTAGGGGAGACAGATGAGTGGGAGTTGTTGTCTGAAATATTTTTCACATGTCTAAAAAGATGGACTATATCTACGGTCAGATCTTATCCTCCATCATCACATTAATATTCTGATCATGAGACTCAAAAGATTATATTTTTTATAAAAACCCTCCATTAAAGAAGATGATGAATTTCGAAACACCTTTCTTCCTGATACTCCCAACGGATATCCTCATACACAATCCATGTGTTGGGCATTAATAATGCTTTAGAAAAAATATCATGCCTCCCCTTAGTTACAATTACCCTCTATGTTCTATGATTCTCTAAAGAATCCTTTATGAATTATTTGAAAAAATATTTAATGATTCAAAAAAATATAAATAATTTAATTAAATTACATACATAAGTAAAAAAATTAAAAAAACATGTGATCCACCTAGCTACAACTCTCGATTCTTTCATAAGATATTTCCTTCTTTTTTCTTATTTGAGCCCTCTTCCAGTTTTTATATCTAGCTAGGGGTGATGTTGGGGCAACCTGTCCAGAGGTTGAAGACTCATATCTTAGTTTTTATAAATTTTCAGGAATTATTTGTTTTTCCAATAAAGTATACCCATCTCAATATAAAGTATTAGGGTATATATTTCTATATTGGATCTCCTTCATTACTGTAAATTAATAATATGAGATCATTAATATAAGAAAAAAACTAAAGTTTTACATTTCGCATACCAAAAATGATTAATGTATTCTAATTTTAACAGATTTTTTCCACGAGTATTAATCTATAAAAGGTTATATATCACATGGATTATGATATTTCTTATACACAGAAATGAAATCAGAAGTTAGGGTTGATTTGAAATCCCTCCATATACTAGCACCCAATAATAAAAATTTCCCCCTAACTCCCCCAGTGTCATGTATATCATTTTTCATTAGATAATAAAGGGTAAAATATATATTACTATAATAAATTCATTATTAGTTAAAAAATCATAAAATGATCTTACCGAACTAGTCTCCCATGATTGAGATATTTTTACTTTGTGAACTCTTATCCAATAATTAAACAATGTAATAACATTTATTTTACCCCACACTGATACAAAAATCATGAATTTTATTACGTTATGACCTCTTGAAATGTAATTATAATCAAAATATTCCACTATCCTCTGGTCCTGGGTATGAGAAACTGAACATTTCTGTAAATGTGTGCCTCCATATCTACCTACCCTTAAACTCATTTTTGGCTCTGTGGGAGTATATGACTCTTATAAAGAAGGATGGGGATCATCAAGAGGTGCATTTTCACGTTACTCAAAATAGTTATAAGTACGAACATGTCCCGAAGTAAGTGGTTGATCACTTGAATGATCTGCCATTATCCAAAAAAATCAAATAAGCACATAATTAGTGCACAAATTTACAAATCCACCTGACTTTATTAAGGTTAATAAAAAATGAAAAAATATGAAACAGGGAAGCAAACTAAATCTTGAAAAAGTATTATCTATATTTTTATAGATAACTAAAATTATAAAAACAGTAATGACTTAGGATATTTTATATAAATTAAGGAATATAAATCCAATAATAGTGTATGAATATTAAAAATGGTCTAAACTAATAAAACATTATTTATAGAAAAAAGAATATTTTTTCAATATACCCTTAAAATTTAATTATTTAACCAATTAGATTTATTATAATTTTATTTCTAAAAAATATATAAATAGATATGTTATGTAAGGGTAAACTAGTTAAACTAAACAAAACTAAAATAATATAAATAAAATTTCTAACTTAATAGTTTTAAGAAAAAATTTAATAAATAAAAAAATCAACATATCTAACATTTAATGAAATTTATAAAAAACTGAGAATTAAACATATGTTACCTATAATATTAGGAATTTACTAAAGATTGTTTTAACAAATTCCATCTTTTTGATCGTTCCATATGGGACAAACCATTTCCATGATGTTATCATCATTATTATCTTTTAATATTTTCCTAGAGGTAGGAATCTCACATAAATTGTCATCTTCATCAAGTTGAACACCACCGACATAATTTTATACTTTTAATTCAATATACCACTTCATATAGGATTGTTCAAGAACATATAAATTTTTTTCATGTATTTCCATTATAAAAGGATCACTTGTGTATTCCAATCTATTCAAATTAAAAGTGTAATTCCAAATTCATTGTGTCTAAAAATATTGTTATTAATAAAACATTTTCTATTAAAAACATGAACATTAATTTTAATGTAATAATCCTAAATATTTGTTCAATGACACTTTAATATTAACTTGATGCATAAATTGGGATTTTGTCTTTAGAACTCCAAAAATTAATTTCTTCTGTAAACACTAATACTACAATATTATGAAATTTTCTTTTTTTGTCCTAAACATTTATATGAGATGTATAGCCATTAATGTAATAAATAGACCATGTTTTCACATTTAAAATTGGAACACATGCTGATCATCTCAATATTTCTAATGAATATGATCTACCATGAATGGTCTTTTTAAACCATGGTAAAAAAATCTATCTCATATAAAATTCCACATATATTTCTTCTTTTTATGACATTATTTCAACACAATTGAATTCAATGTTATATATGGTTGAGTTTCATCTATAATATAAAGATGTATATTTTCACCCTCATTATATTTTCACCTAACATAGATTTGAATTTAAATCTACAAATCCATATTCCCAAAAAATTATTCCATTCATAGTGAGATGGATTCAAACCAATGTGATCCACCCTAGATACAAATCTTGTAAAAAACTATGCAACCTCCTCATATATATAATTTTTAACAATGGAGGCTTTGGATTTATGATGAAATGGAGTCTTAACATACCCTTTCAAAATCATCATATACCATTCAAAAGAATACATCCTATATTGAGATAGAAGTTCGAAAAGCTTTATTTCTTAAACCAAATAAACCATTACATAAACCATTATATCAAAAAATGTTGGTGGAAAATAAATTTCCAATTGAAAATGTCTATAATTTATTTATTTTATAAAATATTTAAAGTATTTAGATCAATTAACTTATTAAAAATTAAATGAAAAAAATTACACAACATCATTATACTCTTTCTAACATGGAATTCCAATACTACATGCAATTCAAATGGTAGAAGTTGCTGCATCATGATGTAAGAATCGTGAAATTTCATACCCTTCAACATCAAATCCTTTAATGAAACAAAATGTTTTACATTTAAAGAATAACCTTGAATCACTTTGATATATTTAAGACACTTACAAAATCTAATTCCCCCCCACTTGGATAATCAATGACAAGTTGAAGGAAGAAATGTTCTCCTTCCATCAAGAGTGTGAGAAAACTCCAAATGTTTTCTCATTGACAGTAAGTCCAATATTTCATTCAACCCATCTTTAGTCTTTCTATTAATATATAATAATTTTCAAATCAAGAAATTGCATATATTATTCTACACATGCATGACATCAATGTTATCTTTCAACTCATGATATATCAAATATCGTATCTTACCAAATATTGACCATTTCTTCCAAATATTTATATCATTACCATATTTATGAGTCTCTATATATGTCACATAAAGGTTTTTCACCCTCCCAAAATTATTATCAACAGATAGTGGTTTTGAAGCAATATAAAATTATTGTGATCTATTCAATTCCTTTTATTAATCTTTTATATGGGTGATCCATAGAAAAAAAATATTTCAATAACCCATGTATACTATATTTCTCCCATAAAGAAGTTGATAATATGAATTCTGTTATATGAAAATTGGAAATTCTTTATTCCTCTTAACATTGTATCCATAAATATATATATATAATGGGAAGTCATTAATAGTGAATATAATGATATCTTTCTTTTACAAATATTCAATTCTATAAAAATAAAATTCATCATACAATCCTACCATAAGGGTTTAAAATCATCAATTAATGGTTATAATAAAACATAAATATCATCTTTGGGTTTTTTTGGTTTAGGTATCATTAAAAATAACATGAAATATTTTTGCTTAATGAAAAATTTTGAACATAATTTGTAAATTACTAATAAAAAAGGCCATGAACTATGTGTACTATTAAAGTTTCTAAATGGATTCATTCCATCCATGCATAGTCTAAGTATAATATTTCTAATCTCATTTTTTAATATAGGGTACTGGTGATCAATTGTCTTCAACTATCGACAATTAGTTGGATGATGTAATTTTCCATCACCTATCCTCTCATTAGAACATAATATCATCCTTTTACCATATTGTGAATTAGAAAATAATTTTTTCAAATGAGGATTAACATAAATATATCAAAATTCCTTGGTTGGGGTCTCTATTACTAGTAAACCAGCTACATATTTTTCTTTCATCATATACCATGATTTCTCACATTTAGGACAGACAAAGAAATTCATATTCCTTCCTTTATAGCATACAATAAATTTGGAATGCATGTATTTTTTATACCGTAATCCCATCAGAGCAGTATTTTCATCATATTATAAGTTGAATAAGGAAGACCATTGTCATTAATAGGATTATCATTCAACTGTTATTGAAAACCAGTACAACCTTTGTCAACCCAACCATGTTTTGACATCAAGTTAATCAATTTTAATTCTGATGGTATATTATAAATTTTGTACAAACAAAATATAATGGGTTTTAAAAATCACTATATAGATGCCCAATTATTGGTTCATAATCAATTTCCTCTACTTTAATATCATGAATTATTTATTCAATTTAACCAGAGTTAACATCTTACAAAACATCATCATGAATATATCTAAAATTCTATCAAGTTTCACCATTACAAATCCAAGGGTAGTAACTCAGATTAAAAACCATAAAAATTTAAGGATTGTTTATCTCTATACTTTCCAACATCATCATATTAAATCATTTTAGGCATGAAGATAAAAGACATGTCCTTTTTTGGAACATTTTGTTTAGAAAAATCCAAAAAAGCACCAACCCCTTCCTCATATTCATCCATTATTCGATGTTCCATAATCTAACATCAACTCTTTATTACCTATAATAAATATGAAATATTTTTATCTTGTAATTATACGAAAATTTTATATTAATATGAAAAATGCAATATTTTTAAAGAACCACAATTTTAAAATATGAAAAAATATCTATGTTTTGAAAATATAATCATAAACTCATTAAAATAATGGATGATAAGTTTATATATAAATTGTAAATCATAAAAATTTATGCTCAAAAATTATTTACCAAAAGAAAATATAGTTTGAGTATAAATTTTTTAATCTAATCTACACACTCTTTGGGATGTTAGATATGCAGATTTATCAAGGTTGTATGTTTGTTGTCAATGATGGAATCATTTAGGGAACCATATGGAATGAAAATGAAACTGATGTGGGGATAAAAAATATATGATAATTCTTATATATTTAATGATATTTCCCTAAATCAACTAATTATTTATAGGTAGGATAAAAAATAAGAACCCATGATTATTTTTTTTAAATCAATTCATACCCCCAAAAAAAATTTAATCTACAACCATAGTAATTTCAAATGACTAAAAACCCATAACTAGGCCATCACAAAATTTATTTTTAGCATATATAAATATAATATTTTAAATAATGGAATGTGAAATGTTGATCCATCAACTAGTTCCCATATATGACTCTATAGTAAATTTCCCAACTCATACTCTGTTACATGATTCTCATACCTGTATGAGATACGTGATGATATACATTGCTAATAATGATTCTAGATTGAGAACAAATTAAACTGAGGTACTTATCATAAAATTAACTATAGTTATAATGAATGAACTTGTACACTTACATAATTACCCTAATTTCTTAAAACCTAATAATATTGGATAATAGATCAATAAGAAACTATATGGTTCATACATTTATAAAAATTAAACAATAATAAATAAATCTCCTCTCATGTCCAATACCCTCTAAAGAAATATCCCCATTTCAAATTTATGATACTATCAGGTAATAATAAAAACATCACATTGAGGTAAAACTCTATACAATATATAATATATACCAAAGGGATAAAAAACGATGGTATCAGATCATCAATAAAACCTTTTTATGTGGTACCAAACTATCCTTTGAATGGAAATTTGAAAACAATGTTACAACCATCCATTTAAAAACATAAAATTCTATAGACATTATAAAAAAATAATACCTAACATATTAGTTAGTTCAAAACCAAATAAATATCATTAATTAAAAATAAAACATTAAAAATGAGTAATATTCATCAGAAATCAAAATAGGGATGTAACCCTTCATTTATCATTAAATTTATTTAAAAATATCTTCATATTAATTAAAAAAACATGTAATACATAATAAATGGAGATTATAAATAATCATTAGATATAATATACCATAATTAAATGATATTAAAAATTATCATTAGATGTAAGGATATTAAACAATATGGTAATATGATAACATGTGGTGATTAAATAGGATAGAAATGAGATATTTTATTAAAATAAATCGAAAAACGGATTGTTAGGGAATCTATGAAATTGAACTACTGGAAGGTAGATGTGTGAGGATTACTTGAGATTTAAGAGTTGATCAGATATAATGCAAGGATGAAAAAGAGGGTTAATGAAGCCATAAAATGATTTTGGATGAAACTTGACTGAATAAATGATTTTTTATGATTGAGATATAACTGATTCTGCCTTTATCTAATCGAAAAACACAAAAATGAATCAAATCATGAATTCATAAAATATTAAATGATTCCTAAAATTTTTTAGATAATAATTGGCACGATAAAGATATTTAATTAGATTTATTATATCTATTATATAGAAACTAACATGATAAAATTGATTTATATTGCTGATTATTTTTTAACTGACATTATAAAGAAATGATATTTTATTTCTCACATCTGTTATTCTATAACCAATATAAAAACATTCTTTATCATGTCTTTTATACTATAACCAATGGGATAAAGTAGGATACTTCATTTACCATGTCAGTTATAGAATAAATGATGGGATAAATCAATATTCAAGGATTTTTCACTTTAGTTATAAATAAACAATATTAAAAGGACGGAGCGATATGTACTTTTTGTACTTGTGGGAAGGGAAATGAGATCATGTGTTTTGATGAATTTTTTAATGGTTCATCACTGATATTGTGATATTTATTTTATCTATTCATGTAGAACCACTAAAAATCATGGTTGTTGGGGGATTATCCTTCACTTTATATGTGGTGTTAAAAACCCCTATTTTTTTGGTATTTTCATATCATCATAAATGAAATTTGGATTATTACTTTTATCTGGTTAATAAAATGTTTTCCCATATAAATTTATTCTTTTGTTATAATTCCCATTAAATCTAAGTTGACTTGATTAAAATACCCTTGATATATTTGGAGAAAAAAATATATGTGACATGATGTGGAAATGTTTAAGAAATGTGGATGTGTTATTGGTAGTGAGGTTTTACAACAGGGAATTTTGGATAGAAAGTGGTCATGATGAAGTGGTTGTGACTAGTGGATGGTTGTGGCTGTGATGGTGGTTTTTTTTGGTTTTTAAGAGGTTGGTGATGGAATTGTTGATGGGGTACTTTGTTATTCTTTTTATTTTGTGATTAGTTCCTGTGTTATATGCCCAGGTACTGATGGAATGGATCTTGATATTAATTAATGAAATGGTTTAGTTTTTCTTTTATAATGGATGAAATAATTAAAATGGTTTGTTTGGTTCATATGGTGGGCTACTGAATATAAATTATTGAGATTGGAATGGGTAATAAACTAGTTGTTTAAATTGAAATGGTTGATAATGGAAAAATTGAAATTTTAATGTCTTTTAGTAAGAAGATCAAATGTCCTATATTACTTATGGATTCATGTTTTGTGTGATGTATGTATAATTAGTAGAGAAATTGGTGACTTTGTGATTTATTTAGTTCTTTTGGGGAACCCATATGTTGGGATAGTGTGTGTGGATGATATTATAAATTTAAGATGTATTTCAATGTAATTTTTTATACCCCCCCCCATTTTGGCCACCTTATGATGACACCCACAGAATTATATAGTGGATTTTCCTAGAGTCACAATGATTAGGATAGATAGCTTGTCATGCGCTCTTCCCCACTCTTTCTTTTAGATGATGATGAAATGCCCATGATGTGATTGATTTGAGTCAAAAGTGAATTGTGGAGATGTTGTGTGATGTATTGTGATGTCCGGAGTGTCCTTGGGTCGGATGTGGTGATATAGGACAAGATTGATTATGGTGGGGTAAGTGAATGGTAATGGAAGGGAATGAGGCTAATGTGCTAAATATCCATAATACCCTAATATCATGTCTATAAAAAGAGATGTGTTGTGATAGTATATTTGTTTGTGGGCGGGATGGGATAAGATCTAATGATATAAGAATGTGGTGGGAGTTATTATACATTTTTCATCTAGCTGTGAGAGCATATAATCATTGGGAAAGTGGTTTGAGGGACCTTTAATTGATATGGTTCATATTATGATTTTAAATTTGGATGTGTTACATGGTGAGATATCCTCAACGAGGTCGTGTTTGAAAAAAAAATTGGTTTAGGAGAAGTTGGTTTTGTTGTTTTCTCATGGGTTCATTAGTATGATCTTTTCACAAGTTCACAATATGATTTGGTTTTCCTACTACGTATACTTGTATTCTCACCCCAAATATATAAAAAAATATTTTAGTTTTTCCAGAGGACTATGTGGACTATGTTGGAGATTACTAGAACAACCCCTTGGAGGGTTGTTGTGTTGCTACCATATCTTTTTTTGGTACTTTTTTTGGATAATTTTATTTGAATATATTTTATTTAAAAAATCAATATGTGATTATTTTTGGGTTTATTTATATTATGTCAAGGAATTTCTTGTGTTAAATTCATCCTATATTCTAATATTCTTTTCTTATAGAGGGAAATTTCTCCCTAAAAATGATATTTTTATACCCTTAGTTTATGTCATCATCATGCAGCCTAATAGAGGTATGCCTCAGGGGTTATCATCTCCTTTCAATCATCTCTAGTCAAAGAGGGATACTTATAGGGGAAGGGGTCATGATATATTCCATTCTGATAGAGTCTCACCATGTCTCTAGGAAATAATAATTTCTCCCTAGTGTCCCCTGTATGGATTGGATATAATTTGTTTACTCATGAGTTAGTAAAAGGATCCCGGGGTGCATTGACTGTAGCTACCTTAGGGTGTATATCAGGATACATGGTTGGCTTGTTAATTTCAATGGTATTCTCTTTCATGGTGAAATAATTATATTGAATAATATATACTACATGATTTTTAATTTCATATTGAAATCCATGATTCAATATTTAATTTTAAAAATTTTTAAAAAAAATTAATATTATATGATTATATTATATTATTCATTTATCATCCTTTGTTAATTATTTTTATTTTTCATCTCCAAACATACATGGGTGATATTACTTTTCTACATTGATGTTTTCATTGTATTATATCATTTTGTTGTGTAGTTTTTTATTTTTCATAATTACAGTATTCCATATATTTTCCAAAATCAGGTATTTGGTTTGTATTTCATTATTTCATTGATTTAATCCCAACTATCTATTAATATTTCTATATATGGGGGAATATAGGTTTTTAATCTCAACTATTATTATCCCTTGTAAAAGTAGTAATTTAAATATAATTTAAACAAATTTCAACTGTATTTCCATGAACTGGCCATATTTATTTCATACTCTTTTCATGGTATATAAAAAGGGTTTATTTTTTAAATTTTAAATGGACTATATTTTGGAGATGCATTTAAAACTAGAATTTATAGACTAACCTATAGAATAAATTTAATATAATCCTTTATTGGAGAAAATCTAATTGGACAGCTGATATTCAACACACTTACCTTGGATTGTATATGATTATTATATATTATAGGGATACATAGGATACACTCTTATGTGGTTATCATGTACCATTTTACAACTTATTGGGTGCCTTTAGATATAGAAGTGGCCTTAGGGAACATGGTGATGATATATTGTTCACTCGAGTTTAGTGCTTCATCAGGGATGGTTGATGCATTAGGCACTTTTGTATTTTTTTGAACTTTTGGACTTTTTTATATTTTCACTCATTTGGTATATTAATTAATAATTATTATTAGCTTGGGATTTTTTTATTAATACTTATTATTCCTCATTTGGTTACTTCTAATATTTGAAATAGTTGATTTTATTATTCATGGTAGTCTTACAAATTAATGAACCATTCTAGGTTTTCAGTTGGAAATTTTATATTTGTTTTTCAATATTTAGATGGTTAAATTATTCCCACTTAGTTACATTTGATTTCCTAACAATAGTTTCAAGCATGGAGTGATTGAGGACATTCGTCAAGTTCTTTAAGAAGTTTACTAATTCTAACCCCAAATAATGTGTCCTCTCCCATATCATATTCTTCATTTTCCTTCCCCTAGGAATAATATAAATTTTTTTTCATTATGAAATGTGAATTCATCCTCATACTATTTCACTTTTTTCTAGTTGAATTATAATAACGAAAATTTTTCGTAAAATTTATTTGATGATTTTAATTTTATTTTACATCATTCTATTAAATAAGGAATGTTCCCCTGATATATCTTCTTGTAAATAGTGTGAATCTTTATCTATGAAGATGTATCTTTATGATTTATTCTCCACGATATCTTCAATATCATTAGGATTAATTAATATGTGTTGGACCAAGATTTTCATTCTTATTCTTCAATAAATGAATGATTATATAGAATTATCACTTCAAAAGAAAAAGAATTCTTGTCTAAATTCTATATAAATCATGAACATGTCCTCATTTTTAACACCCCAACCTTATATCCCTTATTATACACAAGATAAAAAATAGTGACATACAATAACTTAGGATTTATATTTGATAAAAATTTATGATCTTATTCAAATAGAACTACACAATGTAAAAAAGTGTTACGTGGGTATGAGTCCATAATTATAATGTGTTTAAAATATAGGGTTATATTTTCTAAAGTAGAATAAATGATAATGGGAGAGGTTTTAATTTATTATAATCCCAAATATCTACTTCCAATTTCCCCTCACACTCTATATAGATGATCATAGATTCATAATTTATATTTCTTTTGTATTCTATTTTTTTTATATTTTAGAAGATCAGGATTGAAAATTCCTCCCCTAAAATTTATTATAAATTTCAATTAATAACCTACTATGGATAAGGGGATATTCAAATCCTTTCAAATAAAGAATTTACCGAGGAAGGTATAGTCCTCTTCTTTCATTGTATTTACATCTACATATTAGTAACTAATAAAAAAAATAATTCATCCAAAATAGTCCATAATGATTTCCCCACCACTCCTGATACCATTAAAGTAGGCTCTATTTGTACTGATTTTGATTGACAAAAGTTCTGAGATCCGTTGAAAAAAAATATTCATTATGTACATCATTAGAATGAATTTGAGAACATCAAATTTTCAAATCTTCATTTAACAATGAAATACCACAAGAGTGGTTCATCGTCTTTTGAATCACAAAAATCATCCTAATATTCAGAGACTGGAGGCCAATGTAATAATTATTAGGTATCAATAGGTTGAAAAAAAACTAGATGGTCTAAAACACTAATAAAATAGGATCCATACAAATAATACCTATTTAGACAAAATATCCACACTATGAATCTTATAAATAAATAAATGTTCAAAATATATTATATTCAGAATGATTCCCATGAGATCGACATGTGGGTTCCTTATGAAAATATACCAGTCACCTCCCTGAATAGATGACTATCTGACTCTATTTGATTGTGGTAGTAGTAATGGAATTTAAACACAAGATGAATATCCCAATGTTGGGTAGAATTATTTTTTGGGGGAGAAATATGATGAGAACCCCATATATAAAAGTTTTATTAGATTGTAATTGAAGAATCCCTGTATAACATAATCCAAATTTCAGACACGAGTTGGGTGTGTTTAAAATTAGGTTAATATTTTATATTGTACATATGAGTAATAGGACAAGAAAATAAATAGTGATATGGTTGATCCACCAGCTAGATATTATCAATAAATATCATCTACTCTAAATTCAGTATGGCATTGGAATGGATGGGATAACCTTTCCACTCATTGTAATTTTTGTTTTTGGTAGGGAAAAATTTTCATTACAAATGAATATCTATACAATTATCCTTCAAAGAGTATACTTCCCCACTACTAACAATCCATTGAAAATTATAAAACAAATGGAACATGTTGTTTTGAAGGCTCTGACATATTGGTGAAGCAAAAAATACATGAAACAATTGGCATAATAATATTTAGATAAAAACTGTTAGAAAATTCCACCCATAAATAATATCTTGGAATATCACCTAATGATAAATTTGATTTCATGGAATCGATGGATTCAATTGTGTTTCTTATATCATCTACCCCTTATTCAAGGGTATTCTATTTGTGGCCTTAACTAGCCGAGTGACATTTTTCATCATTTTATGATCCAAAAATGATGGTTTTAAGAGTTCTTTTGAATTTCGAAATGAAACATTTGTGTAAATTGATCAATGAAATATTTCACATGGAAAATGAAGAGATAACACATTTAATAAGAGTCAATAAACCTCCAAAAGAGTTAGTGTGTCTTCCAAAGTTAACTATGGACCTTATTATTATGTTATCCATCGTATAAAAATGATTAATTTGAGTCATCCATTTTGAAAAAGGATATTTCTGTTATTACATAGGACATATACCTCTTAATATGTTGATCCACCTCTCAAGTGGGTCAATAATAAAGTATATAATAAAAAATAATAAAATTTTCTTTATTTTTTAAATAATTCAAAAATTTATAATGTGACAGTGAATTTAAATATAATTTTTTATATTTTATATTTTATATATTTTTATATATTATTAGTCTTCAAGTACACAAATAACTATATATAATGTGCTTAATAGTGGAACTAATTTGTTCTTGATAAATCACTATAAGTTTAAGCAGATAAATATGGCACTATAATGGTATGTATCGGAGTTATTTTCTCCATAGAGTAATTTTTTGGAATAATAATGTTCTTAGTTCATATTTAAATAGAAAAATAAAATTTAGGGATAAAATAATTTTCTTGTATCAATCATATATACTAGGATAGGGAATAATGTGTCCATGATAATTCCCAGCCTAGATTTGACAATAAATTTATTTACCACTAGTAGAGTGTATGTTTCATGAAGTATAATGATAAATAAATTAATTCACCTAAACATATCCAATACTTTTATGACTTCTCTTTTTGTTATTAAACTATATTTCACGATTTATTTTATAAAATATCACATAGTAAATTCTACAATGTCTTTTTTAGTAGTTTATTTGGGAAAATATGTACATATCATATCAACATGAAAATTTTACAAACATATATTATTAAAAACATCATTTACATTCTTCTAAAAATCTTATTCTTATTTTTAAAATGGTATGATATATCTTGGGACATATATAATAAAGGGGTGGGCTATAAATCTATGTACAGTAATAAACAAATCATAACATAATAAAATTATTACATGTTATTCAGTAGGAACTTCAATGCGACATAAATGGTGTGATAATCATAACATTTACATCAAATCATGGTATATGATGATAACATAAAGGCATAATATGGATGTGGAAAAAACGTTAGACATGTAATCATAAACATTGGTCAATGTTTACACCTAAGAAACAAAAAAAATTGTACTTAAAGTACCATGAAAGATTATGTTTACTTATTAATCCCATTCATGAGTTCTTAGGATACTAAAACATTACCCAATTCATTATAGTGATATGTAATTTCAAGAACAATCGTCGGTTACATATCATATATATGCACAAGTGTAACACATAAATAAGGATAGGTATGTCTATGTGAGTAACCTTAAATAGAAATGGTGCTTTTTTTCACAATACAATGGTTTCATATGGAAAAATCATAGGATAATTTTGGTAAAATAAGAGTGTTACATAATGAATCATGGTAGGGATAAATAAAGGTGAATTGGGTATATAATATCTTCAAATTCATAGGTGTGGTAAGTTGGGATGTTTGATATCATACCCCAATAAGAAGAAATGGAAAATAAAAGTCATAAATCAAATGAGGTTCATGAATATAGAGGAGAAAGAGGGGATCTGTTACACAAAAAGGGTGTTTCCAAAAGTTTTAGAGGAGGCTCATGAGTTCATGGGGAACATTTGAAGATATTTGGGGAGTAAATTAAAAATTATATCTATTATCAAATGATTATGTGTGAAGAATAATGGGATCATGGATGGGTTTATATAGGAAAAGAGAGGGGAGTTATTTATTATTTTCTAAATAAAGGTTTTTGAATCAATACGATAATGTAATCAAAACCTAAAACCATAAAATATGTTTTAACATCATTTATTCATAATATTAGCACATTTAATTATTTTATGCAAATGATTGTAAAATTTTAAAATAATACCCTCGGGGATGTGGAAGTTGGTAATGATTAGAATGCATTTAACTTAAAAACAGAAAATTTAATATATGTTTTAGAGAATTAATAAAGTGTTTAAATAATTAATAAAATAACATCAATGAAACATTATTTTATATTCATAATATTTATTTGGTCATTTATACATATTATGGAATATATTACATTAATTTTTAGTCATTATTATTTCATACTATAAACAGTATATTTATATCATATTTAATTTTTACCTTAAAATTTACTTGTCTCAATTCATTTGAAAAATTCACAATTTTATAGTTTAGACATGATGACCCAAATATAATATTTATTTTAGAAAAATATTTCCATAAATATTAGAAACCACAATTGTAAATTCAATTCAATATTTTTTGAAAATAAGAGTTTTTTACCATAATAGTATTCTAAAAATTAAAAAAGTTACATTTTAAATTACCATAATAATATAATAGTTTATATTTAATATATACTATTTAATAATATAATTTTGTTAAAATTTATTTAATACTTGGATTCCTCAAAAGGAATGTCCAAATTTTTTTAAAATATTACCCAAAATATATATTTCTTATTTTTTGGTACAAAAATCTATTTTTTACCAAACTTCTTACTTAATAAATAAGAAATTAAAAAATAAAAAATAAATATAATCATTAATTTCATGGAAATATAATATATATATTCATGATATTACTTTTTTGATACATATCCCAATATTACAAAACTAAACACCCTTAGGTTAAGGTGTTTGATGATGATATTCTAATGGGTTGGTTTGATAAACATGGATTGAGTTATGATCATAAAGAGATTTTACTTCTACCAAAATATATTTTGTTCATGATTTAGTTATTGGATATCCTCTTGGTCTTGATGAAGGCAAATCTCAAATATTTTATATGCCTTATAATAGTTGATATGTTGGAATCATAGGGTACGATCCTATTGGTTTAGGACATTGATTCATTTATTTGTCTCAATATGACTCGATTATAACCCTTAATTTGCAATAAATATATAATCACTATTTAATAGATATGTAATAAATGGTTATGATTATTAATGGAATTTTAATTATATTAGGGTATGTCTTATAACAGTAGCATAATAGAAAATTAGAGCATGTATTTTCTAAATTTGTTTTACAAAAATCTAGAATGTATTCATTTAAAAAAGGAATTTAATTTATTAAATTTTAGGTCATTGCATTATTCCACCCTTTAGAAAATTATATGTCACTTTTTTCATTTCATACACAATAAAATATGTAGGTTATTCTATTTCAAAACCTCTACTAGTTCTCATGAAACTTCATTAAACTTTTTGTTTCTCCATAAAAAATTTGACCAAGCGAGTTATTGTGTTTCACATAACAATGTATCTACAATTTAAGATATTTATCGTCTTCTCCTATTATTAATTACCATTATCCCACGTTATGAAAATTGAATTTTGAACATTTTAGGGGTGTAGTATGAGCTTCCTCAAAGAGAATAAATAGAATACATCATGTACTTAAGATAAGATAAGTGTTAGTTCTAGTCAACATACAAAAATTATGATGCGATCGAGGATCTCAAATGAGAAGAAATATCTTAAAATAATCAATACCTTCTTAAAAATACTCATTTCATTCTTTAATTGAGATATTAAAAATGAATAATTTATTGACGACATTAAACATCAGGTGTCATCTATTATTTTCTCCATAACATTTTCTCCACTTTGTGTGGATTTTCTTTGACACTGAATTGTTTGAACTATCTCATAATCTCTTGGATATGTTTTTGTACCATCATATTTTTCTCTCTAATATTTCCCCTTGTTGTCAGATTCCATCACCTATTCCCATACATTTCCTCATAAGGTTCCATTTGAATGTTATAATGTAAACTGTTGTTATATGAGAACTCCACTAAAAGAAGGTGTTGATATAAAAAAACCTTTGAATTCGAATGAACTTGATATCAACATATCATCTAGAGTTTAAATGGTTCTTTCATACCAAACATCCATATGTGGATGATAAGTAGTGATGGAGCGAAATTTTTTATTCAATTCATGTTAAAGTTTTCTCTACAACCATGAGGTTTACCTCGTATCATAATCAAATAAAATGGAGAGTGGAACTCTATGAAGTCCTACCAACACCCTTATTTATATCATATAATGATATAAAAGATAAAAAACATCCTTGATAGTAACAAAATTTGATGAAATTTAATGAGATCCACTATGCCCCATGTGTATTTCTAACCTATTTCTACCTTGGTTACTCTTAAAATGGAATTCGTTGGTAGTTTTTTCCATTTCCATATTCATATGGGAAAAAGATTCATAATATGCTTAGACTTATGTCATTTTTACTTCAATTTCAAGAAGACTAAGAATCATGATTCAGAATCCAAAATCTCACTTTTGATTTTAACCCACAATAAATATTTCTTCAAATCACTCAACATCTTAGTGCTTCATGGATTAATTGTAAAGGATGATCTATACACATCATCTAGATATTCCCTCATTAGTTATAGTTTTTATGGAACACATATTTGGGTTCCTAAACATATAACTCCATAATTAGAAAATGTAATGTTTGGATTGTTCACTAACTTCTTATGTAGAAACTCTTCTTCTTTTCAGGGCTCCTTCAAACTCTTAATAATGGATATATGAGAATTTATTTGAGAAATGTAGTAAAGGGATTATTTTATTATTCCCAACTCATTTATTTGTGTGTCCAAAAATAATGGATCCCTTCTAATACTCCTCATGTATAGATTTGTGGGAACCATTCAATTTAGAGCATCAACCATTTTTCCTTCTCGGATGGTAATGGATTGGCCAATCATATTCCTTATTTAGATATAACCACCTCCATTGGAACATATTAAGACCATTTTTAGTGAATATATGGTTAAGGATATTGTGGTCCATATATATATATATATATATATCACTCCACTCCTAGTAGAGACAATTTCTCCAAATATTTAAGGTTAAAATTATGGTATCCCCTTATTGATCAGGATTTAGGTAGTTCTTCTCATGGATAATTAGTTTTTTGGAGGAATAATCAATCACTTTGCCATTTTTTCATGAGTACACAGCCTAATACTATCTTACATTCAACATTTTAGTTAAAAAATCCTTCCCCATTAGTGGGTCAGGTGAGTATAGATTATTTTATTATCATCTACTTCAGTTATTTAAAGCTTTACTCAAATTCATCAATCCATAGAAACTTGAATCTTTCCTTGTTATCTTGGTTAGGGGAATTCCAAATAATTAGAAAATTCAAAAAAGAAGAAGAAATTATCCCACTAATATTAGGAAAATACGGATTAATATCATAGAGGTCGGATTAAACCACATTTCAATAATCACTATTTTTTAAAGGATCCATAGAAATCCCTTTACAGGTGATGAAATTTGTAACACCCCGACCCCAACTACCCAGAGTCGGTGCATTACTTTGTAACATTGGCATGATCACAAAAGATCAAGTCTCGAAAGACCTATTAGTTTAGTAGCCTTGGAAACACTAGATACATTCATAAGTCTTACATTACATCATAAAGTAAAACAAAACTAAAACATCTTCTCTTTATATCCCCTTATATTATCCCTGCAGGTCATTCATAATATACTTCTTCACATCATGGAAAAATTAAAACATTGAAATGGGTGAGCTCAGATGCTCAGTAAGGATAACAACATAGCAGAAGATTTTATAAATAAACATTAACATTTAAGGCAATGTATAACTAAAACAAAATCCTTTTAAACTTGAACTTTAGCATAATATGGAAAAATTAAAATGAAATAATGTCGTTTACTTACTCACATGGATATTCTACTAGTCGAATAATCACATGAAATATCATTAACCACTTTCATAATGATGGAATGCATAATGCCAGACTATCATAACCACGTAGTCAAGGCCTCGTGCCAAGACCACAAATAAGATTTTGTCAAGGCCTCGTGCCAAGACACAAGTTTGTCTCATTAGACCTACCGATGCATCGAGAAGCTATAGCGGGATCCACCTGTCACTTATTAAGTCCAATGCATTCCTCATATGAATAGGTTTAAACATATCATAAACCATAACATAATCGTATCACATAAAACATGCATAAAGGAAACATAATATTTCAACATTTCAATCACAAGATATAAATACAACACATTGATATAATAAAAACACTTTCAAAACCATTTTCAATACCAAAATAAAAGAAAGTTAAAACTTTGTATTTATTTTTCATTAAAAAAATGATGGCTTGTAGAGGAAGCCGAAACTCAAATAATGGTCACGGCGGCGGAGAAGTCATTGTCACCGCATAATTATGGAAAGAAAAACATTCCCTTATTTTCATTTAGTAAAACGCTTCATATAAAAAGATTCCTTTTGAATAAACGTAAAAGTCAAAGGGGTTTATACACTGTATAAAAGAATGTTGTGTATAAAACAAAATATGCCTCAATGAAAGGAGATTGAGATGAAGTCCTTATCAAGATCATTTTTTTAAATAAAATAGATCTATTATGTGTATTCAATATAATTACAAATAAAGAAAGTACAAATACACGATAGGACATAATAATATCATAACATAATTTGAAAGTATGAGATTAACCCAAAGAATGGAAATTGGGTTAAGAAATCCCCTTACCTTGCGTCCTGTCCTGACTCGACCGTTCTTTAACCTCCTGAATAATAAACTAGAGTTAATTTCTATTTACATAAGAACCTTTTTCATGTTCATTATTCCTTTTATATACCTTATTACCATGTTATGAACATTGTGTAATTATTTATGTTTATAACGGTCATTTTGTCGATCTTAGGTACTTGAGTCGAAAATAAAATTCTTATAATTACAAGTTGTTCATGTGGTGATATATCCATTATATCCAGAATTATTTTCATGATTTAGATATCATATATATCATATATATCCAGTATATACATGCATTTATAATATTACATAACATTTATAGATAAGAAATGAAATGCACCGTTCATGGAGACGGTAAGCCGTACGTACGCATGAACGCTACTTTAATTTCTATTTTGTATTTAATGGAATGATGTTATAATTATATAAAGGTATAATATAATTCCAGTATAATATAATGTATAATACCATTTAATCCATCCTGTATACATCCCACATATGGCATTAACGATTCAAATCACTTTGAGGGGGCGGTAGTCTGCACTTCCTAAAATGAAATTATCACATTTACCCATAATTGAAATCATAAAGGTATGCCATAAATGAAAAATACAGAAGCTTAAGTAAAACATAAACATATTATATATCATATACAAATATAGTGACATCTTAATGGCCACCTTTGAAGGTGATATATGAGTGTTGAACAATCATCATTTCGTGAGGCAGAAATTTGCCATCCACAAAAACAGTATATTCTTTAACCATTAGATGTAGGTGTTTGTAAGTGTAGATATAATACTTATTATAACAAAATCCTAGTATATTTAGGAGACTGGTGTTGTTACAAAAGAAAATAATAAAAAGAGTTTAGGGTTTTGGAGAAGAAAAAAACATAAAAGAACATAAGAGAAGACATTACCTTAAAATCAGGTAACTCTTTTGATTTGAGCCAAAGGCTTCCTTGGGAAGAATTCTGCCCAAAGTGAGGCTTCTAGGAGTATGGGAGCGAAGTTGGGAGAGTATTTGGGAAGAGGTTGGCCGAGACAAATGGCTTGAAAGTGTGAATAAGGTGTTAGAGGTGGGGACCTTTTATAAGTGGAGAGGAGGGGCACTCTTGGAAAGTAATGAAATATTACTTTATTATACAATGATTTTCGGATTCTAAAGTTCCCATACATCTATAATTATAGTATAAGGTGATAAGGGTTCTAAATATACACATCAAATAGGCTTTGGAAAGTGTATGCCTTGGATTTTACATTATCTTTTCATTTTATTTAAATCATTAATTAATGAGGTAATCGCTGCATCATCATGGTGTCATAAATAATTTAATTTATTTAATGTCTAAAAATTTTAAAAAAACTATTATGATGTAGGAAATCTTTTTATCTTCTTAATTAATATTTATAGTCATTAATATGACTTGTATAACCTCATTTAAAAATTGTTTTAGTAAAACAACTCTTGTTTGTGACCTTTTCATTTTAAAATTAAATAAAAAGTTATTTATGTCCTTTTCCTACCAAAGTGGCTCCATGGGGTCCCCAAGTTGACCCATGGATTTTTTTGGTCGGCCATGACACATCCAATAGTGGTTGGACAAGTGTAAAGGTCATTCCATATTTTTATAATACTATTTTTACCATAACTTTCACTAATTACCTTTAATCACGATTAATTAAACTTAAAAGTTACTATTCAGCAAAAAATTATTTTAATCCCAATGAACCACATTTTACATTCTAATGACAACCATGTATGTCGGATTTTTGAAAATCAAATCACAGAAGTGGTAATGTTTCATTTAAACGAAAAATCAGTTTTTTAACTACCACTTAGTGGTTTCACTATTCATCAAAAATTGATGTTTTTCAGAACAATGCCAAAATTTCACCCTGATCTATAATTGATATTCCGAATCCAAAAATGATGCCTATTTTACGAAATTCCAGACATATAAGTTGCATTAATTAATTTTACAACTAATTCCCGCTATCACAACAAATAGCGTGTTTTTAAGAAACAATATATATCAAAAGATTGACCATTGTTTATGTCCAAATTCGAGGTGAAATTAATTCTAATGATCACCATTGGATAATTTAGTAAAAATATATTGTAATTATAATTTAAAATCACTCAATAGTATAATTTATCACTATAAAATACTTTGATTAAAAAAAAAATTTAAGTATTTTTCACTATTCATAAAAATTGGAAGTTCTCAGAAAATTACAAAAAATTCAACTTTGGATAATTTCAATTTTACGAATACAAAAATGAAGTCCATATTAAAATATAAGATTTCCATAATTTTAAAAAGTGTGTATTACTATTCATAACGGCTACTTTGATTAGCCGCGGTGTGTTAGAACTCGAACTTCCGTACAATGCAAGATATTGCATTATTGAAAGAGAAGTGTATAGTGGAAGCTCAGGGTGTTACATTCTCCCCTCCTTCAATAAATTGCGTCCTCGCAATTTGAAATTTTTCTTTGAAAATAAAAGGTTGAAAATAGAAAATACCTTTGTGGAAAACCCACATCAGAAATAGGTTTAATAAGAATATAACATTAAAAGGAAGAAAGAGAAGTACAAAGGTCACCCGAGATAGCCCATACTAGGATTCTATGAAAATATGGATATAGAGGAGAAACAAACCATCAAGGTCTGATGGAGAGTTGTATAAAATAGGATTATGAGAAAGTTAACCACAAGAAAATCACAAACTTGTGATTGGTTAAACGGTCATTGAATCCCCAGTTGGAAAAGTTAACCGACAACATTTTTGTTTTAAGTTACCTTTTATAATGTTGGGGAATTTATTTAGGAGATTTACTAAGAACTTAAGGGAATATACATACTTGTTATGTATACTTTCATTCGTTAATAAATTTTTACCACAAACCCATCTTTTACTCCAAATGGTATCATAACTCAAAAATATTCTATTTATCCTAATTGTATAAGGTTCCAAATATTAACACATACCATTTAGATTAGTAAAACTATTTTGTAATAACCAGGTACTTTTTGTAGGCTAGTGGTAGGTAATAAAGGCATGTCGCACTATGGTTGTGGGTTCGATTCCTGCAGCTTTGTCCGACGCGACGGGTTATGCCCCACCCTGCAGGTTGTCCTTTTCCTAAAAATATAGTATTATAATATTCCAAAAATAATCTTCAGAAATGTTTTAACCTTAAAAATACTATTCAAAGTTCAACTTAATCCATCCCAACCATTATAGTTATCCAGAATACCTATGTCCAATCTTTCTCTAAAAGGTCTCTTAATTCCAACATCGATTTATCAGATTCCCCAAACAAAGTAAAGTTTCTCTTATTGTCACATACTAAAAATATTATTACCTTCATCATATTAAAACCTTACTGAAACAACAAGTACTGTAGAACAATCCTTATATATATATATCACATTATTCTAATAACCAGAATATAATCTATGAGTCCAAAAGCACGGATACATTAATTATTCCGCTTCAATTGTAGTCACAACATAAGATTGGCCTTGATCCCTTGGCCTTTTCTAAGGTAAGTTTCCCTAACAATTAGGACATTCATTTGCATAATGACCCATTTCTATACAATTGTAGCATTCAACTTTGATAGCCTCTTTCTTTCCCTTGCAATCACGAGCCTGGTGACCCTTTTCTCCACATTTATAACAAACTCCCATTCCTTTTAGGCAAGTACCAGGGTGATTCTTCCCACAATTATCACATAACGGAAAATCCTTCTTTCCATTTTTCCCTTTATATGTTTCTTGTTCCACCGTTCTCTTCTTCTCTTTCTTTACTTTATTGTCATAAGACTTAGATATTTCCTTTTTCGTCTTGATAGCACACGAGACTATATCTTCGTATGTTGAGAAAGATTATGATACTAAAGATTGATGGAGAAATGGTTTTAACCCATCAAAGAAACGATAAATATTACTTCTTGGGATACGTATATAATCTGCAGCATGCCTCGCTAACCTTGTATTGTTGGCCTCATACTTTGCAACATTCTCATCCTCCTTTTGTCTCGGACTCAAAAATTGTCTTTCCATATCTTCTCGATGGTCGCAAGGATAGTATTTTTATAGGAAAATATCTTTGAACTCCCTCCATTCCATATTTGATACTTCATCATCTTCCTTTGTGTTTTGATTTAATGACCACCATTGATCAACATCTCCAGTGAGGCGGTAGACTGCCATGATAACCTTTTCCCATTCACTACTCCCCAAGGCGTGGAATATTTTCTCTAAGGAGTTTATCCATTGCTCAGCTACTAAAAGATTTGTACCCCCATGAAATGTTGGTGGTTGTTTCCTCATGAAGCGGTCTAACATTGATCCTCCACATTGCGGATCAGGGTGCTCCATACGAGTAAGGTTATTATTCATAACCTGAGTGATTTGTCCCAGTATGGTAATAAGTTGATCAGCACCAGTTGTATCTCCAGCTCCACAATAATTATCTTGAGCAGGAGGGCAATCCCTACATGGAGTGCGTGCATTGATACAGTTTCCATTCCTTCCACTAGGCATCATTTCTAAACAATGGCATAAACTAGATTAGTTTATGAATCAAAATACATAATTCCATACTTGAAAAACACTTAACACTAATTGAATTATTTATGGATATAATCCATAATCATAAAAATGTTTTCTTTGAGGAAGTATATACTCATAACCCTTCATAGTTTTTTTTATTTAAAATGAGAATTATCCAAAGCATATCCCCCGGGAGAGTTGTAACCAAGAGCGCAGCAAGGCCCAGTGTCGTGCACCAGTTCCCAATCGAGTCTAGCTCAAAGCGGTGTTTTCGGGTTTTACCCCTAGGTACATCTGTGCCAGAGCCGCCTCTACCTACTCGTATCGAGATAGGGATTTATTTCTCGGAAAACACACAACATCTCTACAATACCAAAATTCTAGGAAGTTCTTCTATACTAATCCTCAAAGTCTATCTTTGGGCTATGTGCTCTAATCAGAGTTTATCTAAATCTATCTTCCAAGGTTAGTACTAAACTGCCTCTGATACCAACTGTAACACCCAGACCCCAGCTACCCAGAGTCGGTGCATTACTTCATAACATTGGCATGATCACAAAAGATCAAGTCTCGAAAGACCGATTAGTTTAGTAGCCTTGGAAACACTAGATACATTCATAAGTCTTACATTACATCATAAAGTAAAACAAAACTACAACATCTTCTCTTGATATCCCCTTATATTATCCCTACAGTTCATTCATAATATACTTCTTCACATCCTGGAAAAATTAAAACATTGAAAGGGGTGAGCTCAGATGCTCAGTAAGGATAACAACAGAGCGGAAGCTTTCATAAATAAACATTAACATTTAAGGCAATGTAAAACTAAAACAAAAGCCTTTTAAACTAGAAAATTAGCATAATATGGAAAAAGTAAAAAGAAATAATGCCATTTACTTACTCACATGGATATTCTACTAGTTGAATAATCACATGAAATATCATTAACCACTTTCATAATGATGGAATGCATAATTCCATACTATCATAACCATGTAGTCAAGGCCTCGTGCCAAGAACACAAATAAGATTTTGTCAAGGCCTCGTGCCAAGACACTAGTTTGTCTCATGAGACCTACCGATGCATCGAGGAACTATAGCAGGCTCCACCCGTCACATATTAAGTCCAATGCATTCCTCATATGAATAGGTTTAAACATATCATGAACCATAACATAATCGTATCACCTAAAACATGCATAAAGGAAACATAACATTTCCACATTTCAATCACATGATATCAATACAACACATTTATATAATAAAAACACTTTCAAAACCATTTTCAATACCAAAATAAAAGAAAGTTAAAACATTGTATTTATTTTTCATTAAAAAAAATGATGGCTTATAGAGGAAGTCGAATGTCAAATAATGGTCACGGCGGTGGAGAAGTCGTTGTTGCCGCATAAGTACGGAAAGAAAAACATTCTTTTTTTCGTATCATAAAACACTTCGTATAAAAATATTCCTTTTGAATAAACGTAAAAGTCAAAGGGGATTGTACACCATATAAAAGAAAGTTGTGTATAAAACAAAATATGCCTCAATGAAAGGAGATTGAGACGAAGTCCTTACCAAGATCATTTTTTTAAATAATATAGATCTATTATGTGTATTCAATAAAATTACACATAAAGAAAGTAAAAATACAAGATAGTACATAATAATATCATAACATAATTTGAAAGTAGGAGATTAACCCAAAGAATGGAAATTGGGTTAAGAAATCCTCTTACCTTGCGTCCTGTCCTGACACGACCGTTCTTTAACCTCCTGAATAATAAACTAGAGTTAATTTATATTTACATAAGAACCTTTTTCATGTTCATTATTCCTTTTATATCCCTTACTACCATGTTATGAACATTATGTAATTATTTAAGTTTATAACAGTCATTTTGTCGATCTTAGTTACTTGAGTCGAAAATAAAATTCTTATAATTACAAGTTGTTCATGTGGTGATATATCCATTATATCCAGAATTATGTTCATGATATAGATATCATATATATAATATATATCCAGTATATACATGCATTTATAATATTACATAACATTTAGAGGTAAGAAATGAAATGCACCGTTCATGGAGACGGTAAGCCGTACGTACGCATGAACGGTACTTTCATTTATATTTCGTATTTAATGGAATGATGTTATAATTATATAAAGGTATAATATAATTCCAGTATAATATAATGTATAATACCATTTAATCCATCATTTATACATCCCATATATGGCATTAACGATTCAAATCACTTTGAGGGGGCGGTAGTCCGCACTTCCTAAAATGAAATTATCGCGTTTACCCATAATAGAAATCATAAAGGTATGCCATAAATGAAAAAAACAGAAGCTTAAGTAAAATATAATCATATTATATATCATATAAAATATAGTCACATCTTAATGGCCACCTTTGAAGGTGTTATATGAGTGTTGAACAGTCATCATTTCGTGAGACAGAAATTCACCATCCACAGAAACAGTATGTTCTTTAACCATTAGATGTAGGTGTGTGTAAGTGTAGCTCGAATCCTTCTTATAACAACATCCTAGTATATTAAGTATACTGTTGTTGTTACAAAAGAAAATAATAAAAAGATTTTAGGGGGTTGGAGAAGAAAAAAAATAAAATAAAAGAACACAAGAGAAGACATTACCTTAAAATCGGGTAACTCTTCTGATTTGTGCCAAAGGATTCCTTGGGAAGAATTATACCCAAATTGAGGCTTCTAGGAGTAAGTGAGAGATGTTGGGAGAGTATTTGGGCAGAGGTTGGCCGAGCCAAATGGCATGAAAGTGTGAATAAGGTGTTAGAGGTGGGGGCCTTTTATAAGTGGAGAGGAGGGGCACTCTTGGAAAGTAATGAAATATTACTTTATTATACAATGCTTTTCGGATTATAAAGGTCCCAAACATCTATAATTGGAGGATAAGGTGATAAGGGTTCAAAATTTACCCATCCAATAGGCTTTGGACAAGTGTATGCCTTGGATTTTAAATTATCTTTTCATTTTATTTAAATAGTTAATTAATGAGGTAATCGCTGCATCATCATGGTGTCATAAATAATTTAATTTATTTAATTTATAAAATTTATAAAAAATATTTCATGATGTAGGAAATATTTTTATCTTTCTAATGAATATTTATAGTCAATAATATGACTTGTATAACCCCATTTAAAAATTGTTTTAGTAAAACAACTCTTGTTTGTGACCTTTTTATTTTAACATTAAATAAAAAGTTATTTATGTCCTTTTCCTACAAAAGTGGCTCCATGGGGTCCCCAAGTTGACCCATGGATTTTATTGGTCGGCCATGACACATCCAATAGTGGTTGGACAAGTGTAAAGGTCATTCCATATTTTTATAATACTATTTTTACCATAAATTTCACTAATTACCATTAATCGCGATTAATTAAACTTAAAAGTTACTATTCACCAAAAAATTATTTTAATCCCAATGAACCACATTTTACTTACTAATGATAACCATGTATGTCGGATTTTTGAAAATCAAATCACAGAAGTGGTAATGTTTCATTTAAATGAAAAATCAGTTTTTTAACTACCACTTAGTGGTTTCACTATTCATCAAAAATTGATGTTTTTCAGAACAATGCCAAAATTTCACCCTAAGCTAAAATTGATATTATGAATCCAAAAATGATGAATATTTTACAAAATTCCAAACATATAAGTTGCATTCATTAATTTTATAATTAATTCCCGTTTTCACAACAAATAGCGTGTTTTTAAGAAATAATATATATCAAAAGATTGACCATTGTTTATGTCCAAATTAAAAGTGAAATTAATTCTAATGATCACCATTGGATAAAATAGTAAAAATATATTCTAATTATAATTTAAAATCACTCAATAGTATAATTTATCACTATAAAATATTTGATTAAAAAAGTTGTTTTTAAGTATTTTCACTATTCATAAAAATAGGAAGTTCTCAGAAAATTACAAAAAATTCAACTTTGGATAATTTCGATATTACGAATACAAAAATGAGGTCCATATTGAAATATAAGATTTCCATAATTTTAAAAAGTGGGTATTACTATTCATAATGGCTACTTTGATTAGTCGCGGTGTGTTAGAACTCGAACTTGCGTACAATGCAAGCTATTGCATTATTGAAAGAGAAGCGTATAGTGGAAGCTCAGGGTGTTACATTCTCCCCTCCTTCAATAAATTGTGTCCTATCAATTTGAAATTTTTGTTTGAAAATAAAAGGTTGAAAATAGAAAATACCTTTGTGGAAAACCCACATCGGAAATAGGGTTAATAAGAATATAACATTAAAAGAAAGAAAGAGAAGTACAAAGGTCACTCGAGATAGCCCATACTAGAATTCTATGAAAATATGGATATGGAGGAGAAACAAACCATCAAGGTCTGATGGAGATTTGTATAAAATTATATTAGGAGAAAGTTAACCACAAGAAAATCACAAACATGTGATTGGTTAAACGGTCATTGAATCCCCAGTTGGAAAAGTTAACCAACAACATTTTAGTTTTAAGTTACCTTTTATAATGTTGAGGAATTTATTTTGGAGATTTAATAAGAACATAAGGGAATATACATACTTGTTATGTATAATTTCATTCATTAATAAATTTTTACCAAAAACCCATCTTTTACTCCAAATGGTAACGGAACTCAAAAATATTCTATTTATCCTAATTGTATAAGGTTCCAAATATTAACACATACCATTTAGATTAGTAAAACTATTTTGTAATAACCAGGGACTTCCTGTAGGCTAGTAGTAGGTAATAAAGGCATGTCACACTATGGTTGTGGGTTCGATTCCTGCAGCTTTGTCCGACGTGACGGGTTATGCCCCACCCTGTAGGTTGTCCTTTTCCTAAAAATATAGTATTATAATATTCCAAAAATAATCTTGAGAAATGTTTTAACCTTAAACAATACTATTAAAAACACAACTTAATCCATCAAAACCTTTATAGTTATCCAAAATACCTTTTTCCAATCTTTCTCTAAAAGGTCTCTTAATTCCAACATCGATTTATCAGATTCCCCAAACAAAGTAAAGTTTCTCTTATTGTCACAATCTTAAAATATTATTACCTTAATCATATTAAAACCTTACTGAAACAACAAGTACTGCAGTACAATCCTTATATATATATATATCACATTATTCTAAAAACCAGAATATAATCCATGAGTCCAAAAGCACTAATAAATTAATTATTCCGCTTCAACTGTAGTCACAACATAAGATTAGCCTTGATCCCTTGGCCTTTTCTGAGGTAATTTTCCCTGACGCTTAGGATATTCATTTGCATAATGACCCATTTCTCTACAATTGTAGCATTCAACTTTGATAGCCTCTTTCTTTCCCTTGAAATCACGAGCCTGGTGACCCTTTTCCCCACATTTATAACAAACTCCCATTCCTTCTAGGCAAGTACCAGGGTGATTATTCCCACAATTATCACATGATGGAAAATACTTCTTTCCCTTTTTCCCTTTATATGTTTCTTGTTCCACCATTCTCTTCTTCTCTTTCTTTACTTTATTGTCATAAGATTTAGAGAATTCCTTTTCTGTCTTGATAGCCCATGAGACTATATCTCCGTATGTTGAGAAATATTGTGATACTAAAGCTCGATGGAGAAATGGTTTTAACCCATCAAAGAAATGATCAATCTTACTTCTCGGGATACGTATATAATATGCAGCATGCCTCGCTAACCTTGTAAAGTTGGCCTCATACTTTGTGACATTCTCATCCTCCTTTTGTCTCAGACTCAAAAATTGTCTTTCCATATCTTCTCAATGGTCGCAAGGATAGTATTTTTCTAGGAAAAGATCTTTGAACTCTCTCCATTACATATTTGATACTTCATCATCTTCCTTTTTGTTTTGAATCAATGACCACCAATGATCGACATCTCCAGTGAGGCGGTAGACTTCCATGATAACCTTATCCCTTTCACTACTCCCTAAGGCATGGAATATTTTCTCTAAGGAGTTTATCCATTGCTCAGCTACTAATGGATTTTTACCCCTAGGAAATGTTGGTGGTTGTTTCCTCATGAAGTTGTCTAACATTGATCCTCCATGTTGCGGATCAGGGTGCTCCATACGAGTAAGGTTATTATTCATAACCTGAGTGAGTTGTCCTAGTATGGTAATAAGTTGATCAGCACCAGTTGTATCTCCAGCTCAACAATAATTATCTTGAGCAGGAGGGAAATCCCTACATGGAGTGCGTGCATTGATACGGTTTCCATTCATTCCACTAGGCGCCATTTCTAAACAATGGCATAAACTAGATTAGTTTATGAATCAAAATACATAATTCCATACTTGCAAAACACTTAACACTAATTGAACTATTTATGGATATAATCCATAATCATAAAAATGTTTTCTTTGAGGAAGTATATACTCATAAACCTTCATATTGTTTTGTATTGAAAATGAGAATTATCCAAAGCATCTCCCCAGGGAATGTCGTAACCAAGAGTGCAGCAAGGCCTAGTGTCATGCACCAGTTCCTGTTCGAGTCTAGATCAAAGCGGTGTTTTCGGGTTTTACCCCTAGGTACATCTGTGCCAGAGCTGCCTCTACCTGCTCGTATCCAGATAGGGATGTATTTCTCGGAAAACACACAACATATCTACAATACCAAAATTCTAGGAAGTTCTTCTATACTAATCCTCAAAGTCTATCTTACGGCTATGTGCTCTAATCAGAGTTTATCTAAATCTAGCTTCCAAGGTTAGTACTAAACTACCTCTGATACCAACTGTAACGCCCCGACCCCAGTTACCCAGAGTCGGTGCATTACTTTGTAACATTGGCATGATCACAAAAGTTCATGTCTCGAAACACCAATTAGTTTAGTAGCCTTGGAAACACTAGATACATTCATAAGTCTTACATTACATCATAAAGTAAAACAAAACTACAACATCTTCTCTTGATATCCTCTTATATTATCCCTGCAGGTCATTCATAATATACTTCTTCACGTCCTGGAAAAATTAAAACATTGAAAGGGGTGAGCTCAGATGCTCAGTAAGGATAACAAAATAGCGGAAGCATTCATAAATAAACATTAACATTTAAGGCAATGTATAACTAAAACAAAAGGCTTTTAAAGTTGAACTTTAGCATAATATTGAAAAAGTAAAATGAAATAATGTCATTTACTTACTCACATGGATATTCTACTAGTTGAATAATCACATGAAATATCATTAACCACTTTCATAATGATGTAATGCATAATGCCAGACTATCATAACCACGTAGTCAAGGCCTCGTGCCAAGACCACAAATAAGATTTTGTCAAGGCCTCATTCCAAGACACTAGTTTTTCTCATGAGACCTACCGATGCATCGAGGAGCTATAGCGGGCTCCACCCGTCACTTATTAAGTCCAATGCATTCCTCGTATGAATAGGTTTAAACATATCATAAACCATAACATAATCGTATCACATAAAACATGCATAAAGGAAACAAAACATTTCCACATTTCAATCACAAGATATCAATACAACAGATTGATATAATAAAAACACTTTCAAAACCATTTTCAACACAAAATAAAAGAAAGTTAAAACTTTTTATTTATTTTTTATTAAAAAATGATGGCTTGTAGAGGAAGCCGAAACTCAAATAATGGTCTCCACGGCGGAGAAGTCGTTCTCGCCGCATAAGTACGGAAAGAAAAACATTCCCTTTTTGTCGTTTAGTAAAACGCTTCGTATAAAAATATTCCTTTTGAATAAACTTAAAATTCAAAGGGGTTTATACACCGTATAAAAGAAAGTTGTGTATAAAACAAAATATGCCTCAATGAAAGGAGATTGAGACGAAGTCCTTACCAAGATCATTTTTTTAAATAAAATAGATCTATTATCTGTATTCAATATAATTACAAATAAAGAAAGTACAAATACAAGATAGGACATAATAATATCATAACATAATTTGAAAGTAGGAGATTAACCCAAAGAATGGAAATTGGGTTAAGAAAGCCCCTTACCTTGCGTCCTGTCCTGACTCGACCGTTCTTTAACCTCCTGAATTATAAACTAGAGTTAATTTCTATTTACATAAGAACCTTTTGCATGTTCATTATTCCTTTTATATCCCTTATTACCATGTTATGAACATTATGTAATTATTTAAGTTTATAATGGTCATTTTGTCGATCTTAGGTACTTGAGTCGAAAATAAAATTCTTATAATTACAAGTTGTTCATGTGGTGATATATCCATTATATCCAGAATTATGTTCATGATGTAGGTATCATATTTATCATATATATCCAGTATATACATGCATTTATAATATTACATAACATTTAGAGGTAAGAAATGAAATGCACCGTTCATGGAGACGGTAAGTCGTACGTACGCATGAACGCTACTTTCATTTCTATTTAGTATTTAATGGAATGATGTTATAATTATATAAAGGTATAATATAATTCCAGTATAATATAATGTATAATACCATTTACTTCATCTTTTATACATCCCACAAATGGCATTAACGATTCAAATCACTTTGAGGGGGCGGTAGTCCGCACTTCCTAATATGAAATTATTGCGTTTACCCATAATGGAAATCATAAAGGTATTCCATAAACGAAAAATAAAGAAGCTTAAGTAAAACATAAACATATTATATATCATATATAAATATAGTGACATCTTAATGGCCACCTTTGAAGGATTTATATGAGTGTCGAAGAATCATCGTTTCGTGAGGCAGAAATTCGCCATCCACAGAAACAGTATGTTTTTTAACCATTAGATGTAGGTGTGTGTAAGTGTAGCGTGAATCCTTCTTATAACAACATCATAGAATATTGAGTATACTTTTTTTGTTACAAAATAAAATAATAAAAAGAGTTTAGGGGGTTGGAGAAGAAAAAAAATTAAAATAAAAGAACACAAGAGAAGACATTACCTTAAAATCGGGTAACTCTTTTGATTTGAGCCAAAGGCTTACTTGGGAACAATTCTTCCCAAAGTGAGGCTTCTAGGAGTAAGGTAGGTAAGTTGGGAGGGTATTTGGGCAGAGTTTGGCCGAGCCAAATGGCTTGAAAGTGTGAATAAGGTGTTAGAGGAGGGGGCCTTTTATAAGTGGAGAGGAGGGGCACTCTTGGAAAGTAATAAAATATTACATTATTATACAATCCTTTTCAGATTCTAAAGGTCCCAAACATCTATAATTCTAGGTTAAGGTGATAAGGGATCGAAATATATCCATCCAATAGGCTTTGGACAAGTTTATGCCTTGGATTTTACATTATCTTTTCATTTTATTTAAATTGTTAATTAATGAGGTAATCGCTGCATCATCATGGTGTCATACATAATTTAATTTTTTTAATGTATAAAAATTATAAAAAAAATATGATGATGTAGTAAATATTTTTATATTTCTAATTAATATTTATAGTTAATAATATGACTTGTATAACCCCATTTAAAAATTGTTTTAGTAAAACAACTCTTGTTTGTGACCTTTTTATTTTAACATTAAATAAAATGTTATTTATGTCCTTTTCCTACCAATGTGGCTCCATGGGGTCCCCAAGTTGACCCATGGATTGTCTTGGTCGGCCATGACACATACAATAGTGGTTGGACAAGTGTAAAGGTCATTCAATATTTTTATAATACTATTTTTACCATAAATTTCACTAATTACCTTTAATCGCGATTAAATAAACTTAAAAGTTACTATTCAACAAAAAATTATTTTAATCCCAATGAACCATATTTTACTTCCTAATAACAACCATGTATGTTTTATTTTTGAAAATCAAATCACAGAAGTGGTAATGTTTCATTTAAACGAAAAATCCGTTTTTTAACTACCACTTAGTGGTTTCACTATTCATCAAAAATTGATGTTTTTCAGAACTATGCCAAAATTTCACCCAAAGCTATAATTGATATTCCGAATCCAAAAATGATGTATTTTTTAAAAAATTCCAAACATATAAGTTGAATTAATTAATTTTATAATTAAATTCTACTGTCACAACAAATAGCGTGTTTTTAAGAAACAATATATATCAAAAGATTGACCATTGTTTATGTCCAAATTCAAAGTGAAATTAATTATAATGATCACCATTGGATAAAATAGTAAAAATATATTCTAATTATAATTTAAAATCACTCAATAGTATAATTTATCACTATAAAATACAATGATTAAAATAGTTGTTTTTAAGTATTTTTCACTATTCATAAAAATTGGAAGTTCTCAGAAAATTACAAAAAATTCAACTTTGGATAATTTCGATATTACGAGTAAAAAAATGAATTCCATATTGAAATATAAGATTTCCATAATTTTAAAAAGTGGGTATTACTATTCATAATGGCTACTTTGATTAGTCGCGGTGTGTTAGAACTCGAACATGCGTATAATGCAAGTTATTGCATTATTGAAAGAGACGCGTATAGTGGAATCTCGGGGTGTTAAAAAATTACCCAAGAATGTTACTTAGTCCAATAAAAACATTAATTTACTATACATTTAATACATATTATCCTTAGGGAAGTTCATTAGTATAATATTAAAATGATCCACATATTCCTATGTTATTTTGTAGTAGAAAATAATATCTTTATTAATGACTATCACACATTTGTAGAGGTAATCCCTAAAGAATACATTCATCAAATCCATAGATATTTCTAAAAAATTAGTGATCCTAAATGTAATCACTATGAACTCGTAGTAAACATACATTGTATGAAATGTAGTCTTGGGGATATCCTCCTCCATTACCATTACATGATAATATCCTGACTGAATATCTTTCATAGAGAAGTACTAGAATATACATTGAAGATTTAAGAACTAATCATTCTAGGTAAGTGGATAATTATTTTCTATCATGATATTGGTGAGCTCATGATAATCAATTCATCGGCACATTGACCAATCATTCTTCTTGATAAATAGTAGTGGTAGAACCCATAGTAATGAACATGGGCATATAAACCCATTACCAAGATTCTCCTATAGCTTCTCATTCAACTCCTAAATTTCTTCAATGGATATTCAATGAAGATTATAAGATATCAGAAAATCCCCAGGCATAATACCGATTGAAAATTTGAAATTTTTACTATGAGGTAGACCTCGTAATTCTTTATGAAATACATCACTATATTCCCCCACGATAGATATGTCATTGATGATGATATTTTATTTAATATCAATAATTTTGGCTAGATATGATTTTTGATAATGAAATAATTATAATTTTGAGATGTGTTTACTAAATAATATCCATCCTCCACCTGGAACTTCAACAGAATCACATGGTGATCCTCTATACGAAGGGTGATTTCCTTCTAATGGAAATTTATTTGGCCTTTATATAATGAAAAATAATCCATATATATAATAGAAACAAATTATGATAATGGTAGTATCAAAAGGTTCACCAGGAATTTCATTCCAAAAAAATTTATAGTGGATGAATTATACACTTAGGATACAATAATTTCCCCAATTTATGTTTTCAACAACAGTCCTACTTCCATTATTTTTATGGTTTTTGAATAGTTATCCTAAATTATAGAGATATGAATGAATGCATATAATACAAATAAATTATTGTGTTAACAAATGTTGAATGAATAAATATCATAAATATTACCACTTCAATGTTGGGATCCACCTTCAAGTTGTGACTTCACATGTTCACCCTTGACCTCTAGGCCTTGGGGGTTATGGTCGTCGGTTTTCGTCAACAAACATTGGCTTAGTGCATTAAATCAAACAGTTTCCTTTTCCATCATAGTTGAAACATTGGAATATGTGATAACCATTGACAAAAGAATTCATTTATTCAATCCTATTGATATATTTCTCCCATTGGAAATCATTACATAGGTGCCTTACCTTCCAACACCTATTGAGTTTCATTGACATCTTGAGAAAAAATTTAGTGTTCTTCTTCCCCAATATTTTAAAAGTGGGATGTTATAATTTTATTCCACCATAATATTTATCTATCAAACTTCTAATATTAGACTCCACATTACCCTTATTATCCCTATGGGACACATGGAATTTTCTTATCTCCATTTTGAATTTGAGGGAACATCTGAAAAATTCCTCATAACAACCAAAGTCCCGAATGGCGAAGTATTTTGATAAAATATTATTGTGTCCCCCAAATTAGTTTAAAATTTTATATTTGGGGAGTAATGATTTTGTCAGAGTAATATCAGGAAATTCGTTTGATTTTTTATCACACAACCTGAAAGATTTTTTTTTTACTTTTTATGTGACTATGTAGGTGGCTATCTATTATAAATAAGAGATCACAAGGATAATATTTATTAAAAAACATCATTTTCAATTCTTCCACTCCATCACTTCAATATTCTCCTTGGTCTCTTTATTCTTGACCAATGGGAAACATTTTATATATTTTACTTCCATATGATAATAATTCAGCACACACTTTTCTTTCTCAAAGCATTAAAGGACAAAAAAGATATTTTCAATGGAGTGGACCCACTGTTCTACATTCAATGGATCATATAATCTTTTCTGAGTTATTACAACTAAGTAAATCTCTTCTAGATCCACATCCACACATAGTATCCAAAAATGTTATTTTTCTTCTTTAAAACCACATAGATTATACATTACCTAAAATAGGGTTGATTACCTATGTTAACTGATATCGCTAAGTCTTTCTCTAGAGTCTTATAATCTAAATCTCAATAAATGACATTATATTACTTTGATACCAACCATCTGAACCCTTATCATTAACACACCTTATTTGATGATTCATTACATAAAACCCCACATAGTAAAACATAGAATACCAAGAAGACGAATTTCATAAGGTGTTTATGTACATATAATATCAACTTGATACATAGATAAAACACAATTATTAAAATGTTCCTAAAAGTTCTTTAAATAATCAATTACCTATTTTTGAAGCTGCATGGGATAACATGGTGACATACATATGAAAGTGGCGGTCTATAAATCATATTAAGGGAATGGAAAAATTATAAAATGAAGTATTAAATATTTGTCAATATGAATTTCCGTTGAATTTAAAATGGTTAGAATCATACCATAATCATAAATGAATGATATATATGATGATTCCATAAATGAAACATGGGAATGTTGTAACAACATTATACATTAAATAATAAAAAAGCCTCAAGGAAAACCACAAAGACTTCATAACATGGTGAAAAAAGTTCCATAATAGAATAAGATTAATCCATAATTCCATACATTATTTAATATGATTATAAAACATTAACCGATGCATTAGAACAATATATAATTTATGGTGCACCTGTTTCATTCATATCATGAACATATATTTGTATGAATCATAGATCCTTTTGATATGTCTTTACAAAATAAGATCCATCCTCCTCCGTGAACTTCCATAGAATCGTATAGAGATTCTCTATACGAAGGGAGATTTCATTCTAATGTAAATTTATTTGGGATCTATAAAAAGAAAACCAATCCATATATATAATAGAAAAAAATTATGCTAATGGTAGTGTCAAAATGTTCACTATAAAGTTCATTCCAAAAATTTTGAACATGGATGAATAATATACATGGGATACAATAATTTACCCAATTTATGTTTTCAACAACAATTCTACTTCCATCATTTTTACGGATTTTTATTAGTTATACTAAATTATAGAGATATGAAAGAATGCATAGAGACCAAATAAAGTACTATGTTAAATTTTTTTGAATGAATAAATATCATACATATCACCAGTTAATTTTTGGGATCTACCTTTGTAGTTGTGAATACACAAGTTCATCCTTGACCTCTAGGCCTTGGGGGTTGTGGTCGGCGGTTTTCGTCAAAAACCATTGGCTTAGTGCATTAAATCAAATATTGTCATTTTTCATCCTAGTTGAAACATTGGAATATGGGATAAGGGTTGAAAACAAAATTCATTTATTCCATCGCATTGATATGTTTCTCTCATTGGAAATCGATACATTGGTGTCTTACCTTCCAACACCTATTGTGTTTCCTTGACATCTTTAGAAACTTTTTAGTGATCTTCTTCCCCAAGATTTGAAAAGTGGGATGTTATAATTTTATGCCACCATAATATTTATCTATCAAACTTATAGTATCAGACTCCAAATTACACGTCTTATCCCCATGGGACACAGGAAATTTTCTAATCTCCATTTTGACATTAAGGGAACATCCGAAAAATTCCTCATAACTACCAAAGCCCTGAATGGTTAAGTATTTTGATAAAATATTCTTCTGTCCACCAAATTAGTTTAAAATTTTATATTTGTTGGGTAATGATTAATTTAGATGAATATCTATAAAGTCATGTAAATTTTTTAACACACACCCTGATAGATTATTTTTCCACTTTTTATGTGCCTACGTAAGTGTATATCTATTATAAATAAGATATCACGAGGAAAATATTAATTAAAAACATTTTTTTTCAATTGCTTCCACTCTATCACTTCAATATTCTCCTTGGTCTTTTTATTCATGAACAATGTCGAACATTTTATTGATTTTACTTCCATAAGATAATCATTCAGTACACACTCCACTTTCTCAGAGTATTAAAGGACGGAGAAGATATTTTCAATGTAGTGGACCCATTTTCCTACAATTAAGGGGTCATATAATCTTATTTGAGTTTTTAAAACTAAGTGCATCTCTGCTAGATCCACATCCACATATTGTATCCAAAAAGTTATTTCACTTTATTAAAACCACATACACTATAATTTACCTATATATAGGGTTTATTACCTATGTTTAGTGATATCACTAAGTCTTTCTCTAGAGTTTTATAATCTAAATCAAAAAAAATAATATTACTTTACTTTGATACGAACCATTTCAACCCTTCTCATTAACACACATTATTTTATGATTCATTACATAAAACCCCATATAGTAAAATAGAGAAGACCAAGAAGACTAATTTAAAATGGTGTTTAGGTACATAGAATATCAACTTGATAAATAGATAAAACACAATTATTGAAATGTTCTTTAACTTGCTTTAGAAAACCAATTACATCTTTTTAAAACTACATGGGATAACCTAGGGACATAAATACGAATGGGTTGGCCTATCAATCAATGTAAGGGAATAAAAAAAATTATAAAATAAATATTAGATATTAGTAAATATGAATTTCCATTTTATTTAAAATGGTCAGAATCATACTGCAATAATAAAAGAATGGTATATATGATGATACCATAAATGCAACATGGTAATTTTGTAGCAACATTAGACATGAAATAATAAACATAAATCAAGGATAACAACCAATACTTCATAACATGGTGTAAAAAGATCCATAATGAAATAATATTAATCCATATTCCCATACAATAATTATTATGATTGTAAAACATTACCTGACGTATTGGATCAATAAATAATTTCTAGTGAATTTGTTTCTTTCATATCATGTACATGCATAAGTATGTCTTGTAGATCCTTTTGAGTTGTGTTTACTAAATAATATCAATCCTCATCCTTTAAATTTCATAGAATCGCATGGAGATTCACTATATAAAGGGTGATTTCATTCTAATGGAAATTTATATGGGATCTATAAAAAGAAAACCAATCCATATATATAATAGAAACAAATTATTCTAATGGTTGTGTCAAAATGTTCACTTGGAAGTTCATTCCAAAAAATTTGATGGTGGATGAATTATATACTTAGGATACAATAATTTCCCCAATTTATGTTTTCAACAACAGTTCTACTGATATCATTTTTAGGGATTTGGAATAGTTATACTATGTTATAGAGATATGAATGAATGCATAGAAACAAAATAAAGAACTATGTTAACAAATGTTGAATGAATAAATATCATACATATGACCACTTAAATTTTGGGATCGACCTTCTTAGTTCTGACTGCACAAGTTCATCCTTGACCTCTAGGCCTTGAGGGTTGTGGTCGTCGGTTTTAATCAACGACCATTGGCTTAGTGCATTAAATCAAATTGTGTCTTCTTTCCTCATAGTTGAAACATTGGAATATGGGATAAGGGTTGACAATAGAATTAATTTATTCCTTCCTATTGATATATTTATCCCACTAGAAATCATTACATAGGTTCCTTAACATCAAACACCTATTGAGTTTCCTTGATATATTTAGGAAATTTTTAGTGTTCTTCTTCCCCAAGATTTGAAAAGTGGGATGTTATAATTTCATGCCACCATAATATTTATCTATCAGACTTCTAGTATTAGACTCCAAATTACACTTATTATCCCCATGGGACACATGAAATTTTCTTATCTCCATTTTTACTTTGAAGGAACATCTCAAAAATTCCACATAACTACCAAAGTCCCAAATAGATAACTATTTTGATAAAATATTCTTCTCTCCACCAAATTATTTTAAAATTTTTTATTTGGTGGGTAATGATTATGCAAGAGAAATATCAGGAAAGTGATGTGATTTTTTTTACCACATGCCTTGAATGATTATTTTTCCTCTTTTTATGTGCCTATGAAAGTGACTATCTATTACAAAGAAGAAATGGTGAGGAAAATATTTATTTAAAAACATTTTTTTCAACTCCTTCCACTATATCACTTAAAAACTCTCCATGGTCTTTTTATTCTTGACCAATGCCCAACAGTTTATAGATTATACATCCTTAAGATAATCATTCAGCACACACTCCTCTTTCTCAGAGCATTATAGGATAGAGAAGATATTATCAATGGAGTTCACCCATTTTCCTTCAATTAAGGGATCATATATTCTTTTTTTAGTTTTTACAACAAAGTAAATCTCTTCTTGATCCAAATATACATATAGTATCCCAAAAGTTATTTTTCTTCATTAAAACCACACACACTATAATTTACACATATATAGGGTTGATTACCTCTGTTTAGTGACATTGCTAAGTATTTATCAATATTTTTATAATCTAAATCTCAAAAAATAACTTTACATTACTTTGATTCAAACCATTTCAACCCTTATCATTAACACACATTATTTGATGATTCATTAAGTAAAACCCCACATTATAAAACATAGAAGATCAAGAAGACTAATTTAATAAGGTGTTTAGGTACATAGATTGTCAGCTTGGCACATAGATAAAACAAAATTATTGAAATGTTCTTTAACATGCTTTAAAAAATAAATTACCTCTTTTTAAAACTACATGGGAGAACATGGGGACATACATATGAAAGGGGTGGTCTATAAATCATTGTATGGGAATAAAATATTTATAAAATTAAGTATTAAATATTAGTCAATATGAATTTACAATGAATTAAAAATGGTTTGAATCATACCACAATCATCGATGAATGATATATATGATGATACCATAAATGCAACATGGGAATGTTGTAACATCATTAGACATGAAATCATAAACATACATCAAGGATAACCACCAAGACTTCATAACATGGTGAAAAAAGTTCCATAATATAATAATATTAATCCATATTCCAATAAATTAATTATTATGATTATAAAACATTATCCGATGCATTGGATCAATTCAATATTTCTGGTGCACCTCTTTCTTTCATATCATGTACATACATAAGTATGACCAATAGATTCTTCAACATGAGATAAAATTTCATAAAATTTTACACCAAGATTAATGATTAAAAATAAAAATATGTAATTCCTCAATTTATTAAGGATAGTTATGATTATGTGAGTATGCTTGAGTGGAAATGGCGATGGTATTCTCAATTCAATGGATAGGCATGGAAAATAAAATTATAATTTTGGTAGTATAACTGGGGTATATAATAAGTATTTTTAAGGAATAAAATTAGTGAAATGGGTATGTAATTAATTTAAAAACATAAGGGATTTATGGAGGTGTGTTAGAACAAACCAAAAAATGAAAAAATGGAAAAAATGACATAACACAAAGGAGGTTCTTGAATAATGTTGAGAAGGAGAAGATCCCTTATCATGAGAGGGTATTTCCAAAAGCTTGGGAGGATCTTCTTGGAACTTTCAGGGAACCATATGAGGTATATATATAGGAATTGGTGGATTATAGTCATGATAAAATGGTTTTTAGTGATGATCTATGGGGTGTTGGGAGTTTTTTTATATGAAATTAAAGGTGAGTTCTTTAGTATTTTATAATCCTAGGTTTGGAATGCAATACAATAAAGTAATTAAAACCACATAAATTAACAAGGTTATTTTCCATTTTTTTGCCAAAATAATATTTTTTATAATTATTTTATATGTCCATTAACAATTAATATTAATATAATACCCTTGGTAATGTTGATGTGAGTCATGTTTACAAAGAATTGATTTTAACCCCATAAAAAATATTATATGTCTATGAGGATTAAAAATATGCTTATAAAATTTTATAATTAACATAAAAACACATTATTATAAAGTAGAGATATACATTTTGTCATGTATACATATTAGGTTGTATATTAGATCACTTTTGTGTCATTATTATGTCATAATATATATCATATATTTACAATGTATTTAATTTTTACCTGAAAATTCATATGTCTTAAAAAATTATCAAAAATTCACCAATGGATAATATTAATTTTCTAATTATAAAAATAATATTTATTTTATAAAAATAATTCAATATTTATTATTTATTTAAATATAAATTTAAAATAACCAATTAATAAAAAAATACTAGTTTTCTAACAATAATAGTTTTCTAACGCTTCTAAATACTACATTTCTATTTCGTAAAATTATATTATAATTTATATTTAATGAATAATATTTAATTAATATAATTTATTGAAATATAATTTTATTCATGGATTTATCAAAAGGATTGTCTTAATTAAAATCAAATATTACCCAATAATGCATTTCATGTTTTTCCGTATTAAAATCAAATTTTTATCAAACTCATTATATTATAATTTGGAAAGTAAAAAAATTAGTAATAAATATAATAATTAATTTATTAGAAGTAAAATATAAATACTCATTCTATTAGGGAAATGAAACATGATCTTTTAATACACCAGTGAATTTCCTACAGGTAATGTGCCCAATAAAGAGATTCTCATGGGGTGGTTCAATGAAAATGGTTTGGCCCATGAACTAAATGACCATGAAATTATCCTATAATTAGTTTTTCTCTAGATTTATTTGTTTTATATAGGAATGGGATTGTTTATGGGGAAAACCTAGAGTTTTTATCTCCCTTGGAAGCTCCGATAATTGGGTGTCACAGGGTAGGATCCTATTAGTCAAGGTTGTCACTTCTTTTGTCTCTGTAAAGATGGCTTTATCATGACCCTTAATATATACTAATCATATGATCACCATTTAGAGACTATGTTTTCAATGGTTATTATGTTTAATAGATATTTTAATCTGATTGGATATATCATATAATAGTTCAATATAACCAATGTAGTCCATGTGTTTTCTATATTTACATTATATAAAAAATGCACATATTCATTTAAAAGGGTAATTTAATTTATAAAATTTTATGTCATTAAAAGTCTATATAATGCTGTAAATATCCCTAAATATTTAATTTAGGAAGATTTTTCAAGTCCCCCCCCCCCACCAAGTCATCTTTATGAATTAATAGATCCTTATAATGATTTTTTTGATATGTTTTCACCCAAAAAAACATCCCCTAAAACAAAAAGTACAAAACATGGAATCCCCTTCAATGACATTCCACCATATCTAAACATCCTATGCCATATCATAGATTATCATTCTTTAATTGATCCATTATTATCATCGTTAATCCATTTAGAGATATATCACACACATCAGACATGGGATAAACCATGGATCTGATATCACTATTAAAAACCATAAATTATCCACCTTTAAAAGGTTGTTCTAAGAGACTATAGTGGAAATCCATGGAAAACCATTTGGTGGTTTCTTTTGGCTGGTCACTTTTTTCCAACCCATTTTTTTCTATGGGTATGACCAATACATAAACATTTTAGTGTTTCAAAATACCAAGATTTAATTTTAAATGATCCCAAGAAAACAAAATGTCATATTAAAAAACCATAGTTTCTAAATTTCAAAAATCAATCAATTGTATTTATAAAAAGATTTTATTTAAATCAAAGGTTTTTTTTCATGGTTTTGACCACCAAAAACACGTTTTTAATGACTTCCAAATTAAAAAAAGGTTATTCATTCAATACAAGAATAAAAAATACCAGATTGATGTTTTATATACTAATACACATCAAGAATATATAAATTATAGTTTCTTTACGATTTCTCAATAATCAGTGGTTGTTTACTTGGGGTTTTATCATTACATGAACATTTTAGTTCTTTAAATAACTAGAAATTAATTTTTATTCATAAAAAGAAAAGGATAGCTCAAATTTATAATGATTAATTTATTATATTTTAAAAAATATAGGGTTAATGTATTATGATTTTATATCAATATAAGGTATTGTATTCATTTTTATCCTATAATGGATCTTTTTAATGATCAAAAAAATCATTAAAAATTGAATATTGAGTCATTTCCAGCACACAACACTTTGTATTTATGTTTGAACATCTCATAAATGTAAAAAATCATATTTAAAAGATAATTTTAATATTATTTCGAATAATTATGAAATCATATACTTTGGTTTTGAATTTTTAAAGAATGTTTTAGTGTTTTAATATAGGAAACCATTATTTTTAATCATCTTGAGAAAATTATTATATTGATTGGAATAGATTTAGTGAAAAAATTTAAATACTAAGTCTATGGATTTTTTCCATGAATTAATAGTAATTAGATGTTTTTTTTATTTTGACCCATTTTCACATGATTCAAAGGACATTGAAATCATTAGAAACTTATTATTCAGTCAGCCTAAGCACACCACACATTGAATTCATGTGTCATTTATTAAACACATAAAAAATAATTTAAAAAATATTTTCTTATGATTTAACCTTAATATGTGGGTGGTATATACATTTTTTACTATTATTAAAACATTTTATTGTTTAAAAAAAATAATGTGTTTTGGTCATCATGATAAAAAGAAAAATAATATTGACTGGTATAAATTATTTATTTTTAAAAATAAATTTATAATTACATTCATATTTACCCAGTAAATCATGGTCAATTTACTTCTTTTAACTAAATGACACATGTATTTAAATATAGTCATATAATTTAATAAATTTTAATCATTCATTCTAAGAACACCATATATCATATTAACGAGTCTTATTATCAAAAGATTAATTAATAATTAATATAAATATATCATATAATTCCATTATATTATAGTGTATTTTTCTATGTTTTTTACCATTACACACACATTTTAGTGTTTCTGAAAAATAAAAATTCATTCCATCATACTGAGATAAAAAAACAATTATTTTTTCAGTGTCTATTACTATATTTCAAAATTAATGTAAAATTGTGTTTTATGATTTACCTAGATTTGGATTTTTTTTATGATATTCACACACATTCAAACCATTTTAAGGACTATTAAATCATTAAAACTGACAATTTAGTTATTCTAAACACATTACACATCATATTTAAATTTTATCTTCTAATACCTATCAAAAATTGTGAATGATATCATTTCTAAATTTCAATTCAATATGAGGTCCTTTTTTATGGTTTTAACTATTATATCCATGTTTTAGTGTTTTTAAAAACTAAAAATTCATATTCCTTAATATCGATAAAAATAATCATTGATTGATATGGAATTAGTTCATAAATTTTAAAAAATCAATCTATGATTAATTTTCTAATATTTCATGATAATTCATGGTCATTTTTATGCTTTTGACCACCATGAGTGCATTTTTTAAAAATATCCAAGTCATTAAATAATTCTATTTTAGTAATTAAGAGTAAACCACATGCCAGGTAGATGTATTTTTTACTCATACACATAAAAAATAATTCAATTTTTGTTTTTCTTTGATTTTATATCAATCTCAAAATGTTTTCATCGGTTTTTACCATTATACAAACAATAAAGTGTTCTAAAAAATGTGTTCGTCTTGAGAAAATGAAAACATGGTTTCATGTGGAATGAGTTACTATATTTTAAAAATAAATATATGGGTTTTTAAATATTTTTTTTATTTTAATCATATATCATTTTCTTAGTATTGACTTATGAACACATTCTTTTAGAGACTCTCAAATATTTAAAACATACTTATTTATTTATCCAATTACACCAGACATTAAATTGATGTTATGATTGGTCATACACATCATGAATAATTGAAATAATATTTTTCATGTGATTTCACAATAATATGTTATTGTTTTATATGGTTTATTCCATTACATGAATGTTTTAGTATTTTAAATTGAATTTTTCATATGAAAATAATTTCTTAGATAAACATAGTTTAAGATCATACATTGTAAAACTCTAGTTTTGATTGTTGTCTAGGATTTAATGAAAATTAAATCCCATTTTCTTTGTTTTGGTTTATTTACAAATGTTTCTAAAGACAACCAACTCATTTAAAACTACTCATTCAATCATTTTGTTGACAATAATTGTAATTTAAACATTTCTTGTACGCTTAAACATAAAAATTAATTCAGATATATTTTTCATATGATTTCATGTAAATATGAAATAATTTTCTATGTTTTTTACCATTACAAAAATATATTAATGTTTAAAAACACTAAAAAAATTAGATCATCCCAAAAAATGACAATTCATATTGATGTGGAGTCAGATCCTATATTTTAAATTTTAATCTATATTAGTTTTTTCATATTTTTTCATCCTAATGTAAGGTAATTTTCTTATTTATCACCCATTAACACATGTTTATAAAAACTATCAAATATTGAAAAAATTTATTATATAGTCATTCTGAGAATATCATACATAAAATTTTTCATCAATCTAGTGATAAAAATAAATAATAATTCAATGAAATTGTTCTTATGACGTCACATCAATATGATATTGTGTTTTATGGTTTTCACCATTATTGTAACAACTCTAGAAAAGTGAGACTTATAATATTAAATGAAACTACCTATGTTAGGAAGGTACACCTTTATTTTTGGAATCCTTCTTAATTAGAACTCCTAAGTTAAATTTCATTGTCTCATAGTAGTGGTTAGGGTGGGTGACCTCCTAGGAAGTTTCTAAGGGTGTGTGTATGTGAGGAAAAATCACACTATAATAAAAAGTTTCTTTATATAGTGATTGTAATTTTTAATATAAGTTACCTAATGGGTAATAGAGTTCAGTGTTATAGGAATGAAAATAAGGTTTTATAGGAGACCTATAGGGTAGGATAACCAGGTTTATTCCCCATGGATAGTAATTTAGAGAAAAATGGTACCAGGGCTAAAACATAGTTTGATGTGCCGAGGCATGTCCTGAGATTGATTTTTTGAGTCCACAATGAGGTTGAGGTGCTTTAAATAATTAGAGAGTGAAACACCCCTAGGAAAGCTAGACTTTAAAGAAAAAATGATACTCAATAAGTAAAAAATATGCACAATTCATTTCATTCACCTACCTAATTATAACTCCATAGTTATGTGTGATTTGATTTGTGTAGTGGATAGGATGAATGACCATAGGGGAGATTTCCTAGGGTGTCCGGGAGTGATTAAATAGAACATTGAAAGAATATTTGGTGGCCTATGGGGTATTCATTAGTTATATATGTGACCCTAGGGGGTAATAGCCTATGGTTTGTGTGAATGAAAACCATGGAATTACATGACAACCAAGAGGTCATATAATTGGATTCATGGCCCCAGGATAGTTGAGTCTTGTAACAAATTATCCTAGGTCAACATAAAACATCACCCAACCAAGTTCACCACAAGGCCTCAAGCATGCCCCCTATATGCCATAGGCATTGGACAAGCAGCGTGTGACATCCCAAACAAGGATCCACATGCCAATTCCCTGAACCGGTTTTCCACATTACCTCTGGCGTGTCTCCTTATATGCTATAGGCTTTTCAGTAGTAGTGAGGTTCTAACATAGAAGTTGGGGGGAGTATAAACCCTCCATATCAAGGCATCCTAATAGAAGAAACAAATAAACAATCCAACATGATGATAAATAATAGACAGAACCATATCATAACCTATATAGACCAATATATTATGATGAACCAAAATAATAAACAATATATTGAAATAAATTTGTAGATATTTCATAAAAAATATATATCAAGTGTCAAATGAAAAAACCCAAAATAAAGACACTGATATCTCCTAAGAGGGTCCTAACACCAATCTAGTTCCCTTATCAACCCTTCATCCCAAATTAGAAATCTAAGAGAGGGTTGTTTTTATTATCCTATCCTACAAACATGAAGTCTATTTGTGTAACGATCAAGAAGAATCAATAGGGTGTGAGTAGAACTTAGTTGACCACCACCAATAGTGTCTAAACAACATCGAGTTAATAATATTTTATGTAGTTGTATAATGAATAGATAACAAAAATAAGGCAAGCAGTCTTCAAATTTAATTATTCTTTATTTAACCACATAAATATACAGTTCATGATGACCCCATAATCATCTATACATTCATTATCCTATGTTGTACTATGAACCATCCCCAAAGGGACATCACATTTTGGTCAATCATGGGTTTCCATTAATAAATTCATTTCAATTATATCATTCATACAATGTGGGTCAAGATTAGCGGTCTGGAACCCTATATATATTTGGAGCAACAATCTCTATCTCACTACTCAGTGATCAAATATAATATTGACGTTTCCATACACATCATTTAATTCACATGGTATATGTTCAATGTAGATTTATTTTTTCCCAAACTACAATTGCTACTAAGACATAGTAAAATGATATTGTGGGTTCAATCCCATGGGGATCGAGAGATGGAGAATAGGAACTAAGTCTTAGAACCCTTTTTGGTAGGATTATGTAGATGTTTGATTAATATTAGGAACTCTAAAACTAAGAGAACTGGTATTAGGGTTGGAGATAAATAATGGATCAGCTTTAATTTTAGTGTTCAATAGAAAACAAGATCTTAATTCAAACATGGTATGGTCTTATGGTTTAGGTAGTGAAGAAAGTAGAGTTCGCTATTTTTTCATAGTCTGAACAAGTTTCTCTATCCAAGAGGAATTTATTCTTTTTAATAGAGATAACTATAGACTAGATGCATTAAAATTTGCTTCTATGGAAAAGAGTGTCATAGTCTATTGGTCAAAGATTATTCTACATCAATCAGGAAACAAGCCATTGTCAAGGACGTTCTATTGAATTGGATTCAAAATTATTATTTACTCTGATTACTAATACTTAAGAATACCAAGATGACAATAAAATATTTATTTTAATAAGTCACCCCTACTCTCGATCCCTACCCTAATAATTTTATCCACTCATGGTAGAATCAATTACAAATAGATAATGAATTGAAATCAAGATCAAAAATCCTACCAAGGATGAGATAAAATGATTCAAAACATGATATGATCTAAATAAACCAACTAGAAAATATTTAAATAAAAACATGAAATATAAATCTCAAATAAAACATGATTTGAAAGAACAACATACTTGCAATACGAAGATGAACAAGAACAGCATGGATTCATAGTAAATTGCTGATTGAGATGAAGAATGTGTGAAATGGTATTGTATATGCTAATAGGGATCAATAAAATCATTGAAATTGATCCACAATTATTTTTTTATGTTTAAAAAATTAAATGGATTGATGAAATTCATGTTTTGGGAGAGGGAGTTGAAGGAGAATCCATTGAAATGAGAGACAAAATGAGAAATATCTAATAATTTTCATGTATTCTATCCACCGTGCACTATTGTAGGTAATTAATTTGGATAATGAATAATGTGTAATGGTTTTTCACATAATTAAATTTTGATCTATGTTTTCCTCTAGGATTTATTAATATTCGTGATTCTCACAAAAATCTCATTTATAGATTTGGAACCTTAACCCCTTTCACGATGTGTAATCATGACTCAGGACAAGTATCTTTATCATGGATTTATCTTTTACTCAGGAATTGAAATTAGAGGGTAAATTAAATGTTAAATCAAGTCATATATTGGATTCATGGATATAAATTCTTCACCACTCCACTTCACAGATTTTCTCAAGGGGTGAAATGCTACTACACATTGTGTAATGGTGTTTCACAATGTGTAATAGCCAATTTTGGTTCTTTTCTAAATTTTCCTTTGAAACTTTTGAAGCCTATTTTCTTCTGTAAACAACACATACCTTTAGAATTATCATGTAAAATATTGAAAATCCTTTTTAAATTACAGTAAATTTATGTATGATTTCATCTTATTAAATTTCCCCACAGTTGAACAATTTCTTATCATCAATAAATAAGATCTCAAGATGATTTTAAAGGTGAATTATTTTTTAAAATAGTGAAAATTAATTATATATATATAAATAGAACAATGTGAAAGAAGAAAATTTTGACTTTAGAATCATCCATATATAGAAAATTATTCATTCCTCATAGCTCAGTTCCTGAAACAAATTATTAATCCTTTAATTAAAATTTTTATCTATTCCTTGAACTCTATACACATTTCAAATTTACCTCACAATCATTTTCTCTCATCACTCTAGGAAAAATAAAATTGGGGTTATTCTCATAACCTATGTACAACCTCATTAATGTAGGCTTTCATTGGTTCCATCATCCCCACTTCGTAAATAAAAATACAAAATCAATGATCTGGTCTTTAGAAATTAGATTCTATTGACTCTAAGGTTGTGGGAAGGTCGGTAAATAGTAAAAAAACTCAAAAGGAGGTTATGATATGGAGTATAATGCATTAATGTGGTGAAAAGTGTAATGAAATGACTGTTGTGTAGATAAAAAAGTCCACTCTCCTATCATAACAAGTTGAATTCTATTATATATATCACATTAGAGAAAAAAGTTATTATGTTTCATTATTTTTCATTTTGTATTTCTATTTTTTGGAGTTCATTTATATGGAATATATCACATCCATCCCCTAACGACATATTATTTTCCAGGGGGGTCATCATTCTGGAAATGTTGATTTTTACCATCCTAATACAGAACCCAAATCATTTTCTTTTTTGTTTTATATTATTAAAAGGAACATGGTAGATGTTAAATATGACAATTTACACATTAATAACAATAAAATAGTTTTGGGAACAATAAAATACATCTCTATACTGAAAATATTATTTTTCATACATAAAAATTCCCACACACTTATTCAAAGTAACATCACGCATTATACAAAGTGAAGGGTAATATGGAATAATCATCTTTGAATTGATACATCCTATATGGTTATTCTTGTAAACTATGGGATTAATGAAGAAAATATGATTGGTGGGTCTCAAGAAAAAAATAGTTCAAAAAATATTTCCTCAATCATTTTAAAATTTCATTTGTTCAGTCACAGCCTCAATAAGATCTCAATGAATGTTTGGATTTGTTTACATGACCCAGGTGTCACTAATACATTTTTATCAACAAAGAATATTCTATTATATGATCACAGTCCTCTTGAGAATGGGAGTAAATAAATAAAATCATAAATAGCTAAGGGTATAAAAAAAAGAAATAACTAAACTAAAAGTAATTTAAAAAATATTGAATATTGAATTTATTTACTTAACTCAGAAGTCATCTAAAACTCAAAATAAAGACACATCATGGATTTCAAATAATTACCAACATAAATGTATCTTCTATTTAAAGTGGTTTATTAGTTTCATGTTTAAATTATGCTTTTAAATGAAAATATGTCACCTAGAAATATAAAAACAAGAATAAATTCATGTGTATTGAATGTTAAACCCATAAACAATCCCCCACACATAGAAGGAGACAGTGTCCACAAAATTATGGAAGTAGAAAGGGAGGGTTATGGAAGATAAATCTCAAATTAAATAAATGGATACTAGAAAATAAAATTCTATGGAATATAGGGTTCCCTTTAGAGAGTTGTATTACATTGGGAATGTTGAGCTATCTTTCATTGGTGGAATTGGGCTACCAAAAAATGTGTCATAAATACAAATCATTCACTAGATAAAATGTTAGTCCATATGGTTGAAGCATTTTTTAACATGAAATATTTGTAGGTGAAAAGTATGAAAATAAATGAAATAGATTTTATTTAAATGTGGGAATGTTTCTATAAAAAATATCAAAGTGACTCATGAAAAAAAGAAAAAAATTTATAAAAGGATGACTGGGAAAATTTCATAACAAAAAATAATTAGAAAACATATAAATATGGGTGGCCTCCTATAAAGTGATAACAAATGACATCGTCATATAAGAGGTTGGAGAAATGTATCAGGAATTATCATCCAACAGCTTGGTCTCTCCTTTTCCCCTTGTAGATACTCATTGTAGTGTCTTATAGCTATAGCGCTCTTTTGGAAGGATTAGTCACTTCGGCCATGTACCATGCACAGATCTGATGTGGAAGAAAAGGTATCATTGCTTGAGTGGTGGATTTTGAGTACAATTCTCTAGGGATAGCTCATGGAGATAGTGGACAACCTCATCTAGGTGTTGAGTCCCTTTTAAAAAAAGGATATATGGTGGAATAGGGTCATCGATATCCATAGATGAAACAGAGGATCTGTACAGGGATATTATAAAAGTGTATAGTTTGGAAAAAATAATCCTAGTAAAAATGGGAAAAAAATAAGTATCCATTATATGGAAAGAATAATTATACAATCCTAAAGGGTAATATAAGTAGTAAAAAATGATCATCCCCTAAAAGCATAAAATACTAGGGAAGGGGACTGGGGTACACTATGAAATATTAATATAATCAATGACATCATCATCAGTCCTCTCATGAATAGAGTGTGCTGGAAAATTCCCCATGTGGTCAATGTCTATAATGGAGGAAGGGGATGTGTGGTTATCTATGGATGATGGTGTAATGGTGATAAAATATATCTGAGTGATGGTTGGTGTGGATCTATTGATATGTAGTGTGGTTATGGGTTTGGGAGTGCGTTCGAAAAAGGGTACCTCATTTATTTGGGTTGTTGCTTGTCTGTTCCACCTCTAGACCTTATCTCCCATAAATTACTATTGAACAGTATGGTTAGTCAAATTTTATGGCACATTGACTTTAGTAGTGGATGAGATCGGAGTTTTAGATGAGTAGGGTCTAGACAAGGCAGGTGATGGGGGTAAGGGGTAGAAAACATGGAGAACTATATGAAAAGGACATAGAGGTTATGGGAGATCTGGTTAAGATTCTCTGGGATGTTGAAGTGAATAACCTAAAGATCTACTATATATGATAGGATGGGAGGATTAGTAGGATGTGCAGTTATGGTGAGTGATAAATGGGTTTTAAGGGGTCTATGTGAAGTGATGGGTGGAATGGACGCGTGGTATGCTACATGAACATCGGTTGTCCCGTAGGCAGCCTCTATAACTCCTGGTGACCATCAGTATATATCGTTATCTTTGATCTAAGATGTATCTTTTTTTTTTCATTTATTAGTCAATAGACTCAATTGGACTGATATAGGTGATTCGTAGGGAAGCGTAAAAAAACCCAAGATTATGGGATTGGTTTGTAATGAAATATCCTCCTGTTTGTGTTCCTCACATCCTCTAAGTATGAGTATTATAAAACAATTTGAACTACCACACCATTTTTATTATAGATTCACCCATGGATACTATGAGTATGAAGCAATTAATCAATCTAACACTACCTTGATACTCGACTCAAGAAAACTATGCATGTGTTAGGGATCTATATAGTATGTGTAGCACTCTGCCTCAGAGATGGCTGAATGTAGTGATCCTGGGATAATTATCAGTGTTAGAATCTATTTCTATCCTCTTCTATATGATCATTGAATCATATTTTAATGGTTTAAGATAAATTGTAGGGAATAATTGGGATGAAACAAAATTCTCATTATAAATGATGAGGCATATCCCGTATTTCTCAAAGTAGAGCTTATGAGGTCATCCCCCCAAGTCTGATGTGGAGGATTTCCATAGTGACATAAGATATTTCTGGAAACATGAAAAATAGTTCCCAGAACATCTCATCACACACCTCAATGATGGATGAAATATGTTGGCACTCGAGGAGTTGGAGGACCTCCTAACTAATTTATAGGCAATTGAGGATAGCCATATCGATGGTTTTATTGCTCTGCATCAGTTTGACCTATAAGCAGTTTAGTGCCACATGATTCTTGGGGTAGTATAAAAAGGAAACTGGGTAAAAAATGATGTGTTCCACATTTTATGACTCATTGGTGGAATATTGGGGCTTCTCTTGAGAAGTAGGATTCTCATAGGCTACTATAGAAATGGATGGGGAGATATGGGAGGTGTAGATCCTCCTGGGTGCTTCACCATAGGTGGATCATCATGGTCTAAAATAGATTCTACTATTGAAGGGAACAAGGTAATTATCTATTCCCTCATGATTATCATTGTATGTAGTGATTATTAGGAAGATTATATGTAGAGTGGGGTGTGTGATCTATTGAAAGGGAGGGGAATACTGAGGGGTGTACAGTCACGGGGTAGGGGTGACCAAGAGGGAGGAGTGGGGTGGGTGTGCGGGTCATGAACCCTTAGGTCATTGTATATTTTTTAAATGGATTTAAATGAATAGACTACGTTTAATTGGGTTTCATTTTGTGTATTTTAGATTTTTGTGAAATATCTTACCATGAAAATACACTTTGAGAGTTACATTTAAACATCGTGTAATCCTTTCATTTTTGTCAGATGGAAACTAAAATCCAATCATATGATCTTGGATTTCCTTAAGTTTTAATATGGATTATTATAACCTATTCATGGATAAAATTAACTATTTTGGGTTATCTTCTATTCAACGCTTTATTTAATGTTTATATTTTTATTGGTTTAGGCTCAGATGAATTTCAGGATGATGACATAGCCTTCATAGAAAGGTTCTTGATAGATTTTTAATCTTGGACCATTGAAGTTGAATGGTGGTCCACCTTCCTTATGAATTTTTATTTTCCTATAAGGGAATACTTGAATGAATTTGAATGTTCCTGACCATCTAGATTTCAGCTTCCCGTGAAATAATTTTAATATTGAGTTGAATAGAAGAACCTTATTTCTTTGGAAAGTGATGTGTGTTACAATATATTGATCATTCCATTTATTTATTTTTTAATTTTATATCATTTAATTTTCATAGGAATATTTTCTAATTTCCTCCAATTCATATAAATGCATCCTTTGAGCTTCTCCATATTTTTGAGATTCTAGATTTAGCTTCTTAATTCCCTAGTAAGAGAGATGCTCTAATTCAACTGGAATATTACATGGTTTTCTATAAACCAATCATAATGGTGTTATTCCAATGGGTGTTTTGTCAAAACTATTGTACACCAATAGCGCATCATCATATTTCAGAATCCAATCACTCCAAAATATGTTCACAAAATTTTATAGAATTTTTTTATTTCCCTATTTGATAATTCATCATTCCCACTTGTTTATGGGTGGAAGGGAGTTCCTATATTTTACCATATTCCATATTTCTCCTACCATCCTTTAATAGCGTGATTACTAAAATTTATTTCCCAATCACTAATAAGTTACCTGGGAAATTCATATAATGAAATACAAATTGGAAGATCCAAACCACTTTTTTCTATGTCATGTGTAGTAGCCACAGCTTCAACCCCTTTGGGGATGTAGTAAATTCCAATAATTACATAGGACATTCCATGAAAATTAAGAAATTTTCCTCTTAAATCTATTCCCCAAACATTAATGGTTTCAACTACAATTGTAGGTTTTTCAGGTATTTTGATTCTTTTTCCAATGGTTCCAGTTCATTGGCACCTATCACTACTTTGACAACAGTCCCTTACATCATGGTTTAGCTTGGGCAAGAAATCTCTACATTGTAGGACCATTTATATAACATGTTTTTCCACCATGTCATCTAGTTGGTAATGTATGAAACTTGTCTAACATGTTTTGTATTTTATATTTTATAATGAATCATCACAACAAGCCATCATCACAATGCTTACACAAGTGTAGTTCATCCGAGTAGTAGTGTCATGCTTCCGCTAAAAATATTCATCGTTATAGGAATGAGGGATATTGGTGTAAAAATATCATGGAAATATAATTTCAAATTTATTAAAACCAAGTTTGTACCCTTATGCTAAAAATGGATTCTTTTAGAAAGTTGAATTCAATGTCAATGTCATCATAACCAATTATGAGTGGTGGTGGAAGTAGGGATAGATGATCAGAAATCACATAGTCAATTCTCTTGATATCCTTGATGAAAATGTCAAAATAATGGATTAATTGGATCCGCCTTAATAGTCTAGTATTGTAATCCTTTTTAGACTTAAAATAACTCAACAGATCATGATCGATGTGCACAATCACCTTGTACAAAACCAAATAATAACATAATTTCTTGAAAGCATACACAACTTCTAAGAGATATTTCTATATAGTCGTGTAGTTGAATTGAGATTCATTCAATATGAGAATGGAATAATAGATAATATAGAAGATGTGACCAAATCGTTATCCTAAAATAGTTATAACAGTGAAATCATTATCATTACTCATCAATCCATATTCTTTCTCCCAATATAGTGATATTATTACAGTTGAAACTGTTAAGATTTTCATTAAAGAATTTAATGAATACCGATATTTTTCAGTAAATTAAAATGGAGTTTCCTTTGATAACCGGTGTGTCATAGAAACTTTTGCAATGTCTTTTGTGAATTTCTGATAGAATCCTACATAACCATAATGATCCTTATACCTTTTACTGTTGAAAGATCAAGTAAATATTTGGTAACATTTTTCATGGTGGGATAAACATCCATTCCATTTTTGGAAATTTAATGATTGAATATTATGCCTCTTTGGACCGTAATGTGATAATTTTTTCAGATTAAAACTAGACACTTCTCTTCACAGTACTACAATACTAGCTCATGATTATTTAGGAAGACATCAATAGATCTTCCATAGGCATGAAAATACCCTATGAAAATTTATTATAATTTCTCCACAATATCATAGAATATATGTTTCATGCATATTGGAATCATTTCTGGAGCATTCCACTTACTAAATGACATGAGGCTCCCGGTAAAGGTTCCAAATGGACATGTAAAAGTTTTTTTGAATAATCTTCTCGGTTGACTGGAATCTAATTGTATCCTGAATATCCATCTTGGAAACAATATAATTCATGTCATGTGATTATCTCTATAATTTTATCTATGATAGCTAAGGATAAAAGATATTTTGAAGTTGTTGAATTTGGATTTTTGTAATCCATACATACTTGATATCCAGAGACATTGAATGTTGGGATTAGTTCATCTATATCAATTTTTTTATTTTGAGACCACCTTTCTTATGAACTACTTGAAATGGGATCACCCATTCCCTATCAGAGATTGAATAGATTATTCTAGCATCTAGAAGTTTTAACCCTTATTTTTTTGGTAAACTCCTTCATCATTGGTATTAGTTTCTTCTTAGGTTGACATTTTGGTTTTTCACCTTCCGCAAGAAAAACATTATGGGTTCATAAATCAAGGTTGCTTCCTTTATTATTATCCACTCCCTAGGAACTTGACAGTTTATTCCCTTTCATGACTAACCGATTTTTCCTCATTTCATTGATATAGTTCATAGTTAAGGATAATTGTTAGTCCATCATCAATCACTAGAAAGTGAAACTTTATTGTAATGTGGAGGGTTATCAGTTCAAGATTTTGTGAAAAAATAACTGAGTATATGAAAGGTGGTATTTGTCCCTTTCCAAATGTTCTATATACATTGATTCCTCAACGTCATATTTCCCATATTCGGCAAGGAGCATCTCATAACATAATTTTTCAATTTTTAGGTAACCTTCTATTTAGTCAGTGAGAGGGATCTCTTAGAAATTAAAAGAATCATCTATTTTTTGTGTTTATTTTTCAATATTTAACACAACTTTTTATTTTCTAACATGGAATATACATATTCCTTGGTTCACATCCACTGGTGCCTTTCTAGTGTCTAGGAATGATTCGACTAAGATGAATGAAATCTATCCAACCACTTCCATTTCTAGATTGATGAAGTCTGTTAGAAATATTTACTTACAGACATTGGATTGGACTTCCTCATAAATTAATATAGGATAATATAGCAATTGGTCTATAAATTGGAATTCTTCCCTAGTTGGTATGAGTTATTCTAGCTTCATCTTCCGAAATACACTAATCATAATGATGTTGATGATGGAACCTAAATTTTACAATGTTTTTCCAATATTAGATTATTTTATTGTTCAAGGAATTGAGAAACTACCTAGGTCTCTCTTCTTTGGTGTAATTTTCTTTTGAATAATATTATATCGTTATTCATTTAGATAGATGACTCATAAGTCTTCCATTTTTTTGAATGGATTTTTTTAAGGAATTTCTCATTAGTGGTCATTTGAGTGATTGCCTCCAAAAATGGAACACTGATTTGAGATTTCTTGAACATTTCAAAAAATATCTTGTATTTCCTTTAAATTTTTCCTTGTCATTTTCTTTTGGGAAAATGAAGGGGTGGGTTATAGGGTGGTGGAGAAACATAATATTTCTCATTGGCTACATAGGGGTTTGGGTTTTTGTGGTTGGTGGTACCACTTAAGGTGTTATTTGGTTGGTCCCATAAAATAGTTCCCCAATGACTAGTGTATGTTTATTAGGATACTCATATTATCATTCATATATTTTGGATTATTTCTAAAAATGGAGAACTTTTACACTCTTCATAACCACTCCCTTTTCCTCTTCCCTTGGGCACATATATTTATTACCACATCGGGATCTTGTTAATCCTTTCGGCATTGCCTTGATGATCTGACCCATTTGATGCTTCAGATTTTGAAGAGCATCCCTTTGGTTTAGAATTTTAATTTCTTGGGTGTTCATCCTATGATCTACCTTTTGATTAAAGGATGATTGTATATTTTTATTATTTTTATGAATAGGTACAACTGGTTTTTGAGGTCTTGGTGGAGCTAGCTAAAATTTTTGTTGTGCCCTTGGAGGGAAGGATTTTTTTGCTTCTTGTTTTTGTGGTCAGGGAACATAATTCATTTGTGGATATCATGGTTTTCTGTGAATCTTAAAAGGTTTATGACCACTTCATTGTTGGTAATTCTCGTAATTATTCTAATAATGTTGTTGTATGGCCCTCTATTGAAATTTTGTGTGGGTATTTTTTGTTTTTTTACTTAACATAATTAATATATTGATTTGGTTTGTCATCAAAAATTTTTTTACATCCTTGATATAGATGTAGGTCATGGAACATTTTTCATCGATGAGATTACCTTAGAGGAGAAGAGGGTGGCATGGATGGTAGTAGAAAAGGATTCAAGATTTTTGGTAAAGGCTTCTACTTGTGTAGCTAGTCAGGTATTTTATTCAACATGGGGGATTCCACATAGAAGTGGTAGATGATAACTCTTCCATAGTCTGGAATTATTAGAGACTCTATCTAGAAGTTCTTGACCTACCTCAGGCATATTGAAAATTAGTTATGCATCATTTTTGGCATCAAAGACTTTGAGATTTGCTGGCCGATGGCCATGATAGAAATTCTAGAGCTGGATCCTCATGCCGAGTTTATGATGTGGGAACTTCTTGATGAGTTCACTAAAATGACCCCGCACATCCCATTATTACCCTCCATTGTCTTCAGTAAAATTCTGGATTTGACTCGACAATTTATATGTGTGGATTAGTGGAAAGTACTTGTCCATAAATTTATTGGCTAAATCATCTCAAGTCATGATGGACTTGGGTGATTGTCTTTTTAGCCTGTCCTTAGCTCAGTATCATGGAGAGAACGGAAAGACTCTAAGTATTATCACATCAAAAGACACTACATGGTTGAAAAAGGTATTACATAATTCTAGGAATCTTGAAATAATCTTATGTGGATATTCACATTAAATCCCAATGAACTGGACCATGTTTGGAATCATAACAATGATTCCAGGTTTGATCTCGAATGTGTGTTCCTAAATAGGAAGTCACACATTAGACGACATAGCACCATGGATAGACGCCAAGCCATAATCTAGGATGGTGCGTTCACGATGTCTAAGAAGCTCTGTATGAACTAACAGTTTCATGTTTTGTGGGTTTGGTTGATTTTTACCTATCAGATTGTTATGGTCTTCCATTTATGAATAGAGGTGTGTAATGATTTACCTATCAATTTCGAGTTTCAAGGAAAATTGTTCTTCTTTTTCAAGGCTCCATGAATGAGTTAATGGGTCCTGATGCATGCACTCAGCCACAAAAAAATTAGAAGGATGTAGTGGTATCCAAAAAAAGGAAAGGAAAAGAAAAGGGAAATGGGGAAAGGGGGAAGTAATCCAAAGTTATTGGTATTAGATTCCATGTAAAGCGTAGAAAAATATATCATTGGAAATGGAAACAATGTTTGATGCAAACACATGCATTGTATAACTTGAATATGATATTTTCATATTAGATATATCACTTCCCAAACTATAGGTTTTACTAAGGACTAGTATAGTTGCATTGTGGGGTCGATCCCATGGGGAATGAGAGATGGAGAACAATAACAAAGGATTATAACCCTTTTGGATGGGACTAATCAAGATTTTGATTATGTTAGGGAAAAATATCGCTAAGAGAACTAGTTTTAGGTGAGAGAAAAGGAATGTATTGAGATAAATATTGGGTTTCAATAGAAAATATGATCTTAATTCTAACGTGGTATGGTCTGGAGGATTTGGGTAAAAAGAAAAAAAGATCACTAGTTGATCATGGTTAGATCAACTAGCTTTATCTAGGAGGTATATATTCCTTGGTCTGTTGTAAGCTATATCTTAGATGCATTAAATATAGATTTTATCATATAAAGTGTCAAAGGATATTTGTTATAGCCTATAAGAAATCAATTGGGACTTGTTCATTTAAACATCCTATTATAATTGATAATCAAGTGAATTGGATTAAATGTTATTATTTACCCTGATTAGTAATATTTTAGATTAACAATATTAGGATTAAAGATTAATTGCACTCAATCAATCATAATTTCGATCTATACCCAAATAAATGTATCTACTCATGGTAGAATATATTATAAATAGATAATGAATTTAAATCTTAATCAACATGCCAAAATAGGTAGAAATTTAAAGATTGAAAAACATGCAATGATTTAGATTAACCAACTATGAAACATTCAATTAATAATAAGAAACATAAATCTCAAATCAAACACATTTTCAATCAACTACTAAATTTTAATAAGAACAACAACAATCACAACATAGATTCATCATAGATTACAAATTGACATTAAGAATATGTGGAACAGTATTGGGAATGTAAAAAGAAAAGAGGAATGTTGTTGAAATCAATCCACATTGCCTGTATTAATTTTAAAAAATTAAATGGATTGAAGAAATTCAAGTTCGGGGAGAGAGATTTGAAGGATAATCTTGAGAAATGAGAGAGAAAATAAGAAAAATCCATGAATTTCCATCCTTTATGTATGTAGTGTGATACTCTACGAAATTAATCAATATATTACATGACGTGTAATGGTGTTTAATGTTTTGTAATTATGATATGTTTTTACCTCAATAATTATTTAATCTACATTAATCTTGCGTGAATCTCATTCAGAAATTTAGAACTTTGACTCCTTTCATGATGAGTATTCTAGACTCATAATGTGTATCCTCCCTCGAACATTATCTTTCATGATGGAATTGAATTTGAAGGTTAGAAGATTAGTTTTGGTGAATCAAATCATGTAATGGCATCATGAAATTAAATTATTCAATACATTGCTTCATGAATTGCATCATGTTATGAAATGATTTTACACATCTTTTAATCATGTTTCATAATGTGTAATAGACAATTTTGGTTCTTTTCTACATTTTTTTCCTCTCAAACCATGGATTCATATTTCCTATAATAATAAACACATACCTTGTGAAATATCAATTAAATCAATGAAAATCATTAATAAAATAATAGAAAAATTTATATATGATTTCAACTTATCAAATACATAAATTAATTGGGGTCTTAGAACAGAATTCTAGAACCTATTGATGTTTGGAGTGGTAGTCCTTTTCCCACAACTCATTTTCACAATTCAAAATTTCTCATTTTAAACATACTAGAACAACCCAATGGTGGATATCATTTTCATAAACCCATTAATCAATCAAATTCCTAAATTCATTTATGAAACTTATGTAAAATTCCCAGTTTGTCAATCAATTAGAATTCATAATTCACAACTTTAAACGTATTATCACACACTAAGGATGGATACCATTTTAACAATTATATAATTTTTATTATCGTGTTATATAATACATACATAATAATGAAAATTGTGAATATCATAATCACATGGTAATCTATCGATTAAATAAATTTAGGTATAAATTTCCAAATGTGGAAATATAAATTTCAAAATTATATATATTCAATTAAAATTAATATTATGATATTTTACATTTATTCTACCAACCTCAATGGTTTTGGATGGATGTTCACCAAACACATATTCCCTAAATCTAAGATGAATGATAGAATTCACAATGACATGGAAGATATAGAACCGGACCCAAATATTGAGATCTCAAGGAACAAAACCATCAAAACCAAGATTTAATCCCAATTCATACTTAGGGTAAAATCCTCCCAAAAGATGATATAAATACAGTAGAGGGGTATGAAACCAAATAAATAATAAACCCCTTACCAATTAAGAGTGAATCCCATAACCGGATCTTTAACTCCTCATGAATTTGGTTAAATGAGATTTAGAATCCTCTTTAGGACCTTCAAAATTGTGGGAAATAGGTTTTGGCCAAGTTTTGATGAATTAAGGATAATATTTACGTGTTCATGAATTTAAAATAAAATTTTCAAGAAATAAAACCTGGATACATGGTTTCCTGGGAAGGGGTGCATGGTTTGTCAAATTATTTTCATTAACAAATCACCTCTCCTTATGGGTTTAATATTTACTCATAAGTAGAAAATTATTAGATAAACTATGTTCTAACCATCCATTTATTATATCCCTTTTTGTTCATTATTTTTTACATTGTGCATACAGCTTGGGAAAACCATGCACCATCTATTCACTTCCCAAAATCCCTCCAAAAAATTCCAAACTTATATAATTTCACTTATAACACCCCTAAGGTAAAAAGAAAATAGATATTCCAAAACTATGGTAAAAGAGAGCCTGCAAATAAAAATTATATATCTCTATAAAATGTAGGGATCTTACCATCTTCCCACCTTATAACATCTCTTCATCGAGTTTTACTCATAACACTCTTATATTCAGATGTGAAAAGTTTGGGCCACTGAGCCCACATATCAATTTCTCTCCCCCATGTTTCTTCCTAAACACATCATGTTTCCACATTAATTGAACAATCAACACATTCTTTCGTCACAAAACATTATCAATATGATTCATAACATGAATATATCTCCTTCGAAAGAAACATCGGTCACAATCTCAACAGCATCAACATTGATCACATGAGAAGAGTTGGGGTGATACTGCTGATGTTGTGACACATTAAAAACATTGTTCATAGAACTATACCTCTATGGAAGATCCAATCATCATACCACCAGCCTGATTCCCCGCCCCCAATATCAAAAATGTATAATAATCAGGGGTTCTATCTTTCCTTGTATGTGAATCTTATGGTGGCCTGACCTAAGAAACACTATAAGGAACACACATTCACCCACTATAAACCCAATGTGTTTTTTATATTGATAAAAATACGAATTTACTTACTCTGACCCATATCCATACATTTTAAATCAATAAATATTTATTTCATGTCTCCTGCATGAGACTATATTCCAATAAATCGTACCCACATACCTCCATCAAACATAGACATAATCTGAAGGAACTACTATAAGGTGACTCATATAGTTACATCTGAATAGTTTCATAAAAACTATTTTTATAGGTGAACTCAATAAGAACTATTTTCTTCTCCCCATACCAAAAGAAATCTAGGAAATGATCCAAAAAATATCCTCCAAAAACTAAATAGTACATCCTGACTACCAATCCATCTTTGGGTGGAAGACATAATCAAAACTATTAGCATACCAAGTAGCTTCTGCAAGCCATTATAGAAGCATGAAGTAAAAACTGAGTTGTAGTATGAAATTATTCTCTATGGAACCCTATTAAGGTGGACTATCTATTGAATATACATGTCCCTCAAATTATTCCCAGATAAATTAGAGAAGATAAAAAATAAATGGGATTCTTTTTCTTATTAGTACACAATAAGCCAAATTGCATCATTCTTCAAATGAATTCTTTTGAGTCCCACAATAAAATATATGGTAAATTAATCCCACCTCCATTTCAGAATGGAAAAAAAGTTATATTAAACAACCAGGTCGTTTATTCATATAATTCACTTTTTTATAGGTGGGGATCCATTCAAGAACCCTAAAATTTATATTTTCATTCCCAACCACCAATATTACAAAGGTAGGTAACAATACATTTTGGTCAAACATGATGCATCAACCACTTCAAGGCATTAAATTCAGGCATCATCTCCTATCCTATACACATAGGCATAACAACATGATTCCTGACATTGATGATCTCATCCACATATATGGTCCAATATGAAGATGACTTCCCACCTTCAAGGATTTATATTAAGGAAAAACTGTCTTGGAACCTTATATTGCCTCTTATAATTCTGGATCAATGGTATGGAATTCACAAATACTGATATGAGGGTCATCTTCAGCTATGCTTCACAAACCAAAATATGCATCTCATCTCTCAAAGTCACAATCTTCAACTAAGGGAAAAATATTTGAACATCCTATGTATGATTTTTCCATCTCAATGCATCAAAAACATTGTTTCCCTTCTTTGGGATATATTCCAAATTAAAATCAAAATCATGCATATAGTTAACCAATATCTACTACTAGAGTGTCAAATGTCATTAATAAAATATATTCTCTACGATTTTATAATCATTATACACCTTAAACCTTTCACATAATAGATAATGTATCCAACTATTAAAGGAATAAAAAACTGGATTTAACGTAAGGTCATGCATAGGGTAGTTTCGTTCAGGTGGCCTTAGACATCATGACCCATATGCAATAACTCAATCCCTAGAATAAAATCTAATCCATGTTCGATCATGGATGCATCACTAAACATGGTATACTCTTCCCCTGGATCCTATAAGATCTATATTGGTGTTATAGTCATCCAATTCTTCAAATCATTGAATAAATTCTAAAATTATATAGAACATTAAATCTTAAAACCCTTCATGGTCAATCCTAGAAGTTGTGCTGAAAATTAGTAAAATTCCTAGGAAAATATCTGATAATAACACACTAAACCAAGAAATATAAAGATATAAATAATATTCTTGGGTATCTCCCATGAAAACAATACCTGCACCTTCTATGGGTCCACTAAAAACCTATTCATTAAGATTACATGATAGAAGAAATGTACCATGTCGATCCAGAATTGACACATATATAGCTTAACATATAGTCAATGAGATCTCAGTGTACTAAGGACAATATCAAGATGTTGGGAATGATATTCATGAGTAATGGAGTAAAACAAGGTGTCATAAAAAAATAATGAAAAAATTATCCAGGTATATGTGTAATCTTTAGTTCAGCATTGTTTTAAATACAGTCGGGGAATTCATCATCCCAGATGACATCATAATTATTTCATATAGGTGATAACAACTTCTAAAAGAATTCCACTGAATATGAGAAGGTCTATCTCTCAATGGATGATACCCTGATCTTATATCTATCTTGTAGAATACATAATATCCTATTAACTAGTCATAGAGTTCATGTATACATGGAATAGGATACTGACTCTTCACTATCATTTAGTTTAATTCTAGTAATCAAAACATATATGCAAGGTCTCATCATCATTCATAGCAAAACAAACTAGGTAAATCAAAGTTGATGTACTCAGTTAGATAAATCCTCTTTCCATAAACTCTTTAGGAATAGTCTTGATCCCTTGAATATTTATTAGTTCCAATATGTAAGTTGGAACTGAAACTCTCTCCACTCGAGAAATGATCTCAATAGTAAAATTAATATCTCTCTCAGGTGGTAGTCTTGAGAAGTACTTGGGAATTATATCCTCCAACCAGTCCATTATGGGTGGAAATACATCCTATTTGACACCCCCTCATCCAACAAGAGTCATGTAGACAGGGTTGTGAGATCCACTAGTTGTTGATGAATTTTATATGCACGACATGCTTAGATACATCATTCTTCATTATGTACATAATTTTCACCCTCAGAAGATGTAATGGTCACTCTCATAAAGTAACAATCTATATGGGTTTGATATTATACAAACCAATACATTCCCAAAATAAATTCAAAACCTATCATTTTATGTATTTAATGATCCCATATAAATTGATAATCCCCAACTTTATAAGAACACTATTTTCATAAATAGATGTCTTTTAACCATATTGCCAATTGCGTATCAATCATCATGAACTGACTCAAAAAATCCATTGATAGACACAAACCATTTGCAAGGTTTTTATATATATAATAATGGTAGGATCATCTATAAAAATAGGAAATATGAAATATAAAATATATAAGAATAGTTCACTTGACTATCAATGGTCCAACCTCTCTATCCACAAGTGTAGGTTGAACTGTAGGCAATTTTCCTATCCTTGTTCCATGTGTTGCAGCCCAAGTCCACTAAGCTACACCACTCTTCTAATATGGTTTATCTTTCCCCATAGTAATAATTCCACTACCTCGACCACCAAAGCTGTTATAATTATATCTTTCATACTAATATGGGGTTGAAGACCTCATACTAGTGTTCTGGTTTTTCCTATCTCCTCTGCAATTACCCATAGGTAGAGTATTTAACCAATAACTTCAGAAGTGACCCATCCTTCCACAATATCAACACTCCACTAGTATGTGGGGACACTAAGTATGAATATATCCTAACCTACAATTCTTATGACAATAAATTTAGTTTTGCCTCTGAGTAACTGATCCCTCTCCTGGGCCACTTTTTCTCTCTCCCTATTTGACAAATCTCAAAGAGATGCTTCCTAAAATTAAAAGACTCGCCTTGTAGTCATATAGAAAAAACCAACTAAATCCCACTATAAGTATCCTTCAGATTCCCATCTGATATGGGAGACAAATTCAACACCTTTTAAAGATTCATCGACTAAAATATATTTACTTTTGACTTAATCCCAAAATATTTCCCATCTTGAAAATGTTTCACTATCATAGCCTCGTATTCCACAAATTCTACTATAAGGTGATAAAAATAAGTGAAGAAACTATAATAGTCCTTCACAAAATTAATACCCTAAGTCAACCTCCTAAACTCTTCTACCATCTTCTGCATAACCATATCGGGGGTAAAAGTGATAAAAGAACATCTCCTGGTTGTCCTTCCACTCCATATTCTCTAACATTATATCTCATTTCTAGATGACACACCAAAAATTTTATTAGCCACATAACATATAATCATCAAAGTTTAATCTATTCTCAATGTAATTATCTGTGTGGTAAAATATTTTCTGAATAGGCTCATTAGAAAACTTAGTTTCCTTAGGTCCTCCCTCTCCTATGAAAGTCATAAGGTGTTTCAACTAGAACTCTGGTGTCAATCCAGACATGTTATGCATAACCTATTATAGGTCCCTTTCCATAAACATCAAAATTATTCCAAGGTTCTCATAGAACTTCTTTCTAGATCCCTCACCTAGTAATATTAGAGATTCTGGCTCCATAATTAGAGGAACATTTAGATCCTTGTCTCCCTTCCATCCTATCAACATGATTCATTCTGGAGGAACATTTATACAATGCCAAACACATAACATTGGATACATATCACATCATTAACATAATTTAACTATAGGTATTTTAAAATATCCATAAAAATTAATCTCTCATTCCCCACCGTGTGGTCAAAATCAAGTCACTATCACTACCCTCAACCATCCCTCGTCTAGGTCCCAGTTTACAAAGGGTAAGCATTTCAAAATTCCATGGTTCTCATTAGAAACCCATTCATACATTTCATTTTACATATTTAAAATAATTTAAGATTATAATTTTCATATTAGGAACATTTTTAGGTAAATTAAACAAGTAATGAAAAGAATTATCATTTAATCAAATCACCCAAAACATGCTTTTTTATCAATGCCTAAAATAATTCATGTCATAATAATTCATGAGATCCTAGAATGATGCATGTATACACAACAATTATTCCATACATTCCCATGAATACAATCTTAAAAAACAACATCACACAAATAGTGCATCTCCCACGGTGAACTAACATCTTATTTTAATAGAGAATGTCAATAATATCAATCCCAACCTAGGTACTTGGGTTTCCCCCCATACATAGGTTGGCTACAACCATTCACAAGATCATGACCAATGCATGACTCATCCTAATATCCTTTCTACCATTCCCAAATAGTAATATAAAATAGGATACATGAAAACCTCCTTTAATACCACTTGGTGGTATCCCGACCATGATACCACATGACGGTGCCCTGATCCAGTTAGTCACATGACCTTAGGTGCACCTCCCCATATTCCAGAGGCTTCTGACTAACATTTATGTTCTAATATAGATATCATGGGCTGACCATACCCTAATTACCAAATTATAAAAATATCATAAATGAATAAATAATAACTGAATGGTGATAAAAATTAACCATAATAATACTATGATCAATAAATACTTGTATCACATGATGAACCAAAACAATAAACAATATCTATAAATAATGTTGTAGATATTTCATAAAAAATATGAGTCAAGTGACAACAGAAAACAAAAATAAAGACACTGAAAACTCCCAAGTGGGTCCCAACATGATGTCTGATTCTCTCATCCATACTTCATGCCAAATAGTCCATCCAACATAGGTATCCTTCCATTATCATGTCCTATAAAAATGAATACTAGTCAAGTACTGATCAGGTGCCTGAGAAGGGTTTGAGTACAAATAATTAGTTCACCAACAATGGTGTCTAAAAAAATAGTATATAATAATGTATTTAGTTGTATATAAAATACAGTATAATAATAAGGTAAATATTTTTTTCAATTAACTACTCATTATTTAGTCATATAAATCATGGATTCACGATGACACCATAACCATCAACACCTGTTCGGGCCATTTCGGGGTCTAAATTGTTTAAAAATGGATATCACATTATGATGAATCATGGTGTTCCATTAATGAATTCAATACAATTATATAATTTAAAAAATGGGTGTGTAGAGAAGCTATATGTCACCCCATGTGTATTTGAAGCAGTGTTCCATGTCCCACAACTCAGTGATCACATATTATATGTAAATATATTTCGGGCCTAGGGTGATAGCCTAGCACTTCATGGGTATTTGTAGCATCATTACCTATCCCACAAATCATTTTAAAAATTCTAAAAATTTCTTATCTATCCTATCATCACGCCCTATGGGTGGATATAATTTGGACAAACCCATTAGTTAATCAAATTCATATATTCATTTATCAACCATGTTCACAATTAGCAATTTTTCAATCAATCACAATTAATAATTCAACAATTAAATATTTTTGACACCCTAAAAGGATGGATAACAGTTTCTCAATTTTATTAGCTTCAATAATAATACAATTTATCAATTTCATAATCATGACATTCACCAATTTCATAATCACATTCCAATAAATATATTAACTCAATTTAAATTACAATTTCCCAATATGGAAAAATTAATTACATAATTACATAAATTTAATCAAAATCAATACTATTGTATTTCACATTTAGACCACCTAACTCAAGGACATTTATGGGGCTTCACCCATCCCAAATTCCCCAAATTGAAAAGAAACAATAGAATCACAATGGTTCTCTAGATCTCGAATCCAAACATATGATCAATATCTAATTGAAAAAACCCATCAAAACCAAGATATAAACACATTTAAGATTGAGGGAACAATCATTTGAAAATATGATTGAAATATAGTAGAAATATGGGAAATCAAATGGTGAAGTTATCACTTACCAATGAGGATATGATCCTTCAACCATAATGTTGATTCATTAAGAACAGGGTTAGAGGAGCCTTGCAATCCTCTATAGGATCTCTAATATCATATTAAATAAAGGAAAGATGAGGGGGACTAAATAGGGGTTAATATCATGGTGTTCTGAAATTTGAAATAAAATGTTTGGAGAAATAAACCTAGCACGCACAATTTCCATGGAAGGGGTGAACAGTTTGTTAAGATGTGTGCCTTAATATTGCACCACTCCTTAGGTATCAAATGGTTACTCCAATGTTGTGCATGATTTAAAAAACCATTCCCAAATTGTTAAAATACACTCTTCATAGGTTTCAATAGTTTTCTAGGGTTGGTTCACAGTTTGGGAAAATATTCCGCCATTCATGCACTGGCCAAAATCCCTCTTAAAAAACCAAAATTAATCAATTTCACCCACAAAATATGTATGGTAAAACTCAACCAAGTTAAACCAAAATTAGGTTAAAATAGTACCTCTAAATGATCACAATATATGTCCATAAATTGTAGGGATCTTACATAGTGTGGGTCAATAATGTATAGTTGGGATACTATACTCTCTAGATAGAGTGAAATAACAAAAAAATAAACAATCTCATACATAGGGATGAACATAATAATATTCATAATAAATAAATAAACACGAAAATTCTGTAATAATTGAATATAAACATAGATTCATATAGAATTAAAGCATTCAAAACATAAAATATTTGTTCACCCACTAGGCTGACCAAATATAACAAAAAACTGAAAATATATAAAGCATTTACTACCACCCACACTGATCCAAACCAAATTATTTGCCTCCATGATGATCATGTTTCACAAGAAATATCCTAAGACTCCACACAAGTTGATACTCTAGATCAAGAAACTCTATGAACCAATCCCATTCATCATGAAACTTGTACTCCAACCTAAATTTAGAAATCAGGTCTACAGACACACTGAGGTGCACATGAAGGGTGTCAAAATTAAATCTTACTTGGCCAGCCCCAATGATGGACCTATAATTTATAATTATAACAAGTCGAATTACTTGTGGTATTACAAGAATATCCAAAGCTAAGAACAACTTTCATGGAGAAATATTCTATAAATAAGGAGCATAAATAAATAAAAAATAAAAAATAGAGGGTTCAAGAATGACAGCCAAGTTAAATATACCCCCTCTCTACCCTCATAGAGTAGTTACAACACGTAGATTTCGTAACCAGATAAATAATATCACCCCATATAGATCTATAATAGTGTTCCAAGATGTCTAAACACAACTAAAATAAATTTTCACCATTAGGGAATGACTATAGTCATAGACCCAAACAACACATCTACTGGGATCTAGTAAATTAATAGCATGAACTAAAAAGTATTTAGAACATATTTGTTGATACCACTAGATAATATATCTTTCTCAAAGGACCTATAAAATGAATAGTTAATTATATATGGACTCAAAAATGGGGGATCCACACATAAAATATGAATCATATGGAATCTATAGATCCAAGAGAACAACAACATCCATGGGACACAAAACCCACTCTGTGAGTTCTTTAACACCTCAGCTACCTCTAGACACTATAGAAATGGTGTAACACTAAAGTTTACGTGGGTTTCACTAATATGGATCTCCCATTATCTCCCTATACATGTATAGAAACTTACAAAAATATTAGGAGAGAACCAAATCATAACTTTGTGCCAACACCCGATCTATAATACCCCATTGGTCTCCCAAACCAATATTGTGAAATGAAAATGCCTCAAACATCATGATAAAAGGATAACAAAAATTTGGAAAATCTAACCTTAACCCCATTGTATAAGAAACACAACTATAAAAACTACTAAACTAACATCCAAGAAAACATGGGGCCTCTCATAAAACCATAGATCTAAATATCCAACAAAACCATAGACTCTCTAGGACCTACCTTAGTTCCAACCAAAACATGGGTCTCTTACGATCCATGGGGTCATAGCATAGAGAAACGTCCACCATAGGTCTCCCTTGCAGAACCCAAACTCTTAGGACATGATTACAGAAACATCCAAAAACTTTTTTAAGGCCACAAAATGATCAAGGAAATAGATTCATTGTTCCTATACCTCATCTAAAAGAACTAGAAACACCTAGTGTGGATGCAACCCAAACACCCATCAATAGCCTCCAACTATTCCTTGATAAAAAATCCAACCAACGCGCATAAAAAATTCACACTGACCAAGAAGTTCACAATGTCCTTCATGAACAACTCAATAGTAGGACCCAACATAGGATACTTATATCCAAACCTTATTGTTAATCCCAAATAAGAAAATCTCATCTGGCCTACCTGACAAAAAACCCATCCATATGTACAAACTCACCCATGAGGGTAACCAAAAAATTCCATGGCACTCAGTAATCCATAACAACCAACTAAATCAACCATTATTAACTTGATTAATAATTAAACAACATGATCATCACCAAGAGTCCCTCAAACTCATCTCAATATCTAAACAACACACATCCATAACTTCAATCGCCCAGAATCACCTAAACCAATGGATCAAATAACTATGGTCCCAATCCCAATAGAAAAACAATAACTTCTATAATATATAGAAAGAAGACCTAACATAGAGGTACATGCCAGGATCTCATCAAAGAAACTACATAGTCATGCCTTTTATAATCTATCCAAAATAACCTCAATATATCTCCATGGATCATTTAAGATAAGCTGATCACCAAGCCTACAACCCTCACCTGGACCTTATAGCTCACAACCCCAACCCACTAGTGGATTCCCGAACAAAAAAAGAGGGGAAATTATCATATTGAAGAATAACAATCGAAGACACCATCCATACATCCATTGAAAGCTGTGAGGATTCAACTATCATGATATACATGGAAGAATACTTACAATTGACAACTTACTAATCCAATTATGTCACCTGGGTGAAAAATAAGAAAAATAGACCATTTTCATAAAAATTAAATGATGTGTATGTAGGGTTACACAACATTTAATCCCAAATACCCTCTCTATACAAGTACCCCTAGATGACTTGGTGTGTTATATGACTGAGTACATAGTGTACACGATGTGTAATCCCCACCTAGGTTACCTAGTTGTCTACCAAAAAAGGACTAGCCATGTACTCCACCTATCCATGTACACCTACATGGTCTGTTCACCACTAAGAATCTGGTAGTGAACCATATACAACAATGTTCCCCTGCACAGGGTGTCTAGATATGTACCCAAACACACCACCAAACCCACCACACTGTGTGTATTCTCAATTACATGTTGTGTAGTCTCAAAAAAATTAAATTTCCCAAAGAAAAAGAATAGAAAAAGTGTGTTCTCTAAACCACATACCATGTATATGGGATTCATCAATTTAAAACCCCCCAAAATTGGAAAAATTGATTGTATTCCCCACAAAAACACAGATCAACCCCCATATGGTTCCAAGAAACCAATAAAAGGAGCTAAAAATAAAAAAAAACTTCACTATAGGAATAGGAAATATAAAATATAAATTGGCCTACCACTATGTAAAAACCACCAATGCTTCGATTAGATCAATGATCCACAACTGACACATGATGATACAGTGTGACATGTACTCTGCGGTGGTGCCTACTCTTCTCCTTCTCAATCTTCTCTCCCACTCCCTCTTTAATCTAATTAATTGAAAGGGGAGAGGACCCATGGAATATATGGGAAGAGAAATGAAAAAATGGATAAATAAAAACATAAAAATAAAAATGGAATAAAAATACAATTAAAAATAAAATAAGTCTCAGGCCCAACCTAGTCACTCAGTACACGGTTATGACTTCGATAGGTGAAACTAATTATTATAAAATCAACCTATAAGATATAATATCAATAGGATGATCTAATTTAAAAAAAATAACTATGTGTCCATATGTGAATAAATTATTATTTAGTTATTTAAATATTAAATAATCCACCAAAATTTGAATTGATGATATTTCTACTAAAAACTTATCCTGGAGTTAAAACCCTATTCATGGAACAATAGACTGTTTAAAAAATTAATCAAGATCATATCACAAATGAATTTCTATTTTTTTCACCTAAAACACTTTTGAGAATAGAAATTTAAATTTCCCATGTTTTCAAAAACTTATGACTATGTGAGCCCTCACAAATATACCACTAGAAATGAATCTCTTTCATGAAAAGCCTTGATGGATAGCTAAATACCTTGCTCTGTCTGAGAACTAGAATTGCTGATTCTATCCTGAAAATCAAATGACCAATATTATAGTGTCCATAACTCTCCCAATAGCAATGAAATTTATCCAAAATAATTTATTGATCCCAACCCTAGATTTATCCTTAACATATATTCTTTTACCAATGGAATGCCACATGGAAAATGATATGTCCATCATGATATGAAATGGATAGACGTGGCCAAACTTCTCACCCTTGAGTTCCAACATAAAATCTATAACCATTGTGCTAAAAAAATACTCAATATGGACCATAACCTCAAATATCCTATGGTTCACTCCCCACCATAGGGAATTCATTAAACCACTCTCAAAAGTGCAGGAGGATGCAGGTTCCTGAAGGGGAACCCTAAAAACTTGTCTAACAATCCTAAAACCGTGAAGCATACTTCTCACAGAGGTCAGCCACAAGTAACTAGAGAACCATTAACACTAATCATCAATATATGGTTATCTATCTCATCCCATGATCAACCTCATGACCACACCCCACTTGAGAATTGATCCAAACCCACAAGGGTCCAACCACACCTCCACCATGATATCGAAGAGCCACCAAAATCAGGAGGGCTATGAATCCAACCAACCCTTCTCTATCAAGACATCAACCAATATGGATCATAGATTCGACATCAACCCACAAGGGTCTCAATACATCACAATATGAAGGGAATGTATCTAAGTCACTGGAAAACCTCTTTTAATAATATCCACATAACTAATCATGTGAATAAAACTTATATATTTGGTTTGGTGTAGTAGAATACCACCATGTATATAAAATAAAAAGAAACTAACGAGCAGTTTCTGAACAATTAAACATCTGAACATTAATTTTCAGTAAAATTAACCAAAATAAATATATATCCTGTCAATTATACATTTATAGAATGATTCATCAACACTATGTTCATGACCACACTATAATATACAAAGCTACAAAACATTGTAAATTAGAAATCTCATGTATTTCATACAACGTGAAATCACCCAACCATAAAAATTGTATCAATTAACAGAAATACCATTACCCAGAAACATGGAATTCCTATTAGAAATGGAATTTTTGAAACATAGGTTTGATATATATCACATTTCCCAACACATTTTTAGACCCCCATTCTACAAAATCTCCAAATCAAAAAACAAAAAATATATTATACCATTTTGTAACAAAATAGCCTAGGTAGTCCTAAAACATCACCAAAAATGGATCACCACAAGGCCTCAAGAATTGTTACCTATATGATTGAGGTTGTCAACTAGCATCCAGTTTCAAAATGTTTTATTTTGGAAATTATACCATCTTGTTAGAAAAAAATAACATCAAAAAATAACCAATGTCTTATATAGGAGAAAACATCAAAGAACACATAATATATTACTGAAATAGATAAATAAATATTAAAAGAAATATGGAATACAATCATATGGTATTAAATCATAAAAATAAAAAAAAATTGGCCACCCAATTAGATGAACACAATTACAAAATAGACTCCCTACAAAAATACAAGAGACTCTAATACCAACTTTCAATAAAAACATACTTGGTCTCTACGATGCTCGATTATCACTATCTTGATCCCCATCATCCACATCAGTGGCTCTACTTGATCAAGAAATATTGGGCCTCAACCTTATCCCACATTCATCCTATTCCCCATCCTGAAAGTAATCATCATGTCTCCATTCACATTGAGGTTTACATACACTGGGTGAGAAACAAATCTCAATAGGACACCCTCAATGGTGGATATATATAATATGATGTCAGAATATTTGAATGAACCCATGATATTACCTACTGATATAAAACTAAATATAATATTAATAAAAAAATAATTTTATAGACATAGGGGGAAAACAAAAAAAAACTATGATCTATGGGTTCTTGTCTGACACTTGATGTTATTATACTACCATCCTATATATCACATTTCCCAACACATTTTTAGCCCCCCATTCTACAAAATCTCCAAATCAAAAAACCAAAAAAATATTATACCATTTTGTAACAAAATATCCTAGGTAGTCCTAAAACATCACCAAATATGGATCACCACAAGGCCTCAAGAATTGTTACCTATATGATTGAGGTTGTCAACTAGCATCCAGTTTCAAAATGTTTTATTTTGGAAATTATACCATCTTGTTAGAAAAAAATAACATCAAAAAATAACCAATGTCTTATATAAGAGAAAACATCAAAGAACACATAATATATTACTGAAATAGATAATTCAATATTAAAAGAAATATGGAATACAATCATATAAAATTAAATCAAAAAAATAAAAAAAAATTGGCCACCCAATTAGATGAACACAATTACAAAATAGACTCCCTACAAAAATACAAGAGACTCTAATACCAACTTTCAATAAAAACATACTTGGTCTCTACGATGCTCGATTATCACTATCTTGATCCCCATCATCCACATCCGTGGCTCTACTTGATCAAGAAATATTGGGCCTCAACCTTATCCCACATTCATCCTATTCCCCATCCTGAACGTAATCATCATGTCTCCATGCTCATTGAGGTTTACATACACTGGGTGAGAAACAAATCTCAATAGGACACCCTCAATGGAGGATATATATAATATGATGTCAGAATATTTGAATGAACCCATGATATTCCCTACTGATATAAAACTAAATATAATATTAATAAAAAAAAATTTATAGACATAGGGGGAAAACAAAAAAAACTATGATATATGGGTTCTAGTCTGACACTTGATGTTATTATACTACCATCCTTTACCCTATCCTAGTATTTAAAACATGTGGATTACCTAGCCACACACCAACTATAAAATCCTAAACATCTAAAAAATGATTTCTATGATGTCTAAATGTGGTTGGAATGAATTAGGGAACCCAAGGCATAACCATATTCATATACATGAACAACACATGTTTCAATATCTAGGACTCCAATTTCAAGATTAGATCATATGTTGGGAACATCTAGGTTGATATACTAGAGAACTCATCAGTACTAAATGAACTAAATAATGAATCAATAACTAGATATGGGCCCAATAAGGGGGTTCCATACATAAAATTGGTAACATCTGGAATCCACAACCTCAAGAGAATAACAACATACAATGTACACAAAAGCCACTGTGTGAGTGCCTCAACACCTCATGTTCCCAAAGACACTCTAGCTAGGAAGTTAGAATAAACATGATGGGGGTTTTACTAATCTAGATCTCCCAATTTCTCTCCATTGTATTTTTACCCCATACAACCAATGGAGGGGAAAACAAAATAACCACTCAAAAGCAATGCTATATCCAAGGTATCGTGATGGTATCCTCATTATCAAAATAACATGGGAATCATCTCGATAGATCAAAATTACCCAAACATAATAACCATCCAAGGGAATCACCTAGACCAATGGATTTAATATCTATGGTACCCAAACCAAAGAGATAATCAAATACTTCTATAAACATGAACAAAAAGTCCCAAATCATAAAAAAATATAGGATATCTTTAGAGATACCACATGATGCAACCTTCAAAAATATATTCAAAAGAACGTCCATAGATTTCTAAGTTACAATCATTATAGGTCAATCATTGAGCTCATAACCGTCACTTGAACCTCACAACATGAAACCCCATCCAACAAAAGGATTCTAAAACAAGACCTCATGGAAATCATTTTTATAATTTATTTATATTCTGAAACACCATCCTTATGGCCTCTAAATGTTGAAAGGGATCCCCTATAATTATCTACATGAAAAAACCTCTAAGTGTACTACTCAAAATTCCCATTACGACACAACAATGAGTAATAGGAAAAAAGAATCAAGGTAGGGAAATTATATGGTATTTACTTTGGGGAACACAACTTGTAACCCTAGAGATCCTTCATGTCCATGTTCCCCGAAACCAATCAACTTGAATAATGCTAGGGTACACAGTGTGTTCCACCATGTTCATGTCATGTATTACTACTTGAGATACTTGGAATTGTATGACACTTGTTCTGGAAATGTACTCCACCAGTCTATGTACACTTACATGGAATTCTTCCAACTTAGGGTCTAGAAATAAACACCACATGCCCACATACCCCTAAATAGAGGGTCCTGTTGACTACTAAATAAACTCCACAAAACCCACTACATGATTTGTACTCTAAATTACATGAAATTTAGTCCAAAAAATTAACATTCCAAAATAGGAAGAACAAATGGTGTGTTTTCTATGTACCAAAAACCATGAACATAGGTTTTCCAAAATGGAAACCATACAAAATGGACCATAACATACTTTTTCTCCACAAAAACCATAAATGTACCCCCATGGTGTCCCCAAAAACCCACAAAAAGGATTAAAAATGAAAAGAAACTACATGATTGGATTTGAATCAAAAAAATGTTAAATGGGACCCCTCTAGATAGAAGCTTCCAAAGCATTGATCGTATCCATGATATGCATCTGTCGCATGATGATATGGCATGAACCAAGCTCTGTAGTGGTTCCTCCCCTTATCCCTCTCCATCTTCTCTTATTCCCCCTCTCTCCATCGATAACCCATAAAGGTATAGTCCTCATGAAATACAGAATAATACAAATGTAAAAATGGGAATTGAAAAGGAAAAAAGGTTTAGGGAACAAAATTGAAAAAGAAAAGGGGTCAATCCCAGCACTGGCGCTGGACGCAAGGTTATAGCTCACAAAGGAAAACCCCCCATTTCAAACATTAATGAATTGAAAAATTATAAATCCTATTTTCTTTTTAATAAATATCACTGAATATAAAATAACAAATCAGTTAATATTTAATTAATTAAATATTTTATATTTCTAGAATATTTAAATGGATTAGATTTTCACTAATATCTTATCCTTGGGTAACCACCCTATTCATCGACCAACATAGTAATTAGGAAGATATCATGTGATACTATCATAAGTGAATTTGTTATTTTCCCCTATAAATAGTTTTGGGAAAAAATTCAATTTTCACCTGAATTGAACAACACATGATTATACGGTTAGTCATAGTTATATGTGGGTTTTAGTGTTTGAAAATACTAAAAATGCGGTTTTTGACATCTTGATCAATGAAAATATCATATAGACATGAATTCAGGTCAATAATTTTAAATATAAGATATTGAATATTTTCATAAGATTTAAAGGTAATAAGAGTTCATTTTAATGGTTTTGACCCCTACCAAATGTTTTAAAAACTATAAAACCATTAAATACTTTTTATTTAGTCATTTAGAGAACACTTAATGTTGGACTGATGTTTTATATGATCTTACATGTAAAAAATAGATCAAGGAAATATTTCAAGTAATTTCAAATAAATTAAAGGATAATTTATATGTTTTAGACCATTAATTGAACATTATTATGGTTTAAAACACTAAAAATTCAATATTTTAGTGTTTAAAAACACTAAAACTTTAATTTTGGTCATCCCAAGAAAAAAATATATTGTATTGATGTAGTATCAATTAATAAATTTCAAAAATAAATATTTGATTGTTTTCTATGGTTATACATCAAGAAAAGGTAATTTTATTGGTTTTCACCCTCTAGCACATGTTTTCAAAATATTAAATAATTAAAAACCACTTATTTGGTCATTATTAGAACACCAAATGATGGATTGATATGATTTCTACTCTTATACAACAAAATAATTCAAGGACTTATTTCCTCTGATTTCATAAAAAACTAATGTCTTTTATATGGTTTTAAGAATTATAAGTTTATATTATTATTTTAAAATACTATAACTGTGTTTTGAATAATACCATAAAATAGAGAATATAGATTGATGTTGTGTCATGTCTTATACATTAAAAATAAATATTAATTTTTTATCCAATGAATTCATGGTAATATGATGTAATTTTATTAGTCATAAACCCATGAATATTATTTTAGAAGACATTGATATTTTTTTTAAACAAATAATTCATTTATTTTGAATATAACACACACTAAATTTACCTCAAGTATATTATTATACATAAAAAAGGAATAAGATACAATTTTATGATTATTTCATGTTAACATAAGTTGACTTTTTTATGGTAGTTACCATTACATTCATGTTTTAAAATTTTAAAACAAAAAAAAAGATTTTTTATCATATTGACAATGGAGAAATTAACATTAACATGAATTCAGTTCCAAAATATTAAAAATCAACCTATATTTGTTGTTATATTATTCCATAATATAATAAATGGTCATTTTCTTAGTTTTAACCCCCTAAAAAATTTATAAATTTTTTTATATCTTTATGAAATTCTTATTTAGTCATTCTGAGAAATATTTTTGTTAGAATTACATTAAATCTACTTATACACATTATAAATAAATGAAAGATTGAATTTATATTATTAAAATTATAGTAGAGTTTTTTTCACTATTACACTAGCATTTTAGTGTTTTAAAGCACTGAGAATGTATTATCAATCATCCAAAGAAAATAAAATATCAAATTGACAAGAAATCCATTATTAATTTTTTAAAAGTAAATAAATTATTCTAATAAAATGATTTCATGGAATTAGAGGATATTTTTTGGTTTTTACCCCCTCACCCATGTTTTTAAATACTATCAAATATTTACCAATTATTATTTAGTAATTCCAACAAAACAACACACTGGATTAATATCACGACCCCCTCCCACGAAAGATGCCCCTCCTGAGCTGGCAATGGTGAAAGGGAGATAATGACCCCCCGAGTCCCGCCTCCAGTAGGCCCCGGGGTGGCGCCTAGCACCAAGGGTATGATTTTTTCACAAATATGGGAGGAATTGCCCTTTTTATTATTTTTTAGAGATCGGTAAATAAGACAAGTAAACCACCAAAAAGTAAAAGAGCAAGGGTATATAAATAAACCCAAACCAATCCCACATCCTTGTTTAAACAATTTTATAACAAGGTACAAGTACAAGAAAGCACAAAGTACAATACCAAATGAAAACAAAAGTACAACGACAGCAAAAACTCCAACAGTCCAACTAGTAGGGTCCCGCACGACCCTGGTAGTCCACCTAGAAACTTGAAAGTAAACGTAGCGTGTGCATACAAGTATACTCAGTAGGGAAACCTAAAGCTCTCTTGCACAAGTGGGGAGACATCCTAATGTCCCGTGAGAACAACAGAAGAAACCTAGCAAGGAATTCTATACACCCAACCTCACCAGCCACACTCACCAAAACACAATCACAACTGGTAGTAGTAGTATATAACAACAAGAGTATTGGGTACCCCGCACAATTTACCTTTAGTTAGCTGCTCTTCCTAACGACGAACATCCGGACACTTCCACACTCTCCCCACCCACACACACCTGGGCCTCACAACCACGTATCCCGCCCGCAAACACCAGGGCCTCACAACCACGTATCCCACCCGCACAAACCTGGGCCTCACAAGGACGTATCCCGCCCGCACACACCTGGGTCTCACAACCATGTATCCCGCCCGCACACAACTGGTCCTCATCCCGAATATTCTTGGGAAACAGTAGAACCTGCCCGAAGAGTCTTGGACTAAAACCACCCCAATTGAAACATACCCGAAGAGTCTTAGGTGTAAGGTCACCTCAAGCCATCATAGCCTAGGGGAGAAGGAGGAGGAAGGGGCTAGTAACTAAGGGAAAAACACCCTCTCCCATAATATGGGAGTGTTTGTCACTAAGTGCTCAACATGGGTGGGGTGTGATAAAACACAAAAGATACAGATATATATATATATATATATACACCAACCACACAGCCCAACCTATAGCTTCTAAAAAGAGAAACTGAGCACGTGCCTCGACACTGCTACTACGAAGCATGCATACAACAAACAAACCCAACCCCCTTTAGATTTTCACATTTCAGTAGAAATAGTTATTTAGTTCCTTAACTATTGGGAAACTATCCAAAACTAACCACACCAATCATTCGTAAAACATATCCCTGCCATCCACAAAACAAGTTAGGAAAAACATAAGCAGCACAACAAAGTCCCTCTTATCAACCAACCAACCCCATTGATTATTATTTCCGTCTCATTACCACACCCCACCATTCATTAACTCTTCCACTTTTATTTAATATTCACAACCCATATCCCGTTCACATTTAAACCCAGCCCTGCTACCAACCACCATCATAACATTCACACCAACCCACAACCAAGTCAACTGCATCCCTGCTGTTCACCCGATCTACAACAACCCACGAAACACCCCCAACACATTCATCATAACCAATCCAACACCCACATGTTCATTATTCTATTTTGTTTAACCGGGGTGATCACACAAGGGTTCCATATTTTAAACAGTCAACTTTACGTGATTAACCAATTTCCACATTCCACAAGGTTTCCACCCATAAGAAAATCCAGAAGGAGAGGGAAAAATTTAATTGCGTAAGAAAAGGCCCCCCAATGACCGTGATTTTCAGTAAGTAGAATCTCATTCAATTCACAACATAATATCATAGGATATAAAGTAACAGCAATCACAACTTCCAATCCCCGTTTTATAAGCTAGTTATTATCTTTATTAAACCAGTTCAAAAGTGTCTCACATAAACAATAGAACACCCACCCCACATGATGAAAAAATTAAAGAGACGAAGGTAAGATCCCTACCTCAACAGGTTCTGGTCGCAATGCTCCCCCGGATCAACTTTAGAAGATGTCCGTCGGCGTCCGTCACTTCCGTTAGGTCCTGGCGAAACCTCCTTGGGTGGAAGTCGGAAAGGAAAGGTCGAAGTAAAGAAAATGGATCCAAGGTCGGAAGCTCTGCCTTGTCGTTACGATCTTGTGGCCGCTGACGGATCGTAAATCGGAGCTCGGGCGAAGAAGTTATGGAAGAAAGAGCCTTCGAGTCTCTTGGGAGAGCTCTACTCAGAGGAGCGGGGAGGAGAGGGGTGAGTTGAAAGGAGGAGGGGACCCCTCCTTTTATAGGCGAGAAAAGGAAAATTACACGGCGTGTAATTTATGGTACACGGCATGTACTCGGTTATTTCACACGGTCTCCACACGGATTCCAACACGGCTCCATGGCCATTGACTGGTCAACACACGGTTTGAGGGTAACACATACGCGGGGAGGGACTACACGACATATAGTTTAGACACAGGATGTGTACTCTCTAATTGCACATGGCAAGGACACGGCTCCAACACGGTACACGGCCGTTGACTGGTAACGCGTACGTGGGGAGGGACTACATGGTGTGTAGAATTTGTCACACATCATGCACCCATTATTCCACACAGTAAGGACACGGCTTGCAACACGAGGTATACCTAGAAAGGGGGTACACGGCGTGTACTCAAACTACACGTCGTGTAGTTTCAATGTTCTGGAAAGTGTGGGAAAAGTCCATCTTACCCTCTAGAACACTTTTTGACCTTCTTTTTTACAAAGGAATGGGCCGGAGAGGTCCGGGCCATTACACTGGATACCTCTTAAAACATTCTCGTCCTAGAGAATTCAAAAACCAACCCAGAGGAGCCCAACAAGATACCTCTTAGTGTTCTCGTTATAAGAGGAAGCCAACCAACAACCCTAATCATATGTGTTAGGGATTCCTTCTCCTATGTCGAGATATTATCCGCTTTAGGTGGCACTGACTCACCTGCACGGGTTTAATCACATCCTCATTAATGTGTCTCGACTAAGGTTCAGGTTTTCCCCTTTTCCACACATTCGGACATGTTACACACTCCCAAAGAACAAGAAAAAAAAGGTCTCACAACCAACAAGTTAATAATTCCATAAATCATGGGTATAGAGTACAAAATCAAAACAAAGCTCAGAAGAAAAAGGAAAAACACAAGTCAAAACAACTCCGGGTACTGAGCATGCATCTGGGTCTCCCGCTCCCAAGTTCTCTCCTCGAGGCTGTCATGCCTCCAAAACCCATGAACCAAGGGAATGGTTCATCCACGGAGCACGTTCTCTTTACGATCTTTGATTCTGACTGGTCGGTCCTCGAAGGTTGCATTGTCTCTCATGTCTAACTTTCCCCAGTCGATAACGTGGGAGTCGTTGTGTAAGTACCAACGAAGCTGGGAGACGTGGAAGACGTCATGAACTTTCCCTAACTGAGGTAGCAGGGCTAGCTGATATTCCACCTCCCCGACTCGCCTTAGCACCTCAAAAGGTCCGATGAACCTAGGTGAGAGCTTGTTCACTTTCCCAAACCTTCGCTGCCCCCGTCGAGGGGAAACCTTCAAGAACACATGATCCCCCACCTCAAACCCCAAGGGTCTCCTCTGACGATAAACATAAGACTTCTGTCGGTTCTGAGCCGCTTTCATCCTCTCATGTACAAGCTGGACTTTCTCTGTGGTTCTCTACACTACCTCTGGCCCAAGAGCACCTTTCTCACCAACCTCTTTCAAGAAAATGGGTGAACGACATGGCCTTCCATACAAAGCCTCAAACGGTGCCATGCCAATAGTCGAGTGGAAGCTGTTGTTGTAGGCGAACTCTACTAAAGGCGAGTGTCATACCCATGATCCTCCAAAATCCAGAACGCATGCTCGCAGCATGTCCTCCAACATCTGGATAGTCCACTCTGTCTGCCCATCGGTCTAGGGGTGGAAAGCAGTGCAAAGGCGTAGCTGGGTTCCAAAATCATGTTGTATCCCCCTCCAAACTCGTGAGGTAAACTGAGTATCCAAATCTGAGATGATAGTATTTGGGACTCCATGCAAATGCACCACCTCGTCTGTGTACCTATGTGTTAAGGTACTCACTGGTCCTGACTCCTTAATTGCTAAGAAGTGAGCTGATTTCGTCAGATGATCCACCACTACCAAGATAGAATCATAACATCACTGAGATCTAGGTAGTCCTGTGACGAATTACATCGAGATGTCATCCCACTTCCACTCTGGGACATCTAAAGGATGCAACAAACCACTGGGAACACGGTGTTCAGCCTTCACTTGCTGACACACTAAGCATCTAGCCACAAACTCCTCCACTGCCCGCTTCACCCCGGGCCACCAAAAATGTTTCCTCAGGCCTCGGTACATTTTCGAAACTCCTAGATGTACCGCTAAGGCTGAGCTATGGAACACACAGAGAACTCCCTCATGCATCACCTCCGAAACAAACAACCTTCCATGGAAAAGCATCTGATGTCGGCTGTCCTCTGACCATCCTTCTGGAGCGTTCCCCTGATCGACATGATCCTGCATCACTTCCACCTCGGAGTCCCCCCACTGAGACTCTTCCACCTGCTGCAACAAGGAGGACTTCACCGTCATCTGAAACAAATAGCCTCTAAGACCTTATACCCTTGCATCCAAGTGCAAGGTATCCAAATCTCCCATCACATTCCAAGCATCAGCGGATTCTCTAACTACTTCCTGATGTGACTTCCAGCTCAGGGAATCAGCCACAATGTTGCCCTTACCTTCAGTGTAAGAGATCTCAAAGTCATAGTCTTGGAAAAACTCGACCCATCTCCACTGCCGCAGGTTCAGGTAACGCTGGGAGAAGATATAATGCATGCTCTTGTGATCTGAGAAGACCACAATGTGCTTCCCAAAGAGTTAATGTCTCCTCAACTTCAATGAAAACACTACTGTTGCAAGCTCTAGGTCATGGGTGGCATAGTTACGCTCATGAGGGCGCAACTGCCTAGACCAACAACAGATCACACCCTTATTCTCCATCAGCACGCACCCCAGACCAAGGCCAGAAGCATTACAAAACACCTCATACAAGAACCTTTCCTCTGGAAACCTGAGTACGGGAGCACTGGCAAACTTCTCCTTCAGGTAGTCAAAAGATTTCTGGCACTGCTCGATCCATAGGAAGACCTTGTTCTTCCTCGTCAAAGCTGTCAATGGAGTAGCAACTCGAGAGAATTCCGAAACAAACCTCTGATAGTAACCTGCTAACCCTAGGAAACTACGAACTTCTACCACGCTCTTGGGTGCTTCCCAAGGAAAAACTACCTCCACCTTCGATGGGTCCACCGATACTCCATGCTGAGACACCACATGCCCAAGGAAGTGTACTTATTGCATCAAAAACATACACTTAGACAATTTCCCGTAAAGCCGGTGGTGTTGAAGGACTTCCAAGACTGCCCTGAGATGCTAAACGTGCTCCTCCTTTGATCTTGAGTTGATCAGGATGTCATCGATAAACACAATGTCGAACCGGTCCAGAAACTCTCAGAAGACAAAGTTCATAAGTCCCATGAACACAGCTGATGTATTCGTAACTCCAAACGGCATCACTACAAACTCTAAGTGCCCATACCTGCACCTGAAAGCCGTATTCGAGATGTCACTGTCCTTTAAACTTAGCTGATGATATCCAAATTGCAGATCAATCTTGGAAAACCAACCTGCTCCCCTCAGCTGGTTGAAGAGATCATTTATCCTTGGGAGGGGGTAACGGTTCTTGAACGTTACCTGGTTCAACCTTCGGTAGTCTATGCATATCCTAAGACCACCATCTTCCTTCTCTACGAAAAAAACTAGAGCACCCCATGGGGACACGCTGGGTTGAACAAAACCCTTCTCCATCATATCTTCAATCTGAATCTGCAACTCCCACAACTCCGAAGGTGCCATCCGATAAGAGGCCATCAAAATCGGATGGGCACCAAGCTGTAAGTCTATCCCGAACTCAACATCACGTTGGGGGGGGGGGGGTAGAGTCACAACCTCCTCAGGAAAAACATTGAGGAACTCCCCAAAAACCTCTGGGACATCCATCATATCTGTATCAGCTGGAACCACTGATAACCCGCCTAACAAGGAAAGGAGAGGATCCACATGCGGACTTCCTGCCTGATAGCTCCTCTCACCAACAAAAGATACGCGCTACCCATCCACGTCGGAGAACACGACTCTTCTCCTAAAGCAGTCGATAACGGTACTAACAGAAAACAACCAGTCGATGCCTAAGATGACATCGTATGGCTGCATCTGTAAAAGAAGAAGGTCCCCACTAGATCAATGTGGTCTCAACGTCATCCCACATCCCCGAAAAACACAAGATACACTGGTCTGGCCTCCAACTGGTGTACTTAGTACCAGTGGTACGGAAAGTCTCTCTACGTCTAGTCCCAAAGAATGGGCTAGACTAGGTGCAACAAAGGAGTGCGAAGCTCCCAAATCGAACAAAGCTGAAACAAGAGTGCTGAACAAACAAATCGTACCTCGCACCACCTCTGGTCTTGCTGGAGGTGCCAACTCCCCTGCGTGAAACTATCCACACCCAGCTCCTCTGCCTCTCTAATTTCGATTAGGTGTCATAGTGGTACGGTTAACAAATAACCCCTAAGCCTGAGTAGTAAGAAAAAACTCAATGTTTTATTTTATCATTTTATTCAAATTTCTTTCCCAGAACACCCAAATCATGTATAACACAATCATGATGATGCATGTACCTTCCCTAGGGTCTCTACCCTGCAATCAATGTAGCCTCACTTAGTCGTTCGGTAGGCTCAGAGTCCTTGCATCGGATCACGGGGGGGGCCTAAAATCTCGTTTCCTAACCGTTCTTCCCTAGACTATGTCACACACAAAGGTTAACTAACACTATTTCCTTACCATCCCATGCAATCCTCACTGTGCCTAACTCCAGACTCCATCCTATCTTTCAACCATCAGCTCTGATACCATTCTCTCACGACCCCCTCCCACCAAAGATGCCCCTCCTGAGCTGTCAATTGCGAAAAGGAGATAATGACCCCCGAGTCCCGCCTCCAGTAGGCCCCGGGGTGGCGAATAGAACCAAGGGTATGAGTTTTTCACAAATATGGGGGCATTACCCTTTTTATTAATTTTTAAAGATCGGGAAATAGGACAAGTCAACCACCAAAAAGGAAAAGAGCAAGTGTATAGAAATAAACCCAAACCAATCCCACATGCCTGTTTAAACAATTTTATAACAAGAGAAAAATACAAGAAAACAAAAACTACAATAGCAAAAGAAAACAAAGGTACAACAACAGCAACAACTCTAACTGTCCGACTAATAGGATCTCGCATGGCCCTGGTAGTCCTCCTGGAAACCTGAAAGTAAACATAGGGTGATCATACAAGTATACTCAGTAGGGAAACCTAAAGCTCTCGTGCACAAGTGGGGAGACATCTTAATGTCCCTTGAGAACAACCGAAGAAACCTAGAAAGGAATTCTATCCACCCAACCACACCAGCCACACTCACCAAAACATAATCACAACAGGTAGTAGTAGTATATAAGAACAAGAGTATTAGGTACCTCAAACCATTTCCCTTTAGTTAGATACTCTTCCTAACGATGAACATCCTGACTCTGCCACACTCTCCCCGCCCGCACACAACTGGGCCTCACAACCACATATCCCGCCCGCACAGACCTGGGCCTCACAACCACGTATCCCGCACGCACACACCTAGACCTCACAAGGACGTATCCCGCCCGCACACACCTGGGCCTCACAACCACGTATCCCGCCCACACACACCTGGGCCTCAGAACCACATATCCCACCCACACACACCTGGGCCTCATCCCGAAGATTCTTGTGAAATAGTATAACCTGCCCGAAGAGTCTTGGGATAAAACCACCCCAATCGAAACCTACCCGAAGATTCTTAGGTGTATGGTCGCCTCATGCCATCACAGCCTAGGGGAGAAGGAGTAGGAAGGAGCTATTAACTAAGGGAAAAAACCCTCTCCCATAAAATGGGTGTGTTCGGCACTAAGTTCTTAACATGGGTGAGGTGTGATAAAACACAAAAGATACATATATATATATATATATACCAACCATACAGCCCAACCTATGGCTTTTAAAAGGAGAAACTGAGCACGTGCATCGGCACTACTACTACGAAGCATGCATACAACAAACAATCCCAACCCCCTTTAGGTTTTCACATTTCAGTAGAAATAGTTATTTAGTTCCTTAACTACTGGGCAACTATCCACAAGTAACCACACCAATCGTTCGTAAAACATATCCCTGCAATCCACAAAAAAAGTTAGGAAAAACATAAGCAGCACAACAAAGTCACTCTTATCAACCAACCAACCCCATTGATTATTATTTCTGTTTCATTACCACGCCCCACCATTCATTAACTCTTCCACTTTTATTTTATATTCACATACCATAGCCCGTTCACATTTAAACTCAGCCCTGCAGCCCCACTGCCAACCACCATCATAACATTCACACCAACCCACAACCAAGTCAATCGCAGCCCTGTTGTTCACCTGATCCACAACAACCCAAAAAACACCCCCAACACATGCCTCGTAACCAAGACAACACCCACGTGTTCAATATTCCATTTTGTTTAACCGGGGTGATCACACCAGGGTTCTAGATTTTAAACAGCTAACTATACGTGATTAACCAATTTCCACATTCCACAAGGTTTCCACCCATAAGAAAATCCAGAAGGAGAGGGAAACATTTAATTGCGTAAGCAAAGGCCCCCCAACAACCATGATTTTCAATAGGTAGAACCTCATTCAATTCAGAACATAATATCACAGGATATAAAGTAACAACAATCAAAACTTCCCATCCCTGTTATATAAGCCAGTTATTATCTTTATTAAACCGGTTCAAAACTGTTTCATGTAAACAAAAGAACACCCACCCTACATGATGCACAAATTAAAGAGACGAAGGTAAGATCCCTACCTCAACAGGTTATGGTCGCAACGCTCCCCCGGATCAACTTTAGAAGACGTTTATTGGCGTCCGTCACTTCCATCAAGCCCTGGAGAAACCTCCTCAGGTGGAAGTCGTAAAGTAAAGGCCGAAGGAAAGACAACAGATAAAAGTTCTGAAGCTCCGCCTCGTCGTTACGATCCCGTGGCCATAGACGGATCGTAAATCAGAGCTCAGACGAAGAAGTTGTGGAAGAAAGAGCCTTCGAGTCTCTTGGGAGAGCTCTTCTCAGAGGAGAGGGGAGGAGAGGGGTGAGTTGAAAGGAGGAGGGGACCCCTCCATTTATAGGCGAGAAAAGGAAAAGTACACGGTGTGTAATTTATGGTACACGGCATGTACTCGGGTATTTCACACAGTCTCCACACGGCTTCCAACATGGCTCCACGACTGTTGACTGGTCAACACATGGTTTGAGGGTAATGCATACGCGGGGAGGTACTACACGGCGTATAGTTTAGACACACGGCGTGTACTCACTTATTGCACACGGAAAGGACAAAACACCAACATGGTACACGGGCGTTGACTGATAACGCATACGTGGGGAGGGACTACACGACGTGTAGAACTGGTCACACAGCATGTACCCATTATTCCACACAACAAGGACACGGATTACAACACGGGGTTTACCCGGAAATGGGGTATACGACGTGTAATCAAACTACACGGCATGTAGTTTCAAAGTTTTGGAAAGTGTTGGAAAAGTCCATCTTACCCTCTAGAACACTTTTTGACCTAATTTTTGACAAAGGAATGGGCCAGAGGGGTCTGGGCCATTACAATTAATGATTTTTCAATTCATACACATTAAAAATAATTAAAAAATAGTTTCTTTTATTCTATGTAAATATGAGGTCATTTTATATGGTTTTGACCTTTACATGCAAGTTCATGAATTTTAAAACACTAAAAATTATTTTTCAATCATCCATAGAAAATAAAAAACCCAAATTTAGGCGACATTAGTTATTATATTTTTCAAATAAATATTCACTATAAATCCTATGATTTCACAATAAGTACAGGTCGCTTGATTGGTTCCTCCCCCCAGAGACAAATTTTTAAAGACTTTAATATCTTTAAAACTACTTATATAGTCATTTTGGGCACATAGAATGTCTTGTGGAGGAGAAATCTACTTATACACATCAAAAATATTTAAATGATTATTTTACAAGGATTTTATGATAATATAACATCTGTTTGTAAGACATTGATCATTACACAAACACATTTTTATTTAAAAAAATGAAAAATATATTTTTAAACACCTAGAGAAAATGAAAACGTAGAATTACATGAGGTATGTTACTACAAAATAAAAAATAGTTTTTTCTTTTTTTCCTATGAATTAATTGAAATTAGAGGTCATTTTCTTGTTTTTTAACCCTTGAACATGTTTTTAAAGACAGTAAAGTCAATGAAAACTATTAATTTAGTAACTATCATCATATCACAAGTCTAGTTATCAATATTTCTTCTCATAAACATTGTAAATAATTCATTATCAATTTCAATATCAATTCACATCAATACAATGTTTTTTCTATGATGTGGAAAATTTGACACGCCTTTTAGTTTTTTAAAACACTAAAAATTCATATCTTCTCATCATATAAAAAGTAAATCTCAGATTAACATGGTGTAAGTTATTATATGTCACAAATAAATATGGTATTGTTTTCTTAAGATTACATGATAATAAAATATTTTTTACTTCATTTTGACACCCACATGAATCTTTAATGGATTTAAAAATCATCAAAAACATTATATTTTTAAATTTTGACCACATCACATCTTAGATATACATTCCATAAACTAATAAACACTAAAAATAATTGAATGAGAATTTTCAAGGTATTTAACATCACTCTGAGGTCATTTTCTATGCCTTTCACCAATAGAACCATTATTTAGGGTTTCAGAAATCATAATTTTTATATGATCCCAAATAAGATATAACTCAAATTAATGATGTGATAACTCCTATATTTCATAAATGAATATATAGTAGTTTTATTATGATTTCACAGAAATAATAGATCATTTTCTTTTATTTTATCATTGGAAACACATTTTAATATTTTTCAAATAATTATAAACTATGTATTCAATTATTGTATCTGAAATACATGTCATACTAATTTTTATTTTACTTTTACATGTCATTTAGAATTCAAATAATTTTTTCTTTTGATTTCTCTTCAATTTGAGGACATTAGCAGTGTCTGTGGACATTTAATTAACGTTTTAGTGCTATAGAACCCTAAAAATGTATTTTAGTTCATCCCAGGAAAACAAAAACTAAAATTAACATTGTATTAATTATTAGATATTAAAAGTAAACCTACTATTTTTTAATATAATTTAATGGTAATATGAAAAAAAAAAATTGGTTTTGATCCCCTAATGGATGTTCTTAAAGAATATTAAATATTTTAAAACTACTTATTAACTCTTTTAGAATGAATTTCATGTATTATTTACAATTTTCTCTAGTCATATACATAAAAATAATTAGATGAAGGTTTTCCTACTATTTAACTAAAATTAGTCATCATTTTAAATAGATTTGACTATTTTATAAATTTTCTAGTTTTTTTAGTGGAATAAATGTGTTTTAAATTGTACCAATAAAATGAAAAAATTATTTTAAATGTAGTAATTTCCTACATTTTAAAAATAAATATACATTTTTTATATGATTTCACATTATTCATATGTTGATTTCTTGGATTTTACCCCGTGAATAAAGTTTTTAAAGAATGTAAAAACATAAAAATATCATATTAATTAATTATAATCACACCAATCATCCAGTTGTTATGAAATAAACACATTCATTATAAAAATAATTACAATATATCATAATTATTTTACATCAATTAAAGTAATTTCCCTATGTTTTTGTCCATTGCATGCATGTTTTGATGTTTTAAAGAACTAAAAATTCATTTTCAGTCATCCTGAGAGAGAAAATAAACAAATTGATGTGGTTTTAGCTCCTACAATTCTCAAGTTAATCTAATGTTTTTTTATATGATTTTATAACAATAAAATGGGGGTTGATGGGATCTGAACCACTAAATCACATTTTTCTAGACAATGGAATGATTAAAAATAGATTATCTAGTCATTCTAAGAACAAAACATGTTAAATTTTGATTAATTATACTCTTAAGTTTCATAAATAATTTAATAATAGTTTTACACTGATTTCTTGTGAACTCAAGGACATTTTATATGATTTTAACCATTACAGGAATGTATTAATATTTTTTAATCATTAATTTTTTTGACCATCTTGATAAAAAAATAGCTCAAATTGATGTAGAATTACTTCCTACATTTGAAATATCAACATACCACTGTTTTTCTAAGATTTCACCATAATCAGTGGTAATTTTATGGTATTTAACACGTGATGCATGATTTTTTAGATGGATAAATATTTAAAAACTACCTTTTCAATAATTTTTTATACATCACATATCATACTAATGGTCTATTTGCATGTACTTGTCATAAATAACCCAAATAAAAATTTCCAGTGATTTCATATCAATCTGAAGCTATTTTATATGGTTTTAACAGTTATGTGTTTCTATTTTTTGATTTATAACACTAAAAATTATTTTTCTATCATAAAAAGAAAAATAAATCACATTAATATATGTTATGTTTATACATTTTAAAAATAAATCTAAAATTGTTTTCACATGATTTTATGATAGCACATGTTCATTTTCATGGTTTTAACCCATTGATGTATGTTTTCAAAAAATATAAAATATTGAAAAACATATTATATTATCATTATTATCACACTACATATATTATTAATGATTTATGTACTCCTACATTTGAATACTAATTCTGTTATGGTTCACTTATGATTCCATGACAATCTGAGGTTGTTTTGAATGATTTTGATCATTACGTGTGCATTTAGGGTACAAAACACCAAAAATTCATTTCCAATTATACCATGAAAATAGAATATAAAATATATATTTATTGTGTTCATTAATTTTATGGAAAAATATATTCCGATTTTTCTATGATTTCATAGAAAATAGAGATTATTTTCATTGTTTTAATCACCTATCTCAGGTTTTTTAATACCACTAAATATATAATAAATGATTCTTCAGTAAGTTTTAGCACACTAATGGTTAAATTATTTATTTATCTACTCATAAAAGTAAAATAATAATTAAAAGACTGTTCTTTGTGGACGTAAATTTATTTGGAGGTCATTTTATAAGGTTTTTTTCATAACATATATCTTTTTGTGTTTTAAAACACTAAATAATATTTTCCATCCCCATGAGAAAACATCAATGTGGATTGATGAGGTGTATATTTCTACAATTTAAAAATAAATCAATGATTTTTTCTTATTATTTCATAACAATATGAGTTTTTTTCATTGTTTGGACCCCATAATGAACATTTTTATATACTTTCAAATCATTTAAAATGATTATTTCAACATTTCGAGCTCACCAACATTTTAATTTACATTCCATCAACAAATACACATAATAATTAATTTATATTTATTTTTTCAATAGTTTAAAATAATTTTAATTTTATTTATTATGATTTATCTATTACGCACATGGTTTGGGGTTTTAAAAAACTAAAAATATGCTTTCAGTATTCACAATACAATGAAAATAGATATTTTTGTAGACATAATCCATGAAATTAAAAAAAAATATATAGTTGTTTTAATTTGATTTCTGACCAATAATAAGTTATTTTATTAGTTTTTATCCCTAGATGACCATTTTCAAAGATAATAAATTCATTAAATACTAGTAATTTAGTCAATTTGTGAACACCAAACATTAGATTGAAATTTTATTTACTTATACAAATCACAAATACATCAATGATATTTTCCCTTTGATATTTTCAAAGATAATAAATCCATTAAATAAAATTTTTAAATTTTATCTGATAAAATTGAATTAAATTTTGAATTAAAAATATCAAAATTAAATTAGGATGAAATTTTAGTAATTTTCTGAAAAGTTTTAATTTTTGATGAACAGTTAAAAATAAAACATTGTTTTTAAAAACCGACTATTTCATTTAAATAATTATTTTACTATAAAGTGATTTTAATGTTATAATTGATAAATAATACATTTATTAATCCAATATAGTTAATTGGAATCATTTTATAATATAATTTGATATAAAAATTTATTAATCTTTTTAAACGACTCTTTTACCCACCTTCTTGGCACATCTACAGGATTTTCATTAAACATAATTTTACCACATTAGGGAATTGAATTTCAAAAAATTTAATTAAATGGTTGTAATCAGTATAAAAACTTTTGTCTAATAATATAATTTTTTTTTATGAATACTATCTTTTGAAATTTATTTACCACGTTTAAAGATAAATATAGTAATTAAAGGAAATAATTAATATTATAATGATATAATATTACCCTAACCCATGAAAAACTTTAATTGGATATATTTTTTTCTACCAAAACAATCCTTATGTCAAATATTTTTTTTGATCCACTTGTGTTAGATTAATACATTTGTTATATTTTATTTAAGAAATAGTTAAAAATGTCATATTCAAGTGTTAATAACAAAAGAATTTTTAATATAGGGTTATAAATAACATAAATTCGACTATAAATAGTATTTGGAAAGATAAAATTATTATATACATAATTTTATTTTTTATTATTTTAGGAAATAAATAATTAAATTAAAAAGTAACACAATAATGATGTCGTAGTTGAATTATTAAAAGAAGAATCAATTAAATGATATTTAAAATATTAAAATAAATATAATTTGACATAATTAATGTCATTAAATAATTTTAAAAATAACATATACATAATAATGACATATTATAAGTATTGGTTCGAATTTTTCATGTGACAGTGATCTTGATGAAAATGAAAATTTTAAATTGTTTGAAAATTGACAAAAATGATAGATTAAAAAAACATATTTAATTAAATGTTATAAACGTCATAAAAAAATGTTAGTCCAACTAAAAAATATTGAGTTATATATGACATATAAGATATAATTGGGGTTATATTTTTATTTTATGGTAACTATATTAACCATGTAGTGTAAATATACCAGAAGACGCGCTAAGAGCTATTTTGTTTTATTAAGGGTTAAACCCAAAAGATAGTGTAAATTTTGTGAACAAAGAATGTCTAAAAATAATTGGATGAGTGCATTTAGATCCATCATTATCTTAGCCTCAAAATAAATCACTTTTTAGTTTTTTTAAACCAAAAATAAATTTCTAATAATTTAATATTTTAAGATCTTCCAAAAGTACCCCTCACGTCTTTTATAAATAAGAACTTCTCTTTATCATTTTTTCACACCTCCAAAGACATTTTTTAGCCAACCCAATCCCAATTATTCTCCCAACTTCCCTCAATTCATCATAGAGGCCCCACATTTTTCACAAATCCATCCTATGGAGTCCTTTTGTGCAAACCAAAAAAGAAACACCAAAAAAAGAGGTAATTGTTTTATCACATTTTTTCAATGTTTTTTTCTTCTAATAATTCTTATTTCTAGGTTTCATCCTTATAAATATATAAAATAATGTATCATACATATACTTATATGTTATTATAATCATGTGACATACATATTATTCATTTTATCCATCATACAAATTACAATATCACCATGCGTACATACAAACAACTTACTATCTCCACGTCATGCTGTAATTTATTATTCAACACTACTTTATTTGGAAGGGTATAATGACAATTATAACTTATATAAGTAATTAATATAAAAATATATTTAATATTTATAATTAATATACCATCCAATTTTATATCATTTAATCATTATGGGAATGATAATGTCTCCCATGAATATGTACGACCTATCGTCTCCATGACAAGATGAGATTCATTATCCATGTTCACCATTAAATATTGATTATAAAATTTATATGATGATTAAAAATAATAATTATGAACTTAATTTAATTATATATATGAATAAAATATATCCTATTCCTAAAAAACATGACTTACATGGAAAAAATAGGAATGGGGAACCGAAGCAGTTAACATCCAAAACAATGGTAATACTTAAATATTATTACCAAAATGATATAAGTTGCTAATATATGATATCATAAATATGTTATTGGAATTGGTATATTTTAATAAAAAGTTTAAATCATTATAAAAGAGACTAACTCACCTTATAATAAAGAAAGTATAAGGGAAGGGTTAATTTTACAATCAATTTATTATCCGAGATTGCTTATACATAAGTATCTAATGGGAAATCTTTATCATACTTGTCCATGATTCATTAAATGTAATTCAAAATATTATAGATAACTGTTTATTGTTATCTAACAATGTTTTAATTTTTAAAAACATTTTTAAAATAATATTTTGGTCATTTTCCAACCAAGGTAATTTGTAACATTTTAAACATATTAAAGAAATAATGTATTTTTAAAATATATAGTGCTAGAGGTTATTTAATGCTATTATGATGTCGTAACATTTTGAATATTTTCTTAAAATATTATTATATTATTTTCAAACCAAATTTTTTCTTTCATAATTTAGCATCTTTTAAATTATTATAATGTAAAAAAAGGGATATTTACCTCAAAGAGTTTAATGAATTTATTAAATAATTTTTATCTAAGTCAACAACCTTTGTTGGATTTTATGCTTATTTATGGTTGACTTATTATGATAAAAAAATTCCTTATTTTTTTCAAGAGTTTATTTTATATTTTACTATAGATGTGCTATTTTTATAAGATTAATGGTTTTATAATTAACGTGATAACATTTCTTTAGATAGTTTTAATAAGAAAGTTTATGTTATGCTTAACCCTTTTCACAAAAGGAATTAATTAGACTTAATAAATTACGAGTAAGGACTACTATAGCCTCTAAATGCCTTGGTAGGTCTGCTAAGACAAATTAGTGTCATTTCATACGGTCTTGATAGTATGTTTATGGTATTGTCATGAGGCCTTGACTGTATGACTATGATGTCCGACATTATGTATTTCCTTATTATGAGATTAGTTATTGATATTTCATGTGATTTTTCGACTTTTAGAATATCAATATGAAAGATTAAATGAAATTATTTGATTTATTCTTTACATATTGTAGTGAATATTATTTTTAAAAGGCATGTGTTTCAGTTTTGTACCATTCCATAAAAGTTTTGTCATACTTATGAAAACATTCGCTATATTGTTTATCATTATTGAGCATCTGAGATCACCCCATTATTATTATTCATCTTTTCCTAGGATGTGAAGAATCATATTATGATTGAAATTTAGTGATAGTGTGATGGATTTGAGAGTATTCAAATGGGATAATATTTTTTCATTTCAAGATGTAATGTAAAACCTATCTTTAAATCTTGTATTTTTCAAGTCTATGATCGGTACATTTGGATTTTATTTTCTTGTGATCATGGAAATGTAATAAAATAATCCTCATGATCCAGTAAATGGGGATTGGGGTATTATACATGGTATCAGATGATGATTATTGTAAACCATTGATAGTATATTTAGAAAACAACCTTTCTTAGGTAAAATTTCTATAAGATAGTCTTTGAGGATAAATATAGAAGAAAGTCCTATAATTATTGTAATATAGAGATTATGTGGGTATTTTTAAAAAATAAATCCCTATATTTATTATAAAAGTGGAAATGGTTTTGGAATAGATGTACCTAAGAGTAATTACCATGACAAGGTCTTCTATACTTGACTCGGGGTAACTAGGTACATGATAACGGGCATTATTGCGCACCTAGTTTGACACTCATAGGGGATTGCATAGGGTAATTAATATTTTCTATAAAACCTTTATGATTGATGTATGAATAAAATTTTCCTCAAAACATGTTTATGATTGCAGATGAGATATGCATAATTTTGATAAATTATGTTAACTATTTTACTTGTTTGTAATTATGCATTATTATTAATATGTTAATCCAGTGTATTCAATGATTTAGAAATGATGTGTAGTGGAAGAAATGGAAATTGTATAAACAAACATAATACATGTACGGATTTCCCTCCTATGCCAGATAATGATAGTAGAGCTGGTGATACAACTTGCATCAAATATATTATAACCATACGGGGACCACTGACTCAGGTTATAAATAATAACCTTACTCGTACAGATATCACGGATCTACAATGTGAAGGATCAATGTTAGACTACCTCTTGAGACAAAAACCTTCAAAATTAAATGTGACTACAAATCCATTTGTAACTAAGAAATGGATAAGTTTATTATATAATATATTTTTTTCTTTTGGGAGAAATGAAATTGGAAAGGTTGTCATGGAAGTTTATCATCTCTTAAGAGATGGCTTGAGCTACTCTAGGATATTGATTGCACAATACACTACCACCAAGGGAAGGAAAATAATGTGGAAAATTATTTGAATAGAAATGACCATGGAGTTATAAACAAAATGATATTTTAAAGGGATCTTATGTTTATGGAACTAGTAATGATGGATATGGTAATTATCATGAAAGGTGAAACATCACTACTTTTTCAAAGGGTTAAAAAACTACTTTACTAGAAAGGGTAAAAACTTATTAGTCTCATTGCGAGGAGTTTAAGAAATATAATTAATAATATGAATGATGGGGTACTGATTCACTTCATATTTAAAGATGCTATTTTCAAATTTGGGAAGAGGATTTGTGTTCCTGATATAGTTGAGCTAAAATAGGAATTATTGGATGATGTTTGTAGCTGAAATATATCCATAAAACAAGGTGGAACTAATATTTACATAGATTTGTAGAAAAATTTTAGGTGGGATAAAATGAAGTGGTAGATTGATGATTTTGTGTCGAGATGGTTGGTTTGTCAATAGGTGATGGTTGGAAGACAACATACTAGAGGATTCATGCAACCTATTCCAATACCTATGTGGATATGAGATAATATTATGCTAGACATTGTCATGTGGGTACCAAATACTCCTAGCATAAATGATACGATATGGGGTATTATTGTGCATCTTAACAAATAATAAAATTATCTTTCTATAAGAGATTTCATACCACTTGAAAGTTTAGAATGACTACATATTAATTAATTTGTAAGACTTCATGATATACCCTTATTGATTGTTTCAGACCGTGATCCCCATTTTACATCACAATTCTGGAAAAGTCTTTAAAAGGTAGTTGATACTGAGCTTCGTTTGAGAACTGCCTACCACCCTCAGACTGATGGACAATCTGAAATGTCTATTCAAACCTTTTCAGACATGTTGAGATCTTTCTTTATTTACTTTCAAGGTAGGTGGGATGACTATTTACCTCTGGTAGAATTTTTCTATAATAACAGCTTCCATTCAAGTATAAATATTGAACCATATTAAGTATTATATGTAAATAGATTTTATACAAAAAAATTTTGGGACATTGTTGGTGAATGAAACCTTATAGGACCGGAACATGATGAGGAAATGAAAAAAAGGGTAAAAACTATTCAGACCCAAATCAAAACAGCTCAATGTAAGAAAAAGAGCTATGCCGAAAACCGAATGAAGGATTTGGAATATCAAGTGGGAGATCATGTTTCCCAGAATGTATATCAATGGAAGGGTGTTATACATTTTGGAAAGAAGGATAAATTAAGCCCATGGAATATCATATATTTTGAAATTCTTGAACTAATTGGAGTGGTAGCTTATTATTTTTCAATACCACCATATCTCTCTAGAGTTCATGATGTGTCCCACCTATCAATGTTAAGGAAATACATTCTAGACCCAATGCATGTACTCACCTATGATGAAATAGAATAGGAACTTAATTTGTCTTATTTTGAAGAGTCTATTAAGATTCATTATAAAAGAGAACACGTGTGGAGAAATTAGATGACTCTTCTGTTAAATGTTCTTTGGATAAATCATTAAATGGAAGTGGTGATGTGGGAACTAGAATAAACTTTTTTGAAGATCCACCAAAATATTTTTATGAAGTGATATTCTAAAAATTTTGAGGATGATATTATTTGAAAGAGGGAAAACTTTAACCCCCCAATATTCCATGGTATTCATCCTTTTAAATAATTCAATAGCTTGGGCTACATGCAACATCGAGATAGAGTGCACCATTTCCATTCAAACTAGCTATTAAAAATGTGATTATGAATAGTATTAACAAAAATATGAAATATATAAAATATATTTTTCTAAATGGTCTTCATTTTTTAATTCATAATGTCAAAATTATCTTAGAGTGATTTTTTTAATTTTCTCAAAAGTTATAATTTTTTTGTGAATAGTAAACATGCGGCATTGTTGTTAAAAACCAATTATTTCAATTAAATAATTATTTTTCTATAAGTTTATTTTAAATTTAAAATAGATAAATATTATATATATTAATTCAATATTGTTCATTGGAATCATTTTATAATAGAACTAGATATAAAAATTTATTAATCTTTTGAACATCTCTTTTACCTGCCTTCGAGCCACATCTATGGGATTTGCATTAAACGGAATTTTACCAATTTTTTAAAATGAATTTTAAAAAAAATGGATATAAATGGTTGTAATAATTTGGAAAAATTTGTCCAAATAAGAAAAAATTATTTTTTGGTGAATTGTATATTTTGGATTTTTTTACCATGGTTAAAGTTAAATAGGTTAATTAAATTTAAAATTAATATTATAATAAAATAATATTACCCTAAAACATGTAATAATTTCATTGAATTAGTGTTTATTGAATTAAATATACCTTATGTCAAATGATGATAATTTTAAGCCACATTTGTTAGATTAATACATTTATTATATTTTATTTAAAGAAGAGTTAAAAATTTCATATTAAAATTTTAATAACTAAACCATTTTTAATATAAATTTATTAATAAGATAAATTAGACTATAAATTCTCTTTAAAAATATTATATTATTATATACATAATATTATTTTTTTATCATTTTTGGAATTAAATAATAAATTTAATAGTGACACAATTGTGATGTAGTAATTGAATTATTAATAGAATAATCAATTAAATGATATTTAAAATTTTAAACTAAATATAATTTGACTTAATTAATTCCATAAAATAATTTTATAGATAAAATAGAAATTTTTTACACATTATAAATATTTTTTCGAATTTAACATGTTGGTTTCATATTTTTTAAAATGACATTTTTGAATAGTATCAAAATTGACATAAATGATACTTTAAAATAAATAATATTTAATTAAAGGTTATAAAATTACTAAAAATATAATGATCCTAAAACATACTAGGATATTTTTAAATATGTAATAAATGATTTAATTTGGGTTATTTTGACATTTGATCATAACTATATTAAACCTGTAGCGTAAAAATACAAGAAGAAATGGTAAGAGTAAAACTGTTTAACTAATGGTTAGAACCCAAAGATAAGGTTACTTTAATGACCTAAACTTGTATAGATATAATTTCATGATATTATTTCAACCCATACTGATATTATAATCGATTAAAATCCCTTTCATGCTTTCTAAAACCGAAAATACATTTATAATAAATTATTATTTTAATATATTCCAAATGTGCCCCTCGCCACTCTTATAAAAGGGAGATTCTCTTTCCCATTAATTCACACCTCCAAAGACAATTTTCTCGACACAAACATACCAAATAATCTCCAAAATTCCCTCAATTCATTCTAGTGGCCACATATTTGTCATAAATCCATCCTAGGGAGTTCATTTTTGCAAAGGAAAAGGAGACACCCAAAAAAGAGGTAATTGTTTTATCACCACTTTGAAATTATTTTCTTCTTCTACTACCTATTTCAATGTTGTTTCCTTATAAATATATTAACTCCATTATCATCCATATATATATATATGTTATTATAATCATGGTACAATACTATTATTCATTTTATCTATCATTCGAATAACAATATCACCATGCGTGCGTATGTACGGCTTACCGTCTCCACATCATGGTGTAATTTATTATTCAACACTAATTTTTTGGATGGGTATAATGATGAATATATTGTATATAATTAATTAAAATATATTAGTTATTATTTTTTATAATTAATATACCATCCAATTCCACACCATTTAATCATTAAGGGACCAATATTGTAACTCGAGCATAAGTATAGCTTACCATCTCCACAACACGGTGAGATTAATTCTCCCTTTTTACTGTTAAATAATGATTATAAAATTTATATGATGAGTAAAAATAATAATTATGAAATCAACTTCATTATGGATATGAATAAAATTTATCCTATTGATAACAAACATGACTTACATGACTAAATAGGAATGGTAAAATGAAGCAGTTAACACCTAAAACAATGGTAATACTAAAATATTATTACGTCAATGATATAAGAGGACAATAAATGATATCATAAATAATGATATGGTCCTAGTATAATTAACTAACATGTTGTAACCAATATATAAGAGTCTAAATCACCCTCAATTGTAGGAAAGTATAATTTAAGGGTTAATTTCATAATCTCTTAATTATATGAGATTGCTTACATTTAAGTATCTAATTTGGAAATATTTATCATCTTGGTCCATGATTAATTAAATTAAATTCAAAATATAATATAAAATTCTATAATGTTATTTAACAATGTATTAATTTTTTAAAAAAAATTAAAAAGAATCTTTTAGTCATTTTCCAACCAAGGTACTTTATAACCTTTTAAACATATTAAGGAAATGATGTATTTTTATCATATACAACTCTTGAGGTTATTTTCTACTATTATGATGCCTTAACATTTTTAATATTTTCTTACAATATTATTATATTATTTTCAAAACCATTTTTTTTATAATTGTGCAGCTTCTAAATGATTACAAAGTAAAAAAGGGATATTTCTCTCAATGAGTTTAATGAATTTATTAAATAATTTTTTTCTACGTCAACACACTTTTTTGGACTTTATGCTTATTTACGGTTGACTTATTATGATAAAATCGTTCTTAATTTATTCAAGTGTTTATTTTATATTTGATTGTGGATGTGCTATGTTTATATAACTCATGGTTTTATAATTAATGTGATAACATTTCTTATTCTAGTTTTTATAATTACATTTATGTTATGTTTCACCCTTTTCACAAAAGGAATGAATTGGATATAGAAAGTGACGAGTGGTGCCTACTACAGCCTCTCAATGCATTAGTAGGTCTCCTGAGACAAACTAGTGTCATTTTATAAGGTCTAGATAGTATGTTAATGATCCTGGAATGACGTCTTGACTGTATGATTTTGATGTCCAGCATTTTTCATTTCATTATTATCAGATTAGTTATTGATATTTCATGTGATTGTTCAACTAGTATAATATCTATATAAATTATTAAATGAAATTATTTGATTTATTATTTCTCTATTGTGATGAATATTATGTTTAATGGGCTTGTGTTTCATTTTTTTACCTTTCCATAAAAGTTTATACATATTTATGATAGCTCCCATAATATTGTTTATCCTTACCGAGAATCTTAGCTCACCCTATTCTTATGTTTCATTTTTCCCTAGGATGTGAAGAAACATATTATGATTGAGATTTAGTGATAATGTAAGGGATATAATTTTTTTCAAAGGGGATAATATTTTGTTTTTATTTCAATATGTAATGTAAAACATATGTTTAAATCTTTTATTTTTAATGTCTATGATCGGTACTTTAGGATTTGATTTTCTTGTGATCATGGAAATGTAATAAAATAATCCTCACATTCTAGTAAATGGTGGTTGGAGTGTTATACATGGTATCAGATGAAGATTAGTACAAACCTTGGATAATATATTTAGAAAACAACCTTGATTTGGTAACATTTCAATAAGATAGTCTTTGAGGAAAAATATAAGAACATCCTATAATTTTTGTAATATAGAGATTATGTGGGTATTCATAGAAAATAAATCCTTGTATAGATACTAAAAGTGGACGTGGTTTTGGAATATATGTACCTAAGAGTAATAACCATGACAAGGTCTTCCAAAATTTACTCGGGGTAACCTGGTACCTGACAACGGGCCTTATTGTGCACCTAGTTTGACACTCCTAGAGGATTGCTTAAGGTAATTCATATTTTATATAAAAATCAGTATTAATTATGTATGAATAACAATATCCTCAGAAGATGATTATGATTGTGGATTAGATATGCATAATTTTTTAAAATTATATGAAGTATTTTACTAGTTTGTAATTATGCATTGTTATTAATTAGTTAATCTAGTGTATTCCATGGTATAGAAATGGTGCCTAGTGGATGAAATGTAAATTGAATAAACACACATAATCCATGTAGGGATTTCCCTCCAATGTAAGATAATTATAGTGGAGCTAGTGATACAACTTGAATCGAATATCTTATAACCATACTGGGATCGCTAACTCAGGTTATTAATAATAACCTTACCCGTACAGATATCCTGGATCTACAATGAGGAGGATCAATGTTAGACTACCTCTTGATACAAAATCCTCCAAAATTAAATGTGACTACAAATCCATTCATAACTAAGAAATGGATAAATTCATTAGAGAATATATTTCTTGCTTTAGGGTGGAGTGAAAGGGGAAAGGTTGTTATGGTAGTTTATCGTCTCTTAGAAGATAGCTTGAGCTACTCTAGAATAATGATTTCACAATACACTACCAACTAGGGAAGGAAAATAAGGTGGAAAATTCATTGAATAGAAAAGACCATGGAGTTATAAAAAATGATATTTTAAAGGGACCTTATATTTATGGAACTAGTAATGATGGATATGGAAATTATCATGCAAGGTGAAACATCACTACTTTTTCAAATAGTTAAAAACCTTTTTTACTAGAAAGGATAAAAAGTTATTAGTCTCATTATGATGAGTTTAAAAAAGAAAATTGATACTATGAATGATGGTGGATAGTTTCACTTCATATTTGAAAATGATATTTTCAAATTTGGGAAGAGGATTTGTGTTCTTGATATACATGGGCTAATAAAGGAATTATTGGATGATTCCCATAGCTGAAATATATCTATACAACAAGGTGGCACTAAGATTTACAAGGATTTGAAGAAAACTTTTTGGTGGGATAAAATTAAGAGGTAGATTGATGATTATGTGTTAAGATGGTGGGTTTTTCAATTGGTGAAGGATAGAAGATAACATACTAGAGGATTCATGAAACCTCTTCTAATACATGTGTGGACATGAAATGATATTATGCTAGAAATTTTCATATGGATAGTAAAGACTCTTATGAAAAATGATACGATATGGTGTATTGTTGTGCATCTTAACAAATAATCAAATTTTCTTTCTATAAGAGATTATTTACCACTTGAACGTTCAGAAAGACAACAAATTAATTATGTTGTAAGACTTCATGATGTACCCCTATTGATCATTTTAGACCCATATCCCAATTTTACATCAAAATTCTGTAAAAGTTTTCAAAATGCCCTTAATATTGAGCTTCATTTGAGCAATTCCTACCACCCTCAGACTGATGGAAAATCTGAAATGTCTATCCAAATATTTGCGGACATTTTGAAATCTTTCTCTCTTTACTTTCAAGGTAGGTGTGAAGATTATTTACCTCTTCTAGAATTTTTCTATAACAATAACATCCATTCAAGTATAAATATTGAACCATATTAAGTATTATATGGAAATAGATGTCGTACACCAACTTTTTTGGGACATTGTTGGTGAAAGAAAACATATAGGACTATAACATGATGATGAAATAACAAAAAAGGTAAAAAACTATTCAGATCCAAATCAAAACATCTCAATGTAGAAAAAAGAGTTATGCTAAAAACTGAATGACGGATTTTGAATTTCAAGTTGGGGATCCTATTTTCTTATGGGTATATCTATGGTAGGGTGTTATACATTTCATAAATAATGATAAATTAAGTCCATGGTATATCATATATTTTGAAATTCTGGAATGAATTGGAGTGGTAGCTTATTATTTTTCAATTCCACCATATCTCTCTAGAGTTCATGATGTGTTCCACCTATCAATGTTAGGGAAATACATGTCTGACCCAATGCATTTAATCAACTATGGAGAAATAGAAAAATAACTTGATTTGTCTTATTATGAAGAGACTATTAAGATTTATTATAATATAGAATAAGTGTTGATAAATCAGATGATGCGTCTATTAATGGTTCTTTGGATAAATCATAAAATGGAAGTGGTGATGAGGGAACCAGAATAAATTTTTTGGAAGAGCCACCCAAATATTTTTATGAAGTGATATTCTAAAAATTTTGAGGTTGAAATTATTTGGAGGGAAAAATTTAACACCCCAATCTTCCATGGTACGCTTCCTTTTAAATAATTCAATTTCTTGTGCTACATGAAACATAGAGATCAAGTGCACCATTACCATTTAAAGTAGCTATTAAAAAAGATGTTATGAATACTATTAAGAAAAACATGAAATTTATAAAATTTGTTTTTCAAAATGGTCTTCATTTTTGAATTCGTAATGTAAAAATTATCTTAGGGTGAATTTTTTTACATTTTCTCAAAAGTTATAATTATTTTGGGAATAGGGAAACATATGGAATTGTTGTTAAAAACCGATTATTTCATTTAAAGAATTAATTTTCTATAAATTTATTTTAAAGTTAATGTTGGTAAATAATATATATATTAATTCAATATAGGTCATTGGAATCATTTTATTATAGAACATGATATAAAAATTTATTAAACTTTTGAACATCTCTTTTATCTGCCTTCTAGACACATCTACAAGATTTGAATTTTACATAATTTTACCAATTTTTCGAAATGAATTTAATAAAATGGACATACATGGTTGTAATAATTATGAAAAATTTTGTCTAATAAGATCAAATTAATTTTTGGTGAATTGTATATTTTGGATTTTTTTTACCATGGTTTAAGGTAAATAGAGTTATTAAATTTAAAATTAATATTATAATAATATAGTATTACCCTAAAACTTGTAATAATTTCATTGGATTAGTGTTTATTAAATTAAATAAACCTTTTGTCAATGTTTTGACAATTTTTACGCCACATTTGTTAGATTAAGACATTTATTATATTTTATTTAAAGAAGAGTTAAAGATGTCATATTATACATTTAATCACTAAACCATTTTAATTATTGTTTTGAATCGGTTCTAAATGACCAACGGTTCCGTATCCGACGATATATGGACCTGCTTTCCAAAGGCAGGCGTTCTCTAGGTTGATTTGTCCATTGATGCTTAAGAACACACATTGTTCAAGAGGATGGGAAATCGGGCTCATCGTACCCTTTTGGGGGGAATTATTGCATGTTCCGGGACTCTCATATTAATGTAAGACGTGTTCATATGTTTGTGAATCTTTGGTTTATACCCAAGAATAGTATCCACAGATTACCCCTGGTTGGAAATGGTTAGCTGAATGAAAGGATTCAAAATCATTTAGGCCCGAGGTTTACCATCCCTCATTGGGGTTAATGACTCCTGAGAGTTGGGACTCATTGAAACGGAACTGGTTTAAAGCCTTATAACTAGGCACTATGGAGTTTATTTTCATACAGGGGGGACAGATAATGAATTGATCATTTGGATTGAACCAGTGATATGGTCTTCCTATGTATCCTCATGAGAGGAGTCAGAGTCCACGTAGTACAATAATGCAGTTTAACGTCATGCAGGATGAAGGATTGGGGCTTACACTCTGAGGTGGCCCTGTGAGATGGTGGATGACACTTACGCTCTGAGACATCCCATAGAGTTGGTAGACCAATGTAAAGGGGTCAGAACGACCATGTAGTGGGCTTGAACCTCATGTAGGCTTCCTAAGTACCATGCCTTGACATGGATCAAAGTCCTCATAGTTCACAGGAGGTGGTGTTGGAGAACTGACGTGAAGATGGACTGGGGGTATGATGGGTAATGGGCTTGAACCTCGTGGAGGCTTCCTACGTACTATTCCTTGACATGGATTAAAGTCCTTGTACTTCGCAATAGGTGGTGTCAGGGTCGGTGCTTACTCTAAGCCCACATGATTCATGCTCGGCGTGAGAAACAAGAGGCAGTAGAGACCTAACTATCATGTCGCGATAGGTGCATCCATGGGAAAAAGAGTGGGGATTATGCATGGATCATCCTGAAGGTGAAAAATCCCAGTAGGATAAGTAAAGGGTAACAAAAAACCCTACATCCATCTCTCCTCTCGGTCCTTGGAACTGAGTATGTATGGAGGTGCATGGGTGCTACCTCCTGCAAGAAAGGTTAGGGGATTACACCCAGGAGGCTACCCTTTCACTTCTATAAGAGAAGAGAAGTGCCCACCATTAAAGATGAAGGGAAATGGGAGCGGGGTCCCCTAATCTGGAGAGTGGAGAGGCAGAAAGGGGCTTTCGGGATTGGACCCCGCATTACCGTGGGAATGTGATCCCAGGAATGCTTCGGGAATCCGCTCAAGGGCCAGAGAAACCCCTTTTCCCTTTCTTAACATGGTTATATGAACTCAAGTAGGTGCACTGATGCGCCTAATGGTTTCATCATACAGGTCTGGTGGCTTTGGTGGAGGTCGTGGCTTGGGGACGATGAATGGGCCAGCGAGGGGGTTGCAAAAGGTCATGCCAGATTGGAAGTATTTTACCTGACTCATGGGATGGGTACACCGAAGGAGTTGGCGGGCCACACGGGTGTATGGGGAGTGCCGCACATTGTGTAGGGGGGTGATATGCAGCTGTAGAAGTCGTCCGCAAACCAGCTTGGTTCGCGAACTGACAAGCATCCCGCGTACTAGGGTGGTATGATGCTTCAGGTTCGGCCCACGTACCAGGGTGGTACACAATGGAATCCGTGCAAGTAATGATGTTCAGGGGAGTTTCCAGTCAGGGGTTCATCGGTTAGGGCTTCGCCCGCGTAGGACGGTGCTACGCAGTACGCCGGATTGAAAAAAAAGTGCATAAGTTCCATGGTCCGTGGGGATCACATCTGTGGAGGGTCCATGGTTAGCGGTCTTCTTTTTTTCTTTGTTTTAAAGTTTGTGGTTCACCAATTTATTATGCATTTCCGGTTCCTTGTTAATTCGTTCCTAGTTTCATACCTGTTCTGGTTCGCGAATTAGAACTTCGCTGTTTGCGAAATCCTAAGCTCCTTCCTCCTAAATCCTTCCACCCAAATCTATTCGACCCTCTCCTTTTCCCCTCTCCCTCGATCTGCTTTTATAGAGGGAGAAGGAGGTGTATCTGTGGCCATGCGACACCTTTTTCAGAGTCCCCTGACCGGAAACACGGTTTACAGATGACTTGGTCAATCCGTTGCAGGGGCATTGAACCGCGAACCAAAATAGGTTGAGGAATGCTCCGCGGCCGCGCAGGGCTCCGCCTCTATTCTGTGAAAGATGGCGTACGCAGTCCGGGACGGTTGTCGTGGTTCATGGCTGGGGCGGTTCAGGATGGTGGACTGGCATGGCACTCCTCCAACTTCACGCCCGCGGAGGGCTCCTGCCTCCATTCCACGAATGACAGTGGTCCGCGGAGGAGGCGGACTGCTGAACCGGCCACATACCATCACTGTTGGATGGGTACGCGGACCGGTCAATCCTTTGCTTATTTCTTGGGTGGTCTTCATATTTTTTCCAAATTCCTTGAGGGAAATTGTGAAAAATCCCCTCTTTAATTAATTGGATTATCATTCTCCTTTGCGGATTTTTCAGGACCCTACAAATTCCTCCCATCAGAAAGGGGTTCGATCGGAATGAAGAAGGGACTATTCCAATTTAGAGTGTTCCTAAAAATCGATGAGTGATTGGACAATGGTCTAAATTCTGCCTGAGCTAAGGGACTCAGTGAGCATAGTTTGACTTTTGCTAGGATTTTATAGAAAAACCCTACATACATTTTGTCTTTTCTATTAATACCCTAATTTTTCCTGGGCCCATTTGGTGTGGACCTAGCGAGTATAGTTCGGATTTTTCTTAGGTCACCCTTTTTGGGTTTTCGGATCAATGGGATTTGTGCCTATTTTTGTGAGGGGTTTAAAGTCCCACCAAAAAGACTATCATTACTGATGTTTTAGGTCAAAAATCTTTGACCAAATATGGTGGGGAGAGGGCCCCGACATGGTTTGGTTGATTAAAAGATGTCTCAATACTTTGAGACACACATGGGGGGAAATATGTTTAGATTTGAATGACATAAAGGGAATGCCTCAATACATGGGAGCCATATCGGTGTTCATAGGTAGGAAAGAATTACTTAAGACAGACTTGACATTGGTAGATGGGCCAGGGGTGATTAATATGCAGAGCTGCTGAGGGAATGGTATTCATAGTCATGCAATGGTGTCCTTAAGTTAATGACTGTCCATTTCTGAGGGCTCGAGGACTTCATGGAAGTCTGGCTTATGGAAACCACCATGGGTGTCTTGGAAAGGGTATGCGACATCTGAAAGGTTTTGAGAACATCTATATTAACCAAGAGTGTGGACACATGGTCCCTGTCCTATGCATTTAATTAGCGTGAAGGACGGTTGGAGCTTGATGCTATTTAAAGTCGTGCAGTCGGGACATTATTCAAAGTGGAATGGATCCTCCTAGTTCTCGGTAATCTCTTTAGATACATTCCACCATATTTAGGCAGGGTTATGAAAGAGGTTGGTAAACTACTTCTCTGATGGTTTCCGAATCCTGGGATGGATATGGGGGCTCAAAGTCCAAGAGGTGTATGGAGAGGGTCATTTCCTAAGGAAGTATTTCCTTTAGTAGATGACCCAGGGGTGATCAATATGCAGAGCCGCTGAGGGCATGGTATGCATAGTCATGAAAAGGTGTCCTTAGTTCAATGATTGAATTCTCCCGATAGCCGGGCAACTTCAAGAAAGTTTGAGATTTGGGACCACCAGGGGTGGTTTACAAGGGTTCCGCTCTTTATAGGTACAAAGTGTGATTTATGCGGAGATGGTTCCTGGATATGGGAGAAATATCCGAGCTAAATTTTTTGGGAATGGCTGATGTCATCCCTTATCACGCTTGTGTGAGGTGGTGGTTTGTGCAGGTTTAGCCCATGCATTGAGGGACATAGGAAAACCTCCATTAATGACTGAACCCATGACAGGTTCGACCGTGCTATTTAACGTCATGCAGAAAGGACGGGGGAATTTTAAATTCCATTCAATTTAACGTCATGTGTAAAGGACATCTTCTGTGCAGTTTAACATCACACAGCAAGGAAGACTTCCATGTAGTTTAACGTCATGCAGTAAGGATGGATTCCGTGCAGTTTAACGTCATGCAGTAAGGACGAGAAGCATTTTTGAAGATGATGTGCAGTATAATGTCATGCAGCGAGGACAAGGGAGAATTTTTAAATCCGTGAAAATGCTTACCATTGGAGGAATTTATCTGGATTCTTAATGATTGGCCTTTTCATTTTCTCACCAAGAGGCAAAGACATGCTCCGTGTAGTTTTAATCTCCATGCAGTAAGGACGTAGTTGCAAAGGTCACTCTTATTCAGAATGTAACTAGGCCTGAACATCTCAGCATGTCCCGGATGTGGAGGGTGTTTGATGGTGTAAATCATGGTCTCGGGGCTTCCTGAATCAGGAGAGATGAGATGGGGGCTCTGATACCAGTAAGCATATGGGGCTAGGAAGAGTGACGTCCGAGGAAATCTTGCCTTTGGTAGACGTTCCAGGGGCCATCAATATGCAGAGCCACTGAGGGCATGGTATGCATAGTCATGGAAAGGAGTCCCCGGGTCGATAACATTCCATTTACAATGGCCTTGAGTGATTATGAAGATCCTCGATTGATCGGGCTATGGAGTCTGTCATTTCGTAAGGAAATGTATGGACATGTCGGTCATGTTCGTCCCTGGTTTCTATCAAAACATGAAGAGTTTACCCCACTGATTTATCTTGCGCATGGGATATACGTTTACTCCATGCAGTTTATTGTCCTGTGGAAAGGACAAAGTACTCTTATATTAACAGTCGTAGAGGTCGAACCATCGAGTGAGAAACGCTACAATCACCCAGAGGGAAATTGAGTTAGGATGGTCTCGTATACTTTGAAAAAGTGTGAGAGAATGATGGTGTAAACTGTAACTCTGGGGTTTCCAGGATCATGAGGTATGGCGTGGGGGATCTGAGGCCGGTAGGTGTGCGAGGTTAGGAAGAGTACCGCCCGTGGAAATCCTGCATTTGGTAGACGGGACAAGGGCCATCAATATGCAGAGCCACTGAGGGAATGGTATGCATAGTCATGAAAAGGTGTCCCCAGGTTGATAAATTTCCATTTCCGATGGCCATGAATGATTATGAAAATCCGAGATTTCTCATAGTACAGAGTTCGGCATATGGGGATAATGGTGTTCAGGCATACCAGAAACATCTCCACCACAATTGCCTATCGAGGCAAAGCAGTTTAGCCCTGGCATGATGCTCATAGATGCATGTCGTCATGTTAACCACAGGCGGACACGTAGGCTAACCAGGTAGGGAAACCCTGGCAACATTCATATGTGAGAGGGGAATGAACTCATAAATCACTACTCCATAAATTTTTTAGATCAGGAGATATGATATGGGGGCTCTAAGGCAGGTAAGCGTATGGAGATAGGAAGGGTATCACCTGAGGAAATATTTCCTTTGGTAGACGAGCCAAGGTCTATCAATATGCAGATCCACTGACGGCATGGTATGCATAGTCATGAAAAGGTGTCCACGGTTCAATAAATTTCCACTTCCGATGGCCATGAGTGATTATGAAGATCCGCAATTATCTAGGTTGTGGAGTCTGATGTATGGAGAGGATGCATCCAAATGCTCTTGGAGTCTTCCCATATTTTTTTTCCATATATCTTGGGTGGGTCACGACGAGGTCCATGAAGTTTAACATCGTGCGGTGAGGATGAGGTTCGTGCAGTTTCACATCGTGCAGTATGGATGAGAGGTATATATACCTGTGTTTTCTTTTCTCAGCACCTGGTTTGGGAGATAAGATCACAGCATTGCTACGTATCCTACGAGGGTAGGAATCAAGCCACACGTAGTTCTCTTTGGATTACACCTCGTGCAGGTCTGGTCCTTACACGGGGGGAAGGGGACATGTTTATTTTATTATTATTATTATTATTTATTTTTTTCCTTATCTGTGCAGTTTAACATCGTACAGAAAGGACGAGGATCACACCCTGTGCAGGTCTTGTCCATACATGGGGGAAAGAGGCATTTTTAAATCTTCTTATCTGTGCAATTTAACGTCATGCGGTAAGGAAAAGGAACACACCCCATGCAGTTCTGGTCCATACAAAGGGTAAAGGTCATTTTTAACTTCTTCTTCGTGTAGTTTAACGTTGTGCGGTAAGGACGTGGAATATACCCCATGCAGGTATGGTCCATACATGGGGGAAAGGGAATTTTTAACTTTATTTGGGGATGGTTGGGCTAGGATGGGGGATCCTGGCGTCGCTATGTATCCTGCAAGGACAGGAATCAAACCGTACGTAGTTTATTGAAATATAATACACCCCGTACAGGTCTGGTCCATACACAGGGGAAGAAGGAATTTTTTGATCTTTCTAATCTGTGTAGTTTAAAGTCATGTGGTGAGGACGACGAATACACCCCATGTAGGGTTGGTCCATACACGAGGGTGAAAAGGCATTTTTTTTGTTTTATTCTAGGGGTGACTAGGCCAGGATGGGGAATCCTTACATCACTACGTATCCTACAAGGGAAGGAATCAAGCTGGACATAGTTCTTTGGAATCCAAATAGTTTAACATCATGCATTGTAGGCGAAGTAATCTTAGTTTAGGATAATAGTGTTTGGACTGTTTTGGCTTGGCGGTTTAATGTCTTGCATCTTGGATGAAAACTGCCTTTAATTATGTGAAATATTTCATCAAAGACCTCGCATTTGTATGAGCGATGGTGAATTCTCGTCCATGTAGATCAGGGCATGTGCTCCATTAGAGGAGACCTTGTGTATAACATATGGTCCCTCCCATTTCGGCTCTAGATTTGGAGGTTTCTTTCCGAGTATCATTGGGGTCTGGAGGACCAACACCAATTCTCCTTCCAAGAATGACTGAAGATGAACCTTTTTATTGAAGGCTCGCGTGATCCAATTCTGATATACCTCTAGATGGTGCAGAGTGTGAAACCGATTCTTGTCGAGCTATTCCAATTCACCTAGCTATTTTTTTATTGCTCATCATTGGATAACTGATCACAAATAGCAACACGGAGTGAGGGTGATTGGAGCTCAGTGGGAAGACCTCTTCTGTTCTGTATACTAATGAGTATGGAGTAGCCTGACTAGCGGTGTGGATTGTGGTTCTATAATCCCACAATTTATAGAGTTTATCAGGCTATGAATTCTTTTCATTTTCCATTATTTTCTGGAGAATGTTGGACAGGGTCTTGTTGAAAGCCTCTATCTATCCGTTGGTCGCTGCATGGTAGAGGGATGAGTGGTTAGCAATGATAACATATTCTTGGTATAGTTTCTCTAATTCAGGAGAACAGTAGTCGGTGCCGTTATCCATCAGAATGGTATGAGGGACGCCAAATCTGGTGATGATATTGGTTTTCACAAAGCTGACAATGTTTATCTCCCCCACTTCCTTGAGGGGTATAGCTTCTGCCCATTTAGAAAAAAAGTCGGTTGTTGTGAGGATGTACTTCAATTGTTTGGCCATGGTGGGTGGATATGGTCCCACGAGGTCCATTCCCTAGATAAAAAATGGCCAGGAGTACTTAGCCTGATGAAGTAACTCTTGGGGTTGATGTATGAAGTTGGCATGAGTGGAATTTTGCGGTAAAGTGCTCGCAATCCCATGCCACGGTGGGCCAATAGTACCCAGGCCTTCAAACCTAATGGGAAAGCTTAGACCCTGGCTGGTGTTCTCCACATACCCCTTCATTCACTTCAGTCATGACGATAGTAGTGTCTTCTCCATCAATGCATCTGAGTAGGACTCCGTCGAGGCCTCATTTGTAGAGGACCTCCGGCTGACCTGTGCCACCATATAGGACAAAGTTGATTTCCCTTCTCCATATTTTCTCTTGTTCATCCCTGTCTGATGGAAGTTCTACCTTTTGGATGTAGTTTTCAATCGGGGTCATCTAGCCGGTGGCAGGCGCCTATGGTTCAGGGCCAGGACTGACTTCGTTGATTTCTTCTGTCTTAGTCTGAAAAAATGGTCAGACCATTCGATGATGAGAAATACTGATAACTATTTCATCCTGGTCTGGGTCATCTAGGGTTGTGGCCGCGTTGGCTAATGCATCGACCTGAGCATTCTGAGACTGGGGAATATAGGTCAGCATTAGTTCTGTGGAGAATTCCGCCATTAACCCTCGGACGTGGTCAAATATGTGAATCAACTCCTTCTTTTTAATATCACAGTCACCATTTACTTTCATGATGACTAGTTCTAAGTCACCTTTTATCTTAAGGTGATGTACTTGCGCCTGGAGTGGTAGCTCGAGGCCTGTAATGGGGGATTGATACTCCCCCTCATTTTTCGTACATCCTTCTGACAGGAGGAAGGAATATGGGAAAACTCCCTTTTCTGGGGACATGAGTATTATCCCAAATCTCATTTTGTTAAATTTGGTATCCTCGATCCTTTTCCCTGTCGTGCTTCAGGATGCACTGTTGAAGTACATTTCCCATGTTGGGAGCTCCTCTTGAACCGAGAATATGTCTCCATCAGGTAACTCAACGTCTGGTGCGGTGGTCCCTGTTGAGGGGTGTTCTTCCAGGAAATCTGCTAACGCCTGGCCTTTGAGGGCCTTCTAGGGGAAAAATTGGATGTCAAACTATTGCAGGATGACTGCCCATCGGGTTAGGTTCCCGTTCAGCATTGGGCGATTGAGGATGTACTTGAGCGGGTTACTTTGCAAAACCAAATGGACTTCATGATGCTGCAGATAATGTCACAATTTTTGAACTTAGAAGACCAAGCCTAAACAACTCTTCTCGATGTTTGAGTATCAGGTTTCAGCATCGATCATGGTTTGGCTGAGGTAATATAGACTGTTTTCGCTGCCAGTGTCATTTTTCTGTGCATGGAAGGCTCCCAGTGACTATTCTAGGGTTGTCACGTATAGGACAAGAGGTATTCCTTCAACCGGGTCATGAGAACTGGCGGGCATAAGAGGTACTTCTTTAGGGAATCGAATGCCTCCTTGAAATCATTTGTCCATTGGTAGGTAACCCCCTTTTTCATTAACCTAGTGAAGGGAAAATATTTACCCGCCAGGTTGGCTATGAACCACCTGATTTAGGCCAGGTGCTGTTGGAATGATCTCAACTCAGTGAGATTGTAGGGAGGTGGCAGTCCAAGGATAGCCTTTGTCTTTTTAGGGACGACTTTGATGCCATGATGGCGTATGACGAAGCCAAGGAATTTCCCTGAGGTAACCCTGAAGGTGCACTTCAAGGGGTTCATCATCAAACTATGTTGTCGATGTTTGTTGAAGACGGCTTCAAGGTATGACATGTGATTTGAGTGTTGTCTTGATTAAACCACCAAGTCATCTACATAACATTCGATGAATATCCTAAGGAATGGTTTAATAAGATGATGCATGGACCGTTGATATGTGGAGCCAATGTTCTTGAAACCAAAGGGAATGACCATGTAACAGAACATTCCTTGAGGGGATCTAAAGGCAGTTTCTTCTTCATATTCTCAGTCCATCCTGATCTGATTATACCCAGAATAACCATCCATGAAGGAGTGAACCTCATACCCTGTTGTTTTTTTGATTAATAACTCGGTGATCGGGACAGGGAAATCATCTTTCGGGCAATGCTGATTGAGATCTTTGAAATCAAGGCAGACGCGTATTTTTCCGTTCTTTTTCTTGACGGGGACATTGTTGGCCAACTAGATGGGGTATTGTACCTCCCAAATGAAGCATGATTTAATAATCTTATTGAATTATGCCTCTATTTTGGCTTCATATGAGGGGTACGTTCTTCTGGCAGCTTGTTTATAGCCCCGGTGGTCTTCTGGAAGACCTAAGTGGTGTGTCACCACTTCGGGATCGAGTCCTAGCATTTCTGTGTAATTTCATGCAATGAAATCCCGGTGATGCCTCAGGAAGGAGGTATATACCTCTTGATCCTCTGGATACATGGCCGTACTAATGAGAGTGGGCCTCGGGTCTTCCTTGGTACCCAGGTTTATTTCCCTGATCTCATCCACAATGGTAGAGATACCTTCATCAAATGTGGGAGGTGCATCACGGAGATCCTCCTCCTCCTCCTCCTCATTCTCATCTTATTGATCCCATGGGGGGAGAGTTTCTATCCTGGGCTCTCAAGGGTGTGAGGGCGAGGCATCATGGTCATCCCCGTACTTCTACGCTCGGCCATTATAGCTTCAGTCATGAGGACAGTTGAGTGCGTGTCCGGACTTGAACCCCTGCTCTCAATATGGTTGATGGGAAGTTTGTAGTCTCTACCAAGCTTCTTGAGGGGGTCATCAGGACCCATTTACAGACCATTTGGAGTGGGGATCCGGTCAATACCATCGAGTGAAGGCTTCTTCTTCTTTTTCTCATAAAACTCGGCATCAATATAGTGTCACTCAGTGAGATATAAAGGAGCCTTGTCAGCATGAAATGTCCCACATTTTCCATTGACGCAATACTTGATACCCTGGTGGTAGGATGAAGGAATTTCCACATGCTTGTGGAGCCATGGCCTTCCAAGCAAGTCACTGAATTCCTTGTTATGTCAGACCACCGGGAATTCCAAGTAGGCCATAAGGTTTCCAAAATGGTTTTTTATCTTGATTTGTCCCATTAGCTTCTGTTCACTCTTGTTGTAACTTAACAGAGTTGTGGCTAAGGGTACTATGTCATTCTCATTGTAGCCCCGCTTACAGAGTGTTCATAGGAGAAGGAGGTTAACTCCAGATCCTTTTTCAATAAAGACTTTATGGATCTCAACATCATTTAGTGTGTCAGACACATATAGTGGTTTGATATGACCTTGCATGACAACATCTTCATCCAGATCGGTAATAGAAATCACTGCATTGCATTCAGCTGGGCCAGTATCCGTTCAATAAATATCGGTGGCAGCTACCTCGGCTTGAAAGTCCTGGGGGATGAGCAAGGCTTCTATAAGTGCCTCCCTGAGGTCTGCTGACAAACTCAAGGCGTCCATGATCGACAGTTTGGCTGGTACCGACGCCAGCTGCTTAAGGATTTCGTATTTCTTTTCTAGTGGCTGACGCTTCTCCATTGGCGGGAGAGTTTTAGCGGGCAGCTTGGGAGTTGGAATATGTGACAAGGTGGAACCGGCTACGGGGTCAGATTCTGATGATGTCCCCATGTTCTGGGGACTCGGACTGGCCGCTCTATTTGTGTACACATGGTGGCTAGAAAATTGTTCCTCCTCTGATGGGTACCACAGAATGATGGGGGCAGAGTGGCCGCTTGTGGAGGTGGAGGTATATTCTTTCTACTGTTGATTCCATTGAAGGTCTCTTCTACGGGTCTCCATGATATTAACATTTTAAGCCAGGGTAAAACCATAGGGTTTGTTTCGGCCGCGACTGAGTCTCCCCTAGTATCCCCTGCTTCTGCGATTCCCCCTCTCATCCCTTTGCGTTGGGAACATGGGTTCGTAGCCATACCCTTCATCAGGAAATGATTCCCTTAGATGAATGAAATTGATGGAACCAAAGATTAGGTCGTCATCCTATGATAGGTCAACCTGGTTGGTTGTCCCTGATGGTGTCGTTGGGTGGGTCGGTGCCCATGGCACCAAGTTCGGGGGCATAAAATACGACAGTGTCGGGGCTAACATCGGCTTCATTGCAGACTGATCCTCTTGCGCTTGTCTCCTCCCTTCTCAATTACACCTGGATGCTCGACTCATGGAGGGTTGTGAGGCCAATATTGTCAACTGTACAGCATTAGGGGATATTAGTTGCAACACTGGATGCTGTAATTGAGCTCGGACTATGTCCTGGGCTTGGTTGATAGTCTTCTGAGTCATCCAGTTATCAAATTTCTGCCCCTTTTTCTGGTGACTTCCTGCCACCCCTCCCCCTTGTCAGAGTCGGTGGTAGAAATGTACATCACATGTGCTAGGGGTGGTTCCAGCTTGACCTTCCCGGAGTCTACCATCCTTTGCAGGAGGTCTTTAAAGATAAAGCATTATCGGATACTTTTCCCCAACATCCGATGGTAGCGACAGTAATCTGGCCTGTCATTGCGGACGACTTCTTTAGGATTCCTTGACTCGGGGAGGCAGAGCAAGTTGCAATTCATGGGGGTGATGAAATATCTGTGGACTTGGTCCTCTCTAAATGAGTATACTTTGTGTATTCTTTCCTTGAATTGGTTCCACTTTGATCCTCTCTGATCGTCCCGCTTAGGTGGAAGCAGTAATTGATATACAGGGGGCCCTGGATGGTTTGGTGGAGGCCTGAGTGGTGGAGCAGGCACAGGGGCTGGATTGAGCATGATAGAGGACTCTTCAGCTCTAATTGTTCGCTTTTCAGAAGCCTCTGAGGCTATTCAAGACTTTAGATTAGTCCACTTCAGGGAGTTCTCAATTCTTTGGGAAATGGTAGAGAGATTACAGAAGCCAATGGTGCAGTCCACTGGTATGAGTTGTGTTTGTATCTCATCTCAAAGGTTATCGATGCATATGGCCAGCAACTCATCTTGGGGAATTGGCATGTTCATAGAGTAGGTCAAACCCTTCCGTCTGGCGATGAAGTCTAAGAACCTCTCGTTCTCCTTCTTTTTGCAATTCATGAGGTCACTGACTGTTGTTTTAGGCAGTGTTGAGCTGAAGTGGAATAGGAATTGTTGTCGAAGGTCTTCCTAGATCTTTATGGACGGAGCTGGTAGATTTGTGTACCAGATGAAGGCAGATCCTTGTAACGTCTGTACGAAGAATCTGAGTTTCACTGCTTCTTGTTATTTCAGAGTTCCTATCATAGGGTCGCAATAAGACGCGTAGTGCATCATGTTCTATTTTGAATCACCTAATCCATTGAAGATAGGGAATACATGGCTCCCAAAATTGGGTGGAGGATGTGTGTTTCTCACCCAATCTGGGTAAGGTTTTCGCTCTGGCTGTATCAGAGCGTTTCGACCTTCCATTGCTTCCAACCGAGCTGTCAGTGCCTCAATGGTGCTAGTGAGTCCCTAGTTTACATCCTGTTGGGCCTGGTCTTTGGTAGGTGCAGCCCGAGGCATTGCTTGAGGGTCTGGCTCTGCCGGCACCAAGGGTGAATATGCCGTTTAGGACATCTTCAGAGGGTTCAGACGTACTTTCCCCGATTTCTTCTTGAGTGGAGGGAAGTCTTGGTATTCACCCGAATCCATATTCAGGTAGTTGGACGGACCAGGTGCCTCATTTGGCGGGGCAAACCTAGGTCTTTGAGGTGCACTTACTGTGAGTGCAAGGTGTGTCTCTTCTTGGGAAGCGCTTTTAATAAGATAATTCCACTGGAGCAGCTCGGCGTTAAGCCACCTCAATTCTTTCATTTCCTCTTCCTGTCGAGTGAATCACTCTTAGAGCATGAGCGGCTCATTTTTATTGAGAGAAAGAGGCAGGTTGAGGTTAACTGGTCCTTTATTATTATCCTTGTTGGAAGCTCGTAGGGTAGGCGGAAGAGGGTTGGCTGGAAGGGTGGCCACATTTAGGGCGGCCCTCTGGCTCCGAGTTTTCACACCTAGTGGTTATTTGTGAGTCACAACCTCACTGGAACCATCGTCTCATGATCCATCTGGATTTTATTCAACTCTGGTATCACCCATGGGGTTAGCCACTATGGCGTTGATGGATGTGTATTACAGGGTGGTGGAGATATCATCTTCCAAATAAGAAGAGGATCTCCCGCACCTTTTACTAGTCCTCACCTTCATGTTCCGGGATTACTTTCGGACTTCTTGATGAAGTGTTACATGGAGAGTTCATTGATGCCACCTTGTGGTAAGCCTCCCTCTTGAAGGGGATGATGATTTAAAGGAAGGGATTTGGCAGGAACCTCCTCTTCTGACTGTCCTCCCTAGGAAAGAGAACATTGATTCTCATGGGAGAGGTTTTTGTTGAGGCAATGAAAATGCCCGCAGCCCTATGGGATGGGGTTGGATCTGTTCCCTAGGCATTGAGTCTCTTCCCGTTTGTATTGCTCTTACAGGGGAATTTGTTGTTAAAAATTCCCCCAACCCTGTAGGCTAGGGTTGACCCTATATTATGTCAGCGGCTACTACTATCACTATTTTCTAGATTTCGCGCGCCCCCATTTGGGGGTGAATTGAATCTGAGGTCGAGTCCACCTGTGAATCAATCCCCTATGGGGAGGCGAGCAATGACTGCTGATTGGCCTGTCTTAGACGAGAGGTCAGTTGTATGCTTTCGGTGTCCTGATTTAGGAGTTTGTGAGTGGCTTGTTCTGGTTGGGCTTGATGCTCCTGGGACATACTCAAGGCCCATCTTTGTTGGGTGTGTCACCTTTCACGAATAGGGAGACCACTCGATTATTGTCTTGACGTGATGGAGTTGCAAGATATTACACCAAATGTGTTACTCTGGGTGGGGAGAAGAGTGAAATGCAGAGCTGCATGTTCTCCCCATCCTTTAATATGGACTTCCGTCTGGGCGTCACCAATAAGGTGACACAACTGGTGCAGTGCATGGAGGCAGGCTAAAGCAGGGTTCCTTTTATGCCTCTCAGGTTGTGGTTGTCGCGCTGAAGGAAGACCTTCTAGGTCGATGCGACCCAAGAAGTCTCTTATTGTATTAACATGGTATACATACCCATTGTAGGGTAGGAAGCTTGATTTCGGACGGTGGAGGGTTGCCCATATATTGGAGTGGATGTAGTGCACACATTCTCCTGTCAAAGTCATGGGTATGTCGTATTGAGAGGTGGTCATGGGCCAAAATAGAACTGGTGTATCATCTCTGGCCAATCGTATCCTCAGGTGAAACATGTCGGCATACTCTTCCGCAAGCGATTCCTCTACCAGGTCAGTCCAACTGAGATTCTCACCGATAGTGTGGTCAGGGTCAGTGGGGCCAACAGGTATTGAATTATCATGTGGGCGGATCCAGGGCGGTTCTGAAGATGAACGTGGTCCCAGACAGTCTCCTGATTGAAGAAGGATGACGATAGAGATTGACTGGGAATCTGACATGCTTTATCATGTCCTTCTAAGCGCCTCGGAATATGAGTGATTTTCTGTGCTTAATTCAGCAGGGTGAGGACCTCCATGTGGATATGATATGTTACTGCGGGGAGGACATTCGCAAGGGCGGCTAAAATGATGAGGACTACCATTACATCTACCACATGGGGCGAACCTGCAGGGTACACCCAGTAGAGGGCCTTCAGAATGTACCATAATTAGGGGAGGGCCTTCTCGTTGCCTAACACCTCTATAGGGAGGACCTCCATTAATCACGTTGTAATGGTGAGGGCAACCATTACTACTTAACGCCTCACTGCATAGAGGAATTTTGCAGTGCCTACCCTGGGGAGGACCTCCAAGGAATGTAGCGTTGTTACGGGGAGGGCCTTTGCAACAACTGCCATCATAGTGAGGTAGACCATCATGGTTGGATGTTCAATGTGTATCCTAGGGAGGACCATCAAGGCACACTACGACAAGGGGAGGACCTTCTTTTTTCTTGGGGCCATTGCGGGGAGAACCTTCGTAATGGTGGATGCAATGGTGAGTACTACCATTATAGATACCGTAGGGAGAATGTCTATGGGGTACACCCTGGGGAGGGCCTTCAGAATGTACCGCAATGAGAGGAGGGCCATATTTTTTCTTGACGTCTCTACAGGGAGGACGTCCATTATCAGAGTAGCGAGGACTACCACCGTGATCTAATGCCTGGTTGTGCGGAGTGTCATTGCAACGTAACCCTTGGGGAGGACCTTCAAGTTAGGCCACGGCAAGGGGAGGTCCTTCTTGTTGTGATAATAAATCACTGTGGGGATGAGCTATGTAGTTTCGACTACTATAGCAAGGGATACTATCATAATATTTGGTCCTACTGCATGGATAGTGTTTACAGCATTTACCTCATGGAGGACCTTCAGGGTGGACCGCTGCAAGTGGAGGGCCTTCTTTCTTCTCGATCTTCTGGCCACACGGAGGGCTTCCATGACTCGCATCAAAAGAGAATCTCTTGTGATAGATCATTATAATCCCATGGGGAAGCCCCTGTGGGTGCTCTGGGGAGGACCTTCAGAGCTACTGGTAGCGACATTGCGGGGAGGACCGTTGCAACTGCTACTGTTGCTCCCATAATATGGTAATCAGTGGGTAGGGTTTTGAGCCTTTGATATTCTCTTAGTATCATTTGGAACCCCAGCTTCCAGTAGAGCGGAGTCATGAACCCTCTCTTTATTTTATGGATGTCGTCATTGCGTTCGGGGCGCTTTCCTGCGGGCAACGGGGACCGTCTGCTGTTGATAACGACCTTCACCTTTGGGTTCCTTTCTAATTGGGTCCCTTGACGCTATTAGGATAGGCCAACAAACATCTTGACTTTTAGCAGGGATATATGCCCACTCTGGAGCATCCACCGTGATGGACAGGTGTCCCCCAGTTGGAACGAGTGAAGATGCTCGATCTGGTTTCCCTTGTATCACGGAATATGGCTGTCGAACCTCCTGGGCGAATGCAGGGATGCAGATCTGCTCTGAGGCGGCTATCTCATCTCTTAGATGAGTCTCCTCAATTTGGGAGATGGGATCACTGGCTCGAGTCCATTCTGTTACCGCTATGGCAATCGCATTCTAGTAAGTCTGCAAGATATGATCTCGGATCGATACCTACTCCTCCATCATTGCCTAGATATGTAGAGAGACATATTTGGATGGAATGGGAATGAAAACACATTCCAGTATCAGAGTAAGAATATCCTACTCCGGTCCTCTGGTGGTCAGTGGGTACTGATAATTCTCTTATGTTGGGGCAGGTGAAAGAATCTGCTCCTATGCCAGGAAATGCCGATTTATCTCTCCGTTTTCTTCCATATCGGGATGGAGAACATTGCTTGCATCTATTGGGAGCTGGCCCTGCATATGTTTGTTTCCCACCATATCGAGTTGGTGGCTTTTATTGGTAGGGAGACGTGCCCAACTATTAATTTCTATCATATCTGGATGGAGAGTTTTGTTGATCGCCACCACATCGGGATGGTAGGCATCAAGAGCATCTTCTAGGGACTGGTCCTACAAGTGCTGGGTCGCCACCATGTCTGGATGGTGGGCTTCATGACCCTGGCCAGGGAAAGGTGCCTTCCGGGTAGGTGTAGTCCTATGTGAATGACGGGCTCGATGGAGCTCGGCGGGGATGCGGTCCTGCTCATATGATGTCTCTAAATTTGGGTGGTAGACTTTGGAGGAGCGGGCATGTGTATGTGCCTTCTCGCAATACCTCACTGGGACAAGGCAGTTGAGCTCCTCCTCAAGGACAAGGGTGATGTCCACTCCCTGGTTGTAAGATTGCCGCCCTAGTCGGGGGGTCCGAGGGGCCGATGCTCGGGGAGCGTGGGCCTAGATCCTTAGGGAAACATCCTCCTTAGCGTGAGGATATTGAGTCGTGGAATAACCATGATTACGACTTCCGGTGGGGGCCTTAGAGCAGAACCCCCGTTTAGTAGGGATGAAGTCTTCAATGTCGACCTCATCTGCCTCCCTAAGATAAGGTAGGTACGTGTTGTCCCATTCCAGGGATAGAATCCCAAAACAGTTTGAGATAGAAACAAGAGCCATCTGGATCTGCCTTCGCAGCCACAGCTGGGCAAGCGACCATCAGGTCTTGGCAGATTAGAGGGCATGCAAGGCCGCCTCCACTGTCGTCAGAGTACTTTTCACATGGTACTCTTGGATCAACGCATCTATGACCCAGCGTTAAAGACACTCAGTCATTGACAGGGACCTACATTGGTGAGGAATCTGGTCATTGCGTACCTTGAAGCAAGCACCTGCGAGTTCCTCTGTGATGTCATTGGACCGAAAGGAGTTCTGAGTGGTACCTATAAAAATATTTTAACAAATGCAAATAGAAAACTCATCAAAGCATCATCTCATAATCTCATGCTTAATTAATGACCTTTCTTGTCCCTCTATGTGAGTATAAGGGGCCCCATAGTGGGATGAGGTTAAACCCGTCATGCTTGGTTAAATATTCATGTCAGTTTTACCATTTTTTTTCGAATTGGTTTGAAACGCCCAACGGTTCCGTATCTGACGATACGTGGACCTACTATCCAAAGGAATGCGTTCGTTGGGTTGATTGGGCCAGCGATGCTTAAGAACACACATTGGTCGAGAGTATGGGAAGTTGGTCTCATCGAACCCTTTTGGGGGGAATTATTTTCTGTTCCAGGAATCTCTTATAGATTTAAGACGTTTTAATATGTTTGTGAATCATTGGTTTATTCCAAACACTAATATCCATAGATTACCCTTGGTTGGAAATGGTCAGCTGAATGCAAGGATTCAGAATAATTTAGGTCAGAGGTTTACCATCCCTCATTGGGGATAATGACTCTAGGGGGTTTGGACTCATTGAAATGGAACTAGTTTAAAGCCTTATAACTGGGCGATCTGGAGTTTATTGTCATCCAAGGGGGACAGATAACGACTTGAGCATTTGGATTGAACCCGTGATATGAGCTTCCTACGTATCCTTGTGAGAGGAGTCAGAGTCCATGTAGTTCAGTAAGGTAGTTTAACGTCAAGCGGGATGAAGGATTGGGGCTTACACTCTGAGGTGGCTCAGTGAGATGGTGGAAGGGGCTTACACTCTTAGGCAGTCCATAGAGTTAGTGGACTAACATAAAGGGGTTGGAATGACAATGTAGTGGGCTTGAAAATCTTAGACGCTTCACACGTACCATGCCTTGACATGGATCAAAGCCCTCGTAGTTCGCAGGAGGTGGTGTCGGAGAACCGATGTGAAGATGGATTGAGGGTCCGATGGGTAATGGGCTTGAACCTTGTGGAGGCTCCCTACGTACCATGACTTGACATGGATCAAAGTTCTCATAGTTTGCAGTAGGTGGTGTCAGGGTCGGTGCTTACTCTAAGCCCACGTGAGTCATGCTCTGTGTGAGAAACAAGAGGCAGCAGAGACCTGACAATCACATCGTGAAATGTGCATCCGTGGGAAATAGAGTGGGGATTACGCATGGAGTAGCCTGAAGGTGACAAAGCCCAGTGGGAGAGGGAAAGGGTAATGAAAACCCCCTACATCCATCTCTCTTCTTAGTCCTTGACACCGAGGAAGTATGGAGGTGCATGGGTGCTACCTCTCGTAAGAAAGGTTATGGGCTTACACCTAGGAGGCTGCCCTTTCACTCCCAGAAGAGAGCAAGAGTTCCCACCGCCAGAGCTGAAGGGAAATGGAAGTGGGGTCCCTTAATCTAGAAAGTGGAGAGGTAGAAAAGGGATTTCGGTCTTGGACCCCACATTACCATGGGAATATGAACCTAGGAACGCTTTGGGAATCCGCTCAATGGCCGGAGAAACCCCTTTCGCCCCTGCTTACTGTGGGTATGTGAACTCAAGGCGGCACACTGATGCGCCTGATGGTTTCATCATATGAGTCTGGTGGCTTCGGTGGAGGCCTTGGATTGGGAACGATGAATGGGCCAACGAGGGGGTTGTGAAAGGTCAGGCCAAATTGGAAGGATTTTACCTGACTCAGGGGATGGGAACACCGGAGGAGTTGGCGGGCCACACAGTTGTATGGGGAGTGGGACACTTCACGTAGGGGGTGATACGCGGCTGGAGAAGCCTTCCACGAACCAGGTTAGTCCGCAGACTAACTGGCATCCTGCGTACCAGGGTGTTACGTGACTTTGGGTTCAGCTCGCGTACTAGGGTGGTATGCTGTGGAGTCCGTGCGAGCAACGATGTCTATGGGCGACGCCAGTCAGGGGTTCGTTGGTTAGGGCTTCGCCCGCATAGGAGGGTGATACGCAGTACGTCGGATCGAAAATAAAATTGCATAAGTTCCTTGGTCCATGGGGAGCACATATGTGGAGGGTCCATAGTTCACGATCATCTTTTTTCCTTTATTTTTAACTTCATTGTTCACCAATTTGTTATGCATTTTCTGTTCCTTGTTAATTTGTTCCCAGTTTTATACTTTTTCTGGTTCGCGAATTGGAACTTTTCTATTTGTGAAATCCTAAGCTCTTTCTTCCGAAATCCTTCCTCCCGAATCTTTTTGATCCTCTCCTTTTCCCCTCTCCCTCGATCTTCTTTTATAGAGGGGGGAAAGAGGTGTATATGTGGCCATGAAACACCTTTTGCGGAAGCCCATGACCGGAAACCCGGTTTACGGATGACTTGGTCAATCTGATGCGGGGGCATTGAATCGTGAACCAAACTAGGTCGAGGAATGCTTCGTGGCGACGCAGGGCTCTACCTCTATTCTGCGAACGATGGTGTATGTGGTCTGGGTCGGTTGTCATGGTTCGTGGCTAGGGCGGTTCGGGATGGTGGACCAACCTGGCGCTCGTCCTGTTTCGCACCCACAGAGGGATCTCGCCTCCATTCTACAAATGACAGCAGTGTGCGGAGGAGGTGGACTGTTGAACCGGCTGTATACCATCACCATTGGACCGGTACGCGGACCGGTCGGTCCTTTTCTGATTTCTTGGGTTCTCTTCACATTTTTTCCCAATTCCTTGAGGGAAATTGGGTAGAATCCCCTCTTGAATTAAGGGGATTATCATTCTAATTTTTGGATTTTTCAGGACCCTACAAATATACATTTATAAATAATATAAATTAGACTATAAATTTTCTATGGAAATATAACATTATTATATACATAATATTTTTTTTTATAATTTTAGGAATTAAAAAATAAATTTAATAGTGACACAATTGTGATGTAGTAATTGAATTATTAATGGAAGAATCAATTAAATGATACTTAATATTTTAAACTAAATATAATTTGACTTAATTAATTCCATAAACTAATTTTATAGATAAAATAGAAATTTTTTTACATTTTAGAAGTATTATTTTGAATTAATCATTTTGGTTTCATATATTTAAAAATGAAATTTTTGAATAGTATCAAAATTGACATAAATAATACTTTAAAATAAATAATATTTAATTATAGGTAATAAAATTACTAAAAATATCACATCCAGAAAACATACTAGGATATTTTTAAATATGTCATAAATGATATAATTGGGGTTTGATTGACATTTTCTAGTAACTATATTAAACCTATAGTGTAAAACTACAAGATGAAATGGTAAGAGTAAAACTGTTTAACTAAGGGTTAGGCCCCAAATTTAAGGTTAATTTCATGACCTAAACTTGTCTAGATATAATTTTATGATAGTATTTTGACACATACATATACTATAATCGATCAAAATTTCATTCTTTCTTTCTAAAACTGAAAATAAATTTATAATAAATTATTATTTTAATATATTCTAAAAGTGCCCCTCACCACTCATATAAAAGGGTGCTTCTCTTTATCATTAATTCACGCCTCCAAAGACATTTTTCTCAACCAAACCTGACCAAATAATCTCCCAAATTACCTCAATTCATTCTACAGGCCACACGTTTGAAATAAATCCATCCTAGGGAGTTCTTTTGTGCAAAGAAAAAAGAGACACCAAAAAAAGAAGTAATTGTTTTATCACCTCTTTCAAAGTTATTTTCTTCTTCTACTACCTATTTCTATGTTTTTTCATTATAAATATATTAAATATAGTATCATAAATATATTTATACGTTATCATAATCATGTTACAATACTATTATTCATTTTATCTATCATTCGAATAACAATATCATCATTCGTGCATATGTATGGCTTAACGTCTCCACATCGTGGTGTAATTTATTATTCAACACTACTTTATTTGGATAGGTATAATGATGAGTATTATGTATATAATTAATTAAAATATCATAATTATTATTATTTTTAATTAATATACCATTCAATTATATACCATTTAATCATTAAGGGACCTATATTGTCACTCGAGTGTAAGTATAACTTACCATCTCCAAAACGCGATGAGATTCATTCTCCACATTTACCATTAAATAATGATTATAAAATTTATATGATGAGTAAAAATAGTAATTATGAACTAAAATTCATTATGGATATAAATAAAATGTATCTTATGCATAACAAACATGACTTACACGACAAAACATGAATGGGAAAATGAAGCAGTTAACACCTAAAACAACAATAATACTAAATTAGTATTACCTAAATGAAAAAGAGGATAATAAATGATATCATAAATATGGATATGGTCCTAGTATAGTTTACTAACATGTTTTAACAAATATATAAGAGGCTAAATCACCCTCAGCTAAAGGAAATTATATTTTAAGGGTTAATTTCATAATCTCTTAATTATATGAGATTGCTTATATGTACGTATCTTATAGGACATCCTTACAATACCTATCCATGTTTCATAAAATTTAATAAAAAATATTATCAAAAATTGTTTAAATTCATTTTTACCCATGTTTGACTCTTTAAAAAATGTTTTGAAATAATCCTTTCATCATTTTCTAAACATGGTACACTATAAACTTTTCAACATATTTAAAGATGGAATGTTTTTCTAACTTATATGGAACAAGAATCTATTTTCGTCTGTTATAATGCATTAAATTTTTGAACAATTCTTTACAATGTTATAATTTTATATTGAAAATAAGTGTTTTCATTTAAAAATTTACAGTTTTTAAATGATTTCAATTTAAAAAAAAGATATTTCCCCCCAAAACTTTTAAGGAATTTATTTAATTATTTGCATCTATGTCAACATCCATTGTGTGATTTTATGCTTTTTTGATGGTGACTTGTTATGATACAATATTACTCATTTTATTTAATTTTTTCTGATATATTTGACTATAGATGTGATATGTGTATACCATTCATGGTTTGTGGTTCAAATTTTAACATTTCATATGGTAGTTTTAATACAATTTTTTTTGTTATGTTTCACCCTATTCATTGGATGAATCCATTGGACTTTGTAAGTGAGGGGCAGGGCCCACTATATCCCCTCAATGTATCATTAGGTCTCATGATACAAACTAGTGTCTTGGAACAATACCTTAATGGTATAGTAACGATCTTGGCATGAGGCCTTTACATTTTGATTATTATGTCCGACTTTATGCATTTCCTCATTATGAGATAAGTTATTGATATTTCATCTGATTATTTAACTAGTACAATATCCATGTGAAAGAATAAAAAAAATTATTTGATTTATTCTTACCATATTATGATGAAGTATATTTTTAAAAGGATGGGCTTTTAGCTTTATACCTTTCCTTTAAAGTTTGTCTTTATTTATCTTAGCTTCCACTATATTGTTTATCCATACTACACATCTAAGCTCACTAGTTTATTATGTCTAATTTCCCCCCATGATGTGAAGAAGTATTTTTTGATTGAAATGAAGTGATAGTCTATGGGATATGATTGTTTTCAAATGGTATAATATGTTGTTTTTTATTTCAAGATATAATAAAAAACATAGTTTTGTATCTACTATTTATAAGGCTAATAAACTAATCGATCCTTCAGGATTTGATTTTCTTATGATCGTGGTAATGTAATAAAATAATGCACCAGAACTAGGACACTAGGGTTGGGGAGTTACATATCTGGTTCAAATTCCTATATTTCACAAATTTATCCTTCGTTGTTTTACTTTGATTTTACCAAAATCAACTTTCATTTTCATGATTTTGACGCTGGATGAATGATTTTAAAGAATGTGAAATCTATAAATACAGCTTATTACATAATTTTTACAACACACATTTAATTTATGTGTTTATTCTCTTATACATCAAATAAATTTTGAAGATAGTTTCCTATTATTTGATTTCTCCTACTCCTTGGTGAGGCAACCACTCACCAATGCCCTGGGTTGAAGAGATAGATGACTGTAAGCATACCTCCGCATATGCTAGGTATATCTATCTAAAATTGTTGTCCAAAATCATATTTTTCGGAGAATATGAAAATTTGTTAGAGTATAGTAAAATTAGTAATAAATAAAAATATTATATATAAAACATTAGTGTAATAAAAATTAAATAACACAAATTACATTACAAATGTCTCAGATGGAAACATAATGTCATACATTCTAACTAGTAACCCAACATGCCAAATTCATACTTTTATTTTGAAAAGGTGTTTTATATTCAATAAGGGTTTTAAGTGACTTGATAAAATTATTATCAAAGTTAATTAAATTAGTTGTCTTGTAGTTGAAAACAAATGAAGGAACATAAGAAATTTTTTTAGTTGTTCAGTAAAAAATTTAATCTAGTCAAATATTATAACTATTTACTTTATGAGAGATACATTTCAAACTACATTTATTTCTAATTGAGAATCATAAATAATTTTAAAAAAAGACATTTTATAGTTTAACTATAACTAGGAAACAAAAAATTTTCATAGAGAGTCATGACCTAATTAAAATTATTACATTAGAAATAGGATTCACAACATGAAGGGTTCTAACTATAGAATTAGGGATTCATAACCAGTGAAAATATAGAAATGGTTATTTTAATATAAAATCATACAAAAAAAATTATATTTAATGTGATAGATGTGAATTAGTGATACATACACAAGAAACAAGGATGAAATAGATGAAAAAATAATAAATATCGAGTATAGGATCTGGAGTAATGTGTTAGGACTTCTCATAAATGAATTATTAGAACTCATAGAAGTTTCCATTTATCACTACAATGTATGTTTAGTATATGAAAACTTATTCTAATAGAAATAATTCCATACAACATTTTAAAATTTGATGTAAATCTATTTTGGTTCTTTTTTTTGGTTCTCATAACTCATATCCTAGGATTCTGTCCAAAATAAATAAAATAAAATCTATAAAACCTAATAAATAATTATCTAATATGGTAATTTAATTCAAATTAAAACAACATAACTATACATGAGATATAAAAATGTTTTTCAAAAATAATTCTAAAAACCAATTGAATATAAAATGCAACTACTAATTAAAAATAATTTTAATTACTAAAAAAATATTTCAAATGGACCCGGTAAAATAGGTTAATGAAATTTAATGAATATTTTCAAAATAGTTTGACAATTAAATTTAATTTTCCATACAATTTATAATTTCATGTACTGTGAAATTACTTAAAAATTAATTATACAATGTTATATAGAGAAAAATAAATTTTAATGGTTTTAATCTCAAGAAATATTAATTTAGAAAAAAAAATATAATGAAATAAACACAAAATATATATATTTAAATATTAAAAATATATATCCTTTGGACATCTATAAATAAATAATAAATTAAATAATATTCTATAACTGGTTAAAATATTTTACAAAAACATCACATTGGTATTTGAAATATATATTAATTTTATAATTCAATAATAGAATTAAAATAATGAATATAAAAAATTTGTGAATCATTTTATCAAAAATATAGAAAAATAAATTGTTATCAATATTTCATATTTTTGAAAAAATAATTACAGTATTGAAACTGATGATGAGTTTCAAGTGAGTGTGAGGTATAATTATTATTATTTTGGTTAACTTACTATGTTAATATAATGTGTGGTTGTTATATATAACATTTACCTTAGTTTATAAAATATGTTATCAGTATACTAATATTGTTAATAATTTATATCATTCGGTCACTTATGTTACTGTGATGGAAGATCATTTTAAAATTCATCATTTTTTTGGTTCACTTAATCTGTTGACAAAAATAACATGTGGTAAATTGAGATATAATCATAAGGTAACTTGAAATATCATTATATGTTAACTTTATTAAATTAACATTAGTGATTTCATTCTCCACTTCAGATTCATACAATTCTTAAACATGAAGTGGTTATGAATTCTTATATAATAACTATAAATAATTCAATTACCTTTAATCCATTAGAAATAATTCAAGTGATGTTATAGTATTTGAAGTGAAGGTGAGTTTCATCTCATGTATGAATTATTCTTCCATCATTTCTATATAACATGAAAATGATGAAATTGTATGTGAAGAATACCTGGAAAATTGATATTTCCACCATAAAGTTCCACACTTCTAGTGGAAAAAGATAAAGTTTTAACTTTAGGTATATCTTCATATTGTAATTTTCAAAACTCAATTGTAGTAATAATAAAAATATATCATACATTCATGTTAATGCTAATATGTGGAAGGTTGTAAATACATGAAGTAAATTAAAAAGTAATGATTTGGAGATTTTTTAGACCACATAAAAATCTGGATCATTACCTGGTAAAATTTATTACAAACACATTCTCGATCCTTCCAATGTACCAAAAAAAATAAATCTTACTTATGAAACCCATGATATGATTGAAAATATTAACAAAAATTATTATAAAACTATAGAAAAAATCAACAAAGTAGTTTCAAAACATAAAATATTGTTTATTATAAATAAATGGAAATTTGAAACTTCATTCCTATATAATGAAACCTATATTAATATAATATATTTCTATATCAAAAAAAATTTCTTTTGTTTTAAGGTTGATACCTATAGTTTCAATTGAAAAATAAAAGTTATTATATTATGGAAATAATAGAACTCAAAAAGTGTTATAGAGGTTTTTATAATTTTTTACAACATTAAAAAATGTTTTTTGGCATCATATTAATTTATTTAATTGTATATAAATGTAATATATTTACCCAAATATCAATTCTATTAATAATATTGTCTGTATAACTCATGTTATCATTTAATACATAAATAAAAATATAAACTATGTATAAATAACTAAAGACTTGCATCATGTTTGTACCAAAAGTATGAACATTTATAGACTGAATTAGACATTTTCAAATATTAATGAAATGTATATAAAAATATATTAATTCATATGAAATTGGTGTTATGAAATTATAAATACTAAAACTCTACATATAATTAAAATATTAAAAAAAATTCAAATAGATATCTAGGAAATGTGAGTAACGTAAAAAACAATTGCTGATTGTAATGTTCACCACATAAAATATTGACAAGGAACAAAAAACTCTTGAAGAACTACCCATTTTTAAAAATTTCAAAACCCAAACATTGTTTATTAAAATAATTACTCCTTTTGATATAATTTATTAAGAAAATAGAAGTAGATATTAATAAAAACTACCATGTAATAAATGCATACTATTTTAATTAAAAAAACATATTCATATAAAAAATTCCTTCTAAATTTCTAACATAAAAATATAAATTTTATTTTTATAAAATTTTTCAAAATCCAAATGTATAATGTATATATATTTTAGTTAATTTTCATTTGGAATATATTCAAGAAAAATATCAACTTTTTTAATAAAATTTTGAAGAAACTGAGTGATCATGTCCCTATGATTTGTTCTATAATGAATTAAATAGTTCTTTGAAATAGAAATAATAGAAGAATTATAAAAATAAATAGTTTAAAAAAAATTAAAACCATAGTTAGACAAAGATTTTTTAATCGATAAATAATTGGAACAATAAGATTCAATATAAATGTACTCACGTTCAGTAGTTTACAAGGGAAAAAATTTCATTAACTCCAAGAAACTAAATTTTTATTGTGAAAGTGACAAATACCTGAGGTTATTTTTCTACCATGTATACATTCAAAAAAATTAGAATCATGGTTACTAGAAGAATCATATAAAATTATAGAATAAAATAATCCATAATTAAAAAAACATTTAACAATCAAATAATACATATAATTTATTTTATGTGATATTCCGCAAGATCTGATTGGAATATAACATATAAACAAACATTATACGTTATATCAACTATTTAAGTAGCTAAATAAAAAACATCCAATCATAAAACTATATAATTTACAATCAACCAATTGTACAAAGACATCAAAACCAAATATAAAACTAATACACATTTGGGTTTTTAATGTTTTGATAAAATTAATACCAAAATTTTAACACAATATTTACCATATTTGGAATAACTCAATAAAATTCCATCATTTTATTGAAAATGTTGAAATCTGGGGAATAATTTCAATTATCCCTTTGGACTCGTATAGAACTAATTTTCTATTATACTAAAAAACTCTTTTCAATGAAAATAATTTGAATAATAAAAAACAATATCATCAAAATAAATTTAAACAATTAAAATATAATTAGATGTGTTTTAAATAAAAAAATATGATCAAATTTACTTTTATAAAATTAATTTTTCAATAAAAACATAGTTATTTTATCATACCAATAATTTGGGTTTTGTTCGAGACGATATGAAACCATTAATAACATAAAAACATGATTAAGATATTTTATATATTTAAAACCTATGTGTTGAGAAATATAAAATCTTTTATATTTAAAACCATTTACAACATACTCTTAAAATCCATTGAAATAAAAAGAAAACACCTTGAAAATTAAAAAAAGATAAAAATAATAATATAATTCATTCAATTTTCCTAAAAGGTGAAAAATATTCATAAAATTAAACACATTCACCATGACAATATCCTTGAGTAGAATGTCTAGATTTATTATTAACTACCAATCTAGATTCATATATATTATTTCAAAAACACAATTTAGTTCCAATAACATTATTATCAAAAGGGGGTTGAATTAAATACCAAAAAATATTTTAATTATATTTATTAGTCCAATAATGCATATAAACATTCCAATTAGAATCATTAAAATTATTGGGAACAAAATTTAAATAAAAGAAGAGTTAACATAAAAATTTGAAAATTAATTCTTGGTTTATATAAGATAAATAAATATTACCAATAAAATATTCAACATTATGATCTCTATAAATCATAAATGATCGTAGATTAGTACAAGAAATATTATTATACCCCTCAAATAATTCATTGTCAGACCGAGTGTTTGATTCATCAATATTTTAAAAAGAATTAAACTCATCATCAAATAAATCCTAAATTGAATTAATTTATGATTATTTTAAATCCAATATAACATGACTATATTAATCAATAATGATTGTTTTGTTATTATAAACTCCATAATATTTTATATTATTATGAAATCCTATAAAAATTTCTTTATCACTATTTTAATCAAATTTATCTAAATTATATATCAAATTCAAAATAAAAACATTACAACCCAATCCACAAAAATTAAACAATTTATTATTTTAACCTTTAAAAAAATTCATAATGTGTTTTATTCAACAAATATATAACAATATTTTTTTAAAAAATATAAAAAAGTATAAATAACAACATTATCCCGAAAATATATGGTGAAATTATAATCCCTTAACATTGATATGGCCATTCCAATAGGAGTTCTATTATCTGATTCTATAATTCTTTTTTTTAAGTGGTGTTCAAAGAGTAGAAAAAATATGATAATAATAATTTTTTCACAAAAATATTCAAATTTGAAATTCTTAAATTTACTTATATTATCACTACTAATTGATTTAACCACACAACCTTTTTCATTTTGATCTAAATTTAAAAAACTAATAAATCTAGATAATGTATCATTTTTTGTGAATGAAAATAAACCCACTTATATCTACTATATTTATTGATAATAAAAAAGTATATTTATTATCTCCAAGGTTATAAATTTTCATTAAACAATGTAGATCGTGATTTACTAATTAAAGAGTTCTCTGAGTAATTATCGTATCAACATGTATGAGTGAAACATTAAATTATTCCCCTTTCATGTATTTATCACAAACAAGAATAAGCTTTTTCTTCATAGTAGGTCACCATAGTACATGCTAATATTTATTGTGATTACATTACATTATGAAATTAATATATCATAATTATTGACCACAAATAATGTTATCACTCTACACAACATTCAAAAAACAACACTTCGAAAAGTTAGTTTAGAAAAATTAATAGTGTAGATTTCTAATTATAAGTAGAATTAAATAACAAATAATAATCCCCAAAAACTAAAAAATTATCATTTTTGATATTTTAATTTAAATAAATCCTCACTAAATTGTTATAAAATATTAAATTATATTTTAAACCTATATTATATAAAATACTATAAATAAAATCTGAATTTCAAATACGAACATTACCAAAATATTTTACAATTCCTTTAGAATTTTCACCAAATTTAACAATTCCTCCATCACATTTTTTATATGTGAGGTCTCCAATCATATTACTAGATCATCCACTATCCATGTATAGTATTTTATTATTAAGGCATAAAAGTAATTTTTCCATAAAAAATTTAGTTACATGAAACTTTTGGCACAGAATCTACATTGGGTCAAATCTGATTCGTAAAAAAAATATTAGGTGCCCATATAAAATTAAAAAAAGTATTATATGGTACTATAGATATCAAATATCTATAAATATGATGATTTTTAAATCCCAAATTATTTTTGAAATCGTATAGAACAATCATTTTCCTAGTGTCTTATTAGGCCACATTGAAAACATGTAATATTAGAAGTAAAACCATTTTTACTTTTTTAAAAATTATTAAGATATATTTGTGTCAATATAATTTTTCTTCCAATACCATATTTTTTTTAATAAAATACATCATCTAATGATTCATTTCATTGTCTTTAATAAAAGAAGATAAATTTTTCTTAAGACATTCATCTTCCTTTTTGAAAATTTCATTCAAACCATGAGTATAATTCAAATCAACATAAACATTATAATCATAAGAAGAAGAAATATTACTTAGTTTTTCATTCTCTTGTAAAAATAAATTTATTTTCTGAAACATTTTTTTCATTATTTTCCTAAACATAATTATATAAACCGGCTACTTTGAAAAAAATATTTTGTCAAACACTAAATATCTTCATTCAACTCAGAAAGATTCCTACTTTTAGAATCACTTTCAAAATCAGAACTTCTCAAATAAAATCAAGAATCTCCAACCTCATGTATAGAATCCATGAATTTTAAATTATCATATTATTTATCATTCAAAAATTATTCAATAGAATCACATTATTCAATACAACTCCAACTATTTTTCAATTAATTTTAATCCTTCTTTTTTATTTTTATATATTATTTAGTTTTAGAAACCAAGGATTGATATTTTCCTTCTTTATACAGACAAAAAAATCAATGAATGATGTATTATAATCAGTATTATTTATATTATATCCCTTTTAATTTACCTTTTGAGAGTTTCTTCTAAATGCGTTGTAGAATCTATTATTTTTTTCATTAATATAAAAATATCATAATCAGATCAATATATTATTTTTCACTTTCCAATAGTTAAAAATTAGAATATTAATTATAAAAAATTATGGATTTTATAGCTACACTATTTCTTTTTATTATATCATATTCATCTATGTTCTTCAATTATATTTAATTCCAATGTAGTGATCCAATAAATTCATCAATTGTATACACTTTATGTTTTTTTACTCTTAAATGGAAACCATTTTTTCATTCCATTTAATTGGTAAATCATTGAGGAATCATTCAAAAAGTAATATATTTTCTAAATTTTCTCCAATGGAATTCATTTCATTCACAATTATTTTGAATTAGTGGAATGTTTTATTCAAATTTTCTTCTTTTTCGTCCATATTTATAACTTGGTACTCTTCTCAGTAAATTACAATATTATTTTGAATAAAAAGTTTAGAGAGAAGGTGAGTAATGTGTATAAGCTTTCATATATCATGAGTTGTATTACATGATAAAACATGACAAAACAGACTTTTTTTATTAGAAAAATAAAAAATATTTACATTTTTTCAATTTAAGACATATTAATCATCATAATACCATATAAGAGTCTCTATATCATATTCATGTTGATTTTATGGGTTTTAAATCAATTAAATTTTTATTAATCTTAATTTCTTGATGTATTCCCCCATTATGTATTTCTAATAACCACAATCATTGAATTTAATATGTGGTGGATTCAGAAGATTCCATGCATCATTTACATTTATTCCTCCCATGTTAAATATAAACCCCTTATACTAGTAAGTGTAGTAATGGGTTATCATAATCAAATACATAATAATAAATTACACTATTATCCTTAATAATGCTTGACCTTTGATACCAAATGTTGTTTTCATTAAAATGATACTTGAGAGAAAATGAATATTCATAAAAGGGTCACCCACTAATACCAATTTTTTGGTACAAGAAAAATAAATAGTTGAGGTAATATGTCATTAACAAGGTCCTTCAATGGATATCAATTTTTAGGTTATAAATCTAGTGAATAAACATTTATATATTACATTTATATTTTAAATGGGTAAATTAAACCTTGAGAAATTAAATTATATAAATCATATACACTATAATACTTTTGGACATTTGTATGCTATATTATTTTATATTTAAGTACCATTAAGAACCACAACTCTTGTTAGTGTATGTGTAATATGGTTATTGTATGACTAATATATATATATATATATATAGTTATGAGAAATCCAATTGAAGCAAATAAATGAAGTGATGGCCTTGACTAGTAGGATTATTCCATATAAATCCCATTTATAGAAGCATCCATGGGAGATATCAACACTAGAATTTTCCCTTGATCAATCCCATTCTTAGATTCAATATTTAATGTATGAGATAAACCATTAATGGGAGAAGTTCAATCTTATTGATATCACATCCCAAACCACATTCTCTAAACACCCCCATAAAAATCGTAACATGACAAACCTTACCCTTAAGGAAATCACCAGTGTAATAAAAGGACATGTATGTTGACTCTAATAGTATAAATTTTTATATATTTATATTTAATAAAATAATTATTATTTTTATCATTTATTCCCGAAACATTTTTAAACAATAAATTTTGATATAATGGAAAAAAATTGTTTTTTAGTAGATATGAATCTTCTATAAATACCTAAACTTCTCATACGTATATATTAAATATTTTTGGATGAATATTCAATAAATTACACAAATAAAATATTTTTTAATGTAAAGGTATAGTTTCAATTGTAACATGGAAGCATAAAAAACTATTTTATAATATTTTTACATATTCTCCCACATTCTTCCTCACAAATAGTACACTTATTATACATATCACAAATAATACCAATTATCATAAACATGGGAAAAGAAACAAAATAATGTGTGATTTTAGATACCCTGTGAGGGGGGAAAAGGGAAATTTATAGACATAAAATAGAATAAGGGTTTAATAACATGATCATAAAATAGTAAAACTATACCATGTATATCAAATATCCAAATCTAGGGTCATAACCTATAGATTGGCAGTTCATTAGACACGAATGATAATGAAATAAAAATTATATGAACCATCATTGCATAATATTGAAATAATATATTGAATTGTGGAATATATATAAGAATAAAAATATGTTCCTATGTATTTATGTATCATTTCTAAAACTATCATTCTGGAATGATTTCACTCCCCAAACCATCGTAGTTTCCAAGGAACTCTCCCAAGACAATAGGAGTGAACAGTTTCCCTTAATAAATTGGGTTCACTCCCCATTATTGTATGATATATCCCATTACATTTAAATATTTACATAATTAAATTGGGTGCATTATAGGTCCCACCCATCACATAATTAATGTCGTAAACGTGCGTGCATAAGATTGTAAGACAGTCATCATATCATAACCCATGAAAAAAACTAGGTTTCAAAAAAATATCATTATAGCATGCTCTCTGAAAAAGAAATGTGTTTTATAATCATTTCATTATTTAATCAATGAATAACCCATGTGTTTCATAAATATATTTTCATCATAAATATAAACCATCCAAATAAAGAATAATAATTGTTTCCCTGGATCATATCCCTAGTGTAGTATAATTGACATAAAATGGTGTCATCCTAAATGGTAAATGATTTCTAAATATCACGTGGAGTTTTTTCTAGGGAAATAGACTTTCATAGTTGAAAAATAATATTTAAAACCTTAAAAAGATTCTAAATAATTTTCTTTGAAAATAATATTTTAATATTAAAAAGTAATATATAAAAATAATTTAAAACTTTTATTGAAAAAAATATCATTTCCACTTTGAAAAAAAAATTAAAAAAATTAAACATTTTTAAAAAAATACTTGAATATAAACAATTAAAATGATATAAGATGTTTTAAAATAATATTTTTCATGACAGTGATAAACTCTTTAAATGTTTTACATATGAAAACAAGGTTTATTTTTATATGTTAAGTAAAATAAAAATCGAATTTTTTTTAAAACAATATAAACATTCTTATCAATTATTTTTGTCAAAAGTCAAACCTAGGTAAAATATTGTTAATAGATTCTTTTGAGAATGTGATAAAAATTCCAATTTTTTAGAAAACAATGATATAAAAGAAAAAGGGTTTTTAATTGATGAAAGAAATAAATTCGGTTTTATTAAACAAAATATTTTAAATTTTGGAGTACATAAATAGAGGAAAATGAAGTGGAAACATGTATTCTAAGGACATAACTAGGTTAGAAGAAATTTCATGAGATTCATGATAGAGGGATCATAATATTTTCTCATCAAAAGCATAAACATAAACAATCATGATAAATGATTAGATTATATCCTAAAACCATTAAAAAAAATTTAACAGTCATTTTTAATCCCTATAAAAGAATAAAATTGAATGAAACATAATATATTTCGGCATATAATGATATTCATGGTAAAACATTTCAAAGGTGTATTACATAATCCTCCTAACATAATATTGGTTCATAACACAATATAAGTATCAATAAAGAAAAATTGAGGCAAAAATCACTTACCGCTTTGGTATATTTTGAACCATATACCCCTTGAAAGAGATATACAAAAATGGATATGTAAATCCTAGTAAATATTTGGATAGAAAATACAAAATATATTCATGGGAAGTATAAAGCCCACAAAAATTAAAAAAGTGGTGAATATTTCATGTATACCACAAATATAAAAGTGAGACAAAAAACCCCTTACCTTCACTACTGAAAATTTAGTTATTAGAGATGGGTCCTTTACAATGGGTTCTCGTCGCAAATGACCTATTGCAGAAAATCATGTCAAAAATATGGTTTTTTAAGGATAATCGCAAAAATCAATATTTGTGATTAAGGATTCACCAGTCACAAATAGTTAACTTGTGGTATTTAAAAATGATTATTTTCGATGGGGATGTCACAAAAAACATTAAAAAATAATATTAACAAAATATTATTAAATAGTAATAAAAATTAAATAATAATAATAATAATAATAACAAAATAATTTATATAATGTAATAGTAAAAATAATAAATTATTATTATTATTATAAATAATAATATTAATAATAAATTACTCATATAAATATTATTAATAATAATAATATAAATAATAAAATAAAAATTAAAAATAAAAATAATATAGCATTAATAATATTAATATTAATAATAATAATGATAATTGTAAAATAAATAAATTATAGAACTTAATAACCTCAATATTCACTAAAATATAAAAAATATTATTATTATTATTATAATTATAAAATTATATTAAATAATTATTTTAATAAAATAAAAGCAAAATAATAAAACAAGTAAAATAATTAAAATAATTAATTAATTAATTAATTAATAAAAAACAAAAAACAAACAACACAATATTCACAACAATATTAAAAAATACATATGAAAAAATGTAAATAAAAAATATTAAAAAATAAAATTACATTCAAATTGATTATTATAAAATGTAAATATATCAATGGGTGGTCTTTTGGAGGATCTGACACCACTGGGGGTCATTTGGATGAGATGGAGGAGTTAGAGGGGATGGTAAATAGAAATCCCTCCCTAAGCCAAGATTTGGATGACCCATGCACTCCAAATATGCTTGTGTTTATATTGCTACCGACAATGCATCTCCTCCTGCTACTGCTACTATCGTCGAGGGAGCACATCCTCCTTCATACACATACTCTCTATATGCTCACTTTGGCCTCACAATTGCCCCTGAAAATTGCAACAAATGGTGATGACTCCCCAAGATCTCCTCTCGAGTTAGATGTCGACATTCCAACAGTTCCATAATATCTCCTATGCATTAACCGAGAGTCGATAACAATATCTCGACCATTCATGAAGTCATAATGGGTCTCTTGATCCATGTTGTCTAATCAAACTGGTGGGCACTGGTCTAACCCTCAGTCTTAGACTGACTCTCAGTTTTTGTATGAGATGTCATGGCCACATATGACTCCTTCAATTTAAATTTAAAATTAAAATATTAAAAATATTATTTTTAGTAAATTTTAAAACTCAAAAAGAAATTTCAATGACCAAAATCTAATTTTGGAGATCAACTCTAATCTTTCTAGTGATTGTATGGATGTACATCCACTAATAAACATTGAACACATAAATATTGAGTTGTTCAAATACCTATATGAATACAAAAGAAACAGATCACATTTAAAATTATATAAATTATTAGAAAAATACATACCATATGTTCCCTATTCATAATGTATGTACGACTACTGGATTAATGCGTCACCTCTTGTATCTCTCACTTTTTTGACCTACCGATAATCTCATCTATAAACAGTCACCCTTCCAGTGTGAATATAATCCACCCCAAACATGATATGAAATGTAATCAGGTAAGTGGGTGTGAGAAGACTCATAAAACTCTATCACTCCTTCTTTCTCCATTTCATTACTTCTCTAATTATGAAAAAAAAGAATAATGAAAACACTCATGTATAAACCCCTCTCTTTCCTTCCAGGTAGCGTCATGCATGATATCATCGATGGGATACAATAAAAACTGTACATAAATTATAATATGAAGTTATTAATTGATTAAAATTCAAAATAAATTTCATTTTTTACGTGCCATCCAATTATCCAACATGCGATGCTGAATATAAATGGGAATCTGGTCCCATTAGACCCATGTTTCAAAAAAATAATTTCTCTATATAGCACACCCATGTACAACAATTATATGTGAAATTATGTGAAATAAATAAGAAATAATAAAACAAATAGTATAAAAATAAATTAATGAATGCTAAATAAAATACATAGGTAAACATACATTTTCATGCATGGATCAAAGCCAAGATATGGTTTTCACATAGAGATAAGGTCAAGAATCATTAATTGGGTAATATCAAACCCCCTCCGAGTCCTTCTTGAACCGCCTGTAGTTTGAGGGTCAGATGATCCAACAAGCTACCCATCTAAAGGTAGATCAGCCTCTAGCAACAGACAAAACAGATCCTCGTCTATCTAAAACATGAAACTGTTGTTTTGATAAAACATTTAAAAAAACTACAATATATAATAGTATATTATAAATGATTATAACCATCATTAATTGACATCAATCTTCATCTAAACCTTCATCTTCATATTGGACGATGGAAATATCATTATATTCCACCTCAACATCATCAATTTCTCTATTAGTTTTAGTTTCATAATCTCTTTTCATTTCAATTTCATTTGTAACATCATTAACATCATCTTCACCATCGACCTTTAATTTTGGGGTTTCATCATCGATATTCATGTCTTTTCTTAAAAAATATGTATTTGGATCAGTCTATTAAAAAATTTCTATACTTTTCACTTCAGTGGAACCACAATCACATTCAGCAAACTAATTTTCCTAAGATTTTATTTTTATTATGCTCTACTAATCAACAAATTATATTAAAGTAGGATAGAAATTTTCACAATAAATTTTATGTGCTTGATGAGCCAAAACAATGGTTCATTTAAATAAATAATACCTTTACATTTAATATCAACAATTTCATTCCTCTGATGAAAACACATGACTCTCTTAGTATCCTACCACTAACATTTAAACGTAACTGTGTAATTCTATCCTAGATAACACATCTCAATAATTTATTCCATAATGCTATAAAATCCAACTTGAGTTTTTCTATGGTGATATCCTCTTAAGAAAACACCACTATATGGTTTTATTTTCCACATGCACGTGTATGAAATTGAAAACCAATCCCCACATATGAATTATAATATTTAACCATTTTGGATGGTGGGTTACTCAATACACACAATAGATTATCAAATTTATCAACATGTTGAGATACGTGATTTTTTTTAAAAAATAAGTATAAATATAAGAATAAATAAAAATATTTTATATGTTAAACCATAAATGATCTATGTTACTAGTTTTTGAAACAAGTAGGAAAAAATAATTTACCAATTTTCTTCAAGGGTAGATTGGTAATTTGACGATGTTGTTTCTTTATATGATTATCATATAACCTAAAAATATAATAATATTAAGACACAATATCAAATATTATTGAATAAGTGATAGTATCAATCATAGTAAAAATGTTTTCATTTTATCACAGTTGAGCAGAACTTATGTCTGAGATATGTGATATTCACCATCGAAAATCCAACATTCATGAACTCCACTGAATCCATGTTTGGTCTATTAAAAACAAATAATTTATTTCTTATTTCATCATCGAAATTACACTATTTACAGACTATGATATTGTGTTTTTAGGGATATTCATGTTGAAATCAATGAGATCAGAAAAAAATGAAATTTCCCCTACAAATAATATTCTTCAATTGATCCTTCAACTGATTCTTTATTACATACCATTTTCTTTAATTTCATTATGCATCCCTCGAATAGTTACATCCAACAAAAATATACCAGACCTCCAGATTTTTCTCCATGTGGAAAATGTAATATGAAATGTTTTATTAAGTTAAAGAATATAGGCATGATAATTTTTTCCATTTTAGAAAGAATTAAAATTGCATCTTCTTGCAGTCTTTTAGTGCATCATAGTTTATTTTCCCAACAAAAATTTCTCATAAAAAAATACAATTTTTATTTTATAACATCCAAAAATGTAGAATTCATAGAATCACTTAATCTTATTATAAAAATTATTTCCAATATAACTTGATAGTATTGACTTTTTAATCTGGTAATATAACCATTTCTGACACATCTACTCAAATTGGAAGCATATCAATCTGGAAGACTCAAATAATCAATCTAGTGAAAAAATAATAATCTATTTTCTTTGGAATGTGTATTAACTACTTTTGGATTTATTAACTTCTATGATCTGACATTTTCAAACCATTCAGTTTCAGGTCACCTAAAAATTTGGGCAAGAGCTAACTATTCCAATACATTATCTTTTCACATTCCTGGTGTATCCAAAACTCTATGAAATAAATAATCAAAATATTTTTTCCCATATTCATGACATCCAACATGTGGTGGAACATAAAATCAAAACTACATAGTTAATCCAAAGAAATGATCTATTTCATCCAGTTGTGTTCTTTCCCAAATCCATCAATTTTCTATTGGATTATTGTTCATTCAAATGTGTTGGGATGTCACAAAGAGACAATTGAGTTTAACTCTATACATTATATCATGGTTTGGTTCCATCTCTTTAAATTTTTTCCTTTATTGAAATAATATTTTTTCCCTCGGAAAATGATAATTGTTTGGCTAGAATATGGGATTATAGTCCAAAAAATATAGTTTTTCATTGACAAACACAAACACTTTATTATGACTCATACAGTATAGAAATTATTTTGGACCATGTTTACTCAATCAAGATAAAATTACATATGTTGTGTAGTCAAAATTTAACAACATCAATTCATTTTTCAGAAAGACGTTTTGTTTCAAAGAAAAATCATATGTACTAACATCATTACTCCAAAATGAAATTAACTCATCAATTAATGCTTTCAAATAAACATCAATATTATTTTTCAGATATCCTCAAATTAATAAGGTCCAAATGATATATGTATCCTTCATCAATATACAATTATATAAATTGTATGAAGTGATAGATATTAGAAAACATGAATACTGACCACCATATGAACCATATAGAAAAAAACCTTCAATAAAAAGACTCAATCATGTGTTTCAAACTTTTAAATAAATATAATTATGCACTTGGTCAAAATATATCCATGAATCACCATTATAGGAATCATTTTACAATTTTAATGGTTGAAATATTGGTTTTCTACAATGACATAAATGCTTCTCTGTTCTAATACATAAATAAAATATACAATCTGGGTGTATATGGGAAATATCTCATCAATTTTGCGAGAATGAATATAGACTTCTCTAGTTGAGCCACTTTATTCCTTGATTTTCCACATGTGGGAAAACTATCCAAATACTATTTTCACCATAATATAAGATGAAATCATTTGAACATGAATTAATCTTCTGATAACCAAGACCCCGATTACGACCTGACCTCTTTCTATCATATAAATTTGTATCCAAAAAAATTCATTCAGTTAACAATATTTTAACCAAAGATAATATCTAATCAAAATAGATATTTTGATTAAATTATATGATTTAAAATCCAAAAATATTTCCCCCCCTTCAAATTTACTTATATTGTATCCAGTATATAAGGCATCCTTAGTGGACATCATCAACTCATAAAATTGAGATTGTTCCAAATCTAGAGTTAAATAAATATCATCCTTAGTTTTAGTTTGTCAAAAAGACCGTCCTAAAAAATTATGTACTAAATTTTGTAACCATTATGGATCTAGAATCAAATTATTAATGTCATATCTGGAACTATGATCACCATGTTAATACCAAAAATAATAATCTGGTTGAAAACCAAAATATAATAGATGACCCCCAATATTTTTAAATACGTAAAACATCCTTAGTGAACATTTTTTTACAAGGAAAATTAATTTCCCCTTATGAATATTTTTTTGATGATTTAAATGATATGAAAGCTTCAACACCCTCAAAATAAATAAGATTTAAACAAGAACCATTTAGAAATCTATGCTAATTTATCCATGAATGATCATATAATAATGACATTTGTCGACCTCCTTGTTCCATATTTCTCTATAAAATATAAAATAATTATTTTTTCATATATCTTGATATAAAGAAAACAGTATCAAAAAAAGATATTAAAATTAAAATCAATTTTTAGTAGTTTATAATAGTTTCTGTTATTTTATAGTTATTTATCATATTTTTAAAACAATTACACTAATCTACACTAATTTATAATAATTCGTACTAACTACCAAATTTTTTTGTAATTATATATAATTTATATTAATAACAAGAGGGACAATTTCCAGATGATTGGGAGAAGATCCTTTTTCTAGCATTTAATCTTCTCACAACTTTCTCCGACAGAAATCACTTAGAAAAACAAGCTCTAATGTACGAATATCTATTTTCTTGGTCACAAGAATAGGGTGTGTGGAGGCCTCGTCACGCTTCTCTCCATAATCATGAATATGAAAATGGATATCCATATCTCATAGATGAATTTTTATAATGATTTCAGATAGATAAAGTTACAAAGAGATGAGTTATCAAGCAAAAGTGCCTCTTTTTTCTCAATGGATCATCTTCTTAAAACATTCTCCAACTTAATTTAGATAGATAAATATACTATGAAATATTCATATCCATTTTTCATATGTATGTGAATATAGAAGAGGGAGGCCTCCCCACGATGCACTCCATCCTCTTGAAAAAGAAAATGGATATTTGTATATGGGAGAAATATTTTTATAGTGATTTTATTTGGATAACGTTGCAAGGGGACTTGCTTTCTAGAAAATGAGTTACTACCAATCCACAATAAATTGGAAAAATTTATAATTAATTGTTACTACACTATAAATTGTGTTGATTTATAACAAATTATTTCTAATTATTGCAAATTAATGCTAATTATTTCTAAATATTTCTAAATATTTTTAATTATGTCTAATTATTTCAAATTATTACTATTTATTATAAATTATTTCTATTTATTACTATTTATTACTATTTATTACAATTTATGGGTAATTATTTTTTACCATTGCTATTTATTTCAATTTATTACTATTATTTCTAATTATTCCTAATTATTCATAATTAATTCTACTTATTCACAAAAATTTTAAATTTTTGCTAATTTTGGATACTAATTAAAATTAATTCCTATTTACAGAAATTGATTCCTAATTATTGTTATTTTTTCTAAATTATATATAATTATTACTAATTATTTGTAATTATTAATAATTTATACTAATTATTACAAATTATTATTAATTATTTCTAATTATTCGTATTTATTAATAAATATTACTTTTAATTAAATAAATTATAACTAATTATTCCTAATTATTACTAATTATTACTAATTATTCAAATTTATTAACATTTATTACTAATTATTATAATTTATTTCTAATTATTTTTTTTATTATTTATTACAAATTCTTACTAATTTCTACTAGTTATTACTAAGTATTACTAATTATTACTAATTTTTAAAAATTATTACTAATTATTACTAATTATTACTTTCTATTAATATTTAATACTATCTATTTCTATTTATTACTATTTATTACTAATTATTACATATTATTACATATTATTACTATTAATTTCTATTTATATATATTATTACTATTTATTACAATTTATTTTTATTTTTTTTAATTATTCCTAATTATTGCTAATAATTCCTAATAATTCCTACTTATTTCTAATATTTTCTAATTATTAATAATTATTAGAATTTTATACTAATTATTACTATTCATTAATATTTTTTCCTATTTTTTCCTTATTATTACTACTTATTCTTAATTATTATTAATAATTTCAAATTATTACTAATTATTACTATTTATTTCTAATTATTGATAATGATTCCTAATTATTCATAATTATTTCTAATTATTCCAAATTATTCCAAATTATTCCTAATTATCACTAATTACTACTAATTATTGCAAATTATTACTAACTATTTTTATTTATTACTATTTATTCCTATTTATTACTATTTATTATAATTTATTACTAATTACTGCTTATTATTACTTAATCCTCTAAATTATCACTAATTATTAATAATTTCTAATTATTTTGGCTAAATATAACTAACTATTTCTAGTTACCCCCCCCCCCCATTATTACTAATTATTATTAATTATCGCTAATTATAACTAATTATCGCTAATTATTACTAATTGTTAATAATTTTAATATATTTTATAATTATTACTACTGACTACTATTTAATAATAATTAATATAATAACTATTAATTAATACTAGTTAATACTAATCACAAATAATTATTTTTATTAATAAATAATGAAGAACAAAATGATCTATTTCTAATGCAATTTAATTGCACTTAATTAACAATAAAAATAACTAATATGAAAAAATCAATTTACTAAAATCTAAAAGAAAAAGCTAAATAACATAAAATGAAATCTTTCATATGATGTAAGACTTGAATATTGATCTGATGTAAATCTTAACCATTGAAAAAAAATTAAGAGGGAAATATAAGTAGAGAGAAGGGAGTAGAGAAAGGAGTAGAATTGAAAAAAAATAAGATGAGGGTATATATAGGTTAGAAAAATATAATGGTATATATGTCATATAATCTCACTTACACCATCCTTAATACATTCCATGTAGCCTCAAAACATATCACATCGCATTGAAGGGGTCGTAGTCCACACATCCTCAAATTAAATTGTCATATTTACACCAAATAGAAGATAAAAATATATGTGCTTTTAAACGTATAAATTGAGATAAATAAATAATAAATAAAATATTTAATGAATTTAAGTATATTACTTATCATAATTTTTTCTAGGAGAGGCAGAAAAAAATGAACATCATCGTTTAGTGAGAGGAAATTTCATCATAAACATAAACAATATGTTCGTTACCAATTAGATGGAGGTGTGAGAGAGTTGAAGCTGAAAAATTTTCATAAAAACAACTTAGTATATTGATTCTACTAGTTTTATTATACAATAATTTAATAAATACAATGGAGGGTTGGAGAAGGGAAATAAAAGAAAGAAGCTTTAGAGAAAGTGTTTCCCCCAAATCGGGTAGCTTCTTTTTTTTGTGCGAAAATGATTCCTTTGAAGCACTTTATTCCCAAAGTGTGGTTTCATGTAGGAATTAAGGGTTCTTGGGATTTTTATTGGGTGGTTACTGGCCAATATTATGTGGTTTTAGTGGTATGGAGTAGAGGTAGATGTGGTGTCCTTTTATAGGGAAGGGTAATAACACAATTGACATTTTCTAAAAATATTTTGGTATACCCACGTCTTGATATATGAAAAGTCATAAAAACCAACCAAACTTAATAATGGAAGCTTCATGAACTAATAGTGGAAATAAAATGTGTTTTGAACAATTTTATAGGTCATTTTGGTTATTATATTTAAGGTTTACTCATTAGTTAGGCTTATTTTTAACTTAACCAATGAAATTAGTATAACAAATAATTTTGTGAAAAAATATAGTTGAAATTTTTAAAAATTATAAACTATTCCAATTCCAATTATGGAATCTATTTTTTCAAATTTCAATCATAGGAGTGGAAAAAGTTAATTTAAAATTAATCACATTGACGGCACGACAATGTTTGTTTTTAAAGTTAAAAAAAGAAAAAAAGATTTCTATGTTTTTATATTCAAATTCAATGTGAAATCAGTTCCATTGACATAAATTGGATTAATTGATCAAAATATTATTAAATTAAACGTGTATATCAGTTTAAATTTAATTTATCCTTATAAATAAATTAGATGAAACAATGGTTTTGAATTAAAATCTTGTATTATTAACTACTAATTAAATAATGAAACCTTATAGAAAAGCCACAAAAAATATTCTAAACTAATTTCTATTTTTAGATTAAAAATGAAATGTTTATTTTTAATTATTAAATTTATAAAAGTTCCAAAAATTTTATTTAAAATTGGTTCTCCATTAAAGGGTGTTGAAATTAACTTTATAAAAAATAAGGTTTTTATGCATAAAATTTGGTTTGTTCTTATCTTATGTCTATCCAATCTATTGGATTAATTCCAAAAATATATTATTGAATATATAACAGATATATTATATTAATATCACTAAATAATTCTAATAAATTAAATTTATTAGGGTAAATATCATTGTGACCAACAAAATATTAATATTTTCCTTTAAATTAAATAAATTTACATATTCATTTCTAATTAATTGATAACTTATGAATTCATATTATATTTGGGTAAACAATATATTTTTATAAATTATTGAATACTAGTCATAGATGCTAATTCGTCTTTTAGGTTATATCTTATTATATTAAATAATAATATTTTTATAATATATTATTATTCAGTAAAACTTAGTCATGTGTGTTATACAAGCCATCAGGGAATGTAATTATTACGTGTAACACATGATAATATTGGTTTTTTATAGAGAAAGATAAAATTTATGTTTAATACAGTGCATGATTAATTTTTTTAATATAACTCAATACAACCATAGTTATTTAATATAAATAATATTTTTAGTGTTTTGTGAAATGAAAAATATTACAATGGCAAAATTAATTCAAAAAAAATACTTCACAATATCTCAGGGTGTTACATTATAACCCCCTTAAAATTAATTTTTCCATTTAAATTATTCTTGGTTATCAACAATTTAATACTTGAAAGTTTCATTCATAGAATCCCACATCATAAAAATAGATACTAAAACTTCCCTTAAAAAGGGAAAGTTGGAACCATAAAAGTTACCCAAAGTAACATATAACTGGGTTTCCATATAAGAGAACATAGGTTGGTAGTGATTATTTGACATAGAGTAAAATCATAAATATTTATAGGGAGTGATTGAGGTCATGAATCACAAAAAAGTGAATGATAAAATAAATGTTGAGGGGATCCAATTCAAAAATTCGTGATGTTTTAAAAGGGCATCAGTTGAACAAATTTATTGTATTAGCACAACACATATTCTTGTGATCATTATCCTAACATTGATTAATTCTTTTATTGAACAATAAAATAAATAAATATACATACATGATATATTTTTAAACAAAATTTCATTATTTATTTCTTCTATTATAAATTTATAAATCACCAATTAGTTCATGTAGTGGACATCTAGAAATTAAATTTGATGCATGAAGTGATAAAATACACTTTTAGCAGATCTTAAGGCCCATAAAAGAATGAAAATTATGATTATTTATCTATAAATATTGTAAAGAAATATGTCTAATACATTAATCTATAAACATGAAATAACCCAACTATTTTATAATAAATAATTATTTATGAGAAATAATTATTCATTAACCAGGAAATCACATGGGCCAGTTGTAGGCGTGAAATCTTAATCATCCTTCAGTCATGTGTTCATGAAATGCGGACTTACCAGACTTTATGGGTTTTCACCTGACATATTCTAATTCATTCTCTAAAACTATACAAATATAATTTCCAGAAATAAATAGGATTGACATCTTTGAAGCACGGTTAATCCCTAAGTATCCACTTAACCAAGGTTTTCATTACAAACACATTGCATAAATACTTCCTTCAAAGTTTAACATAATATTTTCACGAATGGATAACCTTATAAACCTTCTCATATATGAAAATAAAAATTTTAAAAATAGATTCATGAAATTAACCTAATATTGATCTCCCATATATCACAAAGGAGATCTTGGTTGTCACATTCCAAAAATGATTATAGCCTCATGGTAAATTATCTTGGAACGTGGTAACAACCTGAATTACCATAAATACTTATGGAAAACAATCATCCTTCTTTATTACATTGATTAATGGATATAATCCATAAATGTAATAAGTTGTAAACATCATCCATGATAGCATAAACTACTTGAAAACAAGTCCTTAGTTTTTTCAAAGGTAATAATTATCGTCCAATATACATATTCTAATCCCACAACATTATCATAACATACAGATCACAATACATGTTATCATTTCATTAATAATGTATTTTCCACACCACCTTGAAATTATATCGCCTTTATATTCCATACAAACCATTCAATGAGTTCTTGTAAATCTGTAGTGAAAAAAAAGCTGAACAATACTTATATATTTCACATTTCATATAACATACTTCTTGAATACAAATACATAAAATCATTTATTATTCCACTTCATCCTTATTTCATTATCAAGGCTACCTCATCCTATTACACAATACATATTTCCTTTAAGATTTCATCAATAGTCTCTTCATCATCATCATTCTAACTGTTACTCATACAACCTTGTTGATCCTCTTTAGGAAAATTCCTCTTTTCACATTGAGTTCCATAATACCGTTTATTACACACATAAAATGATTAACCATTGATGATGTCTTAGGGAGGATAATATTCTGATCCATTAGATTAATTGAACAATTCATTTCTCCAAATATTCACTTTCTTTGTGTCCTTCTTTTCTATAGTAAAAACATCTTCTTGTTCCTTTATGACATTCACATAGGCCATTCTGACCACATTCATGACACGAAGGAAACTAAGTCTTCATTCTTCCATTTTCTGAATTACCTGAACTCTCAATGAACTCCTTATTTCTCTTCAATGGTTAGTATGAGAGTGGGATAATGTACAAATTGTTAATCATGTTTCCTGAAAAATAATTTTGCATGAAAAGAAAATCTCCCAATACATTGATCATCCCACATGACATGTCATTAGCAAATCATCCATCACATTCAATGTTAATCTAGTTCCATCCTGTTATTGACATTGAATGAAACCAGAAACATAGTGTGAGTCTTACTTTTCATAGCAAAAACCACATTGTCTGGGAAATACTTACTTATATGAGGTTTATATTATGACACCTTCTTTAATATAAGACACCCTATGTTCATCCATGTTTTTTCATAGAAAAATTATATTTAAATTATTTATAATGGTTCATGAAGATTTGTGAATTCCAAAATCATATCCCTTGGAAGTGTCAAACTAGTTGGGTAGCATATCTTGTTTTTGTTTACTAGATTACCCCAGTATAGGTCTGGAACATCTTGTATGAGTTGTTACCCATAGGTATATCTATACTAGATCCATGTCTGTAACACCCGAGATTTTATTATATTTTCATTTACAAGTAAATTTATTTTTTTTTCTTTTTTGGTTTTTTATACAACACCCAGTTAAGCTTCTCTTATAAACAATAATGAGATGTCTTGCGTTACACCCAAGGCCCAGTTTTACTAAAAAATATTATATTAATAAAATATTATAATTTAATATAATATATAACATAGCCATTAAATTAGTGGTTTTTAATTGTATTAACCATATTTTTAATTTTATTCCAAATAATTTTAACATTCACCTTATCTGTTTCTTAGACACAATATAAGAACAAATTCAATTTCTTTGAATAAAATATGTATTTTAAAAAAGATGATGTTTTTCACCTTTTGATGGCAGACCAATTTTAAATCCAATATTTGAAACATTTATATTTTTAATTTTTAAAAATAAACATTTTATTGGGAATTGGTATATCAAAATTTAGATTGGATTAATTTTTTTTTTCTTGATAACTGTCATATTTTAATGAAGACTGAAAATATAAAATTTTAGTTGAAAACAAATTTTTTAAACAAAATAATTTATAATGATAAATTATAAATATTTATGGTTCTAATGTATAATTAAATTATATTTTTATCATTTAATATAATGTAGGAAATTGTAATTATTTTCACATTATAATTAGATATTAACACATGTCAATCTTTTGATGGTTTTTACTTTGGAAAAAAGTGTTTTCTCATTTTGACAATGGGAATTAATTTTAAATTAATTATCAAAACTTCTATGTTATAAATTTCAAAAAATAAATTTCATAATTGGAATTAGTTGGTCAAATTTTGTTAATAGGCTACTTTTATTTTTTGGCATAATGAATAGTTTCATTAGTAATTTTTTTATTTCCACAATCTAGTGTAAATCAGGTATATAAATTTAAAATTTATATAATAAATTAGCATAAAACCAATCCAAATCCTATTTGATGACTAAATTCAATGCATGTAATCTATGTTTCTAAATGGAATAACTTAGTGGCCATTATCCCAAAAATGTGACAAAATTCCACACTCACATTTTGTATAAGTATATTTACTTTAATATATGGATATACAGAAGATAAAAAACACTATAGGTAGTATCTAGAATATTAATGAATTACCTAAATCATTAAAATTTATTAATAATTTTGATAGACTAGATATTTACAATTAATGACGACACTATAGTGATATAGAAATTATTTTATTGATAGAAATATTAAATAAATGGTTTCAAAAATATTAAACGAAATATAATTTTAATTAATTAAGGTGATACACAAATTTTATAGGTTACTATGACTTGTTAGTATTATATTCAATACTTTGTTTCGAAGTTATATTATGTTTTGATTTTATTTAAAGCCAAATAAATGAATATTTTCAAAATTGACACTATTGATATTGTATTAAAATAACAGTTAATTAATTTATTTAAAAATCATAAAAGTATTAAAAAATTAAAATTTTAAAATTATAAGGTCTAATGTGTAATAAATTATCCAATTATGTCAAATTACCCCACATAATTAAATATTTATAACCATTTAATATTTTTAATAATATTACCATAATTAAAATAAAATAGATTATATAAGTAAAAATAAAAATGATAAAGTATAAAATAAAATCATATCATGTATAAGTTTAATTGGATAAGATGATTTCGACACATCCTCATCTTATTTTATATATAATCCTCTTTGGAGAAATTTTATAACCAAAATATATTTATATTAATTTAATAGTTATGGTATTTTCAATGGTGCCACTACCCTCTCTTATAAAAGGGAACCTCTCTTTATCTTTTAATAACTTTTCTAAATCCCTTTCTTCCGACTAAAACGCTGCCCATTTTATCTCCAAACATCACTCACTTCATCTTAGAGTCTTCACATTGTTCATAAATCTATCTTATAGAGTCCTTTTATGCAAACCAAAAGGAGATACCCAAAAAGAGGTGATTATATTATCACATCCTTTAAAGTCCTTTTTCTCTTCTACTTGATCTTTCTATGTTGTTTACATATCAAAGTAGTAACTTTATTATTCTCCATATAATGAGATTTTATAAAAAAAACTTGGGACAAATTCATTCCTTATTTCATCTCTCATACGAATAACGTTATCACCATGTGTGGGTACGTACGGCTTACCATCTCCACGTCATGGTTTAATTTGTTATTCAACCATACATTAATTAGATAGATAAAATGATGAGTATAGTGGATATAAATAATTAATATTACATGATAATTATTATTTATAACTAATATACCATCCAAATTTATAGCATTTAACCATCAAGGGAATGATATTGTCACTCGTGCATACGTATGGAATATCGTCTCCAAAACACAGTGTGATTCATTCTCTATGTTAAAAATTAATGTATGGTTATAAAATTCATATTTTGAGTAAAAATAACAATTATTATCTTAATTTAATTATGTACTTGAATAAAATACATTCCATTCAAAACAAACATGACTTACATGGCCAAAAAAGAATGGGAAAATGAAGTAGTTAACACCCGAATGTATGGTAATACTGAAACACTATTAACAAATAAAATAAGAAGATCATATATGATATCATAAATATTTTTATGGTTATGGTATAATTTAATAACATAAATTAACCACTAAAAAGGAGTTTAACACACCCTAGACTAATGAGATGTACATGTTAAGGGTTAATTTCACAATCCCATTATAATCCAAAATTATTTACGCGTAATTATTGTTTGGGATATATTTATCGTCAATGTCCATGTTTTTTTTAAAATGAATTTAAATTGAATATTTTTATGGTCTTTTGTAAGGTACTCTTTACCGAAAATATCATTTAATATATGGAAATTAATGTTTTAAAATGTTAATTTCCTTCAAAAGTTTCAATGTGGTTTGTGAAACATTGATTCCAAAATGAATTTTAAATGACTTATTTAATAAATTACATAACTTTTAAATTTTTCAAAATAAAAGGATATATTTATCCCAGTGATTTTTAATGATATTATAAGATTATTTTCATCTATTTGAACATCCATTGATATATTTTATACTTAATTGAGGCTAATTAGTTATGATACAATATTCTATATTTTATTGAAGGTTTTATGGTATATTTGACTGTGGATGTACTATTTTGATACCATCCATGGTTTATGGTTACATATTAACATTATGTATGCTAGTTTTAATACAAATGTATATGTTATGTTTTAAATGTCTCATAAGACGGATGTTTTGGATTTAGTAAGTGATGAGTGGCGCCCACTATAGCCGCTCGATGCATCATTAGGTCTCATGAGACATACTAGATATGGATTTTACCAATTTATTTCCCATTTATTTTCATATATGTATTTGGTTAAGGCTATAAAAATTTATTTTTAGATGTCTTGGTAGAGGCCTCGTGGATATTTTTCAGGTGTCCGACATTATGTATTCCCTGCTTATGAGATTAGTTATTGATTTTTCTTGTGATTATTCGACTAGTTGAATATCCATGTGAAATATTAAATGGAATTGTTTTATTTATTATTTCCATATTATGATGAATATTATGTTCAAAAGGCTTGGGTTTTAGTTTTAAACCTTACCGTTAATGATTATGCTTATTTATTAAATCTTCTATTATATTGTTTATTCTTACTAACCATCTAAGATTACTTATTAATATAATTTCATTTTATCCAGGATGTGAATAAGTATATTATTAATGACATGTAGTGATAGTCTAAGAGATATAAGAGATTTAAAGGGGAATAATATGTTGTTTTACATTTCAAGTTGTAATTTAAAACATATGTTCATATCTATAATTTCTAAGACTACTAAACTAATATTTCCTTCTTGAAATGATTCCTTGTAATTATGCCATTTTATTAAAATAATGCATCAACTCCAGGATTCTGGGGATAGTGTGTTATAGTGGGTATCATAAGATGTTTATCAATAACCTTAGAAATTATATTTAGAAGCAATATATTTGGGATCATAACCCAAATGTATAATCTCATAATATGTATAGAATAACATCCTAGAATCTTGATAATATAGAGATAATTTGGGTATTTTTAGAATATATATCCTTGTATGGATATGAAAAGTGGAGTTGGTTCTCAAATAGACGTACCTAAGGGAAACATCTCTCATAAGGTGTTTCAATATTGACTCGGGGTAACCTCGTACATGTTAACAAGCCTTACTGTGCAACTATGTTGACACACTCGACGGATATGTTTAGGATAATTCATATTTTAATCACAAAACATTATAATCTATTTATGATTATATATATCCCCAAAAAAACCCATCTTTTTAATTATGAATTTGATATGAATAAAACATTCAATTTATGTAATGTATTTTACAAGTTTGGAATTATAAATTATGATTCATAACCTAATATACTATATGCTACTATTTATAAATGGATCCTAGTGGAAGGAATGGAAACTGTATCAATGCACATAATCTATGTAGAGATTTCCCTCCTATGAAATATAAATTATTTGCGAGCTGGTGATAAAAAAAGTGCTAAACAACTTATAACCATACTGGGATAGCTGAATCGGGTTATTAATAATAAACTTACACATATAGATCACATTGATCCATAATGCAGAGGATCAATATTAGACCGCTTCATGGGAAAAAAATCCTCTAACATTCAATGGGACTAAAAATCCATTTATAGCTGAGCAATGGATAAGTTCCATAAAAAAATATATCTTTCTTTGGTATGTAATGAAGAGGAAAAAAATTTCATAGTAGTTTATCATTTCTCAAGAGATTTAGATCAATGGTGGTTATTAATTAGAAAGAACAAAGAGGGTTAAGAAGTGTTAAATATAGAATGCAAAGAGTTAAAATAACAATTCATAGAAAAATAATTTTCTTGAGAAAAAAACTTGGTATGTATAGATAATTTCTATGTCTAAGGAATAAGGAGGGTGATAATGTTTCAATGTATGAATATAACTTATCAATGTTAGTAAGGACTGATAAAAACTACATACGTAAGACATGAAGTAATATTGATCGATTATTTTATGTGTTAAAATTATTCCTTCGATAGGCATTGTTCTCCCAAAAATTCACATCATATGATGATATAGTTTCATGTGTTATCAAGACAGAGAAATAAATTTCTAGGTCATATGACTTGAAGAGAATGAAAGAGAATAAAAGAATAGTTGAGAAAGAGACAGATAATTGGAATAAGTTAATGAAAGATTTTCCCCCAATGTGAAAACTGTGGATGAAAACACCATGGTGCCTTTTTAAAAAGAAAAGTAGTTTTTTTATAGTGTGGTGATAAAGGACATCATGCTCATGATTTAAAGGGAAAGAATGAATCTATAAATGTGCAATTCTATAATTGTAATGAAATGGGAGATTATGAAAATGATTTTCCAGAGCAGCAAGAAAATTTTACTTAAAATTAAAAAATGAATCATGTTCACGTTTATGTGGTTACTACATTTGAAGTGGAATTATTAATGTATCTATATTTTTGGATTGAAGACTTATGTTATTACATTTTGGTTTTAAAAATAATTTCATATAAATGGATTGTATTGGAGTACTTCTTATTTAAGGATTTGAAATCATGAATTATTTCATTAATTATTTTTAGGCAATAAAGGTCTTTTCTAATAAGATATACATTACGCTATTTGGGGGATTTGATGCTAGTACCGATTTTTGGAAATTTTGATACTTCTTTAGTTTGTGAATTTGCAAAAGAGTATTTTGGATAAGTCTTAAGATTGGAATACAGTAAGTTAAACATTGGAATTTTTTAGGTTAAATGATGATTTATTGGGCCAAACTTCATAGTTTCAGTAAACATTTAGTGGATTAAGGAAATACATATAGGCCTTATGATTTATCAAAAGTTCTTTAGTGGTAAAAATAATTAATTTAGAACATTCATTTCCCGGTGTAATGGATGAAGTGAAAATTGATTTAAAAACAACCAAATGATGAGAATATACTTATAACATGGAAATAAATCAATAAAATCCTTCAATAATAATTCATCCTAGTAAAAGGATATTGAAGCAAAAAATTTTATCCTAGTAATTGTTATGATGAATCAAATGATCCCTTTGATCATTTCCTATTTTAAACATTTTGACTGTTAACTATCTCCTCATAGTGTTCCCTATAACTCTCCATCAAAAGTTGATGGTTATAATTTTCTTTCATGTCTATATTTTCTTATATAGAGCCCTAATATATGTTATCTCGGGTCACCTTCATACTTCCCTTTCTTTATTTTAAAATAGAGTTATCATTATTCCATTTTACATTATGGTATTTCCACAATTATATTTTGAATTTACAAAACACTAATTTTCAATCCTGAGTATACATTATGAGGGAACAATTTATTGAAGCATGGGAGAATGTAACACCTCAAGACTTCATTATATTTTCATTTCTAAATAAATTTTATTTTTTTATTGTTTTTGTTTTTTTGAAAAACCATGTTGTGGTTATACTACACTCAACAATAAGATAGATTTCATTACACGTAAGGCCCAATTTTACCAAACAACATTATATTAATAAAATATTATTATTTAATATAATATTTTACCTAGCTAAAAATTTAGAGGTTATGAATAGTATTAACCATATTTTAAATTTTATTCCATATAATTTTAACATTCATGTTATGTGTTTCTTAGACATAATATAAGAATAAATTCAATGTTTTGGGATTGAATAATTATTATTAAAAAATTACATTTTTTCAGCATTTTGATGAAGGACCAATATTAAATAAAATATTTAACTATTTTATAAATTGAATATGAAAAAATAAAATTCTTCTTTAGAAGCAGGACATCAAAATTTAGTTTGGATAAATTATTGGTTTTTTTTAAAACTTTTGTATAATGATGAATAGTTAAAAATACTAAATATTAATTGAAAACAACTTTTTTAATCAAAATAATTAATTGGGAAAAGTTATAAATAAGAATTTTTTAAAAGTATAACTACATTATATTTTCATCATTTAATATAATTTATATCCTTGAAATTATTTTCACATTAAAATTAGATATAAACACATGTCCATCTTTTTATGGTTATTACTTTTGAAAAACTCATTTTCTTATTCTGAAAGTGAGGATTAATTTTAAAGTAATTACTACAACTTCTATATCTCAAATTTGTAAAAATGGATTCCATATTTACAATCAATGGATCCAAATTATGTTAATAGACTAATTTTACTTTTGGGAATTTTGAATAGTAAATGTAGTAATTTTTTAATTTCCATAGTTAAGGGTAAATCAGGTAATTAAAAGTAAAATTAATATATTAAATTTCATTAACACCTATAAAAATCCTATTGGATGACTAAATTAGACTGTTATCTTCTATAGTTCTAAATAGAATCACTTAATGTCCACATTCCCTTGAATATGACATTAATAATATTAAAATAAATGAATGTGACAACATGTCACACACTCATTTTATATAAGTATAATAAATTTTAAATAGGGATAACGATGAGGTAACATCGACTATCAGTTGTATATGAAAATATAAAATAATTATGTACCTTATATAAATATTTTTATAGTTTTAGAAACTAAATAATTGCCATTAATGTTGACACAATTGTGATACAAAGGTTATTTTATTAATAGAAATATTAAATAAATGTGTTTACAAATATTAGAAGAAATATAATATGAATTAATTAAGGTGATCCAATAATTTTCTAGGTGACTAAGAGATTTTATTAGTATATTCAATATTTTGGTTTGATTTTATCTTTGGTGTGGTTTTTATTTAATGTCAAATGAATGAATATTGTCAAAGTTGACACTATTGATAATTTATAAAAATTACACTTTATTAAATTATTTAAAAAGTAATAAGAAGTATTTAAAAATTATAAATTTAAACATATAAGATATATAATTCCAGAAATTATCCAATTACAGTCAATCTACCTCACGTAAGTGAATATTTATAACCATTTAATATTTAGAATATTTTTACCACAATTAAAATTAAATAGATTAAATAAGGATAAATCAAAATGATAAGGTTTAAAATAAAATAAAAACATGTATAAATGGAACTTTATTAGATTATTTCTACCCAAAAAGTATTATCTTTGATATAAACAAATTTTAAGACATTTTAATCCAAAACATAAGTTATATTAATTTAATATTTATGGTATTTCCAAAGTTTTTGATACCCTCTCATATAATAGGGCACCTCTCCTTATCTTTTAATCACATCTATAAGTACCTTTTTCTCATCCAAAACCTACGCATTTATTTTAACTATATCCCTAACATCCTCCTAGAGGCCAAAAATTAGGCATAAAGCCTTCCCATGGAGTCCTTTTGTGCATACCAAAAGGAGACAAACGAAAAAGATGTTAGTGTTTTATCAACTACTTTAATGTTCTTATCTTTTTATAATTCCTATTTATATTTTTTCCATATAAAAGTAATAAATATAGTATAGAACATATAATAATATTTTATTGTAATCATAGGACAACCATATTCGTCATTTCATCAATCATACGAATAAAAATATCACCATGCGTGTGTACGCACAATCTACAGTCTCCACATCGTGGTGTAATTTGTTATTAAACACTACATTAGTCATATGGATATAATGATGATTATAATGGAAGTAAATAATGATTATTACATTATAATTATTATTCATAACTAATATACCATTAAATTATATACCATTTAACCATCAATGTAATTATATTGTTGCTCATGCATACGTACAACCTACCATCTCCACGATATAGTGAGATTCATTTTCCACATTAAAAATTAAAGAATGACTATAAAATTTAAACAATGAGTAAAAATAATAATTAAGAATTTAATTTCATTCATTACATGAATAAAATACATCATATGGATAACAAACATGTCTTACTTGGCCAAACATGAATTATAAAATGGAGAAATTAACACCTAAAATAACGGTAATATTGAATCACTATTAAAAAAATGTTATACTATGATCACTTATGATATCATAAATTTATATATGGTTCTGGAATAATTTAATAACAAACATTAACCATTATACCATAGGTTAACAAACCCACAACTGATGGAAAGAATAAGGTAAGGGTTAATTTCGCAATCTTGTTATTATCCGAGATAGTTTATAACGATTTACAGGGACGTATTTATCATCCAAGTCCAATTTTCAAATAAATAATTTCAAAATGAAACTTTTTAAGGTTTTATGTAACGTAATATTTAACCAAAACATAATTTTAAATATTTTAATATTTTTTTCTTCTAAATCATTTTCATTTATGTCCATGTTTTCAAAATTATTTTAAGGATTCATTTATATGTCATGAATGTATTAAAATGCTAATTCCATTTTAAAGTTTCAAAGATTTATGGTGTTGTTCGATTCAAAAATATATTCTAAAAGTCTTCTTTTATAAATTACTTTACTTTTAAATTTTTTCAAAGTAAAAAAGTAATATTTATTTTAAAGAGTTTTAAAGATATTATTTGATTATCTTCATCAATGTCAACATCCTTTGTTTTATATTATTATTAATTGTGGTTGATTTATTATAATACAATATTTTATATTTTACTGTAGGTTCGATGATAAATTTCATTGAGAATGTGTTATTTTGATACTATTCATTGATTGTGGTTAATTATTTAAATTTCTTTTTATGAATTCTAATACGAATGTTTATGTTATGTTTTACCCCATTCATAAGAGGAATGCATTGAATGTAAAAAGTGATGAGTGAGACCCAATATAGCCCCTTGATGCATCATTATGTCTCATTAGAGAAACTAGATATGGACATTATTGAGGACATTCCCTTTTATATTTAGATATAGATTTGGATGATGCCTTAACCATTTATTTTTAGAAGTCTTGGTTGAGGCCTCGACGATATGTTTCAGATGTCCGGGATTATGAATTCTACCATTGTATGATTAATTATTGATATTACATGTGATTATTCAACTATTTGAATGTCCATGTTAATTTTAAATGGAATTATTTCATTTAATATTGGAATATTGTGCTTAATATTATGTTTAAAAGGCTTTTGTTTTTGTTTTATACATTTCTTTAAATGTTTATACACATTATGAAATCTTCTGTTATATTGTTTATTTTTATTGAGCATCTGAGCTCACCCTTTTTTATGTTTCATTTTCCCCCGGATATGAAGAATTATATTATGTTTGACATGGAGTGATAGTCTAAGGGATATATGAGCTTTCAAAAAGGATCATATGATTTTTTTTCATTTCATGTTGTAATGTAAAAATTATATTTGTATCTGGTATTTCTAATAATTTTAAACTGATCAGTCCTTCCAGACTTAATTCCTTGTAATCATGGAAGTGTATTAAAATAATTCAATGGCTCTAGGATTCTAGGGTTAAGGCATTACAACATCCACATGTAGTATCAAGATATAGATGTATTTCTAAGAAACCAATCACTCTGTACTTTTCAAAAAATTATAGTATATTTTTCTAAATATTAACTCATCTTTATACTTATCCTCAATGACATACCTAGAAATATCATTATAAATATTCCTAGGGATATCCCTAATGTTTTCTAATCATATATTGAAAAGGTGGACTAAACATTTCCTTTGATACCAACTAAAAAGACCCAAGATTAAAATATGAGGATATTACACCATTTTAGATGAATATATAGTACATTATAATAATACAATCTTGAGGATGGTAATATTTTAGTGTCTTTAAAAACATGGAAAAAAATATTCTATCCTGGTGAATGATCTTCAACATCTCCCAAAAAGATCTCCACCTTTATTAATTCTACGTAAAACGTTTGTCTGTAAAAAAGGTAAATGAAACATAAGAAGGGGTTATCTCATATACTCAGTAAGGGTAAATAAATTAAATGTGTAAGAATAACATGAAAAAGGTCATATAACTTGATTATAACATTTGAATATCATACCATACAAATAATAAATCATAGTAAATATTGGAAGTTGACTATACATGGATCATAATATAATTAAGGAAAAATAAAAAAATAACAATATAAGTATAAAACATAGAATTGTGGATGACTCATAAGAATATAATATGATTTCCAAAGTAGCCAAGGATTCACATACAATACCATCTCGGTAGTACGGGCTCGCGCCCCATACCTTCTTAATAGTCATGGGTCACTCTGAAGGACAACTTAGTAGCATGAGTTCACTCTTCATACCATTATGTTAATAATGGTTCACTCCCACGGACATCTTAGTAGCATGAGTTCACTGATTATACCATCTTGGTAGTAGTGTTTCATTCCCATATCTATCTTAGTAATGAAGGTCAATTCCTAATACAATCTATGTCTAACTTGTGAGATATAAATATTTAGAAAATTAATTGGGGAAGATATAGGTCATACCTATATCTTAATTAAATCATACAGATATGATCTAGAATATCATAAATAATATTATCATAACATGTGAAACAAAATGGGTATTATAAAAAAGTAAACTTATCATAACCTTTGGAAAAAATATAGGTTTTAATAATCATTTCATCAAAAGAAGAACCCATGAAATAGAAGCATATTTCATAACCAAATATCCCATGAAAGAAAAATGACTTTTCTAAATACCATGACATTAAACATGACCCATTCATAGAAATATTATGAATGAAACATTCAGATAATTTTCTGGAAGGGCATAAGTAACATCAATGGATTTCATCTTAGTTGTAAAATAATATTAAATTATCATTCATGAGTATTTCTTGAGGAAAATAACATTTATTATTTTAAAATAAATTTAAAATATATAATACCATTTTAAAATAATTTCTCAGAATATTCCTTGAAAACTAATAAAGTAGAATTAAAATCCTTTTGAAAACCTTTTTCCTTAAAAACTAATAAAATAAGATTCCAAATAATTTAAAACCAATTATCATTGAAAACACAGTTAAAAAATATAAAGAAATATTGAAAATAATTTGAAAAACTTTTTAAATAAAAACACGTGAAAGGGGTATGAATTGTTTTGAAAATAAATTCATTGAAAACACATTTTAAACTTATAAATTTTACAGGAAAACATTTTTAAAATATTTTTCCTTCAAATCTTATTAAATAAGGTTGAAAAAAAATTTAAAATAATTTTCCATGAAAAAAAATTTAGAAACCTTTTAAAAAAATTAACTATATAAAAATGAAATTTATGCTTAAAATAAATTATGGTGGGTGAATCCTTACATACCGTATAAAGTAAAAAGAACATTCATTTAGAATAGAAAAAATGTTAGAAAAATTATTTGTTCGAAAGGTGATAAGAAGATTAATTGGAAGGGATGGGTAAATTCAAAAATAATAGTAATGTATTTTAATTATTAAAGGAGAATGGTATAGTATTCTTGGAAACCATTCTTAGAAAACATTGTTTTGGAGGAACATAGATTTCTCACTAAAGAGAGGGAAAATTCTAGTTTTATTAAAAAACACATTGTTAACTATCATATCCTCCAAATAGTTGAAGAAATTGTACCCATATATGAACAAATCATTAATTACTAGAGTATATGATATTCCATGTAAGTTTTTTTGATTTTTATCCTAATATTTCATCAAAGGATGCATAAATAAAAACAATATTTAAAAGAGATGAAATTTTCTCAATGAGCTCTTATAACTTGGTTACATGGGATCATAATATCCATGTATGAAAATTAAATTACATGAAACTTATAATACCATGAAAATAATTAAATTCAACATATAACAAGAAAAATGTAATTATATAGATATTTAAAGAGACTTTTTGTGTATAACAAAACATGATTCCTCAAGAAAGAAAATTGAGAAAAAACAATTTCACTGATTTCATAACTTTTGAAACATAATACCCATGAAAGAAATATAATAAAATGGATATTTAAGTACCCATAAATTTAAGTAAAAGATACATATAAACAATCATTGTTATTTCATACACCGAACAAAAGGGAAGGGTGGTGAACATAGCCTGTATCTCATGAAAATGAAAAGTAATATGAAATCCCCTTACCTTGTGTCAAGAATCTTGTCGTCCTCATTAAAAACCCATTATAAAAAATATAAATTAATTATAAATATTTTAGAGAACCACATTCTTACATATAATACCATATATGGTTTGGTTATGAAAATATATTACCTTCTGGTTAACCAACCGATGTGAATGCTTCACTTTAGATAATATTCGCTTTGTTCATGACATGTGTCTTAAATGTTTATATCATTGGTCCTTATAATTATGTCATGATTATATAATTTAGGCCATGATATAAATAAATTTTTTATATTTTATATTTTTATTATAATAATCCATCGAAAAAATATGTATGAAATGGAATACACTATTTAATGAGACGGTAAGCCATACATACGCTTGAACGCTATTTCTTTTTTTATTGTCATATTGAATGAAAGAATAAAAATTTAATATAAGTATATATATAAATAATATCATTAAATTATAATTATAATTTTATATATATCATATATTTTAACTAAAAATTCACTAATACATTCCATATATTGTGTGAATGTATCACATCACATTGAGAGGTTGGTAGTCCACACATTCTGAAACAAAATTATAATATTTATACCAAATGGGAGGTAAAAATATATGTGTTGTAAAAGGAATAAAAAAGAAAAAATACATAATAAATATAATATTATGTATGTATAAACATTGTTCCCATCCTAATTTCCACCCTGAGAGACAGCAAATAAAATTGAACCATCTTCGTTTTGTGAGGTGGAAGTTCACCGTACACATAAACAATATTTTGATTGACCATTAAATAGAGGTTTCTATATGTTTTGTTCAAACACATATAATAATAAATCCTATTATATTTTGGATACTAGTGGATTAATAAAATTGTGGAATAAAGATAGTGGGGGTACAGAAGAAATATATAAGGAAGGAGCTTGAGAGAAGGCGTTACCTCTTAATCGGGTAACTCCTTTTAGTTTGTACCAAAATTATTCCTTAGAAAAAATTATACCCAAAAAGTGGTTTCAAAAAATAAAGGACATATGTGGGAATGTGTATTGGGTAGATATTTTCTGAGCCTTAGTGGTTTTAGAGGTTTGAAGAAGAGGCAGTGGTGGTGGCCTTTTAAAGGGAAGGGAAAGGACACACGTGACATTTTTTAAAACATGTTATGTTTACTCATTCTTTTACTTAAAAAATGTCAAAAAAAAAACCAAACTAAATAATTAATGGTTAATCAAAGAATCTTGTACATACAATGGGTTTTGTACAAGTTTATAAGTCATTATGGGTCTTAAATGTATGGTTTACTCTTTTGTTAAATTTAATTTTACCTTTATTGATATAATTAATTTTAATTTTATTAACTAATAATTTAACAAAAAAAATATGGACTTATTAAATTTTATAAATTATAATTCTTATAAATTTAGAATCTAATTTTACAAATTCAGATTATGAGAGGGGTAAAAATTAAATAAAAATTAATCCTGCTGATGGGACGACACTACGAGTTTTTAATGTAAAAAAATTATAAGAAGTATTTTGGGATTTTAAATCCAATTTCAACATGAAATTGATTCCAATGACATGAATTCTATTAAATGATAAAAATATTATCTAATTAAACTTTTAATGAAATTTGAAATATAATTTAAATTTATAAATAAATAAGATGAAAATGATGTTTTGAATTAAAATCCACCATTTTAACTATTCATTAAAATATGAAACCTTACAGAAAAATAGTAAAACATTATACTAACCAAATTTTAATGTTTCATTTCAAAATATAAATTTTATTTTGACATATTAAATCCATTAAATTTCCCATGTAGGATTTAAAATGGTTTCACCATTGAAAGGTGTTAAAATTAACATTATATCAAATTATAGGGGTGTTGTATAAAAATAGGTTAGTTCTTTTCTTATTCCTATCAAAATTATTTATTGAATACTAAAAATATTTAATTTAATATATAAAATATATATTATATTAATATCACTGACAAATTATAATTAATTTAATTTTTTTGGGTAAAAAAAGTTTTTGACCATAAAAATATTAATATTTTCTTTTGTATTCAATCTCGTTTAATATTAATTTATAATTAATTGATAACCTATAAACTCATATTATATTTTTGTACACCATATATTTTCATAAATTTTATAAAACTATTTATAATAACTTATTTAACTTCTAGGATAAATATTATTATATTAAATAATAACATTTTAATAATTTATTACTATTTGGTAGAATATGGTCATTCGTGTTACACAAGACATCGAGGAAAGTCATTATTTCATGTAAGGTAAGCAAATAATTTTGTAATATATAGATAAAGATATAATTTATGTTGTTTTTAGGGTGTGACTGACTTGGTTTTGCATATAATGAAATACAAAACCAAGTGATTTAATATAAAATAAACAATTTTTCGTGTTATATGAAATGAAAAATAGTAGAAAGGTTAAATTAATTCTAAAAAAATAATTCAAGAAATATTTGGGTGTTAAAATTTTTCATAGGAAAGGTGATGAAAGATGATGTAATGGGGCTGAATGGAACAGATTAAATATTTTGACTAGCTAAATTTATTATCAATGTAATATATTAGAGTTAATTATAAACCAAAAAAAATTAAATAACATAGTGAATTTTTACAATGTTAATGCCCAAATTTGATCTAGTACACTATTCTACCACATTAGTCATTGACTGATATATTATTAACTATACTAATATTTTAATTAGAATCAAAATCCAATTAAAACATTGTATTTCTTTTGGAAGTATAACCAATACACTTGAATTTTGTATGAAGAGACACAACATAATTAAAATAATGAATTTTGAAAATTTGAGTCACAACCCAAATATATTTGACTTTATAATCTATAAGTCACAACCTAATGAAGGAAAGAGAGAATTATTTTGAATGTAAAAGAACATAAAAAAATAGAGAACATGTGAGAGATGATAATTACTATTATAGATATAAGAAACAAATAATAAATATAAGATAAATGGAAGAAGCACGAGTTATAGTTCATGAGTAATGTATCATAATGACTCTTCAAGGAAATAATAAATCTAAAATGAGTTTTTATTAGACACTTGAATGTCAATCCAGTAGATTAAAACATGTTCCAAGAGGACTTGTTTTGTAAAACAGTTCACAATACAAGGAAAATCTCTTTTGATTTTGAAATATTCATGTTCTCATAACTCGTATCCTTTCAATGTGTTGTAGAGACTTTAAATAGTATTTATAAAAACAAACTTGAAATCTCAAACCTAGAATTTTAATTAAACTTCAATGTATATAATTATATATGAGAGAGAAAACTGTTAGTTCATAATAATCATTATAAAAAATCCATTTGAATTTAAAATGTAATGACCAATTCAAAAAAAATTATTATTAATAAAATAATTCAAATACAATCCATAAAAATGGTAAATAAAATTGCAAAAAATATCATGATATAGTTTCACTGTAAAATTCATGTTTCAAAATAATTTGTAATTTCACCCATTTATTAATTATTTAAAATTTAAAAATACTCACTAAATAACAAACGATAATTTTTAATTATTCTGATGTACCTAAATATTAATTTTAAAAATAATAATATAATTAATTCAACCCCAAATTTATGAATTTAAATAATCTAAATGTATATTATATGTACATGAATGAATAAATAATAAATTTAATCAAATAAAAAAATAATTAAAATATAATCAAAGCAATTATTACGTATTTTATATAATATATATGAATTTTATAAATCAATAAAATAATTAAAATAATTAATATAAAAATGTAGTAAATAAGATTCTCAAAAATAATGAAAAATAGAGTATTATTGAAATATCATATTTTTGTAAAAATAAATAAATTATTGAACTAACTTTGAGAATAAATTAACCTTGAGGTATAAGCCTTATAGTTGGTTAACTTATCGTGTTGATATAACATGTAGTCAATATAAGTATTTTGGTGGTCATTTGATAAAATATATGGTCAATGTGCTGACAATTTGGAGAAATTATATCTTGTGGTTACCTAAGTTATCGTGATTCATGGTCAGTTTAATATTCATCATGTTATTTGTTTACATATCATTTGAACAAACACAACATGTGTTCACTTGGGAGGTCATCATGTGGACACTTTCTTGAGGTTGATTTGTTGTATGTGATTCTCAATTTAACCTTCTCCTAATGAATGCACTTTCAATGGGTATGAATTATTATGATTGAACTATAAATAATTCATTTACACATAAACTATAGAAAATAATGGAAGAGGATCAAAACTATTAAAGGATAAGGAGAGGTGTATCTCTTATATGAATTCCTATTTCATCATTTCTAAAATAATTATGTGGTGTTATACTTATATTTTGTTGATTAATAGAGAACTAGGATTTCAACCTACATGTTATGTGCTTCATGTCAAAAAAATATCATGTGATCACATTGAGGATAGATTTATATTTTAATTCAAAACACATAGTTGTTATAACATTAAAAATATAGCATGTTGTCTTAGGAGATAATCAACATGGGGACAGATGCAAAAAATCATTCATGTAGTAACATTAAATAAAACATGGGGTAACTTTAAAGAAAACATGATGTAGGTTGGAAATACATAAATTAACATGAAAACTAATGATTTGGTGATTTTTAAACCTCTTAAAAAAGTGAATCCAAAATTGGTCTAGTTAACATAAATGTATATACATTTAAGATATTTACCATGAATCAAGTATCAAATTAATATGAATTCTGAAACAAAGTAGATGATGGGAAATAAGAGAATATTAATAATATAAAAGCTGCCAACAAATCATTGAAATAGGATTACAACACCAGTCAATTTTTCGTGTATCAAAATGTAAATTTGGATTCTTCCTTATAGATTCATTAAACATATATAAAATATATTATCTTTATATCTAGTGTTTTTTAATTTATAAGGTCTATATCTAATGTCACCAATGAAAAATAGTGGGTATCATATTCTAAAAATAATAGAAATCTAAAATATCACAGTGGATTTTGGAAATTTTAGAGCACTAAAAAAATGATTTCATAAATCATATTAGTTTAATGAAATGTTGATACATTTATTCACTATCTAAAAAAATAGGTTTCTAGAAAATTATAGCTATATAACGCACATTATCAAATAATAACTAAATAAAATTTTAAACTAAATAGGTATATATATATATATATAACTAAATACATGTGACATGGTCAGACCAAAAGTGAAACCATTTAGAGATAAAATTATACTTTTTTAATATTATATTAATAATTAGATAAACTCGTAATATTTTATATGAAATAGGAGTTATGAAATTCTAATAATTAATATCAAGATATAATAAAAAGAGTTATAAAATATAGAACTAATTTTTTGGAATTATATATAATATAAAAAAATATAAATAATTTAAATTTTTAAAATAAAAAACATGAATAATGAACAATAAAATACGAACACATCCAAATATTTAATTCCCATATATCTCCCTCAACCTAATCCATTTCACATTTCGTACTCAGAAATGAAAGTATATATAGGGTCTAAACATGAACCATGGTTCCTGTGAATGGTCTGAGAATGGTATCCCTCTACTATATCCCCGTGTACCCTTAATATATTATATAATATATGTTTGGGCCCTAGGAAAGTAAACATTGCATATAATTACATTGGACATATTTTTTTAACCTATATAGTACAACTCTATGTGTATTATTTTACCATGTTCCAACCAGGCCACCACGATGCCCGATCAGACCTGATTCAGCTCTATATCAGAATCATGCATTTGTCTCATTCTGCAAAACCTTAAACCCAACAAATATACAATTACTCAAGGGATGGAATCTCATTGTCTTAAACAATAACTGTGGAGAATATGCAAGGTCCTACATATAATTTTTGGACATCCCTTCTTTCTCAAGGTAGTGAGAAAATTCCTTTCCACTTATGATGAAGCTTCCAAATCCTAACCACTAACTCATCTGTCATAGATGTTTTTACCATCAACCTCTCACATTAGATTAAATCTCCACCAATAACACTAGCTTAGGGGTGGTTATAAATTCCCTCTTCCTCCCTCTCACTTATAATGAAGTCCCAACATGACGACTTCCCTCTCTTATGGGTGGGTATTACAAGAAATGTGGGACCAATACCCTCTCACTAAGGGGTGGTCCTTTCAAATACCCTCTCAACTAGGTAAAATACTATCTTGTTTCAATAATAACATTATCTATCATAGAAATTACAATCATTAAAAATAGTGAACACCCTATACCACATAAGGATATCCATCCAGCACCATCACAATCATGGATGTGCCAAATCTTGGGACCCATCCTCAATAATTACATCACTAACCATAAATAGAATCTATTCACAGAGCCTATCCCTAAAACGTTACAGATCATCGCAAGACCCATCCCCTCACCATGAACATGTCTCATGATCCAATCATAGATTTTTGTTCATCTCTATATTCTCACCTCACTCATTAGGGTGTCCACTAGTGTCACTCAGACTCATCTCAGTATCTTCCCATTAGTAGTAAGTCGTATCCAATAACCCAAACTGTTCTCATAGACCATAAACTCCATATGACCTAGAACTTAGGAGGTCGGCCCACATCATCTCACAATTCCCACATAAAAACCCTCATATGTGTCCAATACCTATCTCTCTTAGAAGATCTATGAAACCATCATAAGGAGAAAGTACCTATTCATAAAACATCATCCTTTCTTAGTGGAATATCCCCCCTAAAATCACTTAGCAAGCCAAAATCCACCCTTAGGCTGGTGTCTCACATTAGGAATGAGACATACAATAGTCTTACTAAACACCAATGGGCCTAATCCCTTTCATTAGTGTCCAACTAGACTATAGAATAAAACATAGTCATAACATGCCATATGAAACTCCCTGAGATCAAAAAATGTCACTAGTCAACTCAACCAAAACTCCCACCCTTTTGTGGCATAGTTTTCAAGTTATCCTAAAATACTCAATGTGAGAAATAGAACATGTTAAACTTCTTAGAGGCTCATATTCATCCTATCTATTTCTCTATGGTTCTGTAAGTCCGTATCACTTTTTCCAATCCTAAGAAACATTAATATATTAAAGAAATAATGTATAATAGGAATTTGAGTTTTTATTATATAGAAAATTGCCTCAGTACCAAACTTAACTCCCCACCAAGTTATCTCACTAAATTTTTCATGCCAGTCTTTTCCTTGTCCATGTTTGTACCATAACCTAATATACAATCTCATTCTATATGAAAAAAATAATTGACTATAAATTTTTATAGTAAATTATATAATTTAAAAAAATTGGAATAATCATAAAAAACACACAAGGCATTGTTGTGAATCAAAATTTTAATGGAACCTTGTGAGTTAAAATTATTGGGACCTCCTCTAACCACAACACAAAAAATACACATCATTCAAGAAAATTTCCACAACTATCTGGTGGAAATGGTCAAAAGTATCTAACTGAAATACCACCAAAATAAAATGGTGACAATGATATGAAGTAGTATATGAAAAAATAGAAAACATACCTAATTTCAGTGTTAAAAATCGATCCAAAATAACACAAATTTATTGGTATATAGGGTAAGAAGAAGGGGGATAAGGTCGGTTAAAATGGACCCTTATACACTACTCTATCCTCTATATTTTATGGGGGAATAATAGTAAATTACATATGTTCCCACCACTAAGAAATCAACAATGGAGGTAGAATTGTGGTGTGGATTTGGGAATTATAGCACATTTCTATTTCAAGGGGTAGATTATGTTGGAACATGAGGGGTTTCTATGCACTATCCAATTCGAACCCTTAATATGTGTTGTAGGCTAAGGATACATGAAACATCCCACCTCATGGGAAAAATTAATCCTTGCCTCTTAAGGTCCCTCCATAGTAAAGCCCCTAGGTTATAGAATGTGTTTTCCCACCAAGTTATGTTATAATGCAGTCCGCCACCAAATGGAATCGTCTGACCTTGTATCCCCTTCCTATTATGGGGTAGCCACTCAAGGTTATTATTCTTTGAATCCACCCATAGAAAGTCTAATGGAACATAAAACTATGGTTTCTTGGTCCCTTCACCATAAAAACAACTATAAAACAACCCTTTACTATTTAATCATATCCCCAAGACACCAAACTATTCAACTCAGTTCCCAGGTAATTGTGTATAATAAAAGAATAGAAACTAGATATAGGTCTCCTTGAACATTCTCTAATGCTCACATAAGAACCTAAACCATCAAATGAGCCTTGTTCCACATCTCAAAACATCTTCCTAAGATAATCCAACTATCAGAATCTATATATGAGTTTTAATTCATTGAGAATACCTTATATTGGTGATATCGTTCAAAAATATATTAAAAATCAAGGATCCTAATATCTATGGGTCGTTATAATGTTTATCTAATGTGTTTTCATGTGTTTTTTACTATTACATGTACATTTTGTTGGTTGAGAACTCTATAAATATGTTTTCAGTCATACTATGAAAATTAAGATTGAATTGATACAGTGTTAATTATTATATTTAAAACTTGAATCTATGATTTTTTAATTAGATTTCATGGAAATTTGAAACTATTTTATATATTTTTGACCCCTCGGTTAATGTTTTTATAGACTGAATGAACATTAAAATATCATATTCATTCATTAAAAGAACCACACTTTCCATATTGACATGACATCTACTCATGAAGCATCAATAATGATTCAAATACATTTTTTATAACATTCACATTAATCTGAATCCATCTATTTTTTGTTTTAATCGTTATATGCATGATTTATTAGTTAGAAACATATAAAATGTGTTTTCATCCATCTTAATAAAATAATAAGTTTAATTGTGCAGTTTCAATTACCAAATTTGAAAAATCATTCTAGTTTTAATTTCCTATTTTTTCGCAACAATCATAGGTCATTTAGTTAGTTTTCACCAAATGATGAAAGTTATTTAAGGATAAAAAACATTAAAAACATATTATTTAGTCATTATATGTACATTTCATTTATATTAATATGATTTACATTAATATACGTGAATAACAATCCATAGAAAACTATTGAATGGTTTTATATCAATTTAAGAATGTTTTCTAGGATTTTATATGTTACATGCACATTTTTGTGTTTTAAAATACTAAAAATGAGATTTCAATCATTCTAATAAAATCAGTCAAATTAATTTATAGATAATTAGTATATTTCAAAATTTATTTTATAGTTTTTTTAAAATTATTTCATTGAAATATATGGTTTTTTAAATAATAATGCATGTTTTATAAAAATTTTGTATAATTTAAAAATGATTCCTTAATCATTATTATCTAACTACATGTCTATTAGATACAAGGATTTTTTTCAAATAAAAAATAATCCAAAAATATTTTCCCAGTGTTTCTATTACAATATGAGGACTCTTATAGTTTTAACCATCACATGCACATTTTAGTGTCCTAAAGACTAAAAATTTATATCTAATCATCCTGAGGAAACAAAAACTATGCATCATATGGATTTAGTTAAAATATTTTAAAAATAGTTCAATATTAAAATTCCTATTATTTCTCACTAATAAAAGGTTGTTTTTTGTCGTTTTGACAATTACACATTCACTTTAGTGTTTTATAACCTTAAAATTTTGTTATTAATAATCCAATGAAAATGAAATCTAGGAAAAAAAATTAAATATACTCCCTCATTTTACAAATAAATATTTCATTACTTTCATAATATTTAAATAACATAGGAGGTATCTTTCAACGATTTCATCCCCTAAACCATGTTTTTAGAGACAATTAAATAATTACAATATTTTTATTCAACCATTCTATGAACACCAGAAATCATATTGTTGTGTCATCCACTCATACATGTCTAAAATATTTCAACTATTTTTATTACATACAAGATATGTCAATTTGTGGTCATTTTCTATGGTTTTTAGGATTACATACATGTTTTTGTGTTTTTAAACACTAAAAATATTCTTTTAATAATATTGATAAAATGATATTTGTGATTGATGTAGAGTTATTTCATAAATTTCACAAATAAATATATGGTTGCTTTCTTATGCCTTCATGACAATCAAAAGACTTTTTCTTAGTTTTTGACCTCTAGATTTATGTCTTCTATGATTTTGATATCATTACAATATACTTATTCATTCATTTTGAGCACACAACACGTATTATTGATATTTACTCTACTCATACATGTCAAATATATTTCAACATAGTTTTTTATATTATTTCACATCATTCTAAATTGTTTTATATGATTTTAACCCTAAAAACACAATTTAGTGTTCTCAAAAGATAATAATTTATGTCATTTGGAGATAAAAAAATTCGTATTGATGTGACATTATTTTGTACATTTCGTAAATAAAAACATATTTTTTCTCTTTTGATTACATGTCATTTGAATATTATTTGATTGGTTTCAACGCCCTGAAACATGTTTTTATAGATGTTTTATTCATTATAAACAACTTATTTCATCCTTCAAATAACCCAACTTGTTGTATTTTCATTTATTTTACTAATACATGTTACAAATAATTCCAAGACACTTTTCATATGATTTCACATCAATACAAGGTATATTTCTAAGTCTTTAACCACTACATTCCTTTTTTACTCTTAAAAAACAATCAATATGTGTCTCTAATCACCCTACAAAATTGAAATCCCATATTTATTTCAAGTTAATTTATACATTTTAAATGACAATCTAGGGTTATTTTAAAAATATTTCATGGAAATTAATGTATTCTTGGTTTTTAATTCCCAAAAACATTTTCTTAAATAATATCAATATTTTCAAACTACTTATTTGGTCATTTTGAGAACACTACACATCAAATTGTTGTGTTGACTGATTGTACACATAAAAACTCATTCAAATAATTTTTTCCTATGATTTCATGTTAATATGAGGTATTTTTTAATGATTATGATTATTACAAATGTTTCATTATTTCAAGACACTGAATTATACTCCTAATCATCCAAATAAAATGTTAACTCACATTCAAGTAGTTTTTGTTCATGCATTTGAAAAATAAATCTAATATTGTTTTAATATTATTTTATAATAATTAGAGGTTATTTTCAATGTTTTTATCCACTAACACAAAATTTTAAAGAATAATAATTCTTCACAAACTATATATTAAATGATTCTAAGAACACCAAAAAAATAATTGTTATACTGTCTACTAATCCATTTTTCAAATAAAATCATATATTGTTTTCTTATGATTTCATATTAATATACGGTCATTTTCTATGGTTTTCACCAAAACATGCATGTTGATGTGGTGTTAATTCCTACATTTTACAAATCATTCAATGCTATTTTACTTATGATTTCATTTAAATTATAATTTTTTTGACATTTTTTACATCAGAACACACATTTTCAAAAATATCAATATCTTTACAAATTCATTATTCAATTATTTTAAAAAACCTTGTGATGACCCACATAATCATGGGTTTAGAACCTCAAGGGGAATTTAAATTTTTTCAATTGGGTTTTTAATGGGTTAAATATTAATTTTAATTTTAATGTGGTTTCATAATTTTTCTGACCACTTATTTAGTCTTATAACATGGTCTTTATCAAAGGAATGGAGTTTGGAGTAATTTGGAACTATCCTCTTTTCAATAGGAAGTTAATATTTAATTAATTAAATATTAATACTTTGGGCATGTTTTGTTAGTAATATATTTTTAACTAAGTGTTGGATTATTATTTTGAAGCCATGGTTGAGTCTAAAATTAAGGTTATTTATAAGGTGGGTATCAACTCAACTAGGACTCAAGGGTCATGGTCAGTCTCCCGTTCCTTTATTCCTTTTCCTTTCATTTTCTTTTTTTTTTATTTTTTCCTCTCCTCCCTCATATCATTCTCAATAATTATGAGAGGGAATATTATTTTGTAGAGATATTTCTAGAGAGAAATTAAGAGATATATAGATTTGATCATATTTCGGGGATCTCTACTAAAGGTAGATCAAGGATCAGTGGAATCATCTTGTGTATCTGGGACCAAAGAATCTGTTTTTTATGCCTGATGGTAGGTCCCATTTAATTGTTTAGAAATAAATCCCAATATAATTATTGTTAAAATTCTTAATATTATGTTTTTGGGTTTTCCTGGAACCCATTGACGGTTGATCAAGAGTGTTTTTGGGAAAATTTGGGTGTTGAGGGATTTACTAGGGATTTCCATTTGGGAAACCCATTGACACATCATGTATTTCAGATAATACTTGTTATGGGTTTTTTTATAGGTAATGGGGATCGAAAGGAAATGAAATTATATGTGATTTTGAGACACTCCATGTAGAGAAACTCAATGTGTGGTTGGGAACTCGTTTAAACACCTTGTGTGGGTGGAATATGGATGCATAAGATGAATGACCTAGGACTCTTTATGGTACACAGTTAGAAATCATATGGAGTACGTGGCCTGTCCAAGTCTGGGGTATATGTGAATGTAAAAAAAGGGGGTTACACACCACATCAGATAGATACACTCCATGTCATTGGAAAGTAAAATCCAGGTCACGTTGTGATACATGAGTTGGTGGTGGTGTTGGAGGTATACATCGTGTACATGATGTACACATCATGTACTCCCATGTTGGTGGTTTTTTGTTCTCTTCTCTCCCCATAGATGGAATATGACATGTATATGGTCCATTATGATTTTTTCCCTTATAAAACCTAGTGGTTTTGAACTTAGGGTTATTATGGATTGTTTGTGATATGTTTTGGATGGTTTCTTATTTATTTGGATGATTTACTTTAATTTTTTTGGTTAGAATCCTTTTAAGGTTTGGAATGTAATATGAACACCAAGGGAAGATCATGATATATTTTAATGACATGGATAAGTAATTCCATGTGGTTTAGGGTGAGTTCACTAATTATTCTTAGATGGTCCTATTATCATGTTCCGTGAGGTTTTGGTTTATTCCTAAGAGGCCAACATAGGTATTCTTTGATATGATTAGCCCAAGTATTGGATGTGATGGAATAACCTCGATGGTTTTTTTTCTTATTCTATATATTAGGGGACCATAGATTGTACCCATATTCTTTGATTACATGAATGATGTTTAGTGATGTTTTTGGCATTTTGGACCGTGGATTCAGGCATTGTTCAGCCCGTGTGTTTTTGTGGATATAGATCTCATTAGGTAGTTCAAGTTTAGGTTTGAATGTTATAGGATACATTTGAGAAATTACAATTGTGAATGTTGGATCATATTATGATCTTATTCTCACCTCTATTGGTTCTATGGTGTTATGTAGATCTAGGGAGGTAATGGTTCATCTTGATGAGTGTATTACCATATGATAGTTTTAACTCTAATTATGGGTTTCAGTACCATGAGGTATTGAGTCAGAAAAAAAGGTTAGTTTGGAATGGTTTTATTAATGTTCCAATGTTGTTCCCATTATTATATCAACACTCATGGATTTATGTTTTCCGAAAAAATTATAATAGAATTATTTTACTTTATTTGTTTTCTAGTAATGACATCCTATAAGTTCCTATCAAAAGTTCAAATCATGAAATTTTATTCCTCGATTTCAATAGTGTATTTTTTTTTTGTATTTCTTAGCTGATATTATATAGGTTGTAATTCATAACTATTAAAATGATAGATATTTTTAGATCCATGATAATATGGTGGATAAGAAAGGAGAGGTGTTTCATGGTGATCCATGTGCTATATTTCCGCCAATGGGGGTTATAGAAATGGTAAATTTACCTCACGTGTCAAGATATATCCCATGATTTCCTGTTTTCATTTTTATTTTTTATTTAAATTTTCTTTCTTTTTTATATCATACATTGGTCTTTTTGATTCACCTAGGCATAGCATATAACATGTTCACACACATGAATATGACATCAAATTCCAGGTTCAATGACTATGGTGTCCTTCAATTATTTATGTATCACCCCATATATAGGCACTTTAGCATTCATGAAGACCTTATCTCTACATGTAGGTGGATAATAGATAACAAGAAGGATCAGAAAGAGGACCAACGTTGCTTGATTGAGAAGGACTACTGATGTTGTGTCTAATGTTCTTACTGGATTAAATATACTATTATTGATATAGGGATTGTGGTTTGTCTAAGAGTTGGTGGGGGAGCCTTGTGTATTTTATATACTTGTTTTCATAGTTTATAGATGTGATTTTCTTAGTGGGTGATCAATTTTTGTGTTATTCTATTATCATGATTCTGTATTCTATATATGATCTATTATTAAATACATTTGTTTTAGTTATTTAATTATTCTTAACCTAATTTTGATGGATGTGTATGGGTTTTTTTATTTTTCCGGATTATTTTACTCTAATATTAGGGAATCATCACCCCACTATATCTCTTTAGGCACTCCCCACATGTTGGTAGCCTCAACTATATGGGGTGGCATTATTGGTTCATTATACTAATCTTGATTAGGTAGAGGGTTTGGTTAACCTTAGATTATTCAGGAAAATATATTATTATTGCTTATTTTTATATGATATTTGGAATCATTTTATAGGTAGTTTAGGAATTATTTATATATGGTGATGGACCTCTAACTATGGTTTCATGGAACCTTTTCTGATTGAAATCATAAGTTACAAGGGTGGTGGGATATCTATTTTTGGGTTTTGAGGTTATGTTTCTCTAATTTTAAATTAGTTGATGCTCATGGAGTTTCAGTTTATGATTTTTGGTATTTTGGTTCTTATCATAATGAAAATATATCAATGTTCAGACATCATTAATGGAATATATGATTAACTTGACATATTCCTTTTTTTGTATGATTTCATTGACGATGGAGGTTTTATTAATGTTTTTATATTGATATATATATATTTTTTACATATATCTCCCTTTTGAAATTATACTCAAATTAACCATGTGTATTTCCCTATGATTATAGGCCATGGGGATCCTTCAGTGAGATGTTCCTCTATGATCAAAATAATGCCCCTTCATCGATGGATGTGTAAAGACCCTTGGGGGTAGGTGTTGGCTTTGGGTTCCCTATGGTGGCTCGATGTGGGAATGGATTCCTGAGTTTTTGTTCAGATCAGGAATGAGTTTCACTAAGGTTTCATTTCCCCTTATATGTTTTATGGATTATATGAGGTTTTATTATCCTTCTTTGGTTGGTCATTGGGAGTGCTCCTAGTTTCATTGTTTATTGGAGAGGGAAGTTTTGGTTGATACCTAAACTGTTTATTTCTAGTTATGCTTTTGGTTGAGTATCACGATCATGAGAAGGTACTCTATTTTTTTAAATGAAAACTAGGTAGCATTGGTTGTATAGTTTATCTAGGAATAAGGGAGATTCCTAAAATTTGAATAAGATTTCCATGGATGCTCTATAATTTTAGAAAAAACCAAAATAAAAAGTATATTTAGTGGTTTAGATTCATTATCATAGTATTTTTGTGGTGGTACTCATGTGATCATGAGTCGTGTTGTGCATGTGGGATTCATGGGACCATGAATTCGTTATATTCTCATGGGATAACATTGGATTGAGGAGGGAGTGTGGATTGGTTTAGATTTTAAGGTGAATGAATTATTGTTTCGGAGAATACATATGGTGGGGTGATACCATTGGCCTTTAAGAATTGTGATCCTAATTTTAAATGGTTCATTGATTGTTGAGAGTGTTGTTTTTATTAATACAGGGGAGGTAAGTGGTTGTGGTTTTTGTGTTGGCGCTCAGGTGTGAGTAACTTGGCCACATCCAATCATTGTGTTCTTTAGTAGTTGGAGCATGTTCCATAGAGGCATGGAGTTTATGTCATGAGTATATGATAACCATACTCTTATATTAATTATAATCGTATTGTATGTTGGTTAATTACCCACGTGTTGGGAGAGCCACAGGTGTTATTAGACTTGTCGTTTTATGGTCGAGGTGGATTGAAATATGATTTGAGGGTGAGTTGGATGAGAGGGGATTCCGGATTTGAGTGGAATATGGGTTTATGGCTGACCATAAAGTCCACTTGATGGTGATAATAGTTTATTGAGAGGAGCTTACAAAGACCTATGTCATCACAGGTTGAGAAAGTTAATGGAAATATTTATTTCTATTCATGGGGTTTTTAATGGGGAAAATAATAATTTCTCGTATCATATGATCTTAGATAATTTTTATGAATGCTTTATTTTTTTTCATGAATATATTATCTACCCTAGTACATTTTGTTGGTGGAATTATGAACAATTCACTTTTTTGTGGGGAATTCAATTTTAATTAATTAAATATTAATTATTCTTGTGCATTTTAAAAGTGATACAATTTGAACAGAGTGGCCAACTAATCATATACCATGCTATTGATCCCAAAATAAGCGGTTTTTCCTTGGTGTATTATATAATCACCGTGGGACTATCGGTTAGTCCTAGCCCCCCCCCCCCCTTTCTTTTTCTTTTTCATTTCTCTTTATTTCTATTTCACTTTAATTTTCTCTACTCTCATGCCTCATGAATTTCTACTTATGCTCGATAGGAACTCCCCCTCTCGGAGGGTTCATACAATAGATAAAGTAAGGGAGAGGGATATGGGATCCCATTGTTCAAAGGTAGGTTATGGTTCTATAGATATTTATATTTAATACTAGATCAAAGCTTTGGGTTTTTACTCATAAAGGTAGTCCATATTAAATGTATTAGTCTTAAATACATATAGATCCATGCTTTTTAATTTTTAATATTGTCTCTTAGGTTTTGAAGGACCCATTTAGGGTTTTTCTGGACTTCTTTTGAGGTCATCGAAGGATTTGTGGGCTTTCCATGGGATTTCGGTTTGAGAAACTAATCTACATGACTTGTAGTTCAGAGAACAAAAATAATGTGATATTAGTTTTGTTAATTGGGAAGAGTAGAATGATTTCAATATGTGTTCTAATTAAATGACTTTTAGAGTTATGTTGGGTGTGTCTACATACTTGTACATACACCATGTGTGGTTGTAACATTGATGGGTATGATAGATTATCAGAGCCTGCCCTATGTGGGGTACATGTAAAAGTTACTCAAGAGTCTTAAAAAACATTTTTTAGGGAGATAAACTATTTAATTTATAAGTACACACCATTCTTGGAAAGGTTACATGACCTAGTGAGTTTGTTGGAGGTACATGCATTTTACTCCCTTCTTAGAACTTTTTTTCTTTTATTATAACCCTATAACTATAATGTGATTGCATATAGTACATTATGAGGATTTTTATTATTTTATGTTTTTTTGGACCTTTGGATAATTATAGAATATTTTAATGTTTTTTATGTGTGATATTTGGAAGGAGAATCTCCTCATGGTTTTGATTTAGAAGCCTCCCAAGTGTTGGGTTGTGGTGTGAGGAAAGGGGGAAGGTCATGAGGTAATGGGATAAATATTCATAGTAATATAAATGGGTTTAGAGTGATTATATTTACTGTTATTTTATTTTCTTCTTAGTATATTCCTTGATGAAAGGGTTCTATATTTGATAATATGACTGTAGTTTTCATTGAAAAACATGGAACGATGTTTTAAAATGATATAGAAACCATGAGGGGTGTCCTTATTATTATTTTTTATAAGTGGAACTTTGATGTTTCCCCCTTGATTGTGACATCCTACCAAATTAATGGTACTATTTTTATTGATTTTGGAAAATAGGTTTGTTTATTGGTCAATATATGAGTTTGTATTACTGTGGATCTCTTGGGGGAGTTCTTATTAAGTTTTTGATGTGAGAGGAGCCCTTTCAGATATTAATATACTTTTATTTATCCCTTAGTTTAATCATATTCTCTCTTCTTCATATTGGATCATGTTAGGTGGGTATAGGGAGATAAGGATTGATTTAATTGAGTGAAATCTCCATTTAATTTATTATTATATATAGAAAAGGAATTAATTTTCATGAGGTGTTGAGGAACACAAAAAAGTGGTATATATTAATATATTTTCTTGAGTCCACCTGAATGGTTCACCATAAAATCTCCATGATCTCAGCCCAGTGTTGTCTTATCTAGATCTACAAGAAATATATCTATTTATAGGCTCTCTAGTTTTGATGAACTAGAAGATTGTATTAATTATTTAGGTCATATTACTATAGTCGTTGATCTTGGTTGTGGTTTTTTTTGTCTTCGATTCCTAGGTTGAGATCCTATAGTGTTTCCTTAGTGTATATTTATATGATATAAATTTGGAGAACCTGCTTGATTTAGAATATGTAGTAGAAGTCATGTGTCGTTGTGATACTCCTACTATAAGTTTGTGAAAAGGGGTCAAAGCATAGGAGATTTACCTTGGGTGTTAGGCTAAAACCCATGGCTGTTAGTTTTAATTTTATTTATAAATTTTAATTTATGTAGTTTTTTATTATATTCTTGTATTATTTCTAATTTAACTAGACATTTCATATCTTGTGTGCGCACATATATAAATGGGAGCATATTTCATTTTCACTATTGTGGGTGTCCTACAATGATTTATTTCTCACCCATTATGATTTTACATTGATGCATGTTTAGACTTTATTTATCCTTATATATGGAGAATAGGTTTCTCAATAGATTAGGAAGAGGCATAGATTGATTGATTAAGAATGATTTACCATTTGGATTCTAATGTTCGGGTTGAAGGAGTTTAACCATTGTGGAGACCATGTATGTGGTTCATCTGGGAGTTGGAAGTGAATCCATGTATACTTTATTTATTTATTTATTTAGTTTTTATATAGGATCATCCTAGTTCATAATCTATTTTTGTGGACTAACATGATTTTTAGTCTGTACACTGCATTTTAGTTATTATACTATTATTTTTTTATATTTTTATTTTTCCATGCCCTAATGTTCAAGGATGTGAATGTGTATAATTATTTTCCTCTTTTATTAAACTCTTATTAGATGGAATAATATCCCAACTATTTCTCTTAAGGACCTTAATGTTTGTTAGAATAATTTTATATGAGGATTTATTCATGAGGCTTTATTTTGAGCCAGATTAAGTGATGAGTCAGGTAAACCATGGACAATTAAGGGAAAATGGTATTAGATCTTGTGTTTTTTTTTCAGTTCTGTGAGTTGGTTGACAAAGAATTTCATAATGTGTTACATATTGTGATGATTAATAAAATATTGAATCATAAACTAAATTTTTGATGTAATTTCTAGGTAACTAGGGTTATTAGATCACTGTTATTTGGTCTTAAAGATATGGTTGTGTGATTTCACATTTGTTGATGAACATGGAGTTTTGATTTATGATTTATTGGATTTTGTCTTTGGCTTGATGGTAAGATTCTTGTGTTTATTTACAAAACTAAATTATGTGCCTATTTTATATCATTTTTAAATGATTTCTATGTATATTTAAATTTTATAAACCACGAAAATCATTGTTTTAGTCAAAGAGGGAATTTATAATGAAATGTATGAAAATGGTTTTTAAGAGAGTAAAAAATTTTGCTTATGTGTTTTGAATTTTTTATGGAATTTGATGAATTTTATCTATCATTTTTGTATAATTTTTTCTAAAAAATATCCAAGACCCAAAGTTGTCCCTCAAACTCATCTCGTTAACCATAAAGGAAGGCTAAGGAGGGTCGTCCAACCATGAATGCTACTGGAAGGCCTACTCAGTTGGCAAGTGCATAGGTGGTGCTATCTCATGTGTAGATCGTGGGTGGTCAAGCCTTACTGATGTAGAGTAGAACAGAAGTTCTGTGTGGCATTCATTTCAACCTGCATCCACCCATTTTGATGTGGGATCACATCATCACCAAAATATTCTACACTCCATCACCTACCACTACCACACTGTCCCACCTTCACCCCCACTTGACTCCACACCTACTCCACAACCTCATGTAAATGTAGTCCTTGCGACACCAAACCTCTTCCCCAGGACATCGCATCACTATCACCTGGTGTTCCACTACCTTCATTTGAACTATTGCTTCCTCCATGCCATCTAGAATAAACTTCTTCTCCTGAGCTCAAGCCACTACCACCTCTTAATGACTTTGGTTTGCAATACCATCACCCAGTTTCACTACAAGTCACTTCATGTTCCTCATATGACCCCCTGATCGCCATTAGTGACTCATACGGCCACTTTAATGGCTAGAGTAAGATGTGGTGACAACTACCATCCACTGGGAGATGCATGATTTCACCGTTTACATCACCTGGTTACATGCATGAAAGCACCATAGGGTGCTACCATATCCACCATCATCCTTGACTGGTCTCCAAGTTACCGCTACCACATTCCAAGTGAACCCCTCTACACCACACTACACCATGTAAACTCTATTCTACATAGTATTTCAAACCTGTTGGTCTCACAAGTGATATATATATAGAAATAAGCTACCACATACATGGGTAGCTTTGAAGATAGAGAGGCTGAGACCCCCACCCCTTTTATTTTATATATGGAGGCTTCTTCTTCCCTTCTAGAGATCAGGTCGACTTTTGAGGGAGGAAATCTCCACCACAGGTTGTCAGGCTAAAAAATATTGTTTCCCCTTTCGTCTTCTTCTTTTATTTTTATACTAAATTTATATATTTTAGTTTTTATAGTCTTTTTTATTTTTAAATTTTAATATCAATTTCAATTTATTTCTTCTTTAATAAATAAATTCGTGCATTTTTTTAAAATTGTTTCACTATCCATGTTATTATTATTCAACTTTTCATGTTTTATTTATTATTACTATTATTAAAATTATTATTTTTATTAATATTATATTTCTTATTATATTTCTTATTATTGAAAATAATAATTTTATTATTATTATTCTTTTTGTTTATTTATTTTCTTATTTTCTTATTTTCTTTTCTTTTCTATTATTTCTTCATTTATTTTATTTTATTTCTCTCTCTAATCCTAATTATATTTTTATTTTTATTCTTTAATTTTCTTTCCCCCATTATTTTTAAGTTTCGTCATTTTTTATTTTATTCTACCTCTTCTTCTTCTCCTGTATATGCTCCACCAAGTGAACACATACTCATAGAAATGATAGATTTAAACTGAGGCTTGACCTTGTGGTAAGGTCAAGGTGTTCTTGAATTTTACATTAATTTAATTTTATATTTGTCGTATATTTGAGTTTCAGGGATTATGAGGAGAATATCCCTAATATAGTGTCTTCTCACTAATGAAATGGAACTCAAACAATTTCTATTCTTTTATTTAAATCTCTTTTCCCTCTCTCCATTGGTTATAACTTATTTCTAAGGAGTTGTGCTCATAACAGGATGAAACATCATCAATAATGTTGGGCTATAAATGAGGGAAAACTATAGACCAAGGTGTTTCAGCAACCATTAATATTATAGTATTTTCAGTTAAGATTATTTAGGCTCTATGATATTTAAAAATTTCAAAAAAGGACTAATAATTCAAACATGATACTTATTATTTTGACAATGAAACCAAAATCAAAAAACAAAAGGAGAATAATGATTAAATAAAAAATAGAATCCTAGATGATTTCCTTTCTACATTAATTCATTATATTTAGATTTTCATGTTAGTTTAAATTCTTAATTTTTTTGTCTTTATTCAACAAAAAATAGAGACAAAAAATGTTATCTATTTTTTTTAATTAAATATGAAATAGTTTTGGGGATTTAGATTAAGTGGGAGATGAAACTGAGAATCTCCTCAAGAGGGAGGACCCTAGTCCACCATTATACCGCACTAAGAAAATAATATTCCTTTTTTCATTCCACTTGATAGGCATGCATTAAAATAGAACCATTACCAGGGTTCTAGTCATAATTTTTCATAATTTTTCTATTTTTTTTATTTTTGAATGTTTTAATTATTTAGAAAATTTAAAAAAAATTAATAAATATTTTCTTTTCCCATGATGAATTAAAATGATTAATTTTCTACATGGAATGATTACTTGCATGTGCAAGAACCTAGTGTGGAGAAACCATTGTCCGTATAAGGAAGGGATGAATTATTTACCTAGAAGATATGGGGATCCATAAGAAAAATCAAAATAGAGGATAAATTGAAGTATGTCATGCAAGATCAAAAATAGACCCTAAATATACAAGTAGTTTAATGGTTGAAAAAAGTGTTTGCTGAATTTTTATAATACATCATGGAATTTTATCTACAAAAGGCCATGAAACAATAAGATTCACCCTTTATTTCTCACAACACCTTTGAAAGACTTACCCCATAGAAATTTTAGGATCAAGTAGATATAAAAAAACACAAAAATGAAATTAAATATCTGATAGATATGGTGCATGATATGTAGGGAATAATGGATTTTATAATTGAATACTTCAAAATATCCTATGGAAACCAGAATAATAATTATAAGAAGAGCCTATTTTCATTCCTAATATTTTTAAGGACATCCATAAATATGAGTACAAGATCTAGGAGTATGCATAGCCCAACCATTTGAATAACTATATCTCAGATGACCATATTGAGGAAGACATGTCTAGTGAGATACACATGGGAGATAAATGAGAAATAGACGAATTCATGGATGAATGTGAATAACTACATAATCTCCCCCATCATTGAAAATAAGAAATGAAAACACCATTGAAGTTAGAAACCACCCATGTGGTTGAATTTGATGAAAATATGGATGATTTTGACTACCTAACTCCATCCCCTAGAAATTTACTCCAAGAGGATCTTACCACTGAAAGAGAAATTAATCCTGAACCAACTAAGGGAGTTCAATATTTATTAGAGTCTATTTCTTCGAATTTCATTGAAGCTCAATTGTTCATCACTCCCAAAATTTTTGATAATAGATAATTGGTAAATCATTTCTATTCCTTAGAGGAGGATGATGAAACTAAAAATTCACCTATTGAGTAACAAATTGTTCTCTTTATTTTAATGAACATTCATTTGAGGATCCCCATTAGGATATCCATGTAGACAAGCCTGAGGTAATCAGAAACAAGTATGGTAATATTAAAGGTTAGAATTTTCCTATTAATAAATTAAATTTTATTCACCAAGAAATTATTATTTACTTCCCCTTTTATTATTCAATTCATGAAGCCTATGAGATTCCAAAATTAGAAGAGAAAGTGTAGGTTTTACAAGTAGAAACATTGGAATAGGACGATTCGTACATCATCCGACCCCCACAATATAATATATTACTAATAGTAAAGGGGAGAATATATTATACTCTATTCATGGATAATTCATCCCCATTAATATCAAAGTCCAATATAGGAAAATCAGCATGTGGTGGTTCAAAAAAGATGAGCTTCATCAACCATCAAAATTTGGAAAATAGATGGTACTTCCCTTTGGAGGAAGTCAAAATTTAAGTCCCACTTGAGGTATCATGCAATGGCTTATCCCTTTCTACTTTCTTTCTACGAATTTAAATTGGATTTTATTATGATGTAGCATAGTATACAAAACACCCAATATATATATTTTTAGCTTAAATGACATGATCCTTGTTGTACAGACCTAGATTTCTCCATGTAATACTTTGAAATATATATATATATATATATATATATATATATATATCCAACGAAGGGTGTTGAGATGGTATAAAATTTTAAGGCCTAGTGTTCCAAGAATAAATATTATAAAAATATTAATTATTTTTGGTATTATACACACAATAAAAATGGGATATCATTCAAATGGTAGCTTAGTTTAGCAATCTAAAGCCATGGTTGAGTCCATAAAATAGCTTTTACCGTAAGTAGGGAATAAATTTCATTGTAAAGGGACATCATTGGGAAAATATATCTTGGGGGAAAATAGTAATTAAAATAATTAAACATAATTATTTTATCCCCTGATTTCATGTTATATACATTCCAACAGGGGATCAGATTCAAAATTTGATATCACTGTTGAGTTTGGAATGGGGTGGTTTTCACAGCATGACATAAATTGATGGAAAATGATGGTTTTAGATTTCATGATGTGTGGTGATTCTATAAATAAGAAATTAGGTATTTGGTATTATTGTTACACCCAATCCCTTATCTCTCTAAAAATAATCTCTCTTGCCCTCTTTCAATAAATTCTTCATTGTTCTATGCCATATTGAGGAGAAATATTTATTGGAACCTTGGAAGATCAAAGCAGGAGCATCGTGGATGGGTTGTCTACAATGAACGTCTGAATCGTGGTAAGATTATATCCTTTTTTGAGTTACGATTTAGTTTTTACTGTCAATATTCAATTTCTCAATTTATATTCGGTGTTTAATCATCAAATAATTGATGACTGCCCAATCATAACCATATATCTATGTTTAAACCATTGTTTGTCATCCATACTTAACCGATATCCACCATAACTTTTGGGCACAACAAACCATTGAGGGATCAATGGTCAGAGGGAGGCACAGTGAAGCCATGGTCAAAAGGGACCTTGATCCACTAACAGAATCATGATCAGGTGACTAGATTGAGCCTAAAAGTCTACAAAACAAACCATGAGGGCACTATCAGTACAGAGGCTAGTATTGGATTGCTCCGTTGGTGGAACCACATTCTAGTGGTTTTGTGACATGGTAGGCCATCTGTCCCATTCATTCGGTAGGGTGGGGTCATGTGGTGTAATACTAGGCGGTGACCAATGCTGCCAATAATGCGGCCATTCGGTCATGTAGATGGTGTTAGTTGGTTGTGGCGAAGAGTGGGACAAGCCATATGGGTTGGCCCCACCAAATTTGGTTGGCCCATAAATTGGGGTTGGGTCCAAACATATGGTTTGGTCCCAACGAACTGGGTCATATCTGGGTCATATACTAGGTCGGCCAACAATCTACCACCCATTGTTGGCAGATGGTCGACCACCCATGGTCGGATGATGGTTGACCACCATGGTAAATACCATGGTGTAGGCATGGTTGACTGCCACAGTAGGTGGATGGACTACGGCGGACCATTTCCATGGTAGCTGGACCAACCTCTTGTTGGTCCATCAGCCCCGTAACCCCCCTTCTGATGTTTCAAATGCCCATATCTTTTGAACCATGAATTTTATTGATATGAAGTCTTCAATAGTGTGAACCACTCTTGGATATAGAAATTTTTTGGAATATTAGATAATTCAATGTTTGTGGTAGGAATATAGGCCCCACAATGGCCCATTCAGTCATGTTGCGGTGAAAAGTTCACTTTTCACCAGTTGTATATTTTGGGAAAATAAATAGACTATCATGCACTTTTTTTATGTGGAGCATGATAGTGACCTCCATTGAGGATTCCAGTTTATGAAGAAAGGTGTTACAAAATTATTACTCATCTAGTGGTTATCGAAGATGGAAGTGATGTTTGTGGTGTTTTCAGAATCACCAGAGTGGTATCAGCATAACCTCCAGTGGGGATGGCAATGGAATCTTTTGTCTTATGTTCCGGGGTTACCCTCTAGTGGGGATAGGTAGTGTAATTCACCTTCTTATCTTCCATTCTTACCCTACAATGGGGCTGGGTAGTTGCATTAACTGAGGACTCTTTAGGGATTACCATACATCAAAGATAGGCAGTGGAGTTTTCCTTTTATTCTTTAGGGGTTACCCTCTAGCGTATCACATTTCAGCAGGTCTGGGAAATGGTGTTTGATGATGAATCATTAAAGAGGATTTTTTTGTGTAACCCTGGAATCATGTGAAGTAGTGGAACATTCTCCACTTAAATTCATCCTTGTGACGTGGCCAAAAACTATAATTGTGGGACAGACCCACCCAAAGTGGATAGTATCTAAACGTGGTGTTTGAGTCTCTTTGACATGCAGTTCAGGAAAAAGTATGAAATACAGGGTATCGATGGGGGTTTCTTTTGGGACTATTGGAAAATCATTTCCTAGGATGTGTTTTTATATGTAGATCCCCTTACTCTCTAATTTGGGTGTCTTTGGTTTTAGAATATATTTATATATATATAACCTATTTTAGTCCCCACTCTCTGGGATTTGGTTACTCAACTTCAATGAAAGGCGAAGATGTGTGGGGTTTTCCACATGCCTCTCATGTCTAGATTCTCTTGGTTGGATTAGTTGACTCTACTACAATAGTTAGAAAAGGATCAATGATAATTTCACCATATCACCATTTTTAGCTCCTAGTATTTAGATGAGATTACTTCATTCCCTTATTGGGTTAATCTGAACAACTTCAGTATAACATGTTCTATCTTCTACACTACTCTTCCTCTTGTATCTTGGACTACTACTCCTTAATTAATGGGTTTCCTACTGAGTGTTTTTATACTCACACATAAATGGGAATTTCTCAAAAATTTCATGCATTATGCATACAATGAATAGGTCTGGTCGTGACTTCGTAGGCGCTTAGGGATACAAGAGCTTGGACCATGTGCAGTGGTCACAACTAGGTTTTAGGAGATAGATTTCTACAGTAGTTTTACTTTTAGTTTTCAATTCCATTGGGTCATTTCTTTGGTTGGGCATGTATTTAATCCATTTTTCTATTTCATATTACATTACTGTACATGTACAGTTTTTGTGTTCCAAGCATGCTTTTGTTTATTTTCAGCAGGTTTCATCTTTTATATTGTTTTCCCTCTATGATTTTTAATCAAGCTAGATGTGTGCATGTGTGTGTGTAGGTACATAGGAAAATACCTCCCTAATTTTATTCCTTTAGTGATAGTAGCCACCCCTAACCTATTAAGGTTGACCTGGGGGTAGTTTTGGCTCGATCCTCGGTACTGGTCGGATCGTGACAAAGTGGAATCAGAGGTGTTTTATTCTTTGGATTTTGTCGGATGATACCTAAAAGGTAATTTTTTGGGTTTAGGGAAATAGTTTCACCATATAATGAGAGCAGATTTTAGGATAGGGAGTTTAGTGATGGTTCGGAAGCTGACATATCCTTTTACAAGGACCACGATCACCCATTTGTCTACTCGGCACATTGAAACATTGTTAAAGGGAACATTGATACACGCATCATATAAGATAGAGTCTTTGAATATACTTGTTAATTGAGATCCTCTTTCTGTTCATCTTGATATATATATATATATATACTCATTTGACCATGGTGTTGCTTGATAATTTTCAGGATGCCCCTGTGAAGACAGCAAACCTGGTAAGCTGCTTTGGATCATGATGAAAGTATTGAAAGAAGTGAGGCCTTAGTTCACGGTCCATCATGAGATATCATTCCTCTAGGTGGACCATCATTAGAACATCCACCTATGGAGAAGTAGTTAGTATCAGTAGGAGAGGCTGAGGATGAGCATAGATTGAGTACACTTCATGAGTTCCAATGCCATAGGCTGCTATGGTTTCAAGGTGATCTAGATCCCCAAGTAGCAGAAGACTGCTTGGATTTAGTAGTTTGCATCTTTAAGATGTTGTGGACCCTGATAGACTAGATGGTGACTTTGGTAGCTTTCCTTTTTCTTATGATGGATGGGAAATGGTGGAGTTTGGTTACTCAGATGCATTGATATATGACTCTCTTGTGGGATAAGTTCAAGCAGAAATTTCATGAGGAGTAATTCAGATCATGCTTTCTCTCCACCATGATTCAATAGCTTTTGGGGAAGCAGTATGGAGCCAAGACAGTGGTTGCATATGCAACTAGGTTTACTGACCTTCCACACTACTCCCAGGATATGATGGATGACAGTTACATCAGATTGAGGAAGTCTGAGTAGGGTCTCTGCCTAGAGATATGTGTGAGCATAATTCTGATGTTCATCCCTACCTATGATGGGGTGATAGAATGGGTGTTTGTGATAGTGAGTTTCTTTTGAGAGTAATTCCATTCATCTAGGACTGGTAGTGGTCGCTTCAGAGCGGGGACGTCCACTGGGGTTGGTGGACGTTAGTTGGAAAAGTTGTGATATAGGAGACCTTTCCAGGATCAGGCTAGACCACATTGTTGGAAAGTAGTAGCATAGTGTATAACACCAAGATAGGCTAGAGAGGGAAAATGAAATGTGTGTGATGGAAGAGGTCACATGGAAGAAGACAACCTGACCTGACAAACTGGGCAAATGTGGTATGTAGAGGGAAGACCACCATGGTTGAGGTAGTGTCGTGGTCATGGTGGTCCCTAGGGAGGTGATGCAGGTGGAGCTGTAAGTTGGGGAAAATATTATGGGTGCCCCCCCCCCACCATCATATGTCCCACCTCTAGCTCAGGGAGCTAGCAGTTGGGGTTATATATAGATTTAGGCTATTGATGTTTGTGATCCTCCACCACACGATATGATCTATGTTCTGCTCTGTGTTCATATCATTACTCTTAGTATGGGAGTTAGAGATCTCTATAGAAGTGATATCACAACAGATTTATGTCAAGGTTCCCATAGGATGCTCTTCTTCTATATCTTTCCTCTGCTGATAGGGAAAGCTTTTGTTTGGACGAGAAATGTTCACCGGGGACCTACGAGTCATCCCGATGGAACCTTATGATGTTATATTGGGCATGTATTGGCCTTCCATGGCTCAATCCCAGATTTACTGTCACTATAGGCTAGTCAATTTCCTACAAATTAATGGAATGGGGTTCACCATCTTTGGTCAACGAGGCCTCATAGCAAGTAATGATAGTGTTGTGAGCAAGCGACCACAACCATGTAGCCACCAATTGGCATGTGTAACCTTTAGTAAAATGGACTCCCTATGTACCTGGGTTCCTCCATTTTTTTAGGATTACATTTTCATCCTCCCAGAGGATGTCCCGGGATAACCTCTGAGTCGAACATGTGAGTTTTCCATTGATTTGAAACCATAGACCATCAAGATATGTTCTATGGAATATTGAATGGAACCCACTAAGCTTTGAGTGCTATGTTTGAAATTTGATTACCTTCACTAGAAGGGTTTTTATCAAACTCAGTGTGTCTCTCTAAGAAGATCCAGTTCTATTAACGTTGAAGAGAGATGGGATTTTACAACTTTGTGTGGATTATTGTCACTTTAATCAGTCCATGGTAAAGAATAATTACCCCTTAAAAAATATCGGTGACATTTTATAATAGTTTCAAAGTGAAAGATGGTTATCCAAGATAAATCTTAGATCTGGATACCCCTAGCTATGGGTTCCCAAGGCTAATACTCCAATGTTATCCTTTCATTATCACTACGGAATGTACGGTTTCCTACTGATGCAATTCAGTGTGACAAACTCCTTCACCATTTTCATAGACATGATATTCCATGTATTCCATCCATACAAGGATTGTTTTGTTGTTTCCTTCATAGGTGAAATACTCATTTACTCGGCATTAGATGAGGATCACACAAAGCATCGAAGGATGGTCCTTATTTTTCTTTGAGAGCACCATCTATATGTAATTGTTCGGTTGTTCCAGTTCTGGACACCTGATGTTCACTTTTTTGGGAACGTCATCTCTGAAGAGGGTATAGATATGGATCCCATGAATATTGAGGCAGCTCTTTCTTGGGATCCACCCTAGAATGAATCAAAGGTGCCGAGCTTTCCGGGTTTTTCTGGGTACTACCAGGGATTTGTAGCAGACTTCCTCATGATTGTAGCCCCTTTTACCACCCTATTGTGTAAGGGAAAACTATTTAACATGCATGAGTAGTGCCATAAAGACATCAAGGAGTTGAAGAAGAGGTTGACAAGAACTCCAGTTATGATACTATCATAGGCAGCATTGAGTTTGTAGTATATTATTTCACCTCAATAGTTGAGCATAGTTGTGTGTTGATGTAGTGATAGGTAGTCTCTGCGTATGGGTTTAGGAAGTTTGGAACCTTTGAGAAAAAATATGAGGCTCAAGAATTAGAGCTTCTATTGGTAGTCTTTTCTTGAGTATGTGGAGACACTACCTCAAGGGAGAGCACATTATGGTTTACTCTGACCCACAAAACATTAAGTATATCTTTACGTAAAGAGATTTGAATCTGAGGTTGTGACACTAGTTTGAGTTCCAAAAAGACTACGACATTAAGAACATATAAAACCCAAATAAGTGATATGTTTTATCAGATTCTCTCCTCATGAAGTCCCAGGCTTGCTTATTGCAGGAAGATTTGGATTAGTTAGCTTTCCTAAAGCCAACCCTATTAGAACTAGAGGATACATCTTTTCTAAAGTTGATGGTGTTTAATCCCGTTTATCCTTGATTTTGTGGGAGAGTCCCACATTAGAGATATTGATTGTGAGGTTCTATATGACCAGATATCTATAAAGGAATCAATATATGGGTATTCTGAAAGAGGGAATCATGACTTCTTGTTCTAGGGGCTGACTGTGATTCCAGTCACGATGTGGGAGGATGTAATGTGGGAGTTACATACTTCTCCTTTAGATGTACATCCTAGTGTGGGGAAGATGTATAGGGATCTTCATAGGTATTTTTGGTTGTATGAAATGAGATGAAGAATTTTTGAGTTCATCTCATGATACCTTACATGTCATCAGGTGAAGGTTGAGCATTATGTTTTGATGGGTCTATTGTAGCTTCTCGACATCTTGAAGTGGACATGGGATGGCATATCCATGGAAATCAGGATAGAAATTCTGCACACATTGAGTTATCCGACTCCATTTTCAGTGATATTGGACCTACATACAAAATTGGCACACCTCCTTGCTATTAGGGAGAAGATTTCATTAGAGAGTTTGGGGCAGTTTTACTTGCGGGAGATCATCTGCATTCATAAGGTACCCACGACAATTGTCTCCAATCATGACACTCTGTTTACGTCCTAATTGTGGAGGGGGTTTCAAATGGAATTCAGGACCCATTTGTGGATGAGTAAAACCATTCACCACCTGGCCAATGGGATGATCGAGCACACTATCCAGGTTTGGAGGATATGTTGAGGGATTGCATGTTATATTTCAGATGAATCTTGGTTTATCACCTACCTTTAGTAGATTTTTCGTATAAACATAGATATCACTCTACCATCGGCTTTTCACCAAATGAGGACCTATATGGGAGACCCTGTAGGATACCCTTGTGCTGTAAAAAGGTTAGATAATCATCCATCATTGGCCTAGAGTTGGTGCATGCCCCAACGAAGAAGGTGATGTTAGTCTGTGAAAATAATGAAGATGGCCAAGAGGAGACAGAAATCATATGCAGACTGCCATCCTAAGACCTTGTAGTTCAATCAGGGAGACCAAGTCTTCTTGAAAGTCTCCCCATTTTGTTTTATGTGGAGAATCGTCTAGGGAGGCAAGCTATCCATGAGTTTCGTCGGGCCATTTGAGATTGGGTGGAGGGTTGGCAAGGTGTCCTACTATCTTTCCCTACACCCATAGCTGGAGCGAGTGCATGACGTCTTCCTGGTGTCACAGTTGATGTTATACATGGATGACCATACGAATTTCATTGACTGTGTGAGGAGGAAATTAAATATGGACACACCTTTGTAGAGCATGAATTGGTGATTGAGGATTGACATCAAAGAAACTCCTGTGGATGGGCTATCCCCATGGTTCAAATACTGTGGAAGCATAGAAAATGTAGAAGAGTTCTTTTGAATGGGAAATACAAATACGGGATCATTATCCTAATTTTTCTCTAGTTTTTTCTTTTGGGGGATGAAAATATTGAATCATGGAATGATGTAGAGACCTGGTTTTCACCGTTTAATACTTTGAAATATTTTTATTTATTTTAGTGATGGGCGATGAGAAAATGTGCAATTCTGAGACCTGATGTGCCAAGAATTAATTTTATAAAAATATTAAGTATATTTTATACTATGAATTTAAAATAAATAGGATTTTTCTCAAACAGTTGTTTGGTTCATAAATTTGAGGCCATGGTTGTGTCCAGAACGTTGTGTTTACCCTTGGCGGGGGATGACTTTCGTCGGTGCAGTACATATAAGTAAAAATCTATCCATGGGGAATCATAATTAAAATAAGTAAGTATATTTATATTACCCATGTTATCGGGTTAAATAAAATTTAAAATGGGGAATGTATTGGAAAGAAGAGACCATCGTTGTGTTCATAATTGGGTGTTTTACCTAGGAGTGACATAAAATGAGGTGTGAAAAGATTCAGATTCCACAAGCCCCTATAAATAAGAAAATTGGGATTTGGGTTTAGGTTTATCCTTAATACCTTTTATCTCAAAAAATTATCTCTCTCTCTCCCTATCTATCCATTATTTATTTTTCTTCACTTGATTGAGGAGAAATCTCTACCAAAACCTTCACGAATCAAAGAGGGAGCATCGTGGACATTTCACCTACAACGAATGACTGAATCGCTATTTTATTTATCTCATTTTTGAGTTTGGATCCAATTTATACTTTTAATATTCAATTTATGGTTTTATTATTTCTATTTTATCATCAAATTATAGATAACTTCATGAACACAGCCAGCGATCTATGTTTAAACAATCATTTATCATCCGTTATTCACAAATATCCACTGTAACTTTTGGGAACAACCAAAAAATGATGGATTGGAGATCATAGGTTGGAACAGTGAAGTGATCATCAAAAGGGTCCCTGATCCACTGACAATATCATCATTAGGCTATCAAAATGGTCCCGACAAGCTGCTCTAGCAGTGGTCTGCTGAGTTGTGGTGACATTATAGTTTGACAGTGTCACGGCGTGGTAGGCCATGTGGCCTGGCTGGTCTGTCGGGTGGTGTCAGGTGGCATAGCCTCATGTGGTGACTGAATCCACTAATCATGTGGCTGGTCGTCCTTGTTGACATGGGTAGCAACCGACTCGTTGGCTGGACCCACGGTTGACTGTGTGACGAGCCAAGACTTTGAGCTTACTAGGACACCATGGGCCAACCTAGCCATAGTGGGCTAGGCTGGAAAAGTGTGTTGGGTATAACTATGTGGGGTTAAACCCAGGTCGGATGTCGACCTCCATGGTTGGTAGACCAATCGTGAGTCGGTCCACCCTACCCTATAACCCCCCCTGAAGATTCAGATGCCCATTTCTTTTGAACCTGGTGTCCTTTTGATGTTTCATCTACCAAATCATGAATATCTCTCAAAGATTTAACTTTTGAGATAAATTTTAGAATTTTAAGTTTGATGTCGAAATGAGGGCCCCATGAAGTCATGTTTGGGAATGTCGTAGTGATAAGGTCCCTTTTCACTGGTTGTCCATTTTAGGAAAATAAATTCTATATCATATGTGTTATTCTGTGTTGAACACGATGGTGCCTCTTTTGTGGATTTCAAGATATGATGTGAGGTGTTCCAAACTCGATGCTTATCTAGTAGTGTTCGATTATGGCAGTAATGGCAGTGATTCTGTCACAATCACAAGAGAAATGTTGGATTACCCTCTAGTTGGGATGGGTAATGGTGTTCACCATCTTCTCTTTCGGGCTTACCCTCTAGCGGGGTTGGGTAATGGTGGTCTCCATATTCTCTTCGGGGATTACTTTTTAGTGGGGTTAGGAAGTGGTATTCTCCATATTCTCTTCTGGGAATACCCTTTAGTGGGGTAGGGTAGTGGAATTAACCGATTACTCTTCTAGTCTTTCCCTCTAGAGGGCCTGAGTAGTGGAATTCACTGTTTACTCTACAGTGCTTACAGTCCAGTGTATCGCCCTTCAGCGAGGCTGGGAAGTGATCTTCACTAAAGAATCTGTGATGAGGTATATTTTGAAATAACCCTAGACACATGAGTTATATGGGATCTTTCCCCACCAAGATGGTTTTTATTATGTTACTTAAAACCATGCTGGTAGGACAGACCAGTCCAAAGCGGATGGTATCAAGGTGTGGTGTTTGAGCCCCTTTGACATTCATTTTAGGGTAGACATGAGGAAATCAATTTATCAATGGGGGGTTCTTCTAGGAATATTGGAAACACATTTCCTAAGCTGATCCGTGAGATGATGATATCCTTAGTCTCTTTTTTGGGGTTTTTTGGTTTTAGAATATATATATAACATATTCCATTAGCCACTCACTAGGTTCTGGGAACTCCCCTTCTGGAGAGGTGAAGATGCCTAGGTTATTCCATGTTCATTCCATGTCTAGATTCTCATAGTTGGATAATTTTACACTCCTACTATAGTTAGTGAATACCTGATCGGAAGTTCACCTTATCACTATTGTTATCTCCATCTATTTGGATGACCTTACCTCATTCCCTTGATGGGTTGGTATGCACTCATTCAGAGTACCATATTTTATTTTCTATACTTATCATCTGATTGTATCTCTGGCTACTCCCCCTTATTTTTTGGGTTATCTAACTGAGTATGTTAATGCTCACTTATATGGAATTTTCCTACAAATATCTTGATTTATGTATATGATGGACAGGTCTAATTGTGTCTCTAGAGGAGCTCTGGTATACAAGAGCTTGGACTGTGTGCAGTGGTCACAGATGGGTTGTAGGAGTAGAACGTCTTCCAAAGTTCTACTTTCAGTTTTCTTTTAGGTTGGTTATTTTATTTAGTCGGGTGTGTATTTACCCTCCTTTTCCCATTAATCATTCATTACATTTGATGTACCATTTTAGTGTTCTAGACATTTTTTTGTTTATTTTAAGTAGGTTGAAAATTTTACATTATTTCCCATATTCAATTTTTCATTAAGGTCATTGGTTGTGTGTGTGGGGGTAATTTGGAAAATGAATCCCTGAGTTGTTGTTATTTTGGAGCGAGACTGCACCCCATGATCTATGGAGGTAGTCTTGGGGTAGTTGTGGCTAAATACCTGGTATGGGTCTTGTCATCAAACTTGTGCTTTATTAAGTTATTCTCATTTATAGGATCAAAAATGTCAAAAGTCAACCTCAACTAGAGGAAAAAATAGGACTAGGATTCATGGTAAATGGTGGTCATTTTTTAAGTTAATATTTTAAAATCACAACATTTTTGTACAATATGTTTTAATCATTAACATAAAATTTAAATACCACACATGAATTGATGTTTTTGTAAACTTTTATAGGAGACATTAGTTTCTTAGGAATCATGTGATTCCATGATTTAGATTTCAATATTAATGAGATTGACTGTGTACAATAAGTAATTGGACAATTGATGTGAAGAATTTCTATTAAAATTTGGATTCATGATTTGGGGGAATTTATTAACTCATCAAAATAAAATTTCCCAACAATAATTCGTGATTTGAATTTCTACAATTAATTTTAATTAATTTTTTATTATTAATCATATCATGAGTTATTTTTCTAAATTATATGTTCCATTACTAAGTGGTTTTCAAGACAAATTAATTCTAATTTTATCTTTACAATATTTCATGAGTGATATTGGGACATGCCACCTACTAGAATATAAATTTGAATATAGAAAAGATATCGATTTAAAAAAACACATTTAATGTTATTGAATAATATTTTGATAAACCAATTATCCTTAAACTACTACCATAAAATCAATACTTCTTAATTCCATATAAACCATGAATTTTCTTGTTAGGAATGGGCCACATTTCAAGCCATTTTTATGCATTCCAATCACTTTCTAAGTAATTTCTTGATATATTAATATTGAATTGTAGGGGAGAATGAAGTAATAGTGGATGGGATCGAATGAATTTTATGTTTGATGTTCAGGGGTTCTATTTCTCGGTGTCATAAAAGGTATTTTATTTATTAATTATACTTTGTTTTTTTCCTATGTGGATAAAAATGTGAAAATGAGTAAATGATCCAGAAAATGATGAAAAATTGATTTGATTTCCAAAAAAACCATTAATAAACCTATGATTTATATTGTATGTGATTAGGTGGTTGATTTGAGGTTTATTAAAATCATAAATTTTCAAAAATAAAAAAAATTGATATTTCTTTTAAAAACGAAATAAGGAGAGACTATAAAAGTACAGAAAATATCAAGAGGGAGGACAAATCATTAATTATTATTAAACTAATCATGATCTTATGATTGTGTTTTGTGGAAGATGAGAGTTGTTATAAATTGAAGGTGGAATTTAATGACATATTTACTCTGTATATCACGTATTTTACCATAGATATAAATGTCCTCCTTGATCCTTGATTTTAAAGAATCAAATCCCACAACCCTTAATCCATAGATTAATTTGAACCTAAATTTAAATCCCACATGATTTTATTTTTTTCTGTCTTTACAAAGTAGAGAAAGTATTTATTTTAGAATATTATTGATAAGGAGAATTTTATCATGACATGAGCATAAATATACTTAGATTTTATCACAATACATGAGTGAAATGACTCAATAGTGAGTTAAATCATGATATTTCATTTTAATAACAATAAATTGAGAAACATTAATGAATAAAAATATATGTTTCTTAATTTTTCAAAATGGGGAAAAGTAAAAATCTATAATGGATAATTTCATTTAAAATTGATCATTTTAATTGATATTTTATGTGTATTTTGAAAATATGATTTACATTTTTAATCTTTTTATTTTACAACATTGAAATTTGAATATTGAAATAATAAGTTCCCTCAGAAACTACTTGTCATGATTTTATGCTTTAAACAAATCATTGTTTATGTGTGGGGTATTTTATAGACATATATTATGTTCATATTTTTAATAATTTTAAATGATTTCTTTTTATTTTTTGAATGCTAAAACCCATGAATTTCAATGTTTCTGTCAAAAGGGGGAATTTATAATAAAATGTTTGAAAGTGGTTTTTCAGAGTATTAAAAAATGAATGTTTTTCATTTAGTTATTTTTTGGAATTTGATTAATTTTTTATATAATTTTTATAGGAATTTTCGTAAAAAATTATCCAAGACCCCATCCTAGCCCGCAACTACATCTTGCCAGCCACCTAGTCAAGCCAAGGAGGCCCGACAGGCCAAGCAGGTTGAGGGATTGTCTGGCCATGCTATGAGATCATGGGTGGTGATATCCCATGTGTGGTCCATTATTGGTTAAGCCCTAAGAGTGTATATTAGGATCAAAGGCCTATGTGGTCTGCCTATGTTGTCGACCAATTGTGTATTCATGTGGAGTTCGGGACCCCAACTTAGTGTAGGCTTCTATGCCACACAATCTGTGTCAAGGATTATAAAGCATCACCCCTCAACATTATGTTTTGATGTGGGATCACATCACTGTCTCACCCTACCATGCACCACAATAATCCACCAATCTGTTACCCTGCCATCTCCACGCTTGACTCCACATCCACTCCACCACCACCTATCACCCAAGGCCTCTGCACACAAAACCTCCATAACACGTATCCACAAAACTACGTTATGAAATTGCAGCAACATTATACATGATTTTCTTTCTACCATGCCACCAAGAATCTCATGCAACTCCAGAGCTAAATCCACCACCACTTCTGCATGATGTCATTTATCGTTTCCATCACTTGGGGTTTTCCGAAGATCACCTTTGAAGCCTCAATCGACCGCCGATCATCATTCAAGCCTCATACGGCCTATTCGAAGCCCATAGGAGGTGGAGGTCGCCACTTCCATCCACTATGAGTCACATTCTTTCACCCTCGATGTTTCTTAGATTCATGCATTCATCCACAATAGGGAACTATTGTCTCCACTATTGGCCCTCACTAATAGTTTTCTCTCCACTACCATGTTATGAGTACAACCCCTGACGCACCTTACTACACCATGTGGAATCCATTACATGTGGTATTTCAATGTCGCGGGTCTCATGGATGTGATCTATACCGAGATAATCACCCTCGTTCATGGGTATCTTTGAAGACAGAGAGGACAAGACCCATTCCCATACTGTCATATATAATGAGGTTACTTCCTCCATTTAGATATTTTGTCAACTACTAAGGGAGGAGATTTTCACCATGAGTACTATACTGCAAAATCTTCTCCCCCATAATCTTTTTCTTCTAATATCCATTTTCTTTTATGTATTTCATTTATACTTTCCATGTTTTAATTTATAATTTTAATTTTAATTCAATTTTAAATAGATAATTAAATTCATGAATTTTTCTTAAATTATTCCCCCATCCATATTCTTTTTATTTTAATTTCTTTATTTTATTATTATTTTTATTAGAATAAAATTAATAATTATATTATTTTTATTTTTATTATTATAATTATTTTTATTTATTTTTTTCTTACAATTATTTTATTTCATTTTATTTAATTTTTTATTTTGATTTTTCTTATTTCTCTCTTTAATCCCAATTCTATTTTTATTTTTGTTATTTAATTTTATTATCCCCGTTCCTTTTAAATTATTTAATTTTTTTATTTTATTCTATCTATTATTCTTCTCTTATATCCACTCCACCAAGTGATCTCTTACTATCTAAAATGATAGTTTAACCCAAGGCTTGGCTTAGTGGGAGGTGAAGGTGTTATTAAAATTTCCATAAATCCAATTTTATGTTTTTGGTAGATTTGAGTAACAAGCATGGTGAGGTTAATGTGCCTAATTTATTAACATCCAACTAATTACATGCAACTCAACCTCATTCAATTATTTTATTTAAATCTATTTTTTCTTTCTCCATTGCTTAACTCTTTATACAATAGATTTCAGCTAGTAAATGAATAAAATAGTATCTATAACAATGGGTCCTAGAATATGACCCACCCTAGACCAAGGAGTGTCATCAACCATGATTATAATAGGAGGTATAATTTTTATTTTCATGTATATCAAGGATTTAATTATTTATAAATAAATAATATTAATTAAAACAAGATATTTTACGTTTGGATTATTATACCAAAATCAATCAATTAAAAGAGAATAACCATTGAATAAAAAATGGAAACTATTACCATGTCCTTTCTACCTTACTTCATTCTCTTTAGATTTTCATTTTAGATTAAATTTCTATATTTCATGTCATTGTTAAAAAAATCCCTACCAAAAAATATTCATCATTTTTTTCATTAAATAATAAATATTTTATCTCATTTATATTATGAGTATGATCTAAATGAGAAGATCCTCAAGTGATACATCCCTGATCATTAACAGTGCTTCTCTAGGATAATAATATTTATTTTTCCACACCCCACTACATGTGAGTTTAATTTATGCATCATTAATTCCATGTAGGATTCCAATGAAATATGAATTTTTGTGTTATATTTCAATGATAATATAGTTTTCGGTTTTTTAAGTGTGCATAATAACCTATATGGTATAGTTATATATCTATCTTGGTGAAATTATACTCAACATAACCACATGTATTTATCTATATTGACAGGACACATGAACTATTCAGTGATTTTTTAAATGAGTTGGTATTTCTTACCCATTGTTGAGAGATGTGTGGAGGCCCTGTTATGTAGGTTTGGGATTTGGGTTCCCTAATGTGTCTTGATGAGGGATAGAATTTCAATTTTATATATTGGATATGGATTCATTTCTTCTATGGTTTTAGTTTCCCTAGGAAGTTTATATTATTGGGTTTAGTATCCTTGGGATTCTGATGTTGAGAGCTAGGAGTGTTCCTAGTTCTATGGTTTTTTTTGAGTGTGTATATTTAGTTGAATGCTATATTAGTTGTTTATAGTTGTGATTTTAGTGTTTAAGTGATAAGGTTTATAGGTGATCATGGTTTTTTTAGTGCATCATGGGTGTTGGGCGGTCATTTGGTTGATCTTGGAATGATGGAAATGCAATTATTTTATATAGAAATAGCATAGGTTCAATGTATAATTGAAATTAACCTATGTCTAGAGTATGGTAATTGTCTTAGTAACATTATTAATTAATTCTTGAGTTTTTACTCATGTGATCATGATTCTTATTATGAATTCAGGTTTCAAGGGAGTGTGTGACCATTAGATTAATTTTTAATCACAAATCCTTGAGGTTAAGAGTGAGGGTTGTCAAGAGTTTTTATTGTAAATCGTTTTTGTGTAGGGGAATAAATATTGCAGTTAGAACACCATTTTTCATTAGGGGTTATGATCCTCATTTTATGTGGGTTTTTTATAATTGAGAAGGACATACCTAGTAAGGTGGGAGTGTTCAGCGGTTGATATTTTTTTTGTTGGTGGTCAAGTGTGAGTGAGCTGGTCACAAATAGTCATTTCATTTGATAGTGGATCATGAATGGGGATTTAGGTTCATGGTGTTATTGTCATGGGTAGTAGTTAAGGATATTCATATTTTGGAGAGTTTCTTATGGGTTGGGAATGATTGACTATAATTTTGGGAGAGTCATTGGAAATATGAGACCGGTCGGTGGTGGGTGGAGGTGGCTTCATATGTAATCTGAGGGTGAGTTGATTCAAAGATGCTCCAAGACTCTTGATGAAGCTTTGGATCCTTTTTATCAGAAAGGATCCTCAATAGTGATAAGCATATATGATTAGGAGTTCATGATGAATCGAGTTGTCAGGGGATGATAAAATCAGTGTATATTTTAATTTCTGTTCTCTATTTGTTTTAATGTAGAAAGATAAATTTTTCATATAATATAATCTCAAATTATTTTCCAGACCATGCTATTAGTCCTATAATAGGGTTTTTATCCTAGGATTATAGTTTGGGGAAATTATAATCCCTTATATTATCTGTTAAATATTAAAATTTAGTTATTAAATATTATTTATTAGTGTTCATTCAAATGGTGATATCTTTTTAATGAAGTGTTGGATTAAGAATCCATCACTGTGATTTTCTCCATTAATTTTTTTTGGAGGGGTATAAACTCACCTCAGGAACCATTTTTTTATCTTCTTATTTTTTTCATTGTTTTTTTTTCATTTTTCTTCTCGTTCCTCTTTGTTTACTATGTACACTATAGAGCATCTCCCACATTGGGTATTCATACAAGAGATAAAGATAAGATGATTTGGAGGGGTTCTAATGTCATGGATATTTTATGTAGGTATATGAGGGTTTAGTGGTAGTTTCTCATAGATCATGCATAAAATAATTGGTGATTTACACATATAGGATATCCCCATTTAATGTTTTTTTTATAATTACCTATATAATTTTTTTACTTTTTATTCTATTGTGGGGTACTTGGATCCCCTTGATGGTTGATTTGGATTGTTTTGTTAAAAATTGGATGTTTTAGGGTATCCATAAATGAATTTTGTTTAGAATTATAATATACCTGATTTTTAGTTCAGGGAACACTTATCATGTGTTCTTCACATGGGGAATGGAGAAAAATAATGTGACTATATATTTTTTTGTGTGTTAAAGAAAATACATGTGGGGAAACATGGGGTGTGGTCGGTTACTCAGATAGGTACCCAATGTTGGGGGCACATGTTCGAGTAGGATACACATCCATATCCATTGTATGGTACTTGTAGAGAGGTGATGTAATGTATTTGGATAGAACATATTTGTGGTATATGAAAGAAGTACACTATGTGTCATGTACTCAATATACCATGGAGACATTCCATTTACATTAGAAATGCATGCCAAGATAGGTTGGGATTTATTAACAGGTGAGGTAGTTTGATGTGGATTTATTTTTCATGAGGTACATGCCCTATAATACCTCATTAATGGTGTTTGAATTATCATCTTCAGAAAGATCTAGAGTGTTACTTTTTGATAATTTATAATAAGTTTTTTTCCACATTGTACATAGTGTATTTGACCTAGGGGTGATTACAGACTATTTTTGGGATTTTCTTGTTGACTATAACAATAAGAGGATTTCCTTGAGGTTTTTATTTAAAATCATATTGAGGGTTGGATTGTGTTTAAATGATTGGGGGATGGTCATGAAATATTTGGATAAATTATGTTATTAATTATAATTGAATTAGAGTGAGATTGTCTAGTGTTATTGGATGTGTCTCTTAAAATGTTACTTGATGTTTGAGTTTTGTACCTGATATATCCATTTAGGATTACTTTGAAGTGTGTGTATTGATGTGTTTATGTAATGGAAGAACCTTGAGTGATATTATACATATATTGTGTATTTAGGGACCTTTGAAGGTTCTACCATGCTTTAAAGACCTATGATATGGTTGGTGACGGTTTGATCACTTCTGAAGACTTGGTTCTGATGTTGGCTGACAAATGAGTTTTTGTGCCTAGTGATCTCTTATGGGAGTTCCAATCTGGGTTTGAATGTGAGAAGAGAACTTTATAATATTACTAGACAGAACATTGACCCTATGTTTTAATTTATTCTCACCTCAACTGGATATCTAGTGTTAGGAATGTGTATGGAGATAATATATGATTTGGATTAGTGAAACCCACCCACATATGTTTTGTATTAGTTATGGTTGGGGTATTTTGTACTCTTGAAATGCAAGGGTACTCAATGTGTGGGTTTTTCTCAAATAGGTTACTAAGTGAGTACATATATTCCCCTATGGAATAACAATTCTCTTGAGAAAATGTTTTTGAAGAGAGTTTTAATGGACTTCTGGGATATGATAGGTTCACTATTTTGTGGATATATTGATTTATATCGCAAGTTCAAAACATTAAATTGAATTCCCTGAGTGTTATAGTGATTTCTTTGTTGTCTTGGAAATATAAGATGATAACCTAGGGTTTGGCCTTCATTCTTGAAGATGTGCTAGATGTCTGTATATCCACTTTTTTCTAGTGGATGTTCTAGGAGATGTGTGTATTGGTTATAAAAGTGTTATAAGTCCACTGACAGGCATCCGATAATGGGTAGATTTACCTTGTGATTCACGCTAAATCCTAGGTTTTGTTATTTTATGTTTTATTTTTGTAATTTATATTAGGTATACAGTCATTTTATTTAAACTACATTTATGATTTTACGAGGATAGATATCTCACATTGTCATGAATTTGAATATGAAATTTGACATTAGTCACACCATTGGGAAAACATATTGAGACATAATTTATACCCCCTATGTGTTCACTTTGGTGCATGTTCATACCTTATATTTTCTTGAATAAAGAAAAACAAGTTTCATGAATCATATGAAAGAGGACTAACATTTTTTTTGAGAAGTAATGCTCGTCTAGAGTCTGATGTTCAAGGTAAAGTAGTTCAACTATTGTGGAGACCGGGTATGTGGTCAAATTTAATGTTGGTAGTATAGAATTGTGTGTTTTCTTTCTTTATTTTTTTAGTTTCTATATATGATCATCGGGGTAAGTGGTCAGTTCTGTTATAGGATGACTATGATTCCATATACTACATTTAATTTATTATTGAGTTCTTTTGTTTTAGTTATTCATTTTTTGTAATATAATGTTAATGGTTGTGTATGTGTTTTATTATTTTATGTTTTCATTGTACTATGATTCAAGTACATCGTCTCCCCACTATATATTTTTAGGCCCTCAAAGATAGTTTGCAGTATTTGGTGTATGGGGAAGCAAGCTAGAGGACTTATTATGAGCTAGATTGGGTGGTTGATTTAGTTTACCCAAGATGGTTTGTGGCACACCACATGTTGTACTGATTGTTTGTTGAATTTTACATGGAAAACTATTTATAATAAAAAAAATTCAATTATTTTATGTCAATAAAAGCTCATTTTTTATATTTTGTGTCATTACATAAACATTTTTCTATTTTCAAACACTATAAATATATTTTTGTTAATGTAAAGAAAAAATTAACTCAATATGATTTATATTCCATTCCTACATTTTGAAAATAAATATATAGTTTCATTCCAATTATTTTATAGAATTCGAAGGCCATTTTCTGGATTTTGATTGCCTAATGTAAATATTTTGATAATAAAAAATCATTAAAAAGGGTTATTTAGTTATTAGAAGCACACCACACATCTGATTGGAATTGTAAAAACATTCCCAAATCATATACATTTCAAAGACTCTTTTCTTATTACTTTATATCAATCTGAGGTTATTTCAATGGGTTTTTCATTATAATAATGTTTTAATTTAAAAAAACTAATAATAAATTTCAGATCATACTAAGAAAATGAAAACTTGAATTGAAGTTCCATCACATATTCCATTCCCAAAAGAAATCTACAGTTTTTTTTGTTATGATTTCATAGAAATCAGAGGTTGTTCTCATTTTTTAAACAATGTAATGTTTTTTTAAAAATCCATAAAAATAAAAAATATATTATTTATACATTATTTATACACTAAAAATTTGATATATTTTTCACTTACTTATACACATTGAAAATAATTTTAGAAATTCTAACTATGATTTGTGGTCAATTTGAGGAATTTTTTAAAGGTTTGACAAATACATACACATATTCATGATTTAAGAAAATTAAAATGTGTTTATGATCATAATGATGAAATGAAAACTAGGATTAAAGTGGTGTTGGGATATAAATTTCAAAAATAAATCTAAGGTTTTTATCCTATGACATCGCAAAAATTAGATATTGTTTCATATTTTTGACTCACTAACACACAATTTTTGAGACTACCAAAAATTTAAAAACTACTTATGTATGAGAAAATAACCCATTGTATTATTTTTTTATACACCCATAACTATTAAAAAATAATTCAGAAAATTTCTTACTTTAATTTTCACAACTATATGAATTCATTCTATATAGTTTTGACTACTATATGAATGTTTTTGGGTTTTAAGATATTAAAAATGAATTTTCAGTTATCCTAAGAAATTGAAAACTCAAATTGATGTGGTTAATATTCCTACATTAAAAAAAATAATTATCAATTATTCTCATATAATCTCATGATAATATCAGGTTGTTTCTTGGGTTTTTAACCACATATGAATGTTTTAAAATAATTTTGAATCATTAGATCCTACTAACTAAGTCATTTTGAGTATACCACATATTACAATGATGTGTTTTCTTCTGATACATATCCTAAATAACTCAGATAATTTTTATCAATGATTTCACATCAAATCGGGGTCATTTAATATTGTTTTTGAACATTACATGCATGTTTTGTGTTATGAAACACTAATAATTAATTTTCAATCTTCATCGGAATGTAAAAACAAATATTGACACTTCATTAGAAACTAAATTTTAAAAATTATTATGTGGTTTTGGTCCAATGATATCAGGTAAATTAGATATAATTTTCTTATTTTTGACCTTCTAGCATGTTTTTTTAAAAACAATAAAATCTTTAAAAAAGTTTATTTCATTGGTATGATAACACTTTATGTCATTTTCATTTCTATTCTATATTAAAATTTCAAAAATAATTCCAAAATAGTTTTCCAACAGTTATACATACATTTCAGATAACTTAATATGGTTTTCATAATTACACACATATTTTGGTGTCTAAAAACACTATAAATTCATATTGGATAATCTCATGAAAAATGGAAAATAATATTGAATTTGAGTTAGTTATTGAATTTAAATAATAATAGAATAATAGTTTTCCTATTATTTAATGGAAATATAAGGTTGTTGGATTGGTGTTTAACCCCTGCTTTATGTTTCATAGACTACGAGTCTTTAAAAACATCTTATTCAGTCATTCAAATAAAACCACACTTCTTACATACATTACATGTATTTTTATATGTCAAAAATAATTCATGGATTCTTTTAATATGATTTAAGATCCATTTGAGGTTGTTTGTTAAGGTTATGATAGTTTCACACAAGTATTATTGTTTTAATGAACAAAAAATATATTTTTTGATCATCCCATGAAAAAGAAAAATCAGGTTATTGTGGAATCAGTACATACTTTTAAAAAATAAGTATATGGTCATTTAATAATGATATTATTATAATAAGAGTTTGTTTTTTAGGTTTGACCTATGACACAAGTTCTTAATGACTATCAAATCATTATAAATTGTTTGTTCAGTCATTTTGAGAACAAAAAAGTTGGATTTGTTAGAACAAGGATGTTCTTTACTCTAAATGGTGTATGGTTTGTGTTTGTTTTCTATATTCATTCAAAGATGAGGAGTTGTTCAAGGAATGGGACCACATTTTTCATGAAGACACCAATATTTAAGGTGGCTTCATTCCCCTATGTTTGCCAAATTTTTGTGTCCCAAAATTAGAAAATGGAGAAAAGTGTTTTTGATAAAGGGAGTTGTGCACAAGATATAAGAAGGTTTGGAAACTTGTGTGAAAGGGTTGTTTTGAGGATAATTGATCCAATTTATAGAAATAGAAAAAATATTGCACAATGTTTAAATGTGTGTGAATGATGAGGTTGCGTGGAGGAGACTCACATGCCCAACGCGACGTCAGAATGGGTTTTGTGTGCTCATAGTGTAACTTATGCGCACTAAATAAGTCAAGTCATAAACTTGTGTGCAAGATCATAGAGGCCTATAAATATGCATCTACCCTGAATTGAGACTTATGAATTTTCAAATGAAGATCTGGATGGTCATCCATGTGAAATATTTTCCTATAAAATATTTATAGGAAGTTAAACTTGTGTGTAAAGAGTTCCATTAGTCTAAAAAGATCAAGTAATCCTTTTGGTGTAGTTTTGTGAAAGATAAGAGTTGTGGAAAAACTAAGGGTTGTATGAAAGTCATTAAGTATGACAATCCAAAATATTTAGCACAATATTAGGTGTTTCATGCACGTATAGTGTGTGTTCTTCAAGAAAACATTGGATATCGGTTTGATTGTTTACTGCTTTCAAGTGTATCAATTCAGAAATTTGATGCAAGGAGTGTCTAGTGTTGGACAGAGAAAAATAATTTAATGCCAATCTATTAAAGAGATATTAATGTTGATAAATTTTGTAAGATGTCAGCTATAGTAGTTACTAAGGGGAGTCTATGAATGTTCTCCGAGAGACGCAGTGAGATATCCCTAAATTCATGTAAAGGCAGAGTTCTTAGAACAATGTGACTGTGTATGAACTCTTGTACTCCAAAAATAGTGAATATTAGTTGAATTTGGTATGACCGTAAACTTGTTGGATTATCCTCCTTGGACTATCCCTTAGTGGAGATCCAAGTAAAATAGTTGTGTCATATCATTGCTGGTGATTGTTTGTTTTTTGTACATTCTCATCAGACAGGTTCAACATGTTCCTACTAATGTGAGAAAAAGATCCATAAATTTAAAAGAAAATGTTGACAGTCTAATTCACCCTCCCCTCTCAAGGTGTTCTAGGGTCCTACAAGACTGGTGTGTCATATTATCATAAACATAATAAAATTCAAACACTACATTCCTATGTTTTACATCCAGATAATTTCTTTTTCGATGGTTTTAACTATAACATGCACATTTTATTGTTTTAAAATTCTAATAATGTGTATTTAATCATCCTAAATAATCAACTACTCAAATTTACAAGGGTTACATTCCTACATTTCTAGAAATAATATATGGGTTTCTTCTATCATTTCATTGTCACTAGAGCTTGTTTTCTAGGTTTTAACCCTATGATGCATGTTTTTAAAGACTACTATATAGAATCTCATATTTTTATAACATAACTTTCATTCCATTACACGGAACTGAAGATCTTTAAGGTTTAGTGTCTTGGAAACAAGGAACATAAAACATGAAACAAAAAAAACACTATTCTTAAACACTTGAAAGGCTTATCCTCATGTTCACCCTAGGCTCATTACTGCATCTTATAACCTGGGGACATACATAAAAAGAAAGGGTGAGCAGAAGGCCCAGCAAGGGAAACAAGTGAAACATTTTACATATGAACTTGAGATACATAAATAAAGTCATGAAAAGAACATTAAGGCATGAAAATGAAATCATGAGGCATATCATAATAAAAATAAAACTTTTTCATAACTTGAAGATGTGGCTGAAACATTTAATATTAAAAATCATTTCGTTTCACCAAGGTCCATCCCCAAGGTGTCATTAAAAATTACCAAGGTTATTCACCAAGGCGTCGTTAAAAATTACCAAGGTTATTCACCAAGGCGTCGTTAAAAATGGTCATCTCTAGAGATTAAGTCTTTACACAATGCATTGGAGCGCTATCAGGGCGCACCCTTAAATTTTCCTTTATTATCATGTGAGCCACATATATCATCATCAAACATTTCATAAATAACCCATATAGCATAAAATAAATGGGTTTCATTTCATAATCATAACGTTTTAAAAACTGCTTTAAAGACATGATCTTTACGTCACTTTAAACCCATAGATGGGGAGAGCTGGTTTTATGTATGTAAATCCCAGAATTTAAAATAGAACATTTTTGTATATATGTGAATAACCCTATATAAATAAGAGCTTTGAGTATTCACTTAACAACATGAAGTAATTTTGAGAAAAAGAGAGGGGCATTTTGAGATGAAAATTCTGTAGCACAACGGCTACGTTACAGGGTTTTAGAAAACATTGAAAAGAGAGGGACATGGGTCAAACAATCATAAATGACACATAAAATAGTATAGGAACAGAATATATGGGATTTAAGAACATGGTAATGAAATTTTAAAATATACCATATGAAATGAAGAACATGAAAGGAAGACAAAAATAAAATTTCTCTTATAAAAATTCGGCAGCCTAATAGCGTTACATAAACATCAACCAAAAATGAATTGATGATGTCAAATAGGTTCTCTCATCATATGAACATAAAAAATCAGTATGATAGATATAGAGATCATACCCCAACATAATAAAAAAAATTGCAAGACTTGACATGGAATTTGAACTTTGAAAAGGGGAAGGGTGAAAGAATCCCTTAAAAATTTGGCAGCCTAATGGCACCACTTAAAACTTCAAAATACTGAATTGAAGAGATCAAATGGGGTCTCTCATCATATGAACATAAGAGTCCAGTATGATTGATATATAGATCATACCACAACATAACAAAAAGGAACTTGAAAGAATTGACATGAAAGTAGAACTTCAAAACGAGAAGGGTGAAGAACCACTTAAAAATTAGGCAGCCTAACGGCGCCACTTAAAACTTCCAAATACTGAATTGAAGAGATCAAATGGGGTCTCTCATCATATGAACATAAGAGTACAGTATGATATATATAGATATCATACCCCAACATAACAAAAATTAACTTTAAAGAATTAACATGAAAGTAGAACTTCAAAACGAGAAGGGTGAAGAACCACTTAAAAATTCGGCAGCCTAACGACGCCACTTAAAACTTCAAAATACTAAATTGAAGAGATTAAATGGGGTCTCTCATCATATGATCATAAAAGATCAGTATGATAAATTTATAGATCATGCCCCCAAAATAATAAAAAGGAACTTGAAATACTTTACATGATAATAGATCTTGAAAAATGAGAAGGGAGAAAGAATCTGTTACAAAACTTTCGGCAGCCTAACGACGCCACTTAAAACTTCATAAAATGAAATAATGAGAGCAAGAGGGGATCTCTCATTATATGAACATGAAAAGTAAAGTAAGAGGAGTATAAAAGAACATCTTTTAACATAAGAACATGGAGCATAAAAGAAATTATATAAAAGAGATTTCTTGAAATGAAAGAGAGAGGTCGGATCCCTTACCTTAAAACGTAACTCTTAAAACTCAAAGGTTTGGACCTTGAGGGCTTGGGGCACCATGGGAGGACTCCTTGGGAGGTTAGGAGACCAGAACTTCGTTGGGGGAGAGTGGGGAGTCGAATGGATGAGAGGATGGCTTGGTATTTATAGGGAAAGTGAGGGGACAAGGCATTAATGGCCAAGAGACACCTCATTAGTGGTTTTGGAAAAACCATGGGCTCGCCCATGGTATTTTCCCATGGTATTGGCCACTTGGGACACATAATAACTTATCTTACTATTCATAAGTCGACCATATTGATTACATACTTAATACATCATTTAATGATGTCATTAAACACCCATAACTTAAAAACTGTATTTTCACTATTCATCGAAAATTCAACTTTCTCAGAATAATCCCAAAATTTCACCTTAACCAAATATCAATGCTCTGATTTCAAAAATGAAATCCATTTTATAAAAATATTTTTCTAAATATTTTTAATTAAATTTTTAATTAAAAACACTATTCATCGAAAATTTATTTTTTTCAGAAAAATCCCCAAAAATTACCTTAACATAATATTGATGGTCTGAGTTCAAAAATGAAGTCCATTTTATAAAAATAATTTTCTAAATATTTTTAAATAAAATTTTAATTAAAAAACACTATTCATCAGAAAAAACTAATACTTGAATAATAATTTATGAAACCGTTATTTAACCATTTTATTGAATCACATTACTTAATCAAAGTGCCTAGCTTATTTTAATACTTTCTTTAAGTGAGATTACTAATCCATTTGGACACATTGTTAATACTAATCATAAAATAACTATTCATAATTTACTATTCATCAAAAATCAAGTTGATCTTATTAGACTCTAAATTTCGTACTGAAACATAATTGTAGAAGACATTTTTTTGAAAATCATTACACATTTTTAATTATTTAAGGTTTACAAAAACATTTTTAAAATATCCTTTTTCTAAAATTCATTAAAAATATGCATACTATATTTATCCGGTCATTTGAAAATTCATAAAAGAAATCGAAATTTTTATTTAAAACAAAGGATTACACAAGACAGTAACAGTCTCCTTACATAGCCCCATATCACACCAGGATAGGACCTAAGTGTAAGGTGTGCTAAGGTTATAGAATCTGAGGGAGGCTCGGCCAACATCGCAGGAGTAGTAATTTCTATATGTTTGAACTTCTCGTGAAGGCGATCCCATTCTAGATTTATACGATGAAGTTCAGCTTGGGTTTGGTCCAGAGCAAAGCCCAGTGGTGCTACCTCCTTCCCAAGTTCTGTTAGATGAGCTTCGATCGGTCCAAGACTACTGGGTGAGGCCATCGAATCTTCATTCTATATTAACTAACCAAGATTACTTGTATATAGAGACAATAATCGAAACATTTAGTTTACAGCGGTCATATTGACCAATGGTCAAATAATGGTCAAAACCCAACAGTCTCAATTTAATTATACTCATGTTATCAAATGAAACATTTCTGTTAAGTACAAAAATAAAATAAAATAACACATAAAATTAGGAAACAAGATTTATTCAAAATTTCGGGTCGTTACAATCTTCCCCCCTTAAGAAATTGTGTCCTCGCAATTTTTAAAATTGGGTTTTGAAATTTCATTGAAAGTACCGCATCGGAAAAGGAGTCAGTAAAATTATTACTTTAAAATAAAGAAAGGGAAGTACAATGGCCACCCGAGATAACCCACACTAGGATTCCATGTAGGAAAACATGGACATGGAGGAAAAACAAAGGGTCAAGTTATGAGGGAGAGTGATATAAAACATGATTAGGAGATAGTTAACCATAAGGAAATCCCAAACTTACGATGTGTGTAAACAGTCTTTGATTACCTAGTAGGAAACGTAAACCGACAACGTTTCTATTTTACGTTCCTTTTCATAATTTTGAGGAATTCATTTACTACATAGAACAAAAACATAAGAAAATATACCTACCTTCATGTAAAGTTTCATCCTTTAATAAGTCTCTACCAAAACTAATCTTTTCTCCAAATGATGATAATTCAAAGACACTTGTTCTCATAAAAATCACAAGAATCATCTTCTAAAGAATCACATAATCCACAAAATATTAACTATCTATTTCTTCTATCTTTAAACATTATTCCAAAAATAGAAAGTTTAAGGTAAAACAACTCTTCAAAAAGAATTAATCCCATAGGAAGGGAAACTAATTTTAAATCTTCAAAGTTCCATGGTACTACCCAAAGTTCATCATAGACCATTCCATAAATAACAGTCCTTAAAATTCCTCAAAAAAACCAAACTAAGATTGAAACCCAAATACAAGAAGGATTTGATAACATAGTCTTCCAAAACAACTTCATTGTTCATCTCCAAACAACATCAACCACTCCTAACATCTTATAACAAAAGTAGCTAACCAAAACATATTTTACCCAAGATAGGTTAATCATTCCCATAAGTAACCTAAATTACTATAAGTCCACCTTAAATTCATCAATTCTTCAAAATATAATTCAACCTTACTCCTCTATTAAAATACTATAGTAATCTATTTACCTCGATCATATAGGGTCCCCAAAATAGTGAACGTATTCCAAAATAATAATCATCTTTTAATCCCCTAATAATCTCTGTCATATTAATACGGAAATCATTGCATTTCCTATCGCATTGGTTGTTGGGACACGTAATTCCATTTCCCACCATTAACTAAGAAGAGAAATTATAATTAGAGGCTTAAATACTTAACCAATAATCAGGAAAAGGAACTTAAAGCATATAAGGATAACTTGTAGAAGAAAAGTATACCCTAACTTGTGATCCCCTAGGTTCCCATCTAGGGTATCCATGATCATATATTCTTATGTGAATCTTTATTTTATTTTATCTTTGTTCCTTTAACAATGGTTCATACCAAGATTATGAATTTACCAAAGCATATCCCCCGGGAGTGTCGTAACCAAGAGTGCAGCAAGGCCCGTTGTCGTGTACCAGTTCTCGTTCGAGTCTAGCTCAAAGCGGTGTTTTCGGGTTTTACCCCTATGTGAATCTGTGCCAGAGCCACCTCTACCTGCTCGTATCCAGACAGGGATGTATTTCCTTGGCAACCCCTTACTCAATACTCACCAAAATACCCGGAAGACTTCCTATATTTAAACTTTTCTATAGGTTTCTTCCTAAAGTTTTCATATCCTAATTTCCACAAATAACTAAACCATACTTTGATACCAACTATAGCATCCCATATTTTTATAACATAACTTTCATTCTGTTACACGGAACTGAGGATCATTAAGGTTTAGTGTCTTGGAAACAAGGAACATAAAACATGAAACAAAAAAACATTATTCTTAAACACTTAAAAGGATTATCCTCATGTTCACCCTAGGCTCATTACTACATCTCATAACCTGGGGACATACATCAAAAGAAAGGGTGAGAAGAAGGCCCAGCAAGGGAAACAAGTGAAACATTTTACATATGAACTTGAGATACATCAATAAAGTCATGAAAAGAACTTTAAGGCATGAAAATGAAATCATGAGGCATATCATAATAAAAATAAAACTTTTCCATAACTTGAAGATGTGGCTGCAACATTTAATATTGACAATCGTTTCGTTTCACCAAGGTCCATCCCCAAGGTGTCGTTAAAAATTAACTAGGTTATTAACCAAGGCGTCGTTAAAAATTACCAAGGTTATTCACCAAGGCGTCGTTAAAAATGGTCATCTCTAGAGATTAAGTCTTTACCCAAGCATTGGAGCACTATCAGGGAACACCCTTAAATTTTCCATTGTTATCATGTGAGCCACATATATCATCATATAACATTTAATAAATAACTCATATAGCATAAATTAAATGGGTTTCATTTTATAATCAAAACGTTTTAAAAAATGCTTTAAAGACATGATCTTTACGTCACTTTAAACCCACGGAAGGGGAGAGCGGGTTTTATGTCTGTAAATCCTAGAATTTAAAATAGAAAATTTTTTATATATGTGAATAACCCTATAGAAATAAGAGCTTTGAGTATTCAGTTAACAACATGATGTAATTTTGAGAAAAAGAGAGGGGCATTTTGAGACGAAAATTCTGCAGCACAACGGCTACGTTACAGGGTTTTAGAAAACGTTGAAAAGAGAGGGGACATGGGTCAAACAATCATAAATGACCCATAAAATAGTAGAGGGATAGAATATAAGGTATTTAAGAACATGGTAATGAAATTTGAAAATATACCATATGAAATGAAGAACATGAAAGTAAGACAAAAATAAGATTTCCCGTATGAAAATTCGGCAGCCTAATAGCATTACATAAACTTCAACCAAAAATGAATTGATGATGTAAAATAGGGTCTCTCATCATATGAACATAAAAGATCAGTATGATAGATATAGAGATCATACCCCAAAATAATAAAAACGAACTTTCAAGACATGACATGGAATTAGAACTTTGAAAAGGAGAAGGGTGAAAGAATCCCTTAAAAATTCGGCAGCCTAACGGCGCCACTTAAAACATCAAAATATTGAATTGAAGAGATCAAATGGGGTATCTCATCATATGAACATAAGATTCCAGTATGATAGATATATAGATCATGCCACAACATAACAAAAAGGAACTTGAAGGAATTGACATGAAAGTAGAACTTCAAAACGAGAAGGGTGAAGAACCACTTAAAAATTCGGCAGCCTAACGGCGCTACTTAAAACTTCAAAATACTGAATTGAAGAGATCAAATGGGGTCTCTCATCATATGAACATAAAATTCTAGTATGATAGATATAGATATCATACCCCAACATAACAAAAATGAACTTAAAATAATTGACTTGAAAGTAGAACTTCAAAACGAGAAGGATTAAGAACCACTTAAAAATTCGGCAGCCTAACGACGCCACTTAAAACTTCAAAATACTGAATTGAAGATATAAAATGGGGTCTCTCATCATATGATAGTAAAAGATCAGTATGATAAATTTAGATATCATACCCCAACATAATAAAAAGGAACTTGAAATACTTTACATGATAATAGATCTTCAAAAATGAGAAGGGAGAAAGAATCTGTTACAAAAATTTCGGCAGCCTAACGGCGCCACTTAAAACTTCATAAAACGAAATAATGAGAGCAAGATGGGATATCTCATTATATGAAAATGAAAAGGGATGTAAGAGGAGTATAAAATAACATCCTTTAATATAAGAACATGAAGCATAACAGAAATTATATAAAAGAGATTTCTTGAAAAGAAAGAGAGAGGTCGGATCCCTTACCTTAAAACGTAGCACTTAAAACTCAAAGGTTTGGACCTTGAGGGGTTGGGGAACCTTGGGAGGACTCCTTGGGAGGTAAGGAGACCAGAACTTCATTGGGGGAGAGTGGGGAGTCGAATGGATGAGAGGATGTCTTGGTATTTATAGGGAAATTGAGGGAACAAGGCATTAATGGTCAAGGGACACCTCATTAGTGGTTTTGGCAAAACCATGGGCTTTCCCATGGTAATTGCACATGGTATTGGCCACTTGGGACACCTCATACCTTATCTTACTATTCATAAGTCGACAATATTGATTACATACTTAATACATCATTTAATGATGTCATTAAACACCCGTAACTTAAAAACTGTATTTTCACTATTCATCGAAAATTCAACTTTCTCAGAATAATCCCAAAATTTCACCTTAACCAAATATCAATGCTCAGATTTCAAAAATGAAATCCATTTTATAAAAATAATTTTCTAAATATTTTTAATTCAATTTTTAATTAAAAATACTATTCATCGAAAATTTATTTTTTTCAGAAAAATCCCCAAAAATTACCTTAACATAATATCGATGGTCTGAGTTCAAAAATGAAGTCCATTTTATAAAAATAATTTTATAAATATTTTTAAATAAAATTTTAATTAAAAAACACTATTTATCCGAAAAAACTAAAACTTGAATAATAATTTATGAAACCGTTATTTAACTATTTTATTGAATCACATTACTTAATCAAAGTGACTAGCTTATTTTAATACTTTCTTTAAGTGAGATTACTAATCCATTTATAGACATTGTTAATCCTAATCATAAAAAATCACTATTCATAATTTACTATTCATCAAAAATCAAGTTGATCTTATTAGACTCTAAATTTCATACTGAACATAATTGTAGAAGAACATTTTTTGAAAATCATTACACATTTTTAATTATTTAAGGTTTACATAAACATTTTTAAAATATCCTTTTTCTAAAACTCATCAAAAATATGCATACTATATTTATCCGGTCATTTGAAAATTCATAAAAGAAATCGAAATTTTTATTTAAAACAAAGGATTACACAAGACAGTTACAGTCTCCTTACATAGCCCCTTATTACACCAGCATAGGACCTAAGTGTAAGGTGTGTTAAGGTTAGAGAATCCGAGGGAGGCTCGGCCAACATCGCACGAGTAGTAATTTATATCAGTTTGAACTTCTCGCGAAGGCAATCCTGTTCTAGATTTATACGATGAAGTTCAGCTTGGGTTTGGTCCAGAGAAAAGCCCAGTGGTTCTACCTCCTTCCCAAGATCTGTTAGATGAGCTTCGATCGGTCCAAGACTACTGGGTGAGGCCATCAAATCTTCTTTCTATATTAATTAACCAAGATTACTTGTATTTAGAGAAAATAATCGAAACGTTTAGTTTACAACAGTCATATTGACCAATGGTCAAATAATGGTCAAAACCCAACAATCTCATTTTAATTATACTCATGTTATCAAATGAAACATTTTTGTTGAGTACAAAAATAAAATAAAATAACACATAAAATTAGGAAACAAGATTTATTAAAAATTTCGGGTCGTTACATACTAATTATCAGAGAACAACTTATTTAGATATTTTGAGCATATCATACATTATATTGATGTTTTATATTCTCATACATGATGGAAATATGTAAAATTATGATTTCCTGTGATTTAACACTATTTTGAGGTTGGTTGTAAGGGTTTTGATAGTTACATTCATATTTTAGTGTTTTAAAACACTAAAAATGTGTTTTTGATCTTCCAAAAAAAATTACAACTCTTGTTTATGTGAATTAAATTACTAAATTACAAAAAATATTCTATATATATTATCCAATTATTTCATTGATATCAGATGTCATTTTCCTTATTTAAACCCCTTAATGATTGTTTTAAGAACATCAAAATCTTTAGAAAGAACTTATTCAGTCATTTTGAGAACAATACACATTTTATTATTATGAAATCAACTTATATATATCAAAAATAATTCATTTATTTATTTTATATGATCTTATATCAATATATGGTCATTTTCTGTGGATGTTACCATTACCCACATGTTATAGTTCTTCAAAACACTAAGAATTAATTTTTGGTTATCCTTAAAAAATTAAAATTCATATTGAAAAATAGTTATTCCCTATATTTTTTAAATCAATATAGAGTTTTTTTCTACTGATTTATTGAAAATAAGAGGTTTTGTTAGGTTTTGACCCCCATTTTCATGTTTTTCAAGATTGTCATATCATTAAAATCAAATTAATCAATAATTCCAAAAAAAACACACATCAAATTGAAAATTTTTCTAATTGTAAATATATATAATAATTAAAATAAATATTTCCTTTGATTTCACAACATTTGGAGGTCAATTTATCTGGATTTGACCTTTATATACAAGTTTTAGGGTTTCAAACACTAACAAATCATTTTCAATTATCCAAAGGAAATCATAAATAATATTGATATATATTACATTCCAACATTTAAAAAATTAATATATGATTATTTTTACTTAGATTCATGGAAATTATAGACCATTTCCATAGTTTTTATCCCCTAACACATGTTATTAAAGACATTGAAATATTTAAAAATAGTTTATTAATTCATTATGATAAGAACTCATGTATGATAGAAATTACCTATCCTTATACTCATAAAATATAATTTAATTATAATTTAATTATGATTTCAAATCATTCTGAGTTCCTTTTTATGGTGTTAATCATTACATTCGGTTTTTAGTTTTTAAAAAACTAAAAATGTTTTTTCAGCCATCCCAATAAAATATTATCTCATATTGAAATAACACATGTTCATTTATTTCATATATCAATATATGGTTTCTTTATTGATATCATGATAATAAGAGGTTGTTTTCTTGCTTATGGATCCCAGATACACATACATAAAACTATAGAATATTTAAAATAGACTATTTTTCCATTCTAAGCATAACACATGTCATATTGATGTGACATATACCGGTACACATAAAAAATAATTATAAGACTTATTTTATATTATTTTATATCAATTAATTGGTTTCTCTTATGAATTTGATAGTTACATAGATGTTTTTCTATTTTAAAAAACAAAATATATTTTTTATCCTCCCCAGAAAATAGCAATATAGATTTACACAGAGTCTTCTCATATATTTCCAAAATAATTTTTCCTTTTTTCTTATGATTTTATAGAAATGAAACACCATTTTTTTAGTTTTAAACCCTACCACATGTTTTTAAATATTTTTAGATATTTAAAGTTTTTTCATTCAATCATTTTGAGGAAACTATATGTAATATGAGAATAATATACGCTCATACACAACAAACATAATTCAATGAAGATTTTCCTATAATTTCATATCAATCTGAGGTTTTTTTCTTGGGTTTTGACCACTATACAAACAATATAGTGTCTTAAATACTAGACATTTGTTTTCAATAGACTTATGAAAATGATGAATCAGATTGATGTGATTCAAGTTCTTTTATTTGAAAAATAAATCATTAGTTGTGGTCGTATGATTTCATGGAAAACAGAGGTTTTTTTCTTCAGTTTTTCCATCTAACAATCATTTTTAATGTCATCAAAATTAGTATATTAAACTTTTTCAATCTATCTGAAAAAATACAAATTTTAATTAATTATTTTTTGAAAATACGTTTCACAAATCATTCATTGAATTTTTTCCAATAATATCACATTAATTTGGGGTCATTTGTTGTGGTTTGGACTATTACACAAATGTTCTAGTGTTTCATAACACTAAAAATGAGTTTTTCATTACCAAGAGAAAATGAAAACTAAAATTGGCATATTGATTATTCCTAAAACTCAAAAACAAATATGAAATTGTTATTCTATGATGTCTTCTTATTCAAAGGTTTTTTCTTAGTTATGACCCCCTGATAGAAGGTTTTATTTGCTTTCAAATCATGAAAAATTTATTATTCAGTCATTATGAGAACACCACATGTTATATTGAACTTAGATATTCTTCTACGTGTTAAAAATAATTCACATATATTTTAATTTTGTTTTCAAGTCGATATAATGTTTTTCAGTATGGTTTTCCCCATTAAATACATGTTTAAAAATGAAACTCAATATGATTTTGAGTCTATCCTAATATTTAGAATATATATTTTTGTTTTTATATGGTCCTAATAAAATCATAGGTCATTTTCCTGGTTTTGAATCCATGATTTTTTTAAAGACTTCCAAATGTGTAAAATCTATTCGTTCTATGAATTGAAGCACACTACATGTCAGTTTAATGTTTTTCATACTTGTATGTGTCAAAAATAATTCAAATATATGTTTCCAATGATTTCATGTTATTCTACAGTCATTTTATATGGTTAAGATAGTTACACACTCATTTTAATATTTCAAAACAATAAAAATTCATTTTTAGTATTTCTAAATAAATGAACTCTAATTAACATGGTTTCTATTACAACATTTCAAAAATCAATATATCATAGTTTTCATAAGACTTCACTATAATTCGATGCTGTTAAATTGGTTTTGATACCATGATTCATGTTTTAATATATTGTAAAATCATTAAAACTCTATATTTAGTCATTTAGTCATACTGATCACACCATAAATCATATTTAATTTTCATCTCTTCATGCATATTACAAGTATTTTAGTGGTAGTTTACCTGTGATTTCATTTCAATCCAAGTTTTTTTATTTGGTTTTGACTGTTACCTGAATGTTTTACAATTCAGAAAAACTAAAAAAAATTCAATTATCTTAAGAAAATTAAGTCAGATTGATTTTACATTAGTTCATACATTTCACAAATCAATATATAGTTTTTTTTCAATGATTTCACAATATCCAGAGGATGTCTTCTCAGTTTTGGACCCAAGAAAACAATTTTTAAAGACGGTAAAATCTGTTAAAACCACTTACTCAATTATCTCAGTCACACCACATGTCAAATTAAACTTTCATATTCTCTTAAATTTTATAAATTATTCAATGAAAGTTATCCTATGATTTCACATTAATTCAAATATTTTTCATTGATTTTGGATTATACATATAGGTTTTATTGTACTAAAACAGTAAAAAAATTAGTCATCTCATGTAAATGAAACCTCATATTTATGTGGGTTCACTTCAAATATAAAAAAAATGAATTTATGGTTCTTATTAAATGATTTAATGGAAATAAAAGGTTTCTTTATGGTTTTTACCATTAGGAACACATTTTTAAAGATTATAAAATTACAAAAATCTTCGTATTCTGTCATTATAAGAAGACCACACATAATATTTAAGTTATTTCTAATTTGAAACATCAATAACATGTCTAATATTTATTTCCTAAGGTTTCATGCCAATATGATTCCATTCTATATGGTGTTTACTATTACATACAAGTTGATGTGTTTTTTAACTCTTGGAATATTTTTTCAACCATGTAGAGAAAATGATAGATTGTTTTCATTTTGTTTGAATTATTACATCCAAAAAAATAAATCAACAGTAGAATTAATTAATTATCTCACATTAATTGAAGGTAAATTTCTTGGGTATAATCATCTAAGTCACGTTTTTAAAAACATTGATAACTCTAAAAACTGATTATTCTATCAATCATAGTATATGACTTAACATATTGACATTATTTCTACTCACAAAAGTCATAAATAAGTCAAATGTAAATTTCCTTTGATTTCACATCAATTTAAGGATGTTTTATATGGTTGTGATGATTTCAATCTCATTTTAGTGTTTTAAAAAACCTAAATATTTATTTTTGACTACCTCAAGAAAAATATTACATGGATTGATAGGGTTTTTATTCCTAAATTTCAAAAATCAATCTAGAGTTGATTTCTTATGATTTCATGATAATTATAAGGTGATTTCTTGGTTTTGACCCCATGAGACACATTTGTAAAGTATTATAAATATTTAAAATGGATTATTCATAAATTATGAACACACATGAAACCATATTAATTTTAAATCTACTTGTATAAATAATATATAATTCAAATATAGTTTTTTTTCACTTCAATATGAGGTCATTTTCTATTTTTTTGACCATTAAAAATATGTTTTACTATTTTAAAAAACTAATCAAATTTTAATCATATAAACTAAATGAAAATTCTGATTTATAAAGCATCAGATACTGCATTTCAAAACTCAATATATAGGTTTTTTACTTTTATTTCATAGAAAATGCACTTTTTTAGGTTTTTACCTTCTAAGAAACATTTTCAAAAACATCTACATCTTTACAAAATACAAATTCATACATTCTAAGAACACTAGTGAGAATATTGATATGATATCTACTTTTACATGTCACCGCAAAATAAAAGGTTCTCATTCTATTATTTTAATTTATTCCTATATCAATTTTTATGGTATTGATAGTTAAATGCACGTTTTTTCTATTTTGAAGCCCTAAAAATTTGAATCTTTTCAATCTATTAACAAAGTAGAAATTATATTTCAACAGATTATATGTTTCAAAAAACAATATACATGGGTTTTTCTAAGATTTAAAGAAAATTAGTGGTTTTTTTCTTAGATTTTACCCCATAACACTTGATTTTAATGATTTTAAAATATTTTAAAACATTTTATTCTGTCATTATGAGCCAACCACATAGATAACTGATGTAAATTTTACTCATGTAAATCACAAATAGTATAATGTAAATTTTCTATGGACTTTAATTCAATATGTGGAAATTATCTATGCTTTTAACCATTACAGACATGTTTTAGTTGTTTAAAACACTAAATGTTTTTCCAAACCATCCTTAGAAAATGAAATCTCATATTAATGAAAATTTAGTTCTTAAATTTCAAATATTAATCTTCTATTATTTTTCTATGATTCCATTGAAATAAGATGTTTTTTTATTCCTTTTGCTCCTATGGAAATTTTTTATTAAATAGTGTTAAACCATCAAAAAGGATTTATTCAATCACTCTAAACACACTGGATATTATATTTATGTCTCTTATACTCTAAAAATAACTAATATATTTTAAAATAAATTACTCTAATTTATCATCCATCCTAGGTTATTTAAATTATTAAGACTATAACATGGATGTCATGGTTTTTAAAAATGCTAAAAATGTGTTTTCAATAATCGAGAGAAAACAAATACATGTATTGATTTAGTTTATATTCCTACATTTTAATAATAAATAGGCTTTTTTTGATCTATGATATCCTAAAATAATGAGTTCATTTCCATGTTCTTACCCCTTAGTGCATGTTTTTAAACACTATAAAATATTTAAAAGATATTTATTCCATCATTTCGAGCACAACAAGTATAAAATTCACATGGAGTCTACTTATACACAACCTGAAAAATTAAACGATAATTTTCCTATGATATAATATCAATCTAAGGCCTCTTTTGTTGTTTTTCACCATCGCATACATTATTATTTTGGAACACAAAAATATGGGTTTTTTATCTTCCCAAGTGAAAAACAACTCAAATTGACATGGTTTTCAGTCATAAATATCAAAATTAAATCTCTTTTTAGTGTCATATCATTTCATGTAAATAAATGTTTGTTTACATAATTCTCACCACCATATTTAGGTTTTAAAAAAATATAAAATATTTTAATACCTTTTAACTCCACATGTCTGATCACATTGTATGTTTTATTGATCTTTTGTGGGGTGATACACATTAATAGAAATTATGATATAGTTTTACCATGATTTCACATTAATATATGGTTATTTCATATAGTATTGATTTACATAGAATCTTTAGTTTTCTAAAAAAAACTAATCAATTATTGTTCAGAAATCCAAGAAAACAACAACTCATAACGAAGTGGTGTTAGCTCCTAAATTTTAAAATAAATCCATAGTTTTTCTCTTATTATTTGACAATAATTTGAAGGTATTTACATTTTTTGAACCCATAACGTATGTATTTAAGGAAATTAGAATATTTAAGAATTTCTTATTTAGTCATTCAAATCACAATTCACATTGGATTAATATGATGAATACTCCTACACACCAAAAAAAATTAAATATAGTTCTCATATATTTTCATAGACATAAAATCCAAATTCTCTTGTTTAGGCTATTACTAGATTATTTTAGAGTTTTAAAATGGGAAAATATTTTTTGATCACCCTATGTAAATGAAAACTCAAATTGATATAGAATAAATTAATACATTGTGAAAACAAGTATACTCTTGTTGTCCTATGATTTCATGACCATCAAAGGTCATTTTCCTAGTTTTAACCCCCTATATTGCATTTTTTAAGACTGTCAAATATTTAAAAACTGTTGATTTAGTCATCATGAGAAAAACATATAACAAATTGATATATTGTATTATTTTACACATCAAAAATAATCCCATGAAAAGTTTTCAATTATATCATGTCAATTAAAGTTTTTTTATATGTTTTTCAACAATACATGATTGTTAAGTTTTCTTAAAGCATTAAAGCTGTGTTTTTAGACAACTTGGTCTTATAAAAACTCATATTAAAATTGATTTAGTTATTACATTCTAAAAATCGATGAAAACATTTTTTATAGGATTTCATAAAGTAAAAATTTGTTTTCAAGGTTTTAACCCCCTGACACATGTTTTTAAAGACAATAAAATATCTAAAAATCAATTTTTTTGTTATTTTATGAACACCACATGTCTGATTGATGTTTCTTTTAATCATACATGTAAAAACTAATTTAAGTATTGTATTTCTATTATTTCACTTCAATTTGAGGTTGTTTTTGTTTACTATTTCACCCAGGGTTTTTCATTTCAAAGCAATACAAATTTGTTTTTGGTCATCCTGGTAAAATTTTCACCACATTATTATAGTTCTTATTTTATAGAAAAATTAAACCAAATTTAACTATGATGATATTATAAAGGGGTCATTACCTTCTCAGTCATATTTATAAAACATATATTTAGACTTTAAAAATCTGAAACTAAAATGGTCCACTTTTGTTCCATATAACTAATCGAATCAATAATTTATAAACAATATATATTCTAATCTAAAAACACACATAACATCAATAATTACATTTAATATTCTATAATAATAACCTACATTAATAGATGGTCAACCAGTATGACTGTTTTCCTTTTCTAATTTAGGTCAAAAAAATTAATATGAAATCAGAATCCATTGGCATATAATGAATTATAACTATGATATGTAACTAATGTACCATCTTCTAGAAGGATGAGTTATTCAATAACTATATAATATATTGATTCATGTATCATTTGAATCAATAAATTTCATATAATTAAATCGAAGTATGGTTGCAAAAATTTACCTTAGATCCATTATAAAAATATTAAATACCTTATATATATATAATTATGTATGTATGTGTGTTTTTCTTGAAACACTCATGGAATGTATTCAAATGAAGATTTGGATATGATGATTACTCTAAGGAGGACATTCATGTTTGAACTAAATATTATGAGTCATAAATTACAACATAGTAAAACATATGGAATAAATTAAATATGGAAACAAAACAAATAATATATTAACAATGAAATTTATCATATATATGGAATGACTAATGGTGTATTGAGAAACACATATCGATGAGTTTGAACACATAGTCATTGTCTATATAAGTTTTTTCACTCCCCTAATTAGACCTTCATGAATTTGGGACAGTTTATCTGGTTTATTTTATCGACATTTATATCTGAACGATAGGAATTGGTGAATTCATAGTTGAAATAATTCTTAGAAATTGACTCTTTTGTAAGAGCTCTATTCCATAAATATATTTTAATGTATTCATGTATAACTCTATTGGATACAACCACATTAATTTCAATGGAATGTTATAAATTACATCGCAAATTAAATATATAGTCATGTATACCATGACACCAGAAAAAATAATAACAAATAGTTTCTCTAAATGATATATTCCACGAAAAATATTGTCTTGCAACATTTTCAAATAAAAAATGCACTGATTTGTTGAACAAAGTTGTTTTAATAAATTATAAACATCAATCAGTTAATTGAAAGCATGGGTTGAAAATCAATCATGAATTTCAATTGGGATTAATAGATGATGTATAATATGATTATCATGACATTAAAACTACTATAATTATATTCTTTACACATTGAAACACAACAAAATATAAGGAAAAATCATCAGGATCCTTGGTGGTCTTCAAAATAGATATAATTATGTCTTTCTATTTTATACACATTTCATAATTTGAATCATGAATGAATTCAATTACACTATAAAAACTGTAAATGAAATATTTTCCTCAATCACATTTTTTATAAATCATGGTGAGTGTTGGAAATGTTATTTGATTTACCTTTGATTCCCAAAATCATGTGTAGTATATTATCACATACAATTTTCTCAATCTGAATAACATCAAAATTATGTATTAAGATATTATCTACAAAATAATTAAATTCAATGAAAATACTTATCTTCTTCTAATTATTACCACATTGTCTATTTATGGTACGAATGGGCTATAATGCATGATCTAATAAATCAAGAAAACAATACAAGGTGTAAATTTTCTATTGCTAAAGTTGTCATATAATTCAATCTCATAACAATATTATTATTTTTTTCATGCGTTATGTTCCCATTAAATGATGAATTTTTTTTATAAACATGTACATTGATGAATGAGTCACATATGGCCAAGGTATTCCCACATTATACCATGCTTAATCAAGGTTGATTTCATAATTTTATGACAATATTTTTTTGTAGAGTATCCTTTTTCCATATAACTTAATAAGTTATAATATACTTTGAAGTCATTAATTTTCCATATAAAATTGACTTGATGTCTAAACTTTTGATTATCTTCCAAATCATAAGTCATTAATCCATTTGGAAAAAATTATTTTTGATCATCAATTGACAGTTGTATATAAACATTCATTTTATCATCAGGTCATCTTGGTCCATTAATATGTGTTGAAAGAAGAAAAAATTATTCCCTCATACATAACTAAAAAGGAAGGATATGTGGAACATAAAAAATTAGAAATGTATTATGTGACACACCAACAATAGAAATAAATGAGTTAAAACCACCTCTTACCAAACACAATAATAAATTATAACTATCCTGATAAAATATGAGTCTCTGATCAAAATACTTCTATGAAATGGATTATTAAGCTATCATCCTCTATTTCCCATTGAATTCCACACCAGTTGTTTAGAAATATTCATTTACATAAATACCTTTTTCAACATCCGCTTCATTGGGAAGTGACACATCTTTTTAGTGGAGATCTATTTCCCATGAATCAACATCCTTCCAGGAAGAATCTAAATACATTGATTATTCTTGTTTCCCTTCCACCAATATGGTTAATAGAGATTACATGTACTTATATACACATTCTCTTTTATACACAATGTACAGTTATTCTGGAACACATCAATGGTCTTATTTTTGAATCCAAGGAGGGCTCTCAACATGACAGGTTTTTAGTATGACTTCAAAATATTTTCTTCAACAATGAATACATATTATAAAAATAAAAAAAATATTTTTATGGTATTATAATTTCATTTTCAACATTTAAAAAAAATACTGAATCTAGTACATCTAGGATATAATTTAAAATCAGCAATGTTAATAATTTTGATCAATCTTGATGCATTTACATCATTACAATAACGACTATTTGTGCCCCGAGGATCATCGTTCATGATGTTACTATATTTTGGATGAAAATAACGCATCATATCATTAAGTGTTACATTCATCAGATAAGATACTGTTGAATCAATATCCATATAAATAGTTTCTGTTTGGTGATAAATAACAAAATATACCCCATGACATGTACATATATTATATTATTTTAAAAACCTATTTCATACATTATGTTCCTTAACAATATCTTGTTTGATAAGTAATCTAATAAAAAATAATTGTATGTCCAAGAAGTCAAATTACTTTGAAATCTTCTATTGAAATCAATAAATTGAAAAATCCACTCAAAATATTCAGTATAAAATCTATTAGGTTGATCAATCACGTTTTTGTATATATATTAATTTCTATATAATAAATAATTAAAATATATATTAAATATTTTTTAATGTTTATGAAATATTATAAAACTTAAAATATGTATTTATTAATACATTAATAAATTATATTTATTAGAAAAATAAAGTATTTATTAAGAAATTTATTCAAATAGATATTAGTTATCTAAAATAGAAAAAAAAATATATTATATATATTTAATTTTCTATTATAAAAAATGTGACTATATTTATTTTCAAAATATAATTTGTGAAAATTTATATAGAAACAATATATAAATAATTATATAATTTAATAAATACTCTAAATAATATGATTTATTATAAACACGCACATAGAGATGAGTTTAAAATATTATTACAAAATTGATATTATTTTTCTAATGAAAATACATAAGATTAATGAAAAAATGATTCATATATATATAATGAACATATAAAATTTAAAATATTCATTATAAACCTAATTGTTTTTTTTAAAAAAATTAAAAAATAAATGATTTTATTCATTAAAAAACATGTATTGATCTCCAAATGATCGGTAATTCTTAAGAAAATGGTGTTTCCCATAACGAAGATCCATTTTATAAAAAAGTTTTAAGTGGAAAACAACTATAATAACATGATCACAACATTCATATCTTGTGAAAAACCAATGTGTTTGTAAAAGTAGACACCAAATATTAATGTCATATTGTTCTCCTAGTTCCCTAAAACATTGGAAAAATAAACTGTAGGAAATATCATATGTTTTCACACAATCTCTTCAATGTATCACATATCCATTTACATGAAAAATGTAACGTTAAAACAACATGAATATGTGGTCTCACCCTAGTAGAAATGGCATGGGAACCAAAAAACACTATTCTATGGCCCATCTAGACTTGTTAATGTATTTATTGACATTTATGACACCCCCAATGTTGGAGATTGATCTCTATAAAATGATGTGTCAGATCTCACCCATGAAAACATCACTTTTACAACATCATACAACTTCATACGTTCATCGATTCCAAAATGGAGAAAACTTGCCTTACTGGCCTCCCATGGGCCCCAAGTTTTCTTGGCCCATGATTGAGAGTTCCTCACACAATTCCCCATATGATAGCCAGGTTCACATAAGATAATACTTCTTTGTGAAAACCTATGTAACACCCAACCTCATAAGTTGTGCATGAATATTCATCTAGGATCTATTCAGTGCTCTTGTACTAGATATGATAGATCTTGCAACCACTCTTGCATACAGTTCAGCAAATTAGAGTACAAAATTCATTGGATCCCAACCAAAATCTATCTAACACAAAAAAGTGCATTCAATTTGAGTTAACAGGATCCATATACCCATTCAAAGAATCTCATCCACACCCCAAATCCCCATGTGATAGGTACCATCAACCCTGATGTCCACCCCCTTTGATTCAATCATGTACTAGACCATTACCTTAAATTTTTTTCCAAAACATAGGAACCCAAATGCCTTTATTTAAAGGAATTAGAATCATGCCATGAGGACCCCTTATTTCCACTTCTATTCGAATGTTTTTAGGCCATTCACCACCCAGAGGTGTATGGGAAGTAATCACAAAAGAACTAGAGGAGGAATCATCAAAAGAAACATCCAACCATTCCTCATTAAAAAGCCTTTTGCTAGATATTCCTCTACCACTTAGGAATAATCTCATTGGGTGTATTTCTCACTAACATCCAATATATATGATGTAAAGTTGAATATCCCAATTTCATTGTGGTATGACATTGATCATCAAAACTATTTCCTCATAATATTATGTTAAACTGTACCCTTACCCCATGTGATGAGCACAAGATGCCCCATATATGAACATCATGGGATTTCATATAATGCCTCAACATGGTATGGTCCTCTTTATTCAAAAAATGTGTATGTGTAAGACGCACACAATTATTCCTCACAATGTTATGATCCCCCTCCTTCAAGAAATTTCCATGAATTAGTTTCAAACCATCCCTTATGAACACTAATTTTATTTCATTATCAACCTTACTGCAAGATGTTAAATTGTACAGCCTAGTCCAATCCTAGAACCTTAAACTGTGCCGATATATATAATTGGTTTTCATTTTGGTATACTAACACTTTACATTGGACACCTTCATAGGGTTCAATCCAAACATAAAAAAATAAAGTATTCCCCCATGATATTCAAACCCAACATACCCAAAATTACTATCAAATCCCAAAGTATGATCATCCTCAACATGGGTTTGTTCTTTCTATCATCCCCACGATATCCCATGTGTAAACCCCCTTGGGGACAGACTCAACCAAACCCTGAAGTATGAAATTATCCCCTAAGGGAAACACTTAACCACCAACATATTTCTATAAGACATTAAACCTATGACCCACATGTCCCCAAAAGATGTTAAACATGTGACACACCAGTCCCCATAATAAGTAAACCTATGACCCACCTATTCCCATAATACGTTAAAATTATGATCCAGCTATCACCATAATACATTATACATTTGACCCACTTGAAATCTCTACCTCATACAATATGAATGGGATTTCTATGGTAAAAATCCCCAGATGAGTTACACCGTTAGCATCAAATACCCAATGACCAAAATAGGATGATTTTTTTGTCATCATATATTCCTCATGCATGAGATTACTTCCAAAATAATAAGACATTAGATTTTCCCAACACACCAAAAATCTATACATGACCAATGTTACTTTCTACTATATCCAATGGATTTTGTGCTATCAATACCGAAGTAGAGTAATTAACCAGTTTCCACCATGAGATGGTTTTGGAAATGAGTTTCATGAACATGAATTAAATATTTTAGGGAGACCTAGAGTAAGTGAAAAAATACAAGGACGAATCCATGGGAGGAGGAACTGACATCCCATCACACCATTTTGATCATTGAGATAACATCACAAACCATGGTGGTAGTTCCTACCTATATTTGGAATGTGAGAATGAAAAGAAAAATTACATGAGATGAAATTCCATGATGGAATGCATCAAAAAATGGGGATCCCAGCATTGATTTCTTCTCTTTCAACTATAATAACGTGTAACATTGGGGAACTATATGATTTTTAGTTTACTGAATCATGATATTCAATGTCAGGTCCCACCAAATGACTGTTTGGCCTACAATGAAACTATTATGGGACATGGGGTAGATAATAGTGGTTATCCTAATTATCTTACATAAACAACATATATATCTCTTCTAATTCATAAATAATGGATTGTGTTGGGGAATTGGGTATAAATTTCATCAGATCTATACTAATAGTGGATTCCATATAATTTTTTGGACTCAAGCTATCAGATATCAAAAACCTAATGACAACAAGCATTATGGTAAGTGGAATGTTGATATGTAAATCTCATAACACTATGTTCCTTCCAAAAAATCTCTTATAACTTCAGCTACTAGTAACTCAACCCCAATCTCATCCTATGATACCTTGAATAAGTAGGTGATAAACACCATTTTTTATATGAGAACAATAATAAGTAATTAGTATAAGGGATATGACCCACCAGGATCTTGTAGCACTGGTGCTCCACTAAAACCGCCTCCCCTGAGGGATTCAAATGGGAAATCCACCCCCTATTCCAATATAAAAATACATTTAGATCCCCTTTGAGGACCATTTTAATAGATCAATCCCCTATGATGAGGAGGTATGAGATGTTTGGGTTGTACCCATTATAACCACTACTATGGAGCTTCACAAGAGGGTTCCCACCAGGCTATGTCAGCACAAAAATTGAGCAATCCCATAGGTCAATGAGCATGTTGAACTGATCGTTGCTCCGCTGAACCCAATTCTAAACATGTTATTATGTCATCAGGTTAAGATATAGAACATTAACTTGAAAGGGGAATCTTCTGTAGCTCTAGCGGCCCTCACCCCTACTGGAATATCCCATCCCATTTTTGTAACTACTAAGTAGTGATCCATCTTCAATTTATTTGGATCAAGAAACTAGACTCCTCTTATGTAGGTTGGGTTAACATTATCAGTAATTAGAACCACCAAGAATCATTATGGGTCATCCTATGATGAGGAATTCCAACACACATCTCCCTTATGAACTTATAACAACCAGTGTGGTGGTCATCCCCATGCCAAATATATGACCTTATTTAAAGATCCATCACATGGAAGGAGGAAATATAATAACAATGGGGATCATGATCATGGTGTTGATCACAAAATGGTTGAATAAATCCCAATTTGTTCTTAAAAAATGCACTTGGAAAATCCCCACGCCGTTAGAGGTAGGACCCTAGGATGTTTTTTTGTCACAATCAACCTCAAAAACATCGATCCAACTAGTTTCATGATGAGGTAAACTTCACCACCATTTCTAGAGCTATGGTTTAAATCCCTTTGATTGCTTATTATGATTTCAGAGTATGAGTTCCATAAAATACCCAAACCCCTCTTCATTTATCTATTAGATGAGGATAATCTAGCCTCCTTCCAAGGACTCATAGTTCAATGTTCTCCATCACCATCACTTTCCCTCCTACCAACAACCCTGTTGGATGTTGGAGAGAATTTTGTGTCTATTTTGATTCCCTCGGATGATGGTGATCAATCTAGTTATCCCCAAAGTGAAGAGATCACTATCACACATCATGGGATAGTAATCACCCAACCCAATATGGATATGATATTGAATTTGACTCTAACTGTACAGGATATTCAAATATGAAGTAGAATTTTGGCCCATATGTGTCCCCCTCTCCCAGTTTATCAATAAAAAATATATCTTCTTTTGTGGCACCATATATTTCACAGCCAATTCTAATTAGGTATCAAGACTACCATAAGTAGGATCATCCTCCCAATAATGAACAAGTGAAATTTGGGAGAATCCTAGACTCTCACCAGCTATCAATCATGTTATAGCTAATTATAAACCAAAATGTTGTTATCTAAGAGTCCATGACTGAGGATCAGTCATTTTTCACCATAATATCCATATAATTTTTAACCACCTTCGGGACCATCATCTAACCTACCCATAAATCCACAAGAACATCATTTAAATTAACTAAAATTGAATGTTTGATGAGATCACATAACTCCAAATGGATTAACACCTTGTATATTATGGTTATCTATAGAAAATACAATATCCCATTCTCAAAAGTTCCATTTCCCTCCTTTGAGTCTTTCAATATAAATCAAAACACTTGTAGATCATATGTTTCGTGGAGTATGATTCCCTTAATTCCATACTCACCCCACTACAACAATGACACCATCAATCTATCTAGAAAATTGACAATAATAGTTCCATTCAGGACACTACCACACTGAATGTAGACACTGTTGAACCTTTGGAGGATAAATGGAACTAGACTTCTGACATAGTGAATGATAGGGATAACCCTCTCTAAGGGGTGACACAATACCCATAAAATTCCACGATGGGCATTCATACATGTTAGTATACACTCAAATTAGGCCTTGGGAGTCCCATCAATGGGAAATTGTTGCCTACCTACTGATATACTATCATAGGGAAGGGGCCTTCTAAGCTTATCAGTACAACAATGACTACACTAGAGACAATTTGAGACACAAGTATTTCCACTATTATCTATAAACATGAGATCTATAGGAGGATTACTGCAGATAATATGATCAATAAGTGTCTAAGCCTTGATTATTTCAAATGGGGCCATGCATATCCTTCAGTTGGGAACCCATCCCTTCTTTTATAGGTGGAAAGGTTTGAACCAGGTGGCCCCACATATCTGAAAAGTAAAAGTCTAGGGATATGGAATGAAATTGAGATATGAGTAATCTAATTCATCTAAGAGGCATGCCTCTCTACCCAGATATCCTGTTCATGTAGCATCCTATGGTGATGAACTATTAAGATTAATAGTGAAAAAAATACTCACCATGTTGACGTGATAGAAGCCCTCATCACCCGCCTTTAAGAATCGGAAATGAGACCAGGGTTAATTTCACCTAATAGAAAGTCATATCTATCATGTGTAGACCAAATGTCTCACCACTAGAATAAAATAATATATTCTTTAAAATGTTCAATGATATGGGTAATCTATTTTAACTTCTAGACTACTCTACATAAAGGAATGGCCCGATGCGGGGGACTCTGATACCACAAGAATCTACTAAAATCCAATTTTTTTCCGAACCCTATAATATCCTGCATTCATATGGAACATACAGATATCCCTAGGATCCAATAATAGATATGATGATCTCCATATACATATCCTCAATCAGTTCATCTCTGCTCCATGAAAGACAAGCATTTCTAACATTTCCAATTGAAAACTGATGTTTGATGAGTGAGTTACTGATTTCAATACCTATTGGAAATAACTTAAGTACTATCTTTACATGTCTCTATTATAGGAAAATTTGATGAAAATGTGGATATAAAATTTAAAATATGATATAGTCAATACCCTCATTTCCGGGAACTATCATGGTGATTTTCAAGAGTTCAATAAAAAGGAAAAACGTGTACCAGAGTCATTGCAGTGGACTGACCAATAGTCATGACCATTACACCATACAGTTCTTGTGAAAAGGCTTGTAAAATCAAAGACAACTACCCCTATAAATGAATATATTATTGGTCCTATACACTTACTATCCACGTTAATAGAGGAACCCCTATAAACACAAACTCTTCTAGTGAATATACATTAGTAATAGGTATAGCCTCATAGAGAGAATATTTCAACATCCCCTCATCAGAGCCCAACACATAGGGTTACGTTCATTGAAAGAAGGAATATGGCATACTCCCTCAATGATTAACAAATCCAAGGGTATTTTATCAATTCCCATGAAAATTGGATCTTTATATTTCAAAAATCTAGGGTACTCCAAGAGGATAAACTCATAGATCAATCCAATCAATTCCTATACCATAAGATCCTTAGACAGAATATCAATGAATAAATTTTAATCATGGATTGGACCTAAGAAAAATTGAATTGTGGATTACTCAAATTGAGAGATGTCCTAGCATAGGGATATCATTTATCCACAAACCTCGATAATTATATTGAAGGATCTAGTGAGTGGAAACAAGTCCCTAATCGTGGAACATAGCAGTAAAGTGACTAGTTGGTTCAAAAGATATTCGCTCGCACCCAAGTTATAATCTATTCCTGCTTGACCAAGCTAGAACCTAATGTAATTACATATCCTCTACCAGATAAAACATAAAAATTTGATTCATAGACTTCCATGAAATGATAAAGAATAAGACGTTAGTGATACCCAAATTAGAGTCACCCTTCCTATACCAAAATTTCCCTTCACCTTTAGAAACATTACACCTCCTAAGTTGGGGTATGAACCTAATTGTATCCCTGGAATAGTCAATTCTATTGAAAATGTGGAAGAATACACCTCTATAAATTTTGTTTAAATAGTGTATCTCTAAAAAATTCTCAAAGAATGAAGGACTTTCTGAGATCCGACTGGTCACTTCCATCCATTTCCATTAGAGGAGAGGTACAGTGCACTCAAATAGGAGGAATAGTGAGGAAATTGATTTAGGCTAGAAGAATGTGTTGGATAAAACCTCAAAAAAATATTTTCAAGAAACTAAAAACAAAAAATAGGCATACCATGGTGCTCATAAATTAAATACCTCTCAAGATGCTACATTGGGTGCATCTCCATGGCCAACTATATTAGTTGATAGTGTGACCCATCCACGAGAATTCCACGATCAAACATGAACATCGAAGGATTAATATCATCCATCTGGTCCCCACACACCATTATTTCTGAACAACCCATCTAACCAACAGTATAATATAGCTAGTAATGTCTAGGACCCCATTCCTCATCCAATAGTGTCTACTATTCCGCTCGACAAAGAATCTCCATATTTGAGTAAAAACATGCCCTTAACTTGGGAGTATGATGTGTAAAATCACCTCACAAAAAAACCAGTGAGGATCTAGATAATCGTGGATACCAACATTCATATGGAAATGAGGGATTCCATTATTCATGATTTTATGATCCCCATATATTTTGAGACCAAGGTTGAATCCATTTAGGCCTATTATTTAGAAAAATTATAGTTAGAGGAATTTTGGTCCATCATTTCATTTTATGAAGAAGATGAGGGTGCTTTCATTTGGGGATAAAGACATCCATTTTATATCATAAGAAATTTCAACACCATGGGATTCCTCCACTTCAAATTGGAAACTGGATCTAGGATCAATCACATATTGACCTAAACACTCCATAAGATGGTACCCATATAAGAAGATATGACCCACTCTAACCTAACAATTCAATGATATGATATGAGCGATCAAATATCATGTCAATATATTTGTATGACAAATAAATTTTTTATCCTGGTGAATATCACTATATATAGGTTAGTCTCATAGAATTTATCCTAGAAAACTCAACTGGGAAGGCATGTATCAATATACCATGGCTTTTCTAATCATCACACCATGAGTTCCTTAAATACTACCTTGATGGGAGATTAGGGGTACTACATAGAGATGGTTATCCCTTCAACTCTTGTGAATCATGTTATCTTGATATTAGGTATTAAAAATGAAGGAAAAATCTCTATATTGATGAGGTTGAGTGTATCAATTATTCAAATGATTTAATAGACACTACATTAGATCCTTGGGAAGAACTGAATGAAAAAATCATTCTTTCAATCCATTGATTAAAACCCACCACACCAGATCATGGAAGCTATTTTATAGTCCCCAAGAAGAAGAAGTTATAATTTGTTACATCATACTTCTAAATGTGATAGATTCGATTAACAAAAATTACCCTACCCGTATAAAGCACCAATAATTTTTCCACATGTCCACCAATATGAGACACTACCTCATGTTTCACAAGGAAGGACTAACTTAACAGTAGTCATCCTATCATTATTACTTCGATATAAAGTGTGTTTCTCATGGTAAAAAACTGTCTAATATTATCTCATCAGTATTTTTAGATACAGTCTTAAAAGGGAAATAGTCCCTCATTGTAGACTCTTCCACCAACATATCAGGTTTTGATGCAATCTATAGGCCTACATAGGATAGAGACCTATTTTTTCACTCTTACTCTCATATATTAGACAATAATGAAGATTTAGAAGAAACCCATACTTCATTTGAAGAGGCAATCTCCAAAACTTCTGATGAGAAGACTCATGAGAACCTTTGAACTAAGGATGATATGAGGCGAACACTGACTAGTGTATCTATGTCCCTATAGGAGTGCCAAAAATATGTTTCATTCATAACGTAGTAACAAGATTTGTTTACCAAGAGCTATGATGAGATTCCCAGACTCGATCCCTATATTGTATACCATTTAATTGTCCTATAAATGGAACATTGATGGTTCAAGAAACCTCCTAGAAAAATAAACCCTTCCAATGGTTCAATGTTTGAGTCTCAAGATGATAAATTTTTTAATGGAAACTTCTTCTTAGAGGTCCAGTATCACACGAGTCTAGAAATAATTTTCCTAGTCTGGAAGAAGAACGGAAAGATCATAGTATACATTGACCTTTATGAACTAAACATCCATTTCCTTATGGAATAATTTATCCTTATGGGTAAAAATATATTGATATATTATATTGGTGGATTCCAAGCACTATCCTTCATAGATTCATACTCTAGGTATAATCAGATCTGGGATGTTTCTACCTTCAAAGAACCCCAGGGGATGTTCTGATACTAGGTAATTCATTCCATATTGAAGAATACTGGAACCAATTAAAAGGGTTTTATACAATGTATCTTAAAACTACTCCTCAGTACATTGGTTGAGTGTTATCTTGATGATTTAGTGATCCAATAGAACCAAATCTATGACCTTCTTAGTGACCTTGAGAAAGTATTTGATTTCCCCCTTTCCCATCACATTAATATGAACCCTCTGATGTTTACATCCTAGGTCACCTCTATAATTTTTTATAGATTCATTATTAAATATAGAGGCATCAATATCAACCCAAATAATATTCAGTTCATCTACCAAATTCCTTCCCCCCACAACCTCTTGGAGTTGTGAGGCCTCTATGGCCACATAGCGCATATCCTTTAGTTTATTGAAAATATGGACTATGTGTGTAATACCATATTAAGGCTTATAAAAAAGGTACCAATTAATAGTGTGATGAGTACTATTATACTACCTTTGAGGATATTAAGTTTAATTTTATATTTCATTCGGTTCTAATGTCATCCATCTTAAGAATTCCTTCTGTCCTTTACTTGAGAACCCTATAACAATATCTTGGTTCTCTCTTAGCCTATAAGAACAATGATGGAAGAGAAAGTATCCCATAATATATCAGATACATGCCCCTCAATGTGAAGGCCATATAATAACTCCTTGAGACGAGTTTCCTCGCAAAAGTCATTGTAGTATAGATGTTGCTACATGATTTGTAGTACCATGAGATACAACTAATGTCATGAGTCTAGCCAGTAAATTACATCCTCAACATCCCCATGTTGAAGGGATGATTCAAGAAATTTGTGTTAATCCTATAGGATTTGAAATCAGTTTTGTTTTATTAAAATATATCAAGGTCCATGCACTAGAAGTATTCTTAGACATACATTTGACCCTATTAGGTATTTTTCCAGATGTTGATTTCATATATCAATCAATTATTTGAATATATTGGGCAGTAACATGATGGAAGATTAATTTTGATGGTTCTTCCTAGAGTCCCACTAGATGATTTCACAATCACACAAATCCCAATAGGGTAGTTCCAGGGATTGAATTCATCACTCTATAATTGGCCATCTCATCATACTTCAATATATTATTATAGTTTTTCACCAACAATGGGGTAGAGTATCTAGCGCTTGTTACTAGTCATGTGTTTTCCCTTGAGATAGATTTACCAGATTTAAATGTGAAGGGAGTATCTGACCAATTCATCAAGAAAAATAGGGGTGACTATTTAATTAAAAATAAAGAACCTTTTTCCCTTCTAGAATGACTTCATCAGCTAATGGCACAATTACCTTCCTAGAAAAAGGTGACATATGTTCTTAAATCACTAAACAGTTTAGCCACATTTATAATAAAGCATAATGAAGATGAATTGTTCATTCATGAGGAAAATCATAAGGTCATAAAACTGATGGAAATAAATAGGTGTGCTACTTGGGTTCTAGTACATTTTTACTAGGGCCCTCAAAATCTATTATGATAGAAGAAGTTTCTAATTGGTTGATTCCCTCTGTTGAGTATCTTCAACACATCATCCTCCTGCCAGGGTGATCCAAAAATGAGATGATATTTTTTCATTCAACATAATACATCACCCCAAGTGTCCTTAAATATTAAAAAAACTCTACATGTAAAGGTTTGATTGAATTATTCTCCATTTCATCCATGGGAAAAAAATCTCATGTCATGTAAGAGGTCCATAATTGATCCTATGGCTCCCATAAATTAGGATAGAATCTCTAACATAAAATTCGGTGCATGTGTTAATTTTTTCCCAACATGGTTCATGAATACATTGAGTTCACCAAGAGGTTTCATGAATGCTAGATTCATGTAAACATTTTATACTAGCCATAAGAGCTTCTCCACACCACCAAACATTATTTTTCCTTTTCAGTTTGTGGGAAAGATGTTGTGGGTCCATAACCTCTAACGATAGCCTAATAGTCTCTTTTTATTTTGAACATGATATAATTCTTATAAAAATGGACAAGAGATGTTTCCCTTAAAGAAATTAAAGTATGATCTATGATCAAATTCACAAATTCTCACATAATTCATCTATTTAAGGTTTCTCGGACTATTTTTGGGATTAACCGAAGTAATCTCTAAGCTATCAATATAAATAAATACTATGGAAAGTATAAAATCTAATCCAAATACACATTGTGATGTCATGAAATAGTGAATGGATATATCAATATCTTTATCAATACCCTCACTAACATCTTACAAGTGAATCCATACTCCCTAGTGTATGGAATAGAAGTCGTTTTACCTATTTTGGTTCATTTTTTGAAGCAACGAAAAACTGTTCACGGCTAGTGGGCATCAAAAAAAGAATAGAAGTCCATATAGCATAGGTGTAATATCATGAGGTAGATAGTCATTGGGAATTGTACAACTTAGAGAGGCACCATAATATGGTAGTGAGATTGTTCATAAAAAAGATCAACATCCACTCCTTCCTTTGGGGTGACAGGATACTAGCTCTCAGAGCACCAATGATACTCTAAAAAAAGCCAGTAAAGCTGGAACCCAAATTGGAAAGGCCTTAAATTTTTATAAGTTTTACTCCAATGGGGAACACTCTTTAATCACCATATATGGGGAGCATATTACACCACCAACCAATTCCATTTTTCACATGTAATACTTCATGTGAGCCGTATGGTCAATGTTGTTTGACTTAAAACTATAGAAACCCAAGTCCATGATTTATAAACATAAACTATTTTCAACCTTGGTCAATGATTTAAAACATTAAAATTGATGATTTACCTTTGTTCTATGATTTATAACCTCAAACTAGAGGCATCTTTAGTCCATGTTGTAGGATTCTAAATGAAAAATTCCATCTTCCTCAAGACACGATATTAAATTGTACCCTTACACTCTATAAATATGGGATGCATCATATGAAAGATATGAAATGAAAAAAATAAAATCCTTAGAACATTATTTGAAAATATAGAATTACCCTATATGATGAACATGGTATGCCTCATATAACAAGAATGAGAATGAAAAAGAAACTTATATAGCACATGACATTAAAATATAGCATTACCCCTTATAAACAAAGAATGCCTCGTATGTAAAGTATGATATGATTTGATGTCATTATCAGACAATATGACACCATTCAAGTATTTTTCTCCTACCACATCATGTTCTAAAACAATATATTGATTGATTATCAGTGTGATAGGATATGTTGGGACACTTTGATCCAACATCATGGGCCTATCCATAACACAAACCTATTTTTAGGTCCTCACCCTAGACAAAGCCTCATGACCTTAAACTATGTAAAATTGGTCTTTGAATTTCATTACGTCACTCATGGCCTCATTGGAACATCCTTTATGTTAATTTTTAATTGTTATGCACCAATCGAACATCTTTTATGTACTTACATCCCTTTAGTTATAGACAATATGACATTAAAATATATTCATCCATCCCTTTATAACCCATAATTTTCATAGTTTTCTTCATCCCAGTTGTGTAAGAAAACTAATTCCCCCTTTATCATTTTCATCACCTCCTCACTAAAAAGCATTCCACCTTACTAGAATTGGTCTTCTACCACACATAAATCTACAAATACATATTCCCTAATTTCAATTCCCACGGGATATGTAGTGGTGCCCAAATATCATATTCTAGGTCAACCTCCACTATCAACTCATTATGGGGACATTCATTCCTCATCATCATGACATCAACGTTGATGTAGTTTTTCTTGAAGGTTTTGGGTGGAAAAGGATCTCATCATCCCCCTTTTCAGGTTGGTTTATCACTATTTCACGCCACACAAGCCTAGTTAGGATTCCCACATCCATTGGTCAAATATCCAGATCCTAAAACTTGCAGTAGATTTTTTTCGATTATTATGACTATAAGATACAAATCCTAAAATACATAGCAGAAAAAGTTAGAGATTAGCATTAACCCCATGTGAAATCTGGATTCATCACATGGAGAATGTGATATAAACTAATATTAGTGTCTCTATTAAATGATTTTAAATTGTATCCTTAAACTATGTAATGAACATATGATTTATCATATGATAAATATGAGATGATTCGATGTCCTTTTTAGAGAGGATTCTACCCTTTATAGTAGAATTGATACCCTACCATGCTAAATTTCATAACTCAATGTGGATTGATTCCCATTTCCATGAAATATGTAGTACCACCAATATATTTTATCATTGTCCCATCCCCACCACTAACTCAATTCAGTGTCAATCCCCTCTAGTTCAGGCTTGATCCTTATTTTCCAACATAATTAACTAACAGGTTCAAGCATATGGTGGTATAGCTCTTATAGAACCCAACATCCCCCATGGGATTTCCCACTTCCATTTTCAGTCTTCATTCATCCATTGATTTTGATCTTTTTGATCTTCTTATTCTGAGTAGCCCTCAAGTTTAATAATTCCTTTCCACAATGGCACACCTACCATCCTAATCACATGCATCAAAATATTTATGATAATAGATGGGGGTTCCCATGTTTTGAAAATGGTCAATGGTCTATTCTGAATTTGTTTTCCCCATCCTTGACTAGTGTAGGAATGAAACATGTGTATTGAACATGGGAAGTAGTTGTCCCCCCTCATCAGTCATCCACTTTCACCATCCATGTCTCAGAGGTCGGGATTGAACATCCCTTCCATTTCCATTTTCTTTGAAAGGAATCCAAAAACCTAATTCACATGTATATGGTGAATAAATACAAATAACCCGTTTGGGACTTCCCCATGTTTTTCACTCTTTCCCCTTATAGTTTTCTCCCATATAAACAATGGGAGCTTCACAATGATCCTTGTTTCTCATATCCAGTATGCCTCACGTGGGTTTATATGCTAGGTAGGAATTTATCTAGGAAAGGTGGACATGTAAAGTCAATCATTAAATAGATAATCACACCTCTAGTCAAAACTCTTTTACCTTTGACAAGCATTCCAATTACAAATAATATGACCAAAAACTGTATGTGAGTTTTCATAGAGATTTTTTGGGTGGAATCAGATCTCTTTGTCCCACCTCATTCATTTTGGGTTACCTATCCTTTAATATGTGAACACTACCTTGAGATTCCACCATGGTTCATGAATTATGACCATAAATTCTTTTCAACCTCATGGTCCAAGAATTTTGACAATGCACTATTTAAAACCCCATCGTCCAACCATTTTCACCTTAAGCTATTTATAACTTCTTTGTCTGACCGACATGTCTCTAAACTAAAATAGTAAATTGAAACAAATGTATCTTAATTAGATTACCTATAGGGGAAACTTGATAAAAATTCCAAATCCTTCCCACCAAGTTTCTCTCCCGACATGGGAAAACGAGGGTGTAAATAAACAAATAATGTACAAATTATTGATCATTGTGCCTCATGAAATCTTCTATGAGGTTTCACCCATGGGGATTCATGATGGTGTATCCCATTACCCTACCTGAGTGGTATTTATTCATGTCATTTCACACATCATATTTAAAATATGTTAAGCTAGTCTTTGAACATCCTAATCTTATAGCGTTAAATTGTGTGAAACATTATCCTCACTACAAGTAACCAACCCTCATGTTTAACGTCCAAGCTACAAGATGTTAAACTATATTCCCTTTATCCTCATTATGTGATGTGAAAATTTGAATTATATCAAGATATCATCTAATAATACCTTTCCCCCATTAGGTGTTGGTAACCTACCATGCCCTTTATGTTTTTCAACTGTCACCCATCATCTGAGATGATGCTCCACATGTAATACTAGTCTCACGTTTTTTTTGAATTATAGACATAAAGAATGTTCTTAGAGCCACGATTTCATAATCCTAATTGTGTTTAGATCCATTAAAACATACCATCATTTCATTCCCACAATTGTTTTTACTTTTGGACTTATATCCCCATCAGTTTTCATTTCTAAATGCCCCCTAATGGTAATAGTGAGTTTCCACAATAACTTGCATGTGATCTTTGGAACATTCTCTAAAAGTCTTATAACATCATTTTCAAAATAAATGTGCTTAAAAAATTGTCAATGATCAGTCATCATATCCTTACACTAACACACATTAAGAAATAAAATCATCTATGCTGAGAGTCTTGTTCTCTCGCCAAATATTTCATGGTTGATACACTCAAGGTGGTCAATGAATAATTTTGACCCTGATTATTTTCCCCTATCTATAATTCTCATAAAAATAAAAAATATTTTTTTTGACCCTTGTTTCCTTCATGAATCAAGAATCTCATGGGATTAAGGATCACCAAAACATTGGGGCCTCTCCTTCATTTCAATAAAACTAGCTCTCTCTAGGGATCTACCATAGAAACCATGTACTTCATATCATCAATTCACTAATAAGTGGCCCCTAGAACGTGTTGTATCATAACAATCTCTATCACTTTGTCCTCATCCACCAGGAAAACATTATCTTCTCTAATACATACTCAACCCTTCTCATATTGGAACTCTTCCATTAGTGTTGTCATTTCCAATGTTGTTACCTCATCCAAAACCAAAAGAGACCTTAATTGGATAATAATATCTACATTTGATTTGATGATGGTTACATTCCCATGTTCTTTATCTTATATCCACATATGTTCTTCTTTGACTCGTTCTAGTTTCATGTCAACATTGAATATTTCCTTCTTCTAGGAAAGATATTATTATTATTGATTTTCCACATGAAACATCTCAATGAGATAATATCTATTAAAATCATGTATGTTATATGTTTCCACGCATCTGATTCCCAGTTTCAGAAGATAGTGATTGAGGGATCCCATCCGCTAACTAGATCAAACTTGAAAGTCTGAGTGATGGAGTTCCAAAAAATTCACCATGCCCTATGCAATATAATATGATTCTCATCAACAACATCTGACCAAAAATATTATTATTATTCCAGTGGTTCTAGATATACCCTATAAAATATGTGTGATCATTGGTAGGATGATCATCATATTGGATCCTCTCTGATAGACTAATATCTGTGTCGAAATGAGAACCTTTCTGGTTTGATTATTCACCAGTAGTGGCATCATCACCAACAAAAATTTCAACATCCCCTATAATCAGATTCATGACTATAGTGGGATACCATCCTGGGATTCAATCTAACTCTCATGAAGCATTCATCTCTTTGAATTTTTTATAATCTGTGGGGAGATTCACCTCATCTTCCTCAGCTACATTTGTTTGTTCGGCGCACACTTTTTGGGGAATTGTTTTAAATGGAATCATGTTAGTCAGTTGGACCTATGATAGAAAACATGAAAATATTTATTTTCATAAGGTAATTAACTTTCAATGGGTGAGATCTTATAAAAAATGTATCCCCGAAGAATTTATGGGGAATTCCACCAATTGAGATCCCTTGACATCAGTTGGCACCTCAATAGATGAATATGAACAAATTAGTACTACCAAGTAGTAAGCTAAATAAAAGAAACTTTGTTAATGAAATGAGACCATACATACCTATGGAGGTCTGATGATGATCAATCCTATTGACAATTGAGATTCAATCTCTCCAGTACATGAGGGAATATCAAAGATTAGTCTCCTTGGGAAATCTATATCACTAGGAGTAGGGGCCTCCATTGGAATGTTGGGGAATTATTCCCCATGGATGACTAGTATTACTAGATAATTAGAAACCTCTCTTTAGAAACCCTATGTAGGAATCACTCCTACCAAAATTGTTGGAGTAGACTCTAAAGTGGGATCCATAGAATCAACATATGAACACTTTTCCCCCTCAATAGTGGCCTTAGGGGATTCCTAGATGCCTCTTGTATATAAAAAATCCTCAGTGTAGAACCATTAAATGAAATAATGGATGGAAAATGAGATAAACGTAAGAAAAAATAACCACACAAAACAAGACTATGGTTATGTCATCATCTCAATAGTTACCTCTCTTTTAGAATGGGTGGGTTCTCGGCTAGTTGAGGATTCATGGGACTCGTCATCATTGGAACCCTACACATCGACATCAGTGGCTAAGACATCATGGGTTAGAACCTCAACAAACATTGTTTCTTCATAAGACATCATCTTTATCTAAGAGGTTGTTGGATCAGATTCTCTATACTATTGTGTGAATAAGTCCATCTCTACTTGGTTGGTGAATCACTCCAAGAATCCTACATAGGCTATGATCCAAGAAATCCCATCCTTTGGATGTTTAGTCCTATCTTAGGTGATACCCTACCATAGTTTCTTCACTATCAAGGACAACCTAAGCATATCAAATTCCACCAATAGTGTAAGACATATGGAATTAGTGACTGAATCAACCAGATACTAATGTTTATTCTATGGATCATCCATATCCCAAAATTTCTGTAAGAACCGAGTTCTGCATTTGAGGTATGGATCATTACTTTTTCATTTGTTCTTAAGAAAATGTGGGGAAATATATCAAGGGATAGATGTAGGTCTGTTACACGATGTAACTCGGAAGTACTGGATGGGTACATATAGGTACACACCGTGTTTTTTTGGCTAAATGCCATGTAATTTTGGTACATGACCATGTAATGGTCTATCTAGAAACTATACGGACACGATGTGTAGTCTCAAGTAAACATTTTTACCATTATTATTGATTAAAATGTAATGTAGAAACGTTTTTTATGAAATTGGATAGGGGTTCTCCCATGTTAAGGAACAAACAGTGCCAGACCTTCAATTCCTTCCTGATTGATCATTTGAACCTTGATTCCTTAACTGTCGATTGTGTTTGAACCCGATCGATAAGCTCTAAATTACTATTGAGATGTTCTTCTTGATTTTTTACCTCAAATAAGTTATTTATGGTTGTGATTTTATCACCAATTTATATATATACATCATTCTATATTGAATTGGAGGTTAAGTCTAGACGAGGAGAGTCGTACTACGATGAGTTAGGTGGTCTTGTGCCTTTCACTCAATGTTGAGTTGTTTATATCTATCTTAGTGCCATTAACTAATGTTTTTGTTATGGAAGTGAACAGAAACTAACACTTATTTTCCCCTAAAGATGATTAGGTCCTGAATTAAATTAATTTAACTAAGTTGAGTTTGTTGTTTGTATTAAGGGCCACCTTGTGGTTACGTTTCCCTCAAATGATCATTGTTTGTCCATTTTTCTTTGGATGACTATGGGAATGGATTTGATTCCATTTTGTGGAATGTTTAACATATAATTTGTTAATTTAATGTTTCCCACATTAGATGAAATTTTTTAATCCTTGTTATTGTTTAATTCACATGGTTTCTTATTACACATAAAATGCCCATGTGAGTATAATTTTTTAAGTCTTGTGATAGTTTAATTCACTAGTATCATGTTTTTTATGATTCCCAAGTGAGTTGTTATTTTGTTAACCATGTAATAGTGAAATTTTCAAGTGTTTTATTTTATGTTGAAATGATAATATATTAGACTAGACCCAATAAACTATTATGCCCACGAGCGAGGATTTGTTATGCCTACAGGTGAGGATTTGTTTTTTCGGTGGGGGGGATTGGATATTCATTCAAGAAGAGTTTTTATATGACTATAGGAGAGGTTTTGAATTGAATTTTGGAATGGAATAACTTATGACATGTTTTCAAAGATAAAACATGAGATTTGATTCAATCTTCACTTTACATGTTCAATATCCTTATGAGGTATCTATTGATAATCCTTTATACGGGGGACTGAGGGGATAAGTCCATATCTCGAGAAATTTATAATTCAATGTAATTGAATGGTCGAACTGAACATAATGAATGAAAATGGAAAATGTGACTTGTAGGATTATTTCATTTTGAGGACTTCCAAGATTACTGTTTTCATTTTTTTACACTACTTGTTGCATATACTCACTGATAGATAGGCACAGACCTTGAGTGGTCGCCTACTAGGTTTTATTTCTCACACCATGTTTGGGTCATACTTTTGGGCCCAAATAGATTATATTGTTGCAGGTTTCGATAAGGGAATACTCCCTTCTATAGGTACTTGAGATGATTTTTAGGATCTAGAGATCATGGAACCGAGCCAAGGAATATGATGCTTCATGGTTTCCTTTATATTACATTTGGAACATATATTTTGGATTCCTAATGTGTACTTGTTTTGACTATTTTCATATAACATAACATGCTGCATAATCTTTTGTATGGAATTATGCTTGTTTAATTATCTTATCAATATTTCGTTGTTTATTCCAGTTGTATGTTGTTTACTACTTCCATTATTGTTTTATTATTTATTCAGTTTTGTTACACCATTCCAATGATGGAATAGTTTCCCCACTATCACACTCTAGGCCCTCACTGGTAGTCTGAAACCTCTAGAATTTGGGGAAATACAGTTGAGGCCATGTGGCCAATTGGGTATGGGGCACTAGTTGAGTGGAATTCAGATCTAGGACATTACACAGTGGTATCAAAAGAGGTTCTTTTCTAGTTTTCTTTATTTTTTGTCAATTATATATAGAGATATAAATTCAAGGGATCTATTACGAAGTTGTTCTCGGGATTATATACCTCGCGTACAGGATAAAGAAAAATTTCCACAAATGAAATTGTAATTTTTGGATGTTGAGCTATTACAGTTGATTTTATTTCACAGTTGGGTGACACCATTATTTGTGCTATTTTTATTGATATAATTATGGTTTTAGATGTTTCCAGCTAGTGAAATGAGGTTATTCCATCTCTTTCATCATATAGGAACTTGTTAGAAATCACATGTCAAGCATTATGACGATTCCATTTAGAGATCATTGCTGATTCCATGGTATCATGATTGAGTTTATTCTAGATATGCATGTTTTTGTGATAAGTACCCGGATAGATACTCCTACTATTTTGATAGTTGTATTGGTATGTTTCATGGTTTAATTGGATGGATTCAAAACATTGGTCCCTGAGGAGTATGGGACCTCTTCGATCAGAATTTGGTGGATCATGTTTTGGACTTGGGATATATATTCTATTTGTATGTTCTATATATGGATGACAAGAATTGATTCACTGGGAGAACGGGACCCCATAGATAATAATTTGGCATAAAGTTTATTTGTTATGAAAAAACATGGGTTCTAGGGATTTTTCAAAGGCTTACTGTCTGGAAACCCAAACAAAACTACTTGTTTTCTGATGAACACATGCCTTGTGTTCTTCTATTTAGGAAGAAAATAACTTCTTCAAGTATACACCATGTACACAATGTACACCCCATGTGGTAGATGACCATTTCACCCTCTGTGTTAGAAGAAACATGGGTTTTTGAGTTTTGATCAAAACACACCATGTACCTTATGTACACCCCATGAATTTTTACATAGGTAAACACATGTGGATCTGGTCATGTTAAAGTACATGTCCAGGAGGGAAGGTTTTAGTGAATGTTGTGTACCTAGGATGTTTACATGACCAATGGAGCTGGAGTAATATTCCCATGTGCGAGTATAAGGGAACACTCCATTTTTCATATGACATGACGTGTACCTAGGATGCTTAAATTCCCAGTCCAGTGGAATTACATTCTTGTGTAAGAGATTTAAGGCACACACCATGTATCATTTCTACATGTCGTGTACTTATCTTTTTGTGAAATTTTTAGGATTTTATTCTCTAGTTTAGTTATTTTACTCTTTAGCTGCATACCTTGAGGAATAAGCATGTATTGAGGTGTATGTGCTGGACTTTACAAATCCATTCCACCATGATGACCTCCACTAGTACACTATGAGAGTGGAAATGATCATACCCCAGAGGTGATAGGCCACGTGATAAAAGTGGATACTTCAATCATGCATGTTTTAGCACTAGCTATTATACTAGATGTAGGTTCTGATGTACAGTTCCATGAAGGCTTCGTGAGGTTTATACAGACCTTTCAGGGAGTACCTCATCCTACCATGTCTATAGTAGAACTGACATGGGTATTCCAACAACAACATCCTTCTATGTTTCTTTGGGGATGGAGGACCACAAGATGAAACTTCATCGATAGATTACATGCTTACGATATTCGAGCATCTAGAGACAGCTTTTTGAGAGGAGGTCCAAGCTCACGACATATATGTTGTGTGTTTCAGCCAAGAGGTGTTGTGATGTTATCACTCAAATAGAGCATCATTGGGACATGGCATGGGAAGATTTTTAGAGGGACTTCAATAACTACTATTTTTATGAGATGTTGAGGGATGATAGAGATCGGGAGTTTATACATCTGGAGCAGGGTTCTATGTCAATGATGTGCTACTTCTTCCCATTTCACTAAGCCTCAGAGATTCAAACCTAGTTTGATGGTGATTAGACATTGAGGGCTAGGTGATTAGAGTATGTTCTCAGGTACGATATCCAATTATAGCTGAACATTTTTAGGTTTTCATCTGTATATGCCATCATGTATCAGACCCTCATTAATAAAATTAATCTATAGTAATCTAAAGGTGAAAACCAATGTCGTTCAGCACTGAGATCTGTTACTATCTCGACCAGGAGTAAGAAGTGTCATATGGAACTTTCTTGTGGGGATACGAGCTGCCATAATGTTTATTTCAGTATCCAGGTGAGGTGCTACCCATGTGGAAGAGCTGGGCATATGAGAATGCATTGTTTCATAGACCCAATTGACTAATGATCTTGCAAAATGTTGGGACATCTATAATGCTTCTGCATGGAGTTTTCACAAGAAACTAGCGAGAGAGGTTCTACATAGACTCCATGTTCAGGAATAGGGTTAGAAGCTTCTCAACAGTCAGTGAATTATAATATGCTGGGCCATTCAAGATGAGATGGTGGTTTTGGCCGTTGTATCCAAACCCCAGGATCATAGAGACCATAGGGAAGGTATGCTCAAGGTAGCCAGGTAGTGTCTCAAAACTACAGTACAGGTCAGACTTATGCAGTCAAACAGACCCAGAATGTGTAGGATCCCAGACCTTCTACTATCATAGGTACTATTCTAGTAACCTCCATTTAATATTCTTCACTATTTGATATAGTTGTTTCTCATAGATTTATAACTATTCCCATTGTAGAGAGCCCTGGGATCTGTGTTTTTTCTTATGATGATGTTATGATGCAAGACACTTCGTTATGGATATGAACTTAAGGTGTGCATAAATGTATGGAGTGCCCCTTGAGGTTGGTGGGGGTCAAATTATTTGGTTTCTCTATGTATTAGAGATTATAACCTTTTATTTTATACTCAGAATAGAGTGGTTTGTCTCATTTGAAGCCTATGTCGATTCCTATCATCGTAGGGTGAGTTTTGCATCAGTAGAAGTTGGATAATTTCAATATAATGAAGAGTGGAATGTCTAGGAAATCCAAGCTAGACCTAAGAAACATGGGTTGAGTGGGATGAAATAACATATTTCCAGTTTATATTTGGATGAGCAGGGAACTTGTCAGATGTATTTTCTTCCAGTGGTTAATCATTTTAGGTACATATTCCTGGATGACCTTTCAGGTTTACCTTCTATAAGAGAGATGGAGTTCTCTATCAAGCTTGAACTTGAATCTGCACTAATATCCATTACTCTTTATAGGATGGGTATTATGGAGTTTTAGGAGCTCAGGGGAAGAAAGAAGAATTATAGTTAAAGGGGTTTTTCCATCCCTTCAATTCTCTATGTGGTTCATCGGTCCTTATTGTGAGGAAGGCGAATGATACCCTCAGGAAATGTGTGGACTATTAGAAACTGAACTAGCTGAAAATTAAAAACTGATATTCCTTGTCATAGATAGGTGAATTATTTGAAAAAATTCATGGGGATTGAGTGCTCTCGAAGATCAACTTGAGATCCGAATATCACTAGGTACATGTTCTACCTTCAGACATATTTCATATCGTGTTTTTTTGTAGGTGTGGTCTATATGAGTATCTGGTTATGTCGTTCGGTCTCATGGAGGCACCATCAGTTTTCTTAGAGATGATGAACTAAGTGTTCCATCATTACTTGGATTCCTTTGTAGTGGTTTTAGGGGATTAAAACCATCTTGAGATCTTTCTAAGTACAATGAGAGTGCATTAGTTATTTGATAAACTCACTATGTTCCACTTCTGGCTAGATCAGATTCACTTCTTGGGTCGCTTAATCTATGATATAGGAGTATCAGTGGACCTAGAGAAGGCGAGAGTAGTATTTACCTAGGAGTAACCCAAGAAAATCATTGTGGAGTTGAGTTTTATATGGTTTCGTAGTTACTAAAATAATTTCATACAAGACTTATCACAGTTAGAAATGCTGATGAGGGGCATGGAAAAAAGGGTGTGAAGTACGTATGGACAGATTCTTGTGAGATAGACTTTTAGGAGCTCAAAGTGAGATTAATGTTAGCACTGATACAAATTTTTCTAGAGTTGGGCAGGAGTTACACTATGTACTATGACACATTAGGTATCAGGCCTGAAGCAATGCTTATTTAGGGGTATCAAGTCATTACGTATGGGTCTAGATAGTTGAGGACACATGAGAGGAACTATCGGACGCATGATCTCGAGTTAGATGTAGTTTTTGATGCCTTGTACTATTAAAGAAATTACTTATTGGGGAGCATTTTGGGGTGTACATAGAGTATAAAAGTTTTAAGTACATCTTCACTCAACATGATCTGAATTTAAGGTAGTAAATATTGGTGGAATGCCTTCATTATTTGGACGTTGAGTATTCCCACACACTTGGGAAAGGAAATGTGGTGTTTGATGCACTAAGAAAAAGGACACAAATACAGGTAGTGCAGTAGGCCAGTAGCGAGTGGTAGTTGATGGCATTGTTCTCTGACATGCATCTAGAGGTACATGACCGGTAAGGGCAGAATTTTCTTACACCATTAGTTATTACCACTACCCTACTGGATAGATTGAGGATGATACATCTATTGGATTCTAAAAGCATAGTTATATGAAAGAGTGTGGTTGTTGAGTACCCTCCTTGTGGATGGAACATAGGATAGGATGAGGTTTTTTAGTTACATGGTTTCATATGGGTTTCAGCCGACATGCACGAGGAGATGATGTGGTATTTTCATGCTTCAATTTGGGTGGTGCATCCTGGTGTCAAAAAGATGTATTAGGATTTATTTCACCAGTATTGGTTTCTAGGTATGAAGATTTATGTTGAATGTTTTGTTATGAGATGTTCCACCTCTCAACATGTGATGGTGGAACACCAAAGATGAGAATGGCTTTCGTAGCAGCTACTTGTTTTTTAGTTGAAATGGAATGATGTCATGAGGGGTTTCATGATGGGTTTACCGAGGTCTCCCTGACGTAAAGATTTAGTATGGTTTATGGTTTATAGGCTTACGAAGGTTACACATTTCATATCAATCATGGAAATCATAAATGTTGATGAGCATGTAAGGTTGTAAAACTGAGAGATTGTACGACTACATGGGGTTCCTCATTCTATCCTTTCAGATAGGGACACCCATTTTACTTCTCCTCTCTAAAAGTGCTAAAGATATATTTTGGTACATAGTTTCTTCTAATAACATCTTACTACCCCTAGAACGATGGTTAGTCAGAGCACAAAATTCATGTGTTGCAGGACATGCTTCAGGCATGCATCATAGATTTGGGGGGTTCATGGGAGACACACATACCCCTTGTTGAGTTCTCCTATAGAAATAGATTCTAGGATACTATTCACATGGTTCCATATGAGTCTTTCTATGGTATAACATGCCAATCAACCATGTGATGGATGGAGGTATGAGGGGGAGCTATTCTAGGACCTCATCTTGTCTAGGAGACCACTATCTAGGCTCAGTTGATTCATAAGTCGATGAATACTACACAGTCTTGCTAGAAATTATACACTGATCACCAAAGATTACATTTGGAGTTCGAGGTCAGGGTTTGGGTTTTCTTATAGGTTGAACCGAGGTTGGGACACAAGAGTATCAAGAGATTGGGTAAGCTTGCACTAAGATACATTGGTCCATATGAGATTCTATAGAGGGTTAAGTTGGTTGCCTACTAATTAATGTTACCTCAATGGTACAAGTCTATGCACAACCTCTTCCACGTTTCTCAGTTGCAACATTTCTTTTTAGACCTATCCCACACCTTTCATCCTGATGAGGTGGAGTTTCAGGAAGAAGTTTCCTTTGAGGAGCATGCCATTCATATTGTAGATCGTGGCTATGAACGTTCTCCATGGTCGATTTTTTCCATTGTTACAGGTGTTATGGAAGCACAGCTGAATGCAAGATGAGACATGGGAGAGGGAGGTCTACATTCGATCGCATTGTCAAGAGTTATTCTATGATTTTTTCTCACCACCCTTGGAAGGTAAATTCTTAGATGAATTGTTTTAGGGGGGGAAGTTTGTAATAACTTGGTAGTTCTTTTGAGGTATGGATCTTTCCTTTTAAATTATAACTTAAGAAAATGTGGTTTAAGAGGTCAGAGGGTGGTTTTAGGTCTGTTACATGATGTGACTTGGAACTACACACCGTGTACATATAGGTACATGATGTGTATGTTTAGTTACATGACATGTAATCCCAGTACACGGCCATGTAATGGTCTAGCCAGAAATTGTACGGACATGGCATGTAGTCTCAAGTACATCCCATGGATCATTTTTTATTAGGTAAAATGGGAAGTAGCCTCATTTTTGTGAAAATGGATAGTGGATCTCCTGGATTGACCAAAAATTAGTGCCAGACCTTCAATTCCTTCTTGATTGATCATCTGAACCCCGATTCCTTTACCATCGGTTGCATTTTAACATGATCAATACTCTATCGATTCCTATTTATATTTTCTCTATGATTTTTCTCTCAAAAATAATATTTAAAGTTGAGAAATTATCATTGTTTTTTATCTACATCGATCTAGCTTGAAATGGAGGTTAAGGATGGATGAGGAGAGGCACACTATGATGAGGTAGGTGGTCTTGTGCCTTTCGATCAATGTATAATTGTCTATATGTACTATAGTATCATTCTCTTAGGTTTTGGTATTTACTTGAATGCATATTAACCATTTTTGTGGCCTAATGATGATTAGGTCATGAATTAAATTAATTAAATCATGTTGAGCTTGTTGGTTTGATTCAGGTCCACCCCATGGGTGTGTTTCCCTTGGATGACTATTTATTGGCCATTTTTCCTAGGCTACCTAACGACATGCATTTGTTTCCCTTTTGGGGTTTTTTATACATAATTGGTTAATTGAATGTTTCCCACGTGAAATGAAAATTTATTAAGGCTCATGATAGTTTAATTCACATGGTTTCATGTCACACATAAACTTCCCATGTGAGTATAATTTTTTAAGCCTTGTTATAAGTTAATTCACTCATTTCTTTTTTTTTGTATAACATCCACGTGAGCTGTTATGATGTTAACTGTGTAACAGTGAAATTTACATGTCTTTTCTTTTATGCTGAAATGTTGATATAATAGGCTCGACCATGTTGACTATTATGCATATGGGTGAGGATATGTTATTTTTGTTGGTGAATATTTGTTATACCTATAGGAAATGATTGGTTATGCATGCGGATGGGGTTTTTCTATGTCTGTAAATGAGGTTTTGAATTGAATTTTAAAATATAAAAACATATGGTATGTCTTCAAAGATAAAGGACAAGCATGGATTCAGTATTCACTTTACATGTTATATAGTCTTCTTAGGTATCTATTGAGCATCCTTTATATGGGGGATTGACACGCTTAGGGAGTATATTGAGATTTATATAATTCAATATAATTGAAATGTTGAATTGTACATAATGAGTGAAAATGGAAAACATGACTTGTATGATTATTTACATTTGATAACATCGTAGTTTTCTGTTTTTTTATTTTTTTCCACTACTTGTAGCATATACACCCTAATAGATAAGCATAGTTATTGGTTGGTCACCTAGTGGGATTTGTTTCTCTCACCATGTTTGTGTTATGATTTTGGGCCTGAAAAGATTCTATTGTTGTAGGTTTGATAAGGGAAAGCACTCTTCTATAGGTACTTGAGATGCGGTTTAAGAGACAGAGTGCATGGGATCAAGCTAAGGCTCGTGATTCTTCTAATATTCCGTCGTTTCTTTTTGTTTTGAAACATATATTTTTTATTCCAATAGTGTAATTATTTTGTGTATTTTCGTAGAACATAAAATGTTGCATCATCTTTTGTATGGAATGATTCCTGGTTATTTCCCTTATTTGTGTTCTACTATTTATTCAAGATGTATATTATTTACTACTTCCTATATTATATTATTATTTATTCTATTGTGTTACACACTACCAATGAGGGCATAGTTTTTCCACAATCACACCTTAGGCCCCCACTGATAGTCATCAACCTCTGGTGTTTGGGGAATTTTGATTATGAAAATCCAATATTGATGGAGCAGGAGCACGAATCACCACATTATAAGGTGGTGTGGATACCTATCCCATCATTAGGCCATTTCTTAAGGGATTACTGAGGGATAGAGCCCAGGGAAAGAAAAACGGTGATGTCTAGGCCCAATTTCTAGTATAGTATGGAGAGAGGTTGAAATCGAAATTGGTTATTGGTAGCATGATAACCTCCAACATTCTTTTATCTAGGAACATCCACCATAGATGAAAAAGGATTCAAATAATCCTTTTCTCATAGTTCCCCATGTATACTCACATCAAAGGATACTGAATTAATCCAAATTTTCAGGCTAACTGAGGTGGGGTGTACGATTTTCAATACATTATTTCTTCTATCAAGATAAGAAACACTCCACCAAAAGAGGCCTAAATGTACCCCCTACCCTAGTATACTGATTATATTTTCAAACATATCTCCCAAATGGGTCTGGAATATATGTAAATTAAAATTTATATGATTTTAAATGATTATCATGACCCCTTATCCATTAATAATTACTATTTAAACCCTGAAAATATTAAGGAGTGATGGGAATAGACCGAAATTTAGGGTAGTAATGTCATTTGGGAACTCGCACCATCCCAAATGTGTTGCAAGACATCCATTAAGTAAATAGAATGAACTATACATGCACCTAAGAATTATTCCTCACACAAGATGCCTGAGTTAGCTGTAGAGATGAGCCAGCACCAAGAATCCCACGTTCACCCAGTTTCAAGACACCAACATAGACACAATCAATGATGTCCCAAGACACAAACTCATACAAACATCCCTGATAGTTATTATTCAAACCATCAAGATGGTGGCTATAAATTTCAAGTAAGTGTTCAATGGATGAGATTACATCATACTATATCCCAATTACTTGTTGCGACCTTCCTATAGGATATGCTAGTATAATTGTGGAATTCTTCTCCGCAATGATACTACACACTACTTAGTATACCCAGACATCTTAAAACTAATATAATCAAGAACATTGATATAATTTTTTGGTTTATGTATTTTAAATATTTTTGGAAATATTTCCAGATCCAGGAACTAAGACGATGTGATATAGTGAGTCCTAGTGATCCTATAATAGATATTTTATAAATATAAAATTTATTTTTATCACACATGTGTAGTTTTCCTGAAAATGTAGAAAAACACCCAAATGGAGTCCTATAAAAGAAATATAAGTCCAAATTTGAGTTCAGAATGTGGGGTTTACCTCAGGAACAAAAAAAAATTATTTAGTGTCAGTGGTATGTCCAAAGTGATGCCTTAGGATAAATAATTAAATACTTACAGTATTATTTATTTAATTTATTCATTTAAATAAAAACCCTATTAAACCTATATAAATTTGTGGTTATAAAAAATCCCTAGGTTTATCATCATGACCATATAGATTTTAGAGGATCCATTGGAGAGGAGCCAGTGGAGGATAATTGAAAGTAGAATTCAAATGAAGATCGGGTTAAGGATCATGCACCAATGAAACTTGGGAATCTTTTCAACAGTAAATATGTGTGATCGTTCATCATTACTGAAAGATCGAAATCAAGTTAGGATGTTTATTTTGTTTATTTTTTTCCATTTGGATTCACCCATGATAAACATGGGTTAATTTTATAACAAATTAATTTATTGATCAATAACATTATTTATGTATTTATATTATCTTCATAAATTATAGTAATTGATATTATTTTGATTTAATTCATTATCTTCATTTGATTCCTTATGAAAAGAAATTGAGGAAATAAAAAACATTGATTGAGGTCTATTACTATTATTATTATTATAGAATTTTTCTCTCCATGTTCTATGTCCATAATTTGTTGGAATTTTCATTTACCATATGATTTGATAAATACCCAGTAAATGATTATTGTGTGTTCATTTATTGGAATTATAGAAAAATATCATGGTTGTGGTATGGAGATATGACATCATAGGTGCAGCACATGATGAATAATGTATAACTAAGGACTGATCTAGTATATATAATAGATCCTCATGCCTAATGTTTTCATATACTAATGAAGAAAGGTTATAGAAGGTTTATTTTTCATTATTTCAATACAAAACTATGGATAGAAGGTGATGGAAGGACTCACCTGAACCAAAATAGAGTACCTTGGTTGGAATTGGTGGCAGTGACATTGAAATCAGAAGATGTGTGAGTTTTCCATGGGTTCTATGCAAAACATGGCTACATGATGTGGTGTCCTATGAAGAAACATTGTGTGGTATATTCTATGTAGTTCTATGGTTTATACGAAGGGATAAGCATAGTACTCCATGTGACCCTTATTTGACCTACTCATATTGTACACGGGGTGTAAGCATAAGACTCCATGTAGTGTTACACATCATGTGTTCCTAGTAACATTCCATGTAGAAAAAAGTTGAAAGCATAACGTTTACATGGAGTAAATTCCCAAGTGTCCATGTGGCCCTACATGCCATGTAGTTAGGAAGTACAAGGGTATGATGGGGTACAAGGGTGTGGTCATGTACTCAGACATGACCAAGTACACGAGCACATCTGGTTGTACATGAGCATGAAAATAATGGTATACCATGTTCTAGGGTGACATCTAAATGCCACGTATGCATGGTAAAAGTCATATTTTGTGGATAGGTACATGTTGTGTGAGTCTGAGACACATGATGTTCCAAGATTTGAGTGAAATGCTATGTAAACTTAGGGACTTGACATGGAATTATTTGAGGACAAGCTTGATTCTTCTTTATTCTCTTCTCACCATCATTATGAGATTGTGTGAGTTTTCTTGGACTATTTTCAGTTGACTGTGTTCCCTTGTTCCATTCATATGAGGGTTTGGTGAAACATATTATTCTTCTCATAGAGGGTGATCCTTCTGTAGCTTCTTGATGATTAGTATTGTGTGGGTGAGTTTCATTATTCTAATGTTAGTTTCCCAGATACTATTTGATATATCCCTCATTTTTAAATAATGTATCCCTTAGAGAGGCCCAACATGATCCTTATTTCCTTCATGTTTCCTTTGGTTTGGGTTTTAGAATTGGCATGAATAACACTTACATGGTAATCAATCCCGTGTATATAAGTCTATTACCAATAGGATCTGGTGTCCCCTAATGAACCCTAGGAATTAAACCACTAGATATGTATTGATATATGATTTCTATAATGTGGAATTAGTCTAATGGAGTGTGTATCTTTGATGAAACATCTAGGTTTCTTATTTTATTATTCTTTTCTATACATGATGATCATGACCTCTAGGATGAGTGTCATCAGGGATAGTATGACTCAAGGAGTGCTTCTCCATAGTTGAGAATCCCCCATTGGAGGTAAGGGATGTGACATTGAATGTACAATGCCCAATGAATTATGTCTCTTAGTTCAGTTCCATCTGGGATAGAAGGCCTCATAGAGAGAGATCACTCAAAAAAGAGTTACCTTGAAACCTCACAACAAATTATGACTGGTAGTGGTTGAGTCCATTAGTGACTTAGAGTCATTTATGATTATATCAAGGATAACCTTGGTTATCATAATATTGTATATCTTGTCTATAGGAACTTTATTTGATGAGATAAATACTCATGATTCTTTATACTGGGTGATTTTTGGGTGCCCCACTGAGTATTATTATACTTACACTCGCATGGCCTCTACACATACATTTCATGTATTATGCAGACGAAGACCCTTTTTATAGAGTCCTTAGAAGACTAAAAGAAGTTTGATCATTATATTTGGTAGGAATACCTTGGTGTATTATAGTGTTTCATTTTATAGAATTCCCCTCATTCAAAGTAGGCCATACACTAATAATGGGAGTATAGTTGTATGCATGCATTTTATCAGTTGTGTTAAATATTAGAATTTTATGTGCTTTTAGATTTGTGCATTTGTACAGATACATAAGGATAATGCCTTCAAATTGTGAAATATTCCAACTCAGCACTAGTCGCCATCCCCTTGGCTAATAAAGGTAGGCTTGGGGTTGCTGCAACTTGATCCCCTATGAGTCATGCCATAAAATTTTGGCATCAGAGGGAGGTTTCCAATGTAGGACTAGAGCGTTGAGTTTTTTTAATGATTCAAGTATTTGTTTGGGTTTTAAGGAAATATTAATAAGTGTTTTGATTTTATCTTTTTGGACAAGGAATCTAGTGTCGTTGTTGTGGCCAATGTATCCATTCACTAGGACACGAATACACTTCTTGTTGACTCGATAAATGTAGGCACTGGTTCTAGGGAAAATATTTTCATATAGAAATGGGTTGTGGTTTAAATTTTTTTTTTTTGGGTCATCCTACAGTATATAACCATTGATCATGGAACATTTTGTCTTCGGTCAGGATTTATTCATGATGAAAACCATCTATGTTTCTATAGTAGGGTCAAGTGTTTGACCCTATAAGTGATGATTCAACTATGAAGATGATTAATCATGAGGAAATATTTCCTCAGGATGGTCAGCAGGTGGAACATTCACATATTGATTAGTTTATAGATCCAACTCTAGTAGTTCAGGTGGATGAAACATTCTACACTGAGTCGTGGATTTCTCTTTTGGTGTTGGATGATGATTTGAAGGGTTCAAACAGAAATAATGAGATTACAAAGAAGGGATCACTTGGGATGTAGGGTCCTAAAACCCATTTATAGAATGCATATGAATGAAACAAAATAAGAGGATTCATTGGAAATATAGGGGATAGACCAATTCTATAAGATTGAGATATTGTAATGCTTTTGATGGGAGATGATATCTCTTGTGGTGTTGTCCTACCCATTGCGCTTCATTCAGAAATATGGTCGAAGAATCACCTACTAAACGGTATCAGCAAGAGCAATGGGGTTTGTAGTTAAGAAGATGTGATGGAGGTGTTGGGGGAGCAGTATTAGGTGGATGATAATTTGGTTTGAGACTATCACTACTACCTCTAAGTGGACCACTCTGGGATCATGAAGCTAATGGTTATAATCTCGGAAAGATGTAGGCATTGAAGGATTTTAACCCAAAGGCTCTAAAAGTGTTTTTATAAATGATTTGTGTTCATTCTACGCTTTTTTTAGTAATATTACACATAAGTAAAGGCCACTAGTTTTCTTCCTTTTTTGAGTCTATTCTCTAGAGACATCGGATGTTAGTACATCCTTATGTTAGTGATGTTTGGTGTGAATTTTTACATAATTGGAAGAGGGGATAATACCCAAAAAAAAATTATGTGTTCTTGAGATGAAATCCAAAACCATGAAGGTGATTTAGTGCATCCTAAATAGTATAGTCTCATGGTGTGTTGTATTATTTCCTTTGATTTTAGTGTTTTGGGTACTATTTAAACTATTGGAAGACAGAGCAATACCCATGGTTTTGGACAAAATTGTTGATATAGGTAATCCCCATAGCAACGGGTTGGGGAATTTTCATGGTAAGGACTGATGACCATGGTTCTAAAAATTATATGGGTATTGGTCACCCTAATACCTATGCTTTTTTTAAACCCGGAAAATCAGTTTTTTTGGGTAAAACAATTTCATTGTGAGTACATATAACCATGGTTCTCCTAAAATCATGGGTATTGGTCACCCCTATTACCACCGTTTTTTTAAACTATGGACATAGATTTTCTATGTAAAGAAACATCACGGGATATCAATGGCATAACCTGTACCCATGGTTTGACTGAATCATGGTTATTGGAAATTTTTCTTGGCACAAATACCAATGGTTTGGGTAAACCACAGGTATGGGTTGGCATGATATTTTCCCATAATAATTATACTAAATAAATTTTTATCTATTATATATATATATATATACATATATATATATATGAAAAAAACCATGTTTTTGGATAGTGTATAAGACAATTTATTATAAGTGGAAGGTGCTAGGATCAATTTCCAATAGTGTATATTTTTTAATAATGTACCTATACCCATGTTTTTACCAAACTGTGGGTATTGTTTGGACCATTATTTTTTAATAATAATTAAAATAATAATAAGTAATGTAATATAAACACTTTTTTATTTATATACATATATATATATATCTATGTGTGTATTTGAATATAATAACACAAAATTTGTTATAGGATAAATGTAATATTGTTGAAGTATTGGAAGAACTTATTGGGATCAAATCCGGATGGAGGATTTTTTTATAAATGACCAATATCCATAGTTTGAAAAAATCATGTGTGTAAATATTTATATTAAAATTGACTTCACTAGTGGTTTAAGAAATGTGGATGTAGGTGTCTTATACCAATAGTTTGGTCCAACTATGGGTATTGGTATATCTTGATGGATTATGCACTCATTATTCATAGTACTATGGGTATAGCCTATACCCATAGTTTTTTGGTCTATATCCATGATTTTGAACTGTGGGTATAGGTAAAGAATCCAATAGTGTGATGTGATAAGATGATGGAGAAAGATTTGGTTATTGTAAACATGTAGGAAAGGTAAAGAATGAGTTCCAAACAGCAGGAGCTCATAGCATCTTTGACTGCAGTTTGAGTTACAACATGTGTTTTCACTTCCCTATTTGCAGTTTTCACAAGGAATCATGAGTCACATATCCCTAATAATATCACTTTTTCAAGAACTAGTGATTCAATTTGAGGTTTTTTCTTATGTGTAATCTCTTAGTAGTGTTGGTGAGACCCTTTCTTATTTTCCTAGGTGTGGATGAGTTGTCTACCATCCTACTCAGATGGTTACTACAAGTGAGTGTACTATTGGTTTATGTTATTTGGGATGGATTTTTATTCATTTGATGAGGAGTGACCTTTGAAAAAGATATCACTAGCTCTGTTTTTATGGAAGGATATACCATAAGTGGATTTCTGAATCTAATGATGTTATTCTAAGCTAGGTTTGATACACTTTGGCATGTTGTACAATGTAGAGACCCGAAGCTTGACGTACATAGATATTACATTCCTTTTTCGGAATACATAATATATAACAAAACAGACACACAAGGACTGTAATGGTTTAGTGTCTTTGGAAACTTGGAACGTAATCTTCTAATCGTGGTGAAATATCTTCAACATCTCCCATAAAGATCTTCCACTTTTTGTTTCCTTACCTAAAACCTTTATTTTAATCTTGGGGGAAAATAAAACATAAAAATGGTGAGCTCAAATGCTCATTAAGGGTAAGCATGGATAAAATCAAACATACCATATACATTTGAACTTTAAAACATGGACATAATGTTTAAACATCAAAATCTTTTGCAATGACTTAAAACATGGAAGTACATAAGGCATAGATCATAATGGAACATAAATCATGATAACATAGCATGGGAATAAAACATTTAATTGTGGCATACATTAAGAACATTTAATGATTTCTATAGTAGCCAAGGCATTGCTGCCAAGACCATCTTAGTGGACAAAGTCCCTTTCTGAATCGAGTTCACTCCTTGTTCCAGTCCTGTAATACTGAACTGGATTAACTTACCATTCCAGCCATATCTATCTCATGAGATATAAATCTTTACCCAATTAATTGGAGGGAGATATAGGTCCCACCCATCTCATAATGAAATCACTCTTACTTGTGCCACAAAATAAACATACATCATTCATAAAAACCCAATAAATAAAATGGGTTTCGTAAACATCATCCCATCATCACATAATCCATATAAAAGAAATGGATATCATTTCATAATAAGAAAATTGAAACCATGTAAATCATAGAGACATTATACTTGAAACATACACATATGAAATAATTTCATCTTAGATGAAAAATGGTTTTGATAAAACACTTGAAATGTACTCTTGAGGAAAATATCCATTTTTCATCAAAATAATTTTCTTTTCCAAAAATGTTGTGAAATTTTAAAAGAAAATGATTTTGTTCAAAATAATAATCATATCCTTTGTAGTAATCTTCATGAAAATAAGGCTTTAAAAACAGTAAAAATCTGTTCATACCGTATAAGATAAAAAACATTCTTCTCGTACTTTTGCTGGAAAAGTCAAAAAGTTCCTCGTAAAAGAAAGATTCGATACATACCATGTAGTAAAAGTCAAAAATGGGTAAAAATGACATTAAAAATACATGAAACAATTTTTAGGAAACATATACATGGATGAGAACAATAACCCCGGTAAATACTTACGAATAAACAATCTCGGATTAGAATGAGATTGGAAAAATTATCCCTTACCTTAGGTCCGATATGCTTCATACGTATCCGAACCTCCTGTATAATGATTTAAATATTGTCATTGACTTATTAAAGAATCATATTCATTGTTATGATATCATATATGGTTCACTTATGACTTTATATTACTCGTTCTTTTGTAAATTCTATGTTAAAGAGCATTTTGGGTAAAATCATTTCATTTGTCATCCGTGTTTTGACTTGTAATTATTCATATGATTAATTAGATCATGATTACATAATTCCAGAATATAAAACATGATTTATATATAATATATATTCAGAATATACATATATATATATAATAGATCGATAAATCGAATGAAATACACCGTTCATGGAGACGGTAGGCCATACGTACGCATGAACGTTGTTTTCGTTTCCTCATTGAATTGAATGGAATTAATTGGATGACATACATATATATATACATAAATACAGTATCATTATTATGTCATATATTTCATGATTATTTATTATATAAACTTTTTAATCATTTATGAATGGTTAATCATTGAGAATGAATCTCATCGCGTCGTGGAGACGGTATTCCGTACGTATGCACGCGCGGTGATTTCGTTTTCTGTAGGATGGATAGATGGTGAAATAGGGTTGTTTCATACTTATAATAACATATAATTATATGAGTGATACTGATGTTATTACTTCATAATGAAATAACATAAGAAGAAGAAGTGTAAGAAGAAATAAAGTTGAAATAATCGGTAACGGACATTACCTCTTCTTTGAAGCACCTCTTTGAGACCTCTTCTTAGGGCACTAAAATTGGTCTTTGAAGAAGACCAGGACATATAGGATGTTTCTAGGGAAGTGGATAAGATAAATTTTCATGGGTTGGCTGAGCATGAAGGCTCAAAGTGGTGTGAGGAAGAGAGGGAGGAGGTTCCTTTTTGTAAGGGAGGAGAGGGGCACCTTTGGAAAAACTAAAAATATTATTTTATTATAAAGTCATATTTGGTTTTTAATAGCTCCAAATTGATTTATTTTGAAGATAAGGTGAGTATGGGTCTAAATCCTCTCATCAAATAGAATTTAGACAAGTTTAGGTCATTATATTAACCTTATCTTTTAGTTTTAACTCTTAGTTAATTAGATTGAAATTTACCATGTCACTTTGTATTTTTATATTATATAGTTAATAAACATACCATATACATCCAAGAGACTCCCAAGTGGTCCATTAATTATAAACCTATCATTATATAAGTATATTTTCCGATCCTTATATTTTTAGGAATATAATACCAATTAATAATATAATATTTGTTTTAAAAACTATTTTATGTCAATTTTGACACTATTTGGTAATTGATTTTTTGTGAAACTCATAACAGAATGATTAGTTCAAACAAAGTTAATTAAATCAACACTAACATATCATATTAACATATAAAATTATTTTAATTCATAAAAAGTCTCAAATTACATTTATTTGGGTATTTATAACATCAATTATATCAATATTTCATTAATAAGATAATTATTGCATCATCATTGTGTCATAAATAATTTAATTCATTTGATGTCTAAAAATTATGAAAAAACTACCATGATGTAGGGAATATTTTTAGATTTCCAAAGAATATTTATAGTCGAAAATATAACTTATATAACCCCTTATAAAAATTAATTACTAAAAGATTTTTGTTAAAGTCAATTTTGTCTTTACATTAAATTAATTAATACAAATTGTCATTTTCAATACCAAATGGCTCATTGGGGACCCAAAATCGGCCCAAGGATTCCCATGGTCGGCCACTACTCATAAAATAAGTTTAGGACAATTTTCAATGTAATTTTGAATTATTATAATATTCTTTTAACCTTGAATTACCCTATTTACCTTTAACCGCAGTAAATAAAAATTACCGTAGTTACTATTTATAATGCCCAAAAATAAAAAGTAGCTTATTAACATAATTTGGACCCACTGATTCCAAATATGGAATCCATTTTTCCAAATTCAATACACAAAAGTTGCATAAATTAAATTAAAATTAATCCCGTTGTCGAAAGAAAACGGGTTTTTGTTTAAAACATTACAAAAGATTGAATTTATTTAACCTACGAATTCAAGGTAAAATCAATGATAATGACATACATTAAATTAAATGGTAAAAATATATTCTATTTATACTTTAAAACCATTCAATATTATAATTTAACCATATAAATTATTATGATGAAAAAAGTTGTTTTTAATTAAAATATAGCGTGTTTTTACTATTCATTAAAATATGAAAGTTATCAGAAAAATATCAAAACATTATCCAATGTAAATTTTTATATCCCGATTCAAAAGAAGAATTTTATTTTGTAAAATTGAACTTATAAACATGTCAAAAACTAGATTTAATGTGGGTGCGCCATCAAAATTTGGCAAAACTGCATTTTTTGAAAAATACTTATTTTACCCAAAAAATTTATTTTGTTCTTATACCATGTTCTAGAAAATGTTTAAGATGAATAATAATGTTATAAAATTCAAAATATAGTTAATACTATTCATAACTTCTAGTTCATAATAATATTATAATAATATATAGTTGTTTAGTAAAACCCGGTATTGCGTACAACACACGCCATCGAGGAAGGTCGTGATTGCGTGTAATGCATGCTAAGTTAGGGTTGCGTGTAGTGCAAGACTCCATTGTTTTTGCGTATAACAAAATCCAACCATATTTCATTTATACATTGAATATATATATATATATATACACACTCAATGTTGCGTAGAATAACTTCTATCAAATAAACTTGAAATTGTGTGTAACACGATCCAAAAATTGTGTTGTGTATACTGCAAGCTAATATAGTGTTGCGTATAGCACAAGATAATCTTAGTGTAGCATAAAACACATGACGCCAAATAAATTAAAAAGAATACTTATCATAAAATCTTAGGGTGTTGCATTCTACCCCCCTTAAAATGAATTTCGCCCTCGAAATTCGTCAGGGTTATAAATTGTTTACTATTCATAGAAACCCACATCGTAAAAAGGAATACTAAAACTTCATTTTAAAAACTAAAGTATGAAATGTAAAGATTACACAAAGTAACTCATCACTGTGTTTCCATATAGGATAACATAGGTTAAAATATGGATATGGAAGAAAAATCTAACCATCAAGATCTGATAGAGAGTGGTAGAGAACATGCTTATAAAAAATCCAACAATCACAAAGCAAAAAATTTGTGATGATCTAAGGTACCATCTGATTCATCGAATATAAGAGCACTAGGACAACATTTTTGGTTTTCAAGATCGTTTCCCTAAAGTTGATGAAATTGGAATTAGAAGAAATACTTTTGTGATTTTGGTACAGTCTCACCGTTGGTCGTTCTTTGAACAATTTCCAATTCATATCTTAAATAAATGATGTTGAATTTGTCATTAGTGATGTGTTAGAAGATCATGTGATAGAATAATGGGTCATTCCATCTATCTCAAACAAAAGGTTAAAAAAGTTATCAAAAAATACATAAGTCCATCTATAGTGAGATTAATCATATACGGTTCCTAAAATGGACTTATACTTCATATATCATAGTGCTTAATATGATAAAACTAGTTTCTACTAAACAAGTACTTCCTATAGGCCAGTGGTAGGCAATAAAGGCCAGTCTCACTTCTGTTGTGGGTTCGATTCCCACAGCCTTGTCCGACACGACGGGCTGTCGCTCATCTTGCAGGTTGTCTTTTTTCTAAAACTACATTACTATAACATCCCATCAATAATATCGAAAAAACTTTTATCCTTAAACAATACTAACTTATGTACAACATAATCCATTCCAATCTTTAGGCTTATCCAAAATACTACTGTCCAATGTCATATTATAGTGAAAACGATTACCAAAGAGTTCATATAAAAAGCATGTTAATACCATCGTTGATCCCCATATATCATGAGATATGTCTTGTTGGTCACATTACAAACATTCGAAGGCCTTAATCATGTATTCTCTTGAAAAATGAATACCCATTGAATCTTAGTGAAAACATGAGTGCTGTCAAAAGTTAACACTTTTCACATACCAAAACCTCAAACCATGATATAACTATTTCCTTATATCAGTCATGAGCTCATGAATACTGTCAAACATTTCATTTTCTCCTTATCCCTTCATTATGCACATATCATCTTTTTTCCAAAAATATCTCAATCGCTTTCCATGGTTACCGATACCATAAAATTATTGAAAACCACAATAGACCAATACATAAATATTCCAATATTCCACGATACTATATAAAACATTATTCTGGAATCCCATTACATAAACACTTAATCATTCCACCACATTGTTTTCATATTCAACATCGCCAATAGTGATCGCATGTGACTTCCCTTTGTCCTTTGCCTTAAGTGGTTGCTCATGTCGATCATCACTAACCCTTAGATTAGGGAATTTATTAACATAATGCCCCACTTCCTTGCAATTAAAGCATTGGAGTGTTGGTGGTGTGTTCTCTACAGTCTTTTCTTTCTTCACATCATTAAAACCCTTTTTACATTACTTCAACACTCAGCTGCTCGATGACCATCTTTTCCACACTTAAAACATTTTCTAGTCCCTTTAAGACAATATCCACCATGCTTCTTTCCACACTTTGAGCATAAAAAAACATTTATCTTCTTTTCACCATTATTCTGAGATTTCTCCTTGAACTGCATCTTTCATTTCTTGTCAAATCTATGAGATGGATAAATAACACCAAATTCCATTTTTACCTTGATAGCACAACACACAATTTATTCATAGCTACTGAAGTCTCTTATAGATAATTCCCTTTGAAGATTTGGTTTTAAGACACTGAAGAATCGATCAACTTTACTTTCAGGTTGGATGATAAAGCCAGATACATACCATGCACGCCTTGTAAAATTCACTTCGTAGGTACCAACAGATTCATCATCCTTTTTCTTCAGTTCAAGAAACTCTTTTTCCATCTTTTTTCGGAGAATACGAGGGATGTACTTATTGAAAAATAAGTTCTTGAACTCGTCCCATTCCATGGACTCAATTTCATCCCTTTGCCTCGTATTATTAATAAGATTCCACCATTGATCAGCATCTCCTTCCAAACGATACACTGCTAAGATGACATTATCATGTTCAGAACATTGAAGAACTGAAAATATCTTTTCAGTGGTACTGATCCATTGTTCAGCAACAAGTGGATCAGAAGACCCACTGAAAGAAGGTGGACGTTTCCTCATGAAGGACTCAATAGAATATTGTTCCCTTCTCTTCTCATTTGGAAGTCCAGAATGATTCATAGCATGTTTAAGTATAGTAATAAGATTTTTCACTCCATCTCCCATAACATTTGTTTGTTCAGGAGTACAATCATTACATTTTCCATTGCATTGATTAACATGGTTCCTTCGGGTTCCAGCCATCGTCTAAAACCCAAAAAGAATAGTGTGAGAGGCAAAAATCTTTCTAGGGAGAACAACATAATAAAGGGGGAGTACCTTAATTATCTAACATCTTAGGGTTAATTATAAGATTGTTACCGTAATTCTAGGACTATAACCTATACTTATACTTAACCTTAGGGACATCCCTAGACATACCTTAAAAATATATCTAGGGATCTCACTAATGTTCTCGCATCCTAGTTTCCAAAGGTTTACTAAACCTTTCCTCTAATACCAACTGTAGAGACCCGAAGCTTGACGTACATAGATATTACATTACTTTTGCGGAATACATAATACATAACAAAACATACACATAAGGACCGTAATAGTTTAGTGTCTTTGGAAACATGGAACGTAATCTTCTAATCGTGGTGAAAGATCTTCAACATCTCCCATAAAGATCTTCCACTTTTTGTTTCCTTACCTAAAACATTTCTTTTAATCATGGGGGAAAATAAAACATAAAAAGGGTGAGCTCAAATACTCAGTAAGGGTAAGAATGGATAAAATAAAACATACCATATAAATTTGAACTTAAAAACCTGAACCCAATGTTTAAACATCAAAATATTGAGTAACGACTTAAAACATGGAAGTACATAAGGCATAGATCATAATGGAACATAAATCATGATAACATAGAATGGGAATAAAACATGTAATTGTGGAATCCATTAATCACATGTAATGATTTCCATAGTAGCCAAGGCATTGCTGCCAAGACCATCTTAGTGGACAAAGTCCCTTTCTGAATCGAGTTCACTCCTCATTCCAGTCCTGTAATACTGAACCGGATTAACTTACCATTCCATCCATGTCCATCTCATGAGATATAAATATTTACCCAATGCATTTGAGGGAGATATAGGACGCACCCATCTCATAATGAAATCATTCTTACTTGTGCCTCTAAATAAACATACATCATTCATAAAAATCCAATAAATAAAATGGGTTTCATAAACATCATCCCATCATCACATAATCTATATAAAAGAAATGGATATCATTTCATAATAAGAAAATTTAAACCATGTAAATCATAGAGACATTATACTTGAAACATACACATATTAAATAATCTCATCTTATATGAAAAATGTTTTTGGTAAAACACATGAAATGAATTCTTGAGAAAAATATCCTTTTTTCTTCAAAATCATTTTCTTTTCAAAAAATGTCGTGCAATTTTAAAATAAAAGTATTTTGTTGAAAATAGTAATGAAATATTTTGGAGTAATCTTCATGAAAATAAGGCTTTATAAAACCGTAAAAATCTGTTCGTTCCATATAAGTTACAAAAACATTCTTCTCGTACTTTTGCCGGAAAAGTCAAAAAGTACCTCGAAAAGAAAGATTCCATACATACCATGTAGTAAAAGTCAAAAATGGGTAAAAAGGACATTAAAAATACATGAAAACATTGTTAGGAAACATGTACATGGATGAGAACAATAACCCCAGTAAATACTTACGAATAAACAATCTCGGATAAGAATGAGATTGGAAAAGTTATCCCTTACCTTAGGTCCGATATGCTTCATACGTATCCTAACCTACTGTATAATGATTTAAATAATGTCATTGACTTATTAAAGAATCATATTCATTGTTATGATATCATATATGGTTCACTTATGACTTTATATTACCCGTTCTTTTGTAAATTCCATGTTAAAGAGCGTTTTGGGTAAAATCGTTTCATTTGTCGTCCGTGTTTTGACTTGTAATTATTCATATGATTACTTAGATCATGATTACTTAATTCAAGAATATAAAACATGATTTATATATAATATATATTCATAATATACATATATATAATAGATCGATAAATGGAAAGAAATACACCGTTCATGGAGACGGTAGGTCGTATGTACGCATGAACGTTGTTTTCGTTTCCTCATTGAATTGAATGAAATTAATTGGATGACATACATATATATATAAATAAATACAGTATCATTATTATGTCATATATTTCATTATTACTTATTATATATACTTTATAATCATTTATGAATGGTTAATCATTGAGAATGAATCGCATCGCGTCGTGGAGATGGTATTCCGTACATACGCACGCGTGGTGATTTTTTATTTCGTAGGATGGATATATGGTGAAATAGGGTTGTTTCATACATATAATAACATATAATTATATGATTGATACTGATGTTATTACTTCATAATGAAAAAACCTAAGAATAAGAAGTGGAAGAATAAATGAAGTTGAAAGAATCGGTAACGGACATTACCTCTTCTTTGAAGCGCCTCTTTGAGACCTCCTCTTAGGTCACTAAAAATGGTCTTTGAAGAAAACTAGGACCTCTAGGATCTTTCTAGGGAAGTGGAGAAGAGAAATTGGCAGGGTTTTTCCGTTCTTGAAGGCTCAAAGTGGTGTGAGGAAGAGAGGGAGAAAGTGCCCTTTTATACGGGAGGAGAGGGGCACCTTTGGAAAAACTAAAAATATTATTTTATTATAAAGTCATATTCTATTTTTAATAGCTCCAAATTAATTTATTTCGAAGCTAAGGTGGGTATGGGTAGAAATAATCTCATACAATAGAATTTAGACAAGTTTAGATCATTATATTAACCTTATCGTTTAGTTTTAACTCTTAGTTAATTAGATTTACATTTACCATGTCACATTGTATTTTTATATTATATAGTTAATAAACATACCATATACATCCAAGATACCCCTAAGTGGTCCATTAATGATACACCTATCATGATATAAGTATCTTGGCCAAACCATAGATTTTTAATAATATAATACCAATTAATAATATAATATTTGTTTTAAAAACTATTTTATGTCAATTTTGACACTATTTGGTAATTGATATTTGTGAAAATCATAACAGAATTATTAGTTCGAAAAAAGTTAATTAAATCAACTCTAACATGTCATATTAACATATAAAATTATTTTAATTCATAAAAAGTCTCAAATTACATTTATTTGGTATTTATAACATCAATTATTTCAATATTTCATTAATAAGATAATTATTGCATCATCATTGTGTCATAAATAATTTAATTAATTTGATGTCTAAAAATAATAAATAAATACCATGATGTAGGGAATCTTTTTATCTTTCTAAATAATATCTATAGTAAAAAATGTAACTTATATAACCCCTTGTAAAAATTAATTACTTTAAGATTTTTGTTAAAGTAAATTTTTTCTTTACATTAAATTAATTAATCCAAATTGTCATTTTCACTACCAAGTGTCTCATTGGGGTCCCAAAATCGTACCAAGGATTCCCATGGTTATCCAATACTCATCCAATAAGGTTAGGACAAGTTTAAAAGTAATTTTGAATTATTATAATATTATTTTAACCTTGAATTACCATATTTACCTTTAACCGCAGTAAATAAAAATTACCGTAGTTACTATTCATAATGCCCAAAAAAAGTAGCTTATTAACATAATTTGGACCCACTGATACCAAATATGGAATCCATTTTTCCAAATTCAATACACAAAAATTTCAGAAATTAAATTAAAATTAATCCCGTTGTCGAAAGAAAACGGGTTTTTGTTTAAAACATTGCAAAAGATTGAATTGATTTAACCTACGAATTCAAGGTGAAATCAATGCTAATGACATAAATTATATTAAATGGTAAAAATATATTATATTTATACTTTAAAACCATTCAATATTATAATTTAACCACATAAATTATTATGATGAAAAAATTTGTTTTTAATTAAAATATAGCGTGTTTTTACTATTCATTAAAATATGAAAGTTATCAGAAAAATATCAAAACTTTATCCAATGTAAATTTTTATATCATGATTCAAAATAAGAATTTTACTTTGTCAAATTGAACTTATAAACATGTCAAAAACTATATTCAAAGTGGGTGCGCCATCAAAAGGTGGCAAAACTGCATTTTTTTTAAAATACTTATTTTACCTGAAAAATTTATTTTGTTCTTATAACATGTTCTAGAAAATGTGTAAGATGAATAAAAATGTTATAAAATTCAATATATAATTAATACTATTCAAAATGGATAGTTCATAATAATATTATAATAATATATAGTTGTTTAGTAAAACCCGGTATTGCGTACAACACATGTTATCGAGGAAGGTCGCGATTGCGTGTAATGTAAGCCAAGTTAGGGTTGTGTGTAGTGAAAGACTCCATTGTTGTTGCGTATAACAAAATCCAACCATATTTTATTTATAAATTGAATATATATAAACACTCAATGTTGCGTAGAATAACTTCTATAAAATGAACTTGAAATTGTGTGTAACACGATCCAAGAATTGTGTTGCGTATACTGCAAGATAATACGATGTTGCGTGTAGCACAAGATAATCTTGGTGTATCATGAAACACATGACGTCAAATAAATTAAAAATAATACTTATCATAAAATCTCGGGGTGTTACATATTCCATAACAGAATCATGAGGGTTATGGAATAGATCCTTAAACCTTATCGGATCAATTCACGATATAATTATTCTATGATATCCACATATTCTCAATGTATGAGTTAAAAATTTTGATACAAATATGGATGGTGAGGTCTATCTTTAGTCAATAGTGGTTATCCCTCCACATCATTAGTGATCCAAGGAGGTATGACTCATGAATTTGGACAATGAGATTTTTTGTGACCAATTTTCAACATGATAAGTTTTTAATGTACTGTAAAATGGTGGTACTCTCATCTACCATGTTCATGGATGGATGGTGACTCCAATAACTTTGTAGGAGGATGTGTGGAATAGGATTTTCCCTTAGCAGAACATCTTATAGATATTTGGATGTACCATGATCTCTTTAAAACAATTTGGAAGCCAATAGAGATGTGTAATGTTTTCAAGAGATGGTATTCTTATCTCTCCTGTTTAATGGTAGTGACGAACAGAGCACTGTGGATAGTTCAAAATAATTGTGCATGTGGGGGTTTTTCTTCATCATTTAATTCCCTTATTTTTAATTTAAGAATGTGATTATTACTTCGTATAATGATTATGGATATAATGGGGGAAGTATTTGGGGGCTCTATTGGAATTGAGAACAGTGTTTTACCCTTGTTAGCAGACCAGGTAAAGTGGACAGTTAAGGTTATGGTGAACACAATTCAGATTCACATGTAAATTTTGGGCCATTTCTAGGAGGATCATCTACCACTACTTTATAATGTTTTTAAGTCCACATATGAGGGACCTTACATGTCACTTTTATACTAGATTGAAACAATAAATGACATCACTTATATCCCTATTTTGGTATTAGTTATGGTTTTAAGGGTGTAGTTCATCAAAGGGAGGGTGTGGATAGCCTAGAAACCTTAGGAGTTATTTTCAAACTAATAGTGAAGACCTTTGGAGTTTTAAATTTTTAGAGTCTTATCTTGTATAATAGGATATATCTAGTGTTATTAGGCCCCTTATTTTTCCTTCTATAATTTTTTGGCTAAGTGGTGTACCACTTAACCATATTAGTATAGTATTTTTGGTTTTATGGTGAACTACACATGTCATAACTGATGAGGTATGTGAAAATATCATTGAATGGTATCCACATGGTTAATCTAGACTATGAGAGTAAAATTTATTTTTTCAACGAGTTTTTGGTGCTGAGAACTAGCATATAAATACCCTTTATAGTCATGTGTTTTCCTTGGATGTGTGTTTTTTAACAGCTTAGTAAATATTTAATAGAACTCCTAGTATTGAGAGGCTAGATGAGTGTTTATTATCCCAACCATTTTGTTTAGCCTGTTATTTTATGGGATGAAAAATCCTTGAAGGGGTTAATAATTTAATGTCGCGGTTCTTGCTGTTTAGTTATTTAGAATATTTCAGGGATAAATTTCAATTCTAAGCACTAAGACATTGTGATATTCCGAGGCCCAGTAACCCCATAATTGATGATCTAAAAATATTAAATATATTAATTTCATCTGCATGCTTCTTTATTGAAAATATTTTAATAACTCCCATAACGAATCTGAATTAGTAAATATGATGCCACAGTTGAGTTCATAATATGGGTTTTACCCTAGGAATGACATAACCTTGGTTAGTGTCATGTGTTTTCATGAGAACCACTGTGGATGAAAAATTAAATAAATAAATTATTATTTATTTAATTGATTCATTTAAATTGAAAAAAAATTAAACCTTTAAAAATATATGGTTATACTAAATTCATTGTATTAGTTGCATTACCCTTAAGATTTTATTAGAGTAATTGGTGGGGAATTGATGGAAGATAATTAGAAGAGAAAATTTTATCAAGATCGGATTGAGGATCGTGAACCAACACAACTTGAGGATCCCTTAAAAATTGTGACGTGTGATCATTATTCTTCAATGAGAGATCTAAATTGAGGTATGATTTTATATTTGGAATCATCCCCATTTTTATTAACCCATGATGAATGTTAAATAATCTCCTAAAAAATGAATTCACAGATCAATTGATTGATTTGGGTAATTACTTTATATTCCTTTTGTATAGAAATTGATATTGTTTTGATTTAATTATTTATATTCATTCATCAACCTATGAACATGAATCAAGGATAACATGAACATTGGATGAGGTCCATTAAAAATGATTCTGTTATTACATTTCCTCTCCGTGTTCTACGTGCGTTCATAGTTGATATTTTCATTTAGCCTATGAATCAATAAATATCTAGTGAATGATAATTGCACATTTATCCTTTGGAAAAACAAATAAATACCATGTCTATGGGAAGGAGATTCTACATCATGGATGTGGTACATAATGAGAGTAGTATATCTATAGAAGGATCAGTTATGGATCGGATATCCTCATGTGTGGCTTTTACTACCCCAATGAAAAGAGGTGATGGGTGGTGAATTTTGGAAGACTCCATTACAAGAATACAATGAAAAATAAATGGTGGGACTCATTTGGACTAAATCGTAGTTCTTTGGGTGAAATTAGTGGAAGCATCATCAAAATCAGAAGACGCATGAGTTTTCCTTGAGTTCTGTAGAAAATATAACTACACGGTGTGTAGTCCTATGAACATACATCATGTAGCCCCTTATGTGATGTGGTAGTGTTTCCAAAAAAATATAAGCATCACATGCCATGTGTCTTGTATCACATGTTTTGTGACCCTTAGCCAAACTTCTTGGCATGTACAGGGGGTACATGCCTAGGAGGTCATGTAGTGTTACACACCATATGTGCCCAGTCACACACTATACAGCACGTGGTAGATGGATAAATGTGTACAAGGAGTAAACTCCTAGGTTTCCATGTAGCCCTCCATGTCATGTATTTGGGATGTACATAGAGATTATAGAATACATGGGTGGATATTTGCACTTAGAAACAACCATGTACACAGGAATATCTCAGTGTACACAAGTACGAGCAGAATGAAATGATAGGTTCCTAGGAGACATCTAAATGTTATGTACTTTTGGAGCATGCCATGTATTGTGTAATATTTCATGGAATTTTAGGGAAATACATGGATAGTTCCAGGCTTTGAGAGATAGAATGTGTACCCCAAGGGGCATACCTTTTACTTTTTGATGTGAAGTTGGAGTCCTCTTTATTCTTAATTCATATTCATTGTGAGATTTTGATTTCTATCTTAGTCCATTTTTTGTTTAGTTTGTTCCCTTGTTAAATTAATATGAGGGTTTGGTTCAACAGACCATTATCTTCATAGATGGTGACCCCTCTACAGCTTCTAGATGATTAGTTTAATGTGGGAAAGTTCTCTTATTCTAGAATGACTAGTCTCAGTACGCTTTGACAGAACCCTTAATGATTTGGAGAAAGTATCACTACAAGTTTTTGGGAGTGATACTCATTTCATTTAGGTTTTCTTAGGTAGTGTTTATGGAATTTGAGTGATCAACACTTACACGGACATCGATCCCCTTTCTAGGAGAATGTTTCAAATAGGGTATGTTGTCCCCCCCAGTGAGTCATGGCATTAAATCGCTCATTGTCTATCGATATATAATCGACCCCAATATGTTATTAGTCTTATGTATTGTTCATCTTGGATGAACCCTATCGGGTTACAATGTTCTTATTATTGTATAAACATGATGAGGAAGACTGCTGGGATTTGTGTCATGAGTGGAAGTATAGATCGGGGAGTAGTTCCTTCTTAATGAGAATGTCCTCTTGGATGTAAGGGATGTTCCATAGGCTTACTGATATATAATTGGTGATATATCTCAGTCAAGTGACACCAAGTATGGAAGGGCTCATGGAGTGAGATATCCTGGATGAATGTTACCTTGAATCCTCATAGTGGATATTCTGCTAGAAGTGGTTGATACCTTTGCAACTCAAAGCCATTTATGAGTATATATGGGATATCATTGGTTATCATTATGTATCATATCATTTTTCACATACCTGTGTTTGATTATTAGAATACACGTGAAGATTTATTCTTGATGATTATAGGGTTTCCAACTGGGTATTGTTATACTCACCTCAAAATTGGATCTATCCATAAATTTCATGTCTTATGTAGATGAAGAACCTTTTAACAGAGTCCTTGAAGGAATATAGGCATATTGATATTAGTTTAGTCTGGACAGAACAAGGTGTATACTAGGGTTACATTTGACCAATGTCTCATCCTTCTGAGTAGGTCGGATTATATTTTCTAGTTTTGTGTGGGCTGTATATGGCCCACTTTTATAATTTACAGTAATTTATGACGTACTTTTATTTTGGGATTACAGATGTATCCATGAATTGTTATCAGTTGTTTTAAATTGTATCATTTTATATACATAGATATATTTTTGAGTGTTCAGGTACTTTAGGCTAACCCCCCATGTCATTGATATGCATACTCGGTGCTTGTCACTAGCCCCTTGACTATTAGAGGCTATCTTGGGGTAGTTTTTTCTCGAGTCTTATCAGGAAGTTTCATGAAAAGAACATTATCAACCATGTCCTGAAGGTGGTGTCCTAAGAGAATGGGGATTCTTTGAGACTGCAGTCAGTGCATCCAAAACAATTTGCATTATGATGGGATCTTGACCCTATCTCCCTAGTCATTAGACATTGGAAGGAATTTTTTATAACATTACCTCCTAAGTTGGATTTCCACAATGAAATGGGGGTCCCATAAAATTATCCCTACCTTCATATAATGATGGTGGAAGGTGTTGGTTCCTAGGGACCACCGACTGAGAATCTCTAATAGAAACTCATGTTGATAAAAGATGTGGAATTGGGATACCCAAACTACATCATATAAACCATTATGAAACAAATCATCCTTAAAATCATCACTTGTGAATCATACCCAGTACGTCCACTCCAACATGTTGATGAAGTTTCATCTAGCTCGTAGGTCCTTGTCTTTGTATCAACCCATGTAGTTATTCGGAATGATTGCCTGAATAATAAATTAATAAAGAGTGGTGAACTCCCCATTTACTAGTTGATCCCATATCATTGTCCTCATCCATCCACTACATGTGTAGTTTGTGACACCATCTTGATCATTTGATGGGTGACTAGAAACAGTATTATTCTAATTACTAATTTCGTTATTGTCGATGAAAAATAATCATGTTGTGTTGACAACCATCGCTAGGTTTTCCATATCACCTTGGATCCTAAAATTGTACAATGACAATAATTTTCTTATAAAAATCCCTCCCTAAGCCTCCATAAAAAAATCTCACTAGACTGGTTCTTTTAGAGGAAAATATTATGGCATGAGGTATTTTAGGGTTCTTGTCCATTTCCACCCTTTGTGTAGTGGAAGTATCATAAACAGTTGCTTGGTCAATAGGTTTGGCTATTGCTAAGAAGTTTTGAGAATATAAAAATGGTGGGTCATGAAATGAGATTTTTAATCATGAAAAATGTGATCAATCACATAACATCTGTGTAATTCATCCAAGGTGCCTTGGTGAGTGGGTAAGAACAATCATGTAAGAAGTGATTATGTGAATGTCGTGGAATAAAGATCACGAGTTCATGAAATTATCAATGTTATAAACATGAGAGACTAATTAAAGTGAAAAATAATAAGTAGACCATACAAGGCCCCCTCAACCTATTTATAAGCATGGGACTTATAGAGTAACATGATCGTGCAATAGGGTTCTATGAACTAGTGAGAGAGTTGACAGACACAACAAAAATTGATTCTATACTTTGGAATTACCATCAGAACTCATCCTTTTAGTCTCTCATCAGCTCTAATTCTAAGGGGTGGGGATTTTTTAGTCCCAAAATATTTCTCAATATCCAAATGATAATTTTTTCCTATATAATGTGTACCCATAAATCGAATCCATTCTAAAACAATGGAAATTTGGGAAAAAAATTATAATCACTTGAACACAAGAATCATATCCTCCACACAACTCACATGTGTGTGAATAACAGTGCAAAATATATTAGTTGTATAGTTCTTCAAGGTCATTGAAACATTGGAAAAGGAAATTTCATGCATCAGATGACTTTTTATTGCAATATCATTGATGACATGTAAATCCTTTTGTACAAAAAAATTAAATTAAAACTATCTCATATCATGGTCTCATCCCAATGGAAAAGGCATGGGAAGCATGAAACCTGGTTGTACAACCCATATGGGGTTGTGTGCATATTTCCTCCCATTTTAGCTATAAATAAAACCACCCCTCACCCCATTGTAGATAGATGTCTAGTAGACGAAGTGTTGACTCTCTCTCGTGCAAACACCTCTTCCATGACATCATTAAAATACATAATTTGATTGATTCCAAAAGGTATGTAACTTGGAAAAATGACCTCCTGTGGGGACCAATAATTCTTGGCCATTTTTTGAGAGTTTGTCAATCCACACCCCTTATGGGGCTAGTTAGGTTTGTAAAAGAGAAACCACCTTCACAAAACCGCACACTACATGAGACCTTAGATCTTTCAGAAACCTTTGCCTCTAGGATATATACAGTGGTGTTTTTCAATAACTCATGACTCTCCTAACACAATTTTCATGCAGAAAAGAAAATTTTTGGACAATTTTCTTTCAGGTCGCTAACCCAGTGCCTTCTGCAGCCAAAAAAATATTTTGTGAAAGATGAGTTCCTAAGTTCCCTAAACCAATTCTAACCAGCTCATCTGCTCCCAAATACCCATGCAACCAATACCATTAACTCTTGTGTCCACCCCCTTTGCTTCAATCATGGACAATACCATTTATTTACCTTTGTATCATAACAAGAGATATCCTAATGTCATTGGCTCGTAAGTATATGCACCCTAACATTATGACCCCCAATTTCCACTCATCCATGATAGCATTTATTTGATGGCCTACCTAGTGGTACATGGGAAATAAGAACATAATTCCTAATGGTTGAATCATCAAGGGAAATTTCTGAACTTTTCTAATAGAGAGGTCTTTTGACGAATTTTCTTCTCCCACATGGGAATCATCTCCCTAGGTGCATGCCCCCTTGATTTTTGAGTAGAGTGAGTAAAACTGCATAGCCCAACATCCTAGTCATATGATATTAAACTAAATGAAACATTCTCTAAAAATGACTTTAAATGATATCCTTACACTGTGTGGTGAGCTTGAGATGACCCATATATGATCATCATGGGTTTGCACCTTCTCCTTCACCATGGGATGACCATCACACTTCACCTATCCCATATGCATATGTCCCACACCATCATTCACTACCATGGGATGACTCTCTTTATTCGGATACCTACCATGTGTATACCCCACACCATCTTTCATTGTCACTCCTTCCGCAACACTAGTGTCCTTACCACATGATGTTAGACTTCATGGACTGGTCTTGTCACATGATCTAAAATTGTAGCATCAAACTATGTACATTTTTATCCCTTTATTCAAATAGGGTATGTTGGACACCTCTATGGGGTTAAATATCAACATCTTAACAAAACTATGATACCTCCTTGAGGTTCAATCCCGAATACCTCAACATTAATATCAAATCCCAATTTGTGATCATCCTCCACATAAGGATTCAATTTCTCTCATCGCCACTAAATACCATGTGTGAAATACTTACACCTAGAGACACACTCAACCAAACACTAAAGTGTGAAATCTTCCCCCAGGGGAAAAACTTATCCACCCACATATAACCATAATATGTTAAAAAAATTTCCCACTTATCCCCACATGACCTTAAACATGGGACCCGCCTATTTTCATAAGACATTAAATATGTGACCCACCTATCCCCACAAGTTGTTAAACCTATGATCAATTGTCCCAAAAAAATGTAAAACCTATGACTAACTTGTCATCATAAGACATTAAACTTATGTCCCACTCAAATCTCTAAATCATTCAATAAACATGAGATGAATGTATTAAAAGGCCTTAGATTCCATACACCCCTATAATAAAATACCCTATGGCTGACATAGGATTTTGTGGGTTCCATACCTAAAATGTATCACACATGAGATACCCTATAAAAGAGGAAAACTTATGTATCCCAACACATCTAACATCCATAGATTTCCAGAAATTCCCATTGTTAGTATTTACTCTACCCAAAGTCTCCTTCTCTATTGATATAGAAATAGTGTAATTTACTAGAGACCACCTCAAAAGGGTGTTGGGAATGAGTTTCATGAACATGAAATAAATCATTGAGGGAGAACCGTACTAGGAAACAATATTCAATGAGGAATCCATGGAAGGAAGAACCGACATCCCATATCTGTGTTTCGATAAGGTTATTACATAACCATCCATGGTGGTGGATGACGACCACCTTTGGAAAGAGGGGACATCGAGAAAAAACCATGTGTGATGCATAACCTTAATGAAATGTATCAAAAATAGTAATCTATACCAACGATTTGGGTTTATCCAACCATATCATTAACAGCGCTAAAACAAGAACTGATAAGGGGATTAAATTTATCCTTGCTAAAAATGAATTGATAATAGTAACCCATTACCAGTGCTTTATTTAGCACTAATAAAAGTAAACCCTTTATCATTGTTTTTTTCACTAATTAAAGGTGATTTTATTAGGGATTTTTTTATCCCTGATAAAATAATTTCTATTTTCATTGTAAAAATGATTTTTTTAGCACTGATAAAAATTATATTTCATAAAAAAGTTATATATCATTAAGATTCTTATATTAGTATATAAATATATTGATTTTGAAAAAAAATAATATATTTTAGAAAATCTGATTTATTTTATAAGAAATATACAATCTCACATAATATATTACATATTAGTGGAAAATGGTATAGTGAATAAATAAAGATTAATATTAGTTAAAAAATATCATTATTATTTAGTAATATTAATTTAAAAAATTTGAATATAAAAAAATAAAATAAATTAATAATCAATCTAAATTAAGTTGAAAACATGACTCGAACTTCAACCGACCATTACTTTTGATTTGGGTGTTTGTCTGTGATCTACCATATATAAAATTGAAGCTTGAAAAAATATCTACATCATAGTGATTGGGGAAACTAAATAATCATTTTTTGGGGTGAAATATTTTCAGAAAGCACACCAAAACTATGTTTTTTTTGGGTTCTTATATTTATTAACATTTGATGGAATTTCATCCTCATTTAAGGGAGTATTTTATCCTTTTTTGGTAGGGAATAAATTTTTTGTCAAGTCATACACACATGTGGATATTATAATGTTGAAATTTTATCATTTTTATTACTATAATGTTATTTATAATTAATTATTCAAACATATAAATATATTCTATATATTTTCACATAAAATTTAAATATTATAAATATATATGTAAACAAATTTTAAAATAAAATATCTTTCTAAATATATATACATTATCTAAGTAAAAAATAATATACATTTTATTGAAAATAAAAATTTATTAATGTTTATATACGTATACAGATTATATATATATAATGATTATATATATAAAAATATATTTGTGTGTATATAAAAATAGCTATATATTTTTCTATTTATTCTAATATATGTATATAAATATTAATATATAATATATGTATATCAATATTAATATATAATATAAGTAAAACAATATAAATATATAAAATTAAATTTATAGACACACACATATATATATATATATGTGTGTGTGTGTGTATGTATCTATTTGTAAACACATGCAAAAAACATATTTTACAAATATATATGTATATAGATAAAAATGTAAAAAAATATAAATACATAAATAGATAAATAAAAAATAGAGAATAAAAAAATATGGAAGACTGTTAGGGAAAATAATTTGTGAATGGGGGGACTCGTGATCGAAACCAGGTGAAGCTAGGGGCAGATGTGGTTGGGAAGCTGGTGCTCTAGCACTAATAAAATGGTAGGCGCATCCTTTAGAGATAATAAAACTCGCATCTAGTGGAGATAAAATGGTAGGGGGGGATAATTGAGTTCTTATAGAAGGTCTACCTATTTTAATTTAGAGATTTTATTTACTTTTATCATTTTTTCCTTAGGACTGCTAAAAGGGGACTTTAATCCATGCTAAAAATAAGCACAGATAAATGACATATTTTATTAGAACTTTTCTAGTACTGATAAAAGAATATTTTTGTCATTAAATGTTTAAGAACTCATAAACTTTTTCTTTATAATTTAAAGGGGACACCTTTAAGGGAACATAAAAAACATTCATATCACTGATAAAAACAATTTATTTCACTTTAAGAAGCATTAATATTAGTAGTCAATATATATTGAGTTCATTGAAAATAATATTTACACTGAAATTATAACACAATTATATACTAAAGTATAAAATTTAAAATTTAAAATATGAAATAAATCATTTTGGATATAAAATAATTATAAATTTGAACATGGTTCCAAATATATTAAAACACAACTAAGAAAAAAATTTAATAAAAAAATCATTTTAAGTCAGTGTTTGAATTGAGGGAATAATAATTGGAAAATTAGAACAAAAAATAAATCCCCTAAAAACCCAATAAAATCTATATTCTGAATAATTTAATCAATTGAACAAAGAAATTCATATCAGATTTAGTTTATACCTATATTTCCTGGAATAAAAGGTTGGTGATCTAGAAAACCACTACAATAGAGTTCACAACACTGGACAATGGTCATCAGATAGAGATGAGTTGCAGAACGTGTGTGGATCCTGCAAAAAAACCATCCCCTATAAGAGGACATAGTGATTAAAAATTGGGCTTCCGATATGGTCTAATGGTTCTTTATAATTTCTTTCATAGAATATGTTGTGAAATATTCACGACAACAGAAAATGATTTACCCATCACTACCCTTTATCAGTGCTAGTATAAATCACTGATAAAGGGTGTACCTTTATCAACGGTAACAAAAAGTGCAGATAAAAGGTACTCATAAAATCTCTAAAAAACTGATGTTAAATGTACACCTTTATCAACTCTTTTTTAGGTATGATAATAGTACCCCTTTAAAAGTGCTTTTTTTGGCACTGTTAAAGGGACCCACTTTTTTAGTTGTTTTTTTACATGCAATGATAAAGGGGATATTTCAAAAAAATAATTAAAAATAATATATTAATATATATATTTATAAAAGAATTAATATTGATATAAATAAAATATATATATTTTTAATATTTTTTAAATTAGTATAAATAGAAATTTGAACTAAATATATAAGAGATTTAGTAAAAAGAGTTTTGAAATAATTGAAAAATTATTTTAAATTAATTATTTTGATATTTTTATTGATTAATAATCATTTAATAACAATTTGAATATAAAAAAATTAACAAAAGATCTAAAATAAGTTGAAAATGCAACTCAAACTTCTAAAGAACATAACATTTGATCTGACGGTCTGTTTGGGCACTAACACATATCAAATTGAAGCTTGAGATGAGCTCTACTACATGGTGACTTACGTTAAATCCTCCATCACATTTTTAAAGGACATAAAAGGATTAAAAGGCCTCTAAAACTATGATTTTATCTAGGTTACCTCAATTTTTTAACATTTGAAAGATTTTTAGCCTCGTTTAAGAGGATCCTTTTTCTATTTTTATAGTGGAGTTAAAATTTATTCATAGTGATTTCATTATTATTTATATTATTTATTTGAAATTTTATAATTTCTACAATTTACTTTTATTTATAATCAAATATATAAAAATATATATATAGAGTTTTTTATATATTCACACATAAAATTTTTAATTTTATAAGGAAATAATTAAACATATTTACATTTAAAATATATTTATCGACAGATAAAACATATCTAAATAAAAAAATTCATTTTATTTAAAATAAAAATATAAGAATATTTATATACCTATTCAATTATTATATATGTAATGTTTATATATATATATATATATATATTTGTGTGAGTATAGACAAATAAATATATATTTTTCTATATATTCTAGTATATGTATATAAATATTAATATATAATATATGTAAATAAATATTAACATCTATAATTGTATTAATATATTCATATATATATATATATATATTTATAAACACACACATACACAGAAGCATACACACACACAAAACATATATCATATATGTATATATAAATATATATGGATATAAAATATGTAAATATATATATATATATAAATATATATAAATATATCATAAAATATATAATAAACCAATACATGTAAGTAGAAAATGTGCTGGAGCATGAGGGGGAGGCCTCTAGTTAGAAACCTAGGAGAGGCAGGCGTGTGTCGGTGGGTGAATGGGGTCATAGGGCTTTTTCGGGGTAGCACTATTAAAGGATGGGGGTGCGGTAGAAATGTTATAGGGTTAGTGTGGGAGGAAATCCAAGTATAGTTAAGGGGATTGGGTGATGATAAAAGGTAGTAGCTCCACCCAATGAATTTTTGGAAATATTTTATTAAAAAAAATAATTCTTTTTTGGACTATTATGAGCACGTTTTTAGCACATCTAAATAGTGTCCTTTATTTGTGCTAAAATGTTCAGATAAAAGGGAACTATATCAACACCTTTTTAGTTCTGATAAAAGGGACTACTATTTTAATAGTTCTTAGGTTATTAGTTATTTTAAAATCCACATTTGTAGTAGTGATTTCACTCCATTCAATGTGATCTATTTTAAATTATGAAGAGTCTTGATCATAATTTTCATAGTAAATGACATTACGCACTTAGTTTTACTATATAATAAATTATAATTTTCTTGTTGAGAAAATAATGCATGCTGGTCCCCTTTATTCTCAATCACATGATGATTTTTTATCACTTAAGAACGGTTTTTTTCACTACTTTTCTACCACTTGGTGGTGATTAACATCTGCATGGATGCTGTACTGGGAACAAGACTGAACTATCACTCTTGTAAAAAAATAAATTAAGTAAGTTAATGTTAGTATATGTAATTTTAATTATATTCAAAATGGTATGAACAGTGTATTTAGAAACCCAATTCCATGTGCCCAAGAAAATATATTAATAACACACACATAAAGTACATGTGGTTTCAAATGCATTATAAGTGGACCACTACCACCATGAAAACAAAATAACAAAAGAACAGAAAAATAGAATTCAAGATGACATGTTAGATATTCATGCAAAACTACCATACCCCCCCCCCACAATATACAAAGTGACTCTACTAATTACCCCACATACATTATATGTCCATCTTTCAAATATTACTTCACTCATATTCTAAGAGTTTTTTGTTAAGTATATGTTTCATTAGCAATAAAAATATTTTCTATATTTTTTTAAACTACAATAGGTTTGGATTTATACAATGATACCTTTTCTCAATGCTAAAAATGTTGATAAAGGGGGTAATTCTATAAGAGATCCAAAAAGAACTGATAAAATTTTCTTTTATCAATGCTAAAAAAGTTAAACTAAAAGTAAATAATTATCAAAACTTTTTTAGCACTGATAAAAGTAACTCTTATAATAATGACTACACATATTCCTTTTAACAGAACAAAAAATGAATTTTAATAGCGATTAAAATGTTATTTTAATCACAATGATGATAAAGGGGTTTCCCTTTATCATCCCCTGAAATAGCGCTGAAAAAGGCCTTGTTGGCTATATGGTGTTGTTAATATAAACGAACACCCAAGAAATACGTATAATTTAAAACAATGCTATATAAAATTAATTGACATCAATAATACAAAAATGTATGACCATGGTATATAAAAAAACATTTCTATATATATTTCAAATAATGGTTTATATAATTACATTTACAATTATCTAACAAACATTTAAAAACATTAATGTTTTATATTAGGATTTTCATGATCCCCTCTAAAAAATTGATTTTTCATGGTATGAGTTGTCAAAAAAATCATCTCAACTCAACAAAAATATTCCTCCTATATAATAAATCAAATATTATGTCAGTAATACTATAAATAAATAAATTAAACATTAATATGAAATAATACATTAATAAACTGTGAATTTTTCATTAAAAGGACATATTTTGAGGTTACAATTCACACCATGCATCGTATTAAGGTGGGGTAATTATTATATGTAAAAAATTAGTTATGGATCATTTTCATAACATATAAAAATAATCCGAATGTGTTTCTTTTATATTTAGTATATCACTTATACTTCTACTAAAATTAATGTAAATTTAAAATAATGACATGGTTGGAGTTATACCGGTCACACCATGAATTAGATTGAGGTGGGTCTAATTCCAACACATCACAAATTACTAATGGATCATTGTCTTAAAATATCAAAACAATATAAATGTGTTTGATCAAATTTCAATGTGTTAGTTTTGTTTTTATGGAAACATCATTTCAAATTGGAAACATGAATTTTGATTCATACTGGTTGCATTGTGTGTCGGCTTGATGTCATAATTTTCATACACGTCAAAAATGAAATATGAATAATTTTCCTTAATTATCAAGACAATATGAGGACTTTTCCTTGGTTTTTAGTGAGTGGCACATTTTGAACTAAAATTTCAATTTTAAACTGATAACGGATACTTTTAGTCATACCAGTCAAACCGTGCATCGGATTGAGGTGAAATTGACTACTAAATGTCACATATGACTCATGTATCTTTATCATAAGGTACCAACACAATATGAATTAATTTTCATGGTTTCTAGTCTATCATATGTTCTTTTTTACATAAATTAATGTCAATTATAAATAAAAAGACACAATTCATGTCATATCAGTCACACCATATGTTTTATTGAAGTTCCTTTTAGTCTTACACATCACCGATGACTCATAGATCATTTTCTTAAAATATAATTATAAAAAAAATGTGTTTTCCCAATTTATAGTATGTCACTTTTTTATTTTAATTAAAGTTAATTTTAATTTTAAATAAAAAAGAGACAATTTCAGTTATATAGGTCACATTATGCATCATTTTGAGTTTTGGTGGATTCTAACATGTCAAAAATTACATATAGATCATTGTCCTAATGTATCAAAACCATATGAATGTGTTTTCTTGGTTTTCAATATGCCAATTTTATTTTTATAACTGAAATGTCATTTCAAAATAGTACCACATACTTTGAGTCATATTGGGAACATCGTGCATAATTTTGATGTGATACTGCATCATACATGTCTCAAATGACATATGAGTCACTATTCAGAATTATTTGGACAATTGCAGAACGTTTTCCTGGTTTTCGAGGAGTGATAGGTTTTGAACTAAAATTCCAATTTTAAACAGATTATGGACACTTCTTTGTTACACTAATCACACCATGAAATCTGAATAAACATTCACTCTTTTACTATGCCAATTGTGTTTTTTTACTGAAATGTCATTTGAAACCAGACACATGTATTTTGAGTCATACTGGATGCATCGTTTTTCAGTTTGAAAAGTTAATTCTTCATACACATCAAAAATGACTTACGAAACACTTTAATAAGTTATAAATTCAATCGAAGCGTGTATTCTTGTGTTTTAGTGAGTTACACTTATTGAACTAAAATGTCAATTTTAAACACATAATAGAGACTTTTAACCATACCGGTCACACAGTGCATCAGATTGGGGTTTGGTTGATTTATACACATCAAAAATAAATCGGGGATAATTTTTGTAATGTATCAAAATAATAAAAATTCGTTTTCCTAGTTTTTGGTATGTCACATGTTCGTTTTTACTTAAGATAATTTCAATTTTAAATCAAAAGGACATAGTTGGAGACATACAAGTCACACGGTGTGTCATATTGATGTGAGGTTGACACATACACATAAAAAATGACACATGGATAATTATATTAAATTATAAAAACAATATGAATGTGTTTGCTCAGTTTTTAGTATTTCACTTATTTCTTTAATGATATTAATGACAATTTTAAATAAAAAATAGACACATTAACTTATACTGTCCACACCATGCTTTATATTAAGGTAAAGCTGATTCCTACATGTAAAAAATGACATATAAACAATTTTAAAAGTGTATCTCATCAATGCGAATGAATTTTCCTAGTTTTCAGTATGTTATTTTTTTTTACTAAAATGTCATTTTCAAATTGGAAACAAGCATTTTCAGTCATATTGGTCGCATCATGTATCAGTTTGATATGAGACTGGTTCATAAAAATGAAAAATCACTTCTAAATCTATTTCCTAAATAAATAATATAATCAGATTTTTTATTCTTGGTTTTTAGTGAGTTAAACATTTTGAACTAAAATGTCAATTTTAAAATGATAACAGATACTTTTAGTCATATCGGTCTCACCATGTGTCAGAATGTGGTGTTTTTAGTTAATACTTATCATAAATGAATCATTGATATTTTTACTAATGTTTAAAAATATTATGAATGTGTTTTCATAGTTTGCAGCATGTCACATGTACTTTTTACTTAAATTAATTTTATTTTTTTAAAAGACATAGTTGGAGTCATAACATTCATACTTTGCATTGTATTGAGATGTATTTGACTCCTATACAACAAAAATGACTCACGGATCATTTTTCTATGTAATAAAAATAATCTAAATGTGTTTTCTTGATTTTTAGTATGTCACTTGTTTTTTAACTAAAATTAATGTCAATTTTAAATAAAAACGAGACAATTTGAGTTATACTAGCCACATTGTGCGTCATATTAAGGTGAAGTTGATTCCTACACATTAATAATGACATATAAATCATTTTACTAAAGTATTAAAACAACATTAAGGGATTTTATTTATTATTAGTATGTCAGTTTTTTTTACTAAAATATATATTCAAATTGAAAACATGCATTTTGAGTCATATTGGTCGCATATTGTAACATTTTGACATGATAATGACTCATACAAGTCAAAAATGACATACAAATCACATTAAAAATTATCAAGACAATCAGGGTATTTTTATTGGTTTTTAGTGAGTGACATGTTTTGAACTAAAATGTCAATTTTAAACTTATAACATACACTTTTAGTCATATCGGTCATAGTATAAATCAGATTGAGGTGTGGTTGATTCTTATAAGTAAAGAATGAATCAAGGATCAATTTAGTAAAGTATCAAAATAATATGAATTATTTTTCTTATTTTCCAATATGTTACTTGTTATTTTGACTTAAATTAATATCAATTTTAAATAAAAATTACACTGTTGGTGTCATAACGGTCATATCGTGTATCGTTTTAAGGTATATTTGATACGTACATGTCGAAAAATTACTCATGGATCATTATAATAAATTATAAAAACAATCAGAGTTTTTTGTTCATTGTATTCAGTATGTCACATGTTCATTTTACTAAATTTTATGACAGTTTTAAACAAAAAGTCACACTTTGAGTTATACCAGAAACACCATGAATCGTGTTGAGGTTCGATTGATTCCTACACGTCAAAAATTAAATATATATCATTTTCATATTGTATCAAAGAAATATTAGTGTATTCTATCACTTTTTAGTAAGTCGTTTTTTACTAGAATTCCATTTCCAAATCAGAACATGCATTTTTTTCATACTAATTTCATCCTTCATCAATTTGATGCGATGTTATTTAATACACATCAAGGATGAAATATTAATTATTTTAGTAATTTAACAACACAATTATAGAGTGTTTTCTTATTTTTTTATTAAGTGACACATTTTATACTAAAATGTCAATTTTAAATTAACAACGGACACTTATATTCATACCAATAATACCCTATGTCGGATTGAGGTTTGGTTGATTTCTGTATGTCACAAATGACTCTTGAATCATTTTACTAAAGTATCAAAATAATATGAGGGTGTTTTATCATTTTTCTGTATCTCAGTTGTTCCTTTTTACTTAAATTAATGTTTATTTTAAATAAAAAAGACACACTTGGAGTCATACAGATCACACCATGTGTCGTGTTGATGTGATGTTGACTCTTATATGTCAAAAATGACTCATGGATCGTTTTCCTAAATAATAAAAACAATTTGAAAGTGTTTTCATTTTTTTATTACGTCACTTTTTATTTTTACTAAAACAAATTTCAATTTTTTTAAAAGGAAAAACATTTTTGAACTAGAAACACATTAGTGTCGACATTTATCATTTTCCTCCATGTCGCCTCTACTTATATTTATGGAAATAAATAAATGTGGTCATTGTAGGGGTAAAAATGTTTTGAGATAGAATGTGTCTATGGAAGACAATGTCTACATGTGTAGTCAAATATTTAATTTACATTATGTTAATATAATATATAATAGATAATATTATGAGGAAAAACATAGTATATTAAAAAATGAATTACCTATCATTTAATTTTGAGATGCAGCCTCAATGTCCAATCTCACATGGGCATGAGAATCTTCAAAAAAACCACCCCAAATCGATCAAAGTAATCCACCTATATAGGAAAATAATTCTACTATGGCTAATACTAAAAATAAGTAAATTAAACAAAAATATGAAACAATCCACTACATATATTTAAGTCACATCATCATATAATTATTGTACATTCTTCAATCATGTATGATGTCGAGTCATTTCTAAGAAAATGTATATCATCATGTGAATATGAGTCATTTATAGAGTCAAAGTAGTTCTAGAAAAATATAAATACACAAAGGATAAATAGATATTTTAAATGAAATTGTAATTATCCTTGAAAATAATTCTTCATGGATGCTAGTATTCTCATGGAATTTGATCTCTCTCATAAATTTAAAAACATAATGAACAAAATATTCCCCCTTTTTTAGACACTAAAGAAATATTGAAAAAAAATAAGTAATTTGTTTTGATATGTGTTTGGATAGTGAAATAATATTATATATATCCTGATAATTGTCCAGTAATATAACTTTTTAGTGTTTGTGGGCTTATCCCTGAGCCTCATTCAATGATTTTCACGATATTGATTCGCCTCACTATCATAACAGATTCCCCATTAAAAGATAATATAAATTATATAACATGATATTTAGTTCTAAAACCTAGGATATAGTGTATTAAAAATTTAAAAATCCATCATGTGTGCTCAGTTTGTTTGGTATCCATGTATTGAATCTCAGAAATAAATATTTGGAGTATTAAAATTGATAATAATGGGCCCATTTATTCCTAAAAAATGAAAAAGTAAAAACAGAAATGAAAATATATTTGATTTGATTACGTTTTAGAGTTTTACCCCTGAATCATTTCTATTAAGAAGAGTCTTTTATTTATAATTTTTCTTTCAAATTATTTGACTAGACCTTCCAGTATTCCATCCTTTTTTTATTTTATTTTTGGTTGTTCTGTAGAGGTGGTGTGAGGTCTAATTATTCCAAAGAAAATCATGTGGAAATCCCCTTAATTATTTTTTATATATATTCATTCCAGAAATATGATATGTATTTAACTATAGTAAATATAGTATATCTGCTTTGGGAAAATAAAATCATGAAAACATACCTCATGTATAAATTTACAACTGAGGTCCCTTGATAATCATTGTTGAGGATTTCACGTACATTTTCAACACTAATGAAATCAAGAACATCCTCTCCATAATTATATTCTTTAAAAACAAATGTTTTACTATAACAATTATTTATCTTTATATCCACACAAATGTTCAAAGATAATAAATTCATATATAGAGTGGATAGGTTGAAGGTGGTTTCAGTAGATCTATTCGATTGTTTGGTCGATTCTTTAGATGGTTTTGATTCATTCCTTAATTTCTGACATTTCTTTTGTTTGTCTGTGTTAACTTTAATTGGTATAAAAAATTTTCCCCTAATTTTTTAAGGGTTCTCCAGGAAAATAAATTGGAAATGGTTACCTATTTGTTGAAATATTTTTTACAAGTTGTGATGTGCATGAAACAAATGTTCTAATAGCTTGGTCGACCATATGAATATCGTATTCATCACATGTAATATGTATCTTGATGCTCGAATTGTGAGCTACATTAATCCCCACTCTCACAAGACCTATTGGAAGTGGATTTTTGTGTATAGTTTTTCCTTGTATATTGAACACTATATCACTCTCTACAAGGAGATGCGTTGGTGTTGATAGATATAAATCACAATCATTTTCACCCAATAGAATATTAGTACAGGAATTGAATCATTTTTTTTATACACATTTAATACAAAAAATTATTACAATATTGATTACCATGACTAAAACAGCCCTTTGAGGGGAATAGATCACTTAAATGATTGTTGGGGTGGGGCGAGATCAAAACATGATGGTTGTTCTTGAGTTTCTTCTTATCATTGCTTCCCCTCGTAAAATTTTCCACCAACTCTATCTTCCAATTGAATTGTTCTTCAAGGGTAGCAAGTATTTCTCTCATCTGTTTCATTTCTTCATCTTTATCCTCATCTTTTCTTTCAAAAAATTTGTTCAGGGTGTCGCCCCAAAACCAGAGCCTCTGATGCGGCCATAATATTCTAGGCACTTCAAGTCCACTGATAGTATGCCTTTATCTTTTATAGGTTTTTCTGATTCCATTGACTAGGTTAGATATAAAATATTTTAAAATATGCCATAATTGTTATCTTATAGAGACTTAATGAAAAATTAATTTTTATTATTTCATACATTCTGGGAGATTCATAATTATGTTTTTGTTTAATTTAACATAAAATCTTTATGATTTATTTAAATTACATACCAGTTTTTTTTTTCAAGTGAAGCATACACCATTATTGTGTTACGGTAGATGAATGTTGGTATTGCTACTCATTCCTTATTTTCATAACTCTGTTATTGTTTCATAAATAAATAATTTTCAACGAAGTGATTAATACATGTATTATCAAATCACATATTACTATCCACAATGTAAATAAAAATACACATCCACATTATGTCCAAAAATTCATCCCATGCTTCTTTGGTTATCAGTTTTGAACAGATAAGCGGTGGGTGTGGGTTTGTTTTGCCTTCAACATCATTATGATAATGTCTCATTATAATTGTACGGATGCCTCTGTGAATCATTCTAGAATTAAATAAAACATATTTCATCTGGGGTTAATCAACTATAAATAAACTATTCAAGTGATAATGAAGATTTATTCAATGTTTAATTATTTAATTTGTTAGTAAAATAAAGATATGAAATCATAATATTACAGTAATCTCTTCCCATATTTGTATCTTAAGAACGAGTAAAATATGGTGCCACAAATGTACATCTAACAAAAAAAATTCGAGTGATGATTGTAATGTAACTACTGAACATTTCCCTTGTTTGGGTTAACATCATATCACAATGCATTCGATCCAACATCATATTTTATGTTTTTAAATTTCAACTTAATTATGTTCGCTAGCACTGTCAAACTATAGTGCTCTTTTTTCTTATACATAACTAACCCTTCATCTCCTACCATTTCCTCATATTCAACATCATAAATATGTTCCTATGGAGTGGTATAATCATTATCTGAATATGGTCACTATAACTATGCATTGGTAGAAGCAACATGTTGTGAAAATTGTTTTCCCTTAGGATTCGGAGTAGCAGCACATGCAAAAGGTCATTTTGGCATTGCACTACGAGCAGTAGCAAGTTGAGATTCCTATTATTACTTTGAATAGGGAGAACCATCATATATGAAATAAATTATCTTCAGATGTGGGTTAAAATTTAATTTAGAGTATATAAACTCACCAATGAATAGATAATAACTTGAGGTAACATGATGTATATTACAAAAAATACAAGCCGATTATTGAACTCACTTTTCCTAAAAGCTTATGGGATTTGACTCCACTATCTGCTATCCAAATACCTTCATTATGGTCCCCTATGAAATAAAAAAAAGTTCTAAGTTAGGATCATTGTGAAATTATTTTTATATCACAATGAAAAAGTCATCTTAAATTGAATTTTCTTATAACACTTTATTGGTTTTGGTTAATAATAAAACTATTGATCACTTTTAGTTTACAGGATCTAAAGCATGAAATAAATTTACTACCTATGATTCCATTATAAACTATTCATCTTTGTACCCTTCCTTAGTGAAATTAAATTACATGAATCTAAATTCATCTATTTGAATAGCACTTCGGTTGTTAACCCACTTTCTTTGAAAAAACATCACATGGAATTTTATATAATCCAATACCCATATTTTTCTATGATGCCAAAGTATGACATATTCTAAAAAATTGGAATTCAATCCTTAATACTATTAACATTCATCGCCTTAGCCACAAGTGTAACTCTACTATTTTTCATGGTACTATCTTTATCATATTCATTTTTATAGAACATATAACCATTATTTAACTATTCACTATAAGATAATACATGCACACATGGTCCTTTGATTAGACCCAAAATTTTTTCTAAAATTGAATCTATATTTTCATCTAACTCATTAATAATATGGTCTCGAAAGAATCATATAAACTATTTATTATGTGTATTTTATATCCAAATTTCAGCTCCTGATGGATTAAAATTCCTAAAAATTTCATTGTGGGTTCCAATATATGGAGAAAATCCAAACTATTATGCCAAACATAAAATTTGTCCTGATCCCAATATTTATTATTGATTTAGACAATATCCATTCTATAAATTTGTTCACCCACAAGCCTCCCAGTGTGATGAGGTTTTGGTAGACCCATGTTTTCCACAATGAATAGGTATTCAATGCATAATTGAACAGCTTCCTCAACAATACATTGATCTGCCGTACAACCCTCTAAATGAATTCGATTTTTAACACACCCTTTTAAAACAATCTAATACTATTCAATGGGGTATATCCATATATAGTGTACATGACCACATATTTTAATCTATCTCACCAACTGAAACATCAAGTGAACCATCATATTGATGAATTTTGGTAGGAAGAACATTTCTAATTCACATAATATGACATCAATTTCTCATTCCATAGTCATAAATTTTGTAGGTTCTATTATATATCTACATATAGAATTTAATAAGAAATAGTTATTTGTTAATGTATAATGATAATTGTTGTAAAAATTCAATTTAAAGAAATAATAATGATATATTGAATCAAAACTTGTTTAACATGTGATTTCAGACCCTTTCACATTAAATCGGTCATTGAAACTGTGTCCTTAAAATTCGATGAATATATCTCTGGAACATTTATGTTATTAAATATGTTGGAAAACTGATATTTATCATTCCTATAGTGACTGTAACCCTCTAGAGGAAGAAAAATTCATTTTTCACCCTTTACTGGCACCAACTCTTCTCTTATTCCCAAGTCAACAATTTTCAAAAAATTCTTAATTACATCCTTTTTTTTCTGGTGCATTTAGCAATGTTCCTATGTCACTATCACATACATTTTTTTTCATATTCGAAACAACAAGAAAATTTTGGATGTACAGAAAATTATAGTGTGGTAATTCAAAAAAACTAATCCCTATTTTCAATCAGTTATCATGTAGATTTTTTAATATGGTTTACCAGAAGTAGTGTCCACATCATTTACATTCTCAAAAATGATAAGAACAAATTATTGGAGATGGTGTTGTATGTTTTTATCAATATACTTCAAATTATGTCATCCAAGAACTGTACATATTCCATCAGGGTATAAATATCTGATGTCCTAGAAACACAATTTTTTATAAATGTTTCTACCCAATTGACTATGCACCTTGCTCACAAACAGGACACCTTTGAGTTCTATGAATTATATATCCTATAAAAATTATAAGTAGGAATTTCATTTATCATCTCATATAACATGGATCTCAATGTGAAATCCTCATTTCACTATGAACCATATAATGTAACAACTGAATCACAAAATAATTTCAAATAATAGATCAATACATCTAAATAAATAGCAATATCATTACTGTTTGTTTTCTACTGATACAAGAATTGATAACATGGTGAATTTTTCATTTCATGCATAACCACAAATGAAAGTTATAATATTCCATCATACCTGGCAATGTACTGTGAGTGATAATTTGAAAACAAAAAGGATTCATTACATCTATAGATAATGAAAGGTGAAGGCTTCTTGTCTCATTTCCAAATTAAGGATACTCATGATCAATTTTTTCCACTAAGGATAGTTTAGTGTGTAATGCAGTTGCCCATATTTATTTTTTATATCTATCTTCCATGATAATTTCCATAAGGTTTTCAAACTTCCATATAGGTTCCAAAACATTGTAATGATAGGAAAGTACCATAAAAATTTCATTGGACCCGATTCATCATTCGTGTATCGAGATGAACCAAAATTATTGAATTATGTGATTGATTTGTGGTCCTTATGTAATAGTATAATGTCAAACTGACATGTTTATATTCTTTTAGAGATCATACCCATTGATTATAGCATTCATTTGGTATCGTATGTTTATATTAGGAGCTCATTATCTTCTATGATCATTTCATTCAATAGAGAATGTACTTTCATAAAACCGGAATCACTACATCTATTTCCTTCTTACAAATTATATAGCTTAAGTACAGTTGGCCAGGACCAGCTAGGCCATGGATCTATCCCACCTTCTCCTGCCCGGCCCGCTGTGAGCAGGCATGATTGTCTCGCCTAGACGTAGTGGCGGTCGATGTGTCTGATCTTGATCAATGCAGTAAGCTCACAGCGTGAGTACCCCACAGGTCACCATGGGGCCCACCTATTGAGGTCCTCTGGTTGAGCGACGCAACTCGATGCCACTTCCACTGAAGACCCCATCATTGGTCATTACCGGTGGCCCTTGTTCATCGCCCCGTGGTCGATGCCATGGGGACCTATACCGCTATAGAGCGCCGTCAGTGTGTGTATCCCCCCACATGTGTCCCTCGCTGGCAGGTCCTTCCGGAGGCCACTAGACTTGATCTGGTGGTCTGTTCACCAATACGTGAGCACTTTCGGTGTCCTCGATTCATCGTCGTCCCCAATATAGTTTTAAGGTAGCCTTGTCTTCGATCTAAGGTTTTAGTCCTGAATAACACAAGAATGCCCTCAATGGAGGGATCCTTCCTTGTTCCTATTTTCATGATTCCTCCACATTAAAATAAAAGGTAGATAATTATCACAAATATTATATCCCTTCGATCCCAAGATAAGCAATCCCACCCTGCGAGAACAAACAACCCATGTATCAATCTCTTATTGGGTTGATCTACATTCGATGTTTTGAAAGAAGGAACAGAGAGTCAATTTCATAAAAAAAACCCCTACCTTGAGGTTGGATCATTCATTGGTGAAGAACGCACCACTTTCATTCATCGTTCCTTAATTCGCAGTCGGTCATTGTTGTTGGCGATCCATCAAAGGATGGATAAAAATTAAGTTCCTAGTCAGGATCCATGTATCAGTGAGAGGGGAGGGGGTGAATCAGTGATATCTTTTATTTTTATATTTCTTTCGAATTGAAACAACCTTTGCCTCCTGTTAAATATTTACTTCTCTGCTGATCACACACAACCAAAGGAATGCAAGATTTACAAGGTTCACTACTCAACATGAGTATCTACGTCCTTGGTATGGTACGAAAATAATTCAGTACCACACAATCCATTAGAGAACAATCCTTTTATGTGGAATAAAATAAGCAGGATATACCCTTACACTCGTGTAGAACTCGGAAAACAATCTACAAGAACGTGTGCACCCTCTTAGAAAAAATAGGGAATTACAGTATTTCAGTGCTTCTTCAAAATTGAACAGTTGTAATCTCTGAAGTACAAATCTTCACTTTCCTACCCAGAAGTTGGTAAGAACTCCCATACGCACAACCGAATATGTGCAAAGTCCCCAAATTTTTTGCGCAGCCTTTAGGATATCTTACGCGCAATTCCAATGCCTTGCATGTAAAAATTCACTTTTGGTGTGAAAAACATTTTCACGCAACACCCCTTTTTCACGCAACCTTTTCAGTTTTCGCGCAACTTCTCCTTTTCCACGCAACTTTTTCTCTTTTCGCGTAACTGTCCTCTTTTCGTGCAGACCTCTTTCTTTTCGTGAAACTCACTTAGCGTATTATTTTACACGCATCAGAGCTCTAGATTTCTTCTAAGTGTTGAGACACACAAAATTATAGGGGTTCATATCATATTTATAGGCATTTTTGACCCCGTGCAAAAAACACTAGTCCGCGCGAAAAACCTCCTTCATGCGTGTACAAAATCTTTCACGCAACTTCATATTTCGCGCAATGCTCTAATATTTCGCGCACCTCATGCCTTGGGAAATTTTTAAGCTTCTGATCTTGAAACACCTTTTGTGCAAAAAACATATTTCCTCTATTTTGTGCATTCTGCAGATATTTCGCACAGCTTTTCATTTTGCACGCATCCCACTGATTTTTCGCGCAACCCGCTACTATTTCGTGCACCACTTTATTTTTTCACGCAGCTTGCCTAAATTTTTTCACACTCCATGCCTTTGTCTTTTTAAATGTTCTGAACTTGAATCATGCCTTGAACACACAAATATAAACCATCTTCAAACTTTTGCACAACATCCATTGCCAAAAACACATCTTCATCTCCCGATTTTCAGTCCCTAAAATTTGGCAAACACTGGGAAACACCGTCATCTTCAACTGTGCTTTTATGCCTCCCCCAGATTGTCCATTTCTTTGTTATTTCCCTCTTCACTGCTTCCCATAACCATTATTCATCTTTTATGATGAATTCCACTATCGTGATATGTATCCTTTGATAGACCAGATCTTGCATCGTCAGAATTAAAATGGAAAGTACTGAACCTTCCATATCTTCCAGCAGCAGCATTCCTTCCAATCCAAACTGTATATGACTGGCATCATCATTTCTCCCTCTTTCCATAATAAGTCTTGCATCACAAGTTCTCCTGACTTATGATATTTGAGAAATACATATCAGTAAAGCATCATCCGGTTTCAAGTTCTTCACAAAGTGAATTGATTTATCTTCTTTGACAACAAAAGATAACACTCTGCAAACCTAACTCTTCAAACTTCTTTCTCCATCCAAATTGGTCCCAAAAAAACAGAGATAGAATAATTCTTATCATTGTGGTCACTTTGTTGATCCTCACCCACCAATGTCAAATCACCATGTTCAGAGAAATTCAATTGTGCCAAAGATCCCGTATTTGATTAACCCATTAAATGGGGAGAACGTGTTTCAGTATTTCTATTAAGCTATTTCATTTATGAAATTTCATTTTTGTTATTCTACAATGAAATTCAGAATTCAAATAACAAAAACTAAAAGTTTATTTTATTTTTTCATTATGAAAATTATTTTATTAAATTTCATTAAATGTTCAAAAATTAACTTTTTCTCTCCTCTTGCACAGGGAATTTTTAAGTCCTTTCATAGGTAAAGTAATTATTCTAGATGCAACAACACCCTCATATTACTAATCTGGGCAACCGTTTAGATGTTTTCAAAATCGCTAACATTCTATATTATAAATAAACTTAAAATGAAAAGCTAAAACACTTATTCTGGGATCAGTGAGGCTCAGAATCAATTTTTATCTAAGCGCCTAGTCATGAAATAATCCCAAATAATTTTTTAAAAAAATTACATGGAATTAAGGGAGATTACATGGGGAGATAGTGGTGGGGTGACAGTGTGGTGGTGTAGAGGCGCGGATGAATTGTTTCTTGGGAAGAGTGTTGTGTAGAGACAATGAGGTTCAACTACAGCGGTAGTGTGGTTGTGTTGCAATAGTGAGGTTCGATGATAGCGGAGGAGCAGCTACAATGGGGTTTGGCACGAGTGGAGACACAGTGGTTGTCGCCTTCCATGAGATCTTGAAGTGTATGAGAGAAGTAGTCAGCTATTAGGATTCTTTTATAAAATGGGGTGACACTTTTATTAGTGACACATAAAAAGAGCTCATAAAGGTATGTTTTATCACCGTTAAAAAAGAAAGAACTTATAAACCATACCTTTATCAATGCTTTTTTAGCACTGATAATAATACACCCTTATCTAGCCTAAAACAGTGTTGATAAATAGTGTATTTATCATCGCTAGTATTATAGTGCTGATAAAGACACATTTCATCATCATTTTATAAGCACTGATAAAGGCATATCATTAATATCATTAAGAAAGTTCCCATAATGAAATAATCTTAATAATTTATTTATAAAATTATACATATAAGAATTATATATTTATTTATTTTTAATTATAAATATATATAAATATATTTCTTTATTTATATTTATATTTATAATAGATATCTTTATATAATTATATATATTTATAATAACATAAATATTATAAATATATATATTTATATTTATAATTATAAAATTAAAATAAATATTTTTATTATATTTATAATTATACATAATAAATATATAAAATTGTAATAACTATATTTATTATACTTATACTTTTGTTAATATATATAATTAATATATTTATTATAATCTGATTATTAGTTAAATATATATATTTAATTATATTTATAATTATAAATATTGCTATATATTTGTAATTATATTTATTTAATTATATATAATTATAAAATTATATGTATATCAAATATATTTTTTATAATTTTATATTTATTTAAATATATATGAATATATTTATAATGATAACTATAAATAAATATATAATATATTGTAATAAAATATTATAATAAATGTATATTTATTTATAGTTGTAGTTATAAATATATACATATATATATATTTAATATTTTATAAAATTATATGAAATATATTTATATATGATTAATTTTATTAATATATATAATTATCATAATTTTATAATTTTATAATTAATTAAATATAAATTTATTTATTTATAATTATAATTATAAATAAATATCTATATATACAAGTATATTTATTCAAATATATATATTTATAACATTACAAGAATGGTTCAAGAACTGAGTGCAGTTGGCCATAAAAATTATTCATGAAAATAAAAGTATAGAGACAATAATACGCATGGTGAAAAAATCACCACCAAATAAGAAAATCTTATAGACTGAGACAATGTCCAAAAGACCCAAAAAAATAAAAAGGGAAAATGCCCACAACAGCAAAACATATCCATACCAACCCATTACAGACCCAATCTCTCCCATGCCCCCTGAAGTGTGGGAAACATATCTCCATCTAAGGTCATCCCTTGTTAATAATTAAAAACCCGTCAATAGATGTAGCTAGGCTATGCTGGTTCATATATGAAGACTATTACCAATACCAAAGGTTGTCCCTTTCATGACAGTTTGGAAACCACCACCCCGTCCTGCATCTGCAACCCAAAGCCACCACTTCTCATGGTAAAAAAATGTCACATGTCCAGATTCAAGGTTCTCCCACATATTGATACCCAAGGAGTCAACCATCCATCCCATATCAATGTTGTAAAACTAGATCGCCAACCCCTACGACCTCCGTCGTCAAGACAACCAGCATCCATGTCCCTCCTCCAATCGCCAGCTAAACTAAGTCGCCCGATATTGTCCCCCATTGTTCCATGTCATCTCACTTGGTCATAATGGGCGAGGTAGTCTCACCACCCTCATCCCTGTGGTCAAAAATCCTCACCTGAATCACCAACCACCATGATATGTATCTAGCCACACCAACACTTCCACTCTGGACGAGATCCCAAATATGACCTACTAGATCTCTGTCACCAAACCCACCTCGTCACGTGAAGTAGAAGACCCTCTAGCCCCACCGTAATATCATAGTTGTTGCTCCATCACCATGGATAGCCAGGGATTTTTCCATATCTACCACAATATCTACACATTGTTTTTCCCAACCAAATTGGAGTACCTTCCTGACACCCCACCAACATCACAAGTGCACACCATGATCCCTAGATCAGAAAATTTTCCACTACCAATTCATCACCTCTATCCTATATCATCACTCTGGACCGTAATTTCATCGCATCATGAAACTTATTTACCAGCATCAACACCTCCAATATCAGAATCAGCCTTGTTGTGAAATCCATTGGCTACAAACATGTCAAAATGACTAACAATACCATCATCAATCTTGGTTGGGCTTCTTGAGTGATCCTTATTGATATCAAGAGAGATTGTGTCTCCATTTTTAAGAGAGGGGATCTCCATCAAAGAAACATGTTGTTACAGGTAATGAGGTATAGGTGTAGCCTCACCACCTACACACCACAAATCCCTAGTGAGGCCCAAAGTGAAAAACCATAGTCTTGTACCTATTCCCTAATGGGGTAGAGGGTCTAGAAACAATTATTAATTAGGCATCTCATGAGTTCCTTGCAAGGTCTCGAACCTAGAACCTTGGGGTCAGGGCACCACAACCAAAACTACTCCACCATGCACCCTACAGGGAAAGGTACACTTGGTTTTTTGCCCCAAGGGTTATAAATATAATAAATATATTAATAATAATTTTATAATTATTGAAATATATATATTTATTTATAATTATAAGTATAAATAAATATATTTAAAAAAATATGTATATAATAATAATTATATTCATATATATTTTTTAAAAAATAATAATAGAAATAGTTATTTAAATTTTATAATTACTTAAATATATATAGTTATAATTATAATAATCAATAATTAAATCTAAAAAGTTTTTATATTTAATTAAAATTATATATTTATAAATTTAATAAATATATTTATTATTTAAATATATTTATTTTATTTTTATAAGTTTTAATGATAACATAATAGATTAATGGTTATAACATGAATGAATTATATACCTAGTAAAATGTAGATCATAAAAAATGAGTCATCACATATATAGAAAAATATGAATAATAATAAGGGTGTCATGTATAAATGATCATTCATAATGATTACAAAACATATTTACATCAATAATACTCATGCATCAATATATTTATTAACCAAATTAATTGGAAACATATATTTATTTAAATTTATATATATTTATAATTAAAATAATAAATATATATATTTAGAAAATTTATATATTATTATAAATATATAATTATAAATATATAATTATAAATTAATATTTTTAAATATAATAAATATGTTTATTATTTAATATAATTTATTATAATCTTATAATTATTTAAATATGTCTTTAATTAGTTATAATATTATAAATAATTTTGTTAAATTTATATATATATATTTGAAATATGTGAAAATATTTATTAACTGTGAACATGGATTTTTTTAATTTATATAGATAAACATTATATTTGAATATAAATATACAAATTTTATATTTATTAAGAATTATTTTTATAAAAAAATCTTTATCGGTGAAAAAAAACAGTTATAATAAATCTACCATTTATTAGCACTTTTAGCTAGCACTAATAAAGGTCGAAACTACCATTACATTGATTTATAGTAGTGTAAGCCTATTTTTAGTGCTCATAAAAGAATGTTATTTATCAATACAAAAACAATTTTTTTAACACTGATAAAATATATATTTCATAAAAAAATATTTGGGTCAAATGAAATATTTTGAAATGATCTACACTATGGTAACCTGAGAGATCACTGATCATCATTTTTCAGGGGTCAAAAAGGCCCAGAAGACCTCCAAATATGAGTTTCTTATTGGTGTACCACCATTTATGAACATTTGATAGAATTTCTTACACATTTAAAGATGTCTTCTTATACTTTTTTAGTGGAGACTCAACCTATTCTCAAGACTCACACACATATAGATATTATGAAATAATTTTTTTATCATTTTTCACATTGTATTGTCGGTCATAATTAAATATATACACATAGATACATATTTGTATATATTTACACATAAAATTTTAATATTATAAATAAATAAATAAATAAATATGTAAACATATTTTCATATAAAATATATTTCTAAATATATAAACCATATCTAAATAAAAAACTATATATTTTTTATTTAAACTAAAAAAGTATGAATATTTATATAACTATAAAATGTGTATATAATGATTTAAAATATATAAATATACATGTTTGTGTGTTTTAGAAAAAAAATATATATAGATATTATTTTATATTTATATACATTGTAAGTGTCTACCGTGTCGGTCCCTCCCCCTCTGGTGGGGGAGGGACCTTCATCATCCTCTATGGGAGGTAAGCCCTATTTTCCCCCTTCTCCAACACTGATTTACTTCCTCCATTCCAGCAATGATTACTAGGCTTGAAGGTTCCAGATCTATACAATGGAAACCCTAATATCTTTCTTTTAATCATAAAGTTGAATGTAGGCCCATCTCTCCTCAATAATACCATGATTTCTCACTTCGTGCAGAGAAGACCTTCAGTAGAAACCTTTGATAGGTTTGTTTTTGATACCTATGATTTGCAAGACAGGTCAACTGTAGGTTTTCCTGACAACAATAATATTATGATCTTATTATCATTTGATGAATATTGGATTAAATCTTGGTCAAGTGCACAACGTAGCTGTAACAGATCTCATTTTTACCATTTCAGATGGTCTTCTGAATTCCATCTAAATCGGGACTCATCCTCCGTAGAGATTTGAGTGAGCTTCCCTAACCTCCCCTTACAATTCCAAAACCCTGCAATCATTTTTATTCTTTGGAATCTCCTTGGAAAACATATGCTATGATAGCCGTAAGAAAGTTGTGTCATCTGATTAACCCCCCATGTCATTGTGGAAGATGAAGTATTAATATTAACCTTGATTTTTTTGGATCACAATAGGTAAAGAATTTTGTTGATGATAACAAATAGTTTTTGAATCATCTATCAACATCTTCTATGCATGTAAACAGATGGAGAATTCATTTTAAAAGTGTAGGTGTAGGTCAAGAAAACATGATAATAAGAATGATGTTAGCATTAGAAAGGACCCTATGGCATGTATCACAGATGGTTGCAAGCGGCAAGTGAGTGAGGATAATGTAGAAAAGGATCTCCAAAGTGAACCATGAGATGTAAATCCCTTGGTGTTTAATGTTTTACATTGGTTGAGAATGGATATGAACTACCCCTCATAGTATGTAGATGTTAGTTTAGAGAATATGACTCCAGAAGAAGAGGTTTCTGGAGTTGTGGTCCAGCCTGAGCACCCTCATAGTAGAGAGAACAATACTTTTTCAGAGTCTCAAAAAGTGGACAGTCCCAAGGCCATTGGTACATCATATTCTACTATGGTGTGCTATAGTGGTTCCAATAACAAAAGTCAGGAAGAAGCTACTTCAGAACCAATAGAGGACAATATTATAGAATGAAATGTTTTTTTGTCATGCTCTTGGGGGTGAGGTCTCCTTCAGGCAAAGCCTCAAAATGGAGGTGGAAGGTATCACACTAGGAAACAACATTGATCTCTTGGATAAGGAAGGTCAGGTGATGGAGATTGAGGATGTTGAAACCTCAATGGCTGGGCAGATGGAGGTTAGTGAAGATTTCATTATCATGTCTTTGCGTTATTCAGAGAATGAACAAGGTGGTAGGATCCCTTTTCTAGTGAGGAGTAAGAGCTAGAGGGGTTTCAGTATTGAAGGAAGGATTATTCTTTTTTGCTTATCTGAATGGAGACCCATTTAAAGAAGAAGATGAAATCTAAGAATACAGACAACTAACAGTAGAGGAAGTTAGGTGATGTGCTTTATCCTTTATTGTATCTCTATATGAGCTCGGATGAAATTTTAGTGGATAAGATTCTTAAAATTAATTTTATTGATTAAAAATCTTATAGAATGATGGTACAGGGTCTGAGAGTGGTCCCCATTGAGAAGTAGTGTTCTTGGATTCGCAAGAAGAACGTGATATTAGTAAGGGGTGTCAAAAATGGGAAGATCATTTTAGAAGAATATATCCAGTCCATGGACAAGTTAGTGCTTTGATTTGAAGATCTTTTAATTCATGACTTAGAAACCCAGGTAAGTAATATTTCTTGGAAATTGATTCGGGAGGTTAAATATGGGAGGATTAAATTCCCTTTTAATGAATATGTGTTCTCTTTTAGTTCTTGAACCACGGTTTCTCACTTTTTTCAAATATAAATTGTAATATATAATACATTTAAATAAATATATATATATGTGTTTAATTATATTTATATGAAAACGTATATTTATATAACATATATATGTATGTATTTATGTATTTATAAACACACACACACAAAATATATAATATACATATATTTCAAAATAATTATCTAAATATAAGTATATGGATAAAAAATATAACAAAATATATATAGATAAATTAATATTTTAGAAAATAGAAAACAAAGCATTATATAATAGTGGTAAATGCACAAATCTAGGATGGGGAGGTATCGAGTTCCAAACTAGGTGAAGACAGGGGTGTGAAGGGTTATTCCACTGGTGTTTTAGATCTAATAAAAGTGTAGGGGCCTCCTCTAGAATTGATAATCTTAATCTAGGGATAATAAAAGGTTACGGGGAGGGACTATAGATTTCTAATAAAATGGGGGGGGTCTCACCTTCGAATTTAATGAATTATTTTTTTTAATTTTATTAGCACTAAAAGAAATCACTAACAAAAGTCACATTTTATCAGTGATTTTTTTTCATTAATAAAAAATACCCTTTTATAAGTGATGATAAATGGGACCCAATTTTATGGGATCTTATATTAATAGTGTATTTTTACTACTTATAAAAGGTATTTTTAATGATTTTAAAATCGATATACATAGTAGTTTTATCAACAATCTATTCCTTAATTTTTATTATTTTTTCAATAAGAATATTAAGAACCATTTCAGGAAAAAGCAACAAAAAAATCCCTTCACTTGGATCATTGAATGATCACCCAAAATTATCTTTGTCCTTATTCAGACTAGAGTTTTGGTTGTGTGCTCATGGTGTATCAATAGAGATCAAATCATTCAATTTACTAAAACTAATTTTTGATTTACCATCACATGGACATTTTAAAGATAATTCAATGTTATGTGTATCCTTTTCGTGAGTATAGGCCTATTTTTTTGTGACAATATCAAACCCTAAGATTCCCCCAGTTGATTCGTTTTCACCTTTCTACATAGCTTGTTTCACATTCATTTTTTCATCTCAAATGACATGAAAACCTCCCAAAATGTTCCCTATATTTAACATAATCCTCTTTATTTTTCTCAAAAAATGATTCTAGATTACTTTATGTATTCAAAATTCCAATAAAAGTGAAGAAATTGGATGTTGAGTTATTGTCTTACTCCTTTCCATCAACCATATCTGCATAACATCCATATAAAACCACTTTATCATAAAAATATTTTCATTTATTGATATCATGGGATGTTCTCTTAGTCTAGTGGTTATCTTAAACATCCACATACTTTTGAATGGAGGTAGGATTTCTATTTATTTAAAAAAAATCAATCCCGATATGTGAAGTAATTACTCTTAAATAATAATAAAAATTCTTCTATTGCATTATCAAGTACTTTATAATCTAAATATATGAATAAGTATCCACCGTGCCAAGGGTTTTTCTCTTTACTAAAATGTTCAAGCACATAGAGGGATAGAACTCAAGGAACTCAATATCCCCTATGACATTTCCCAATTCAGTTTTTAAACATCATGGTTCTATAGATTTGGATCCTCATCATCTAATCAATCTAAATAGTCCACCTAACAATAGGAGTTCATGAACTTACTAACTCACCTACCCTCCTAAGCACATGACTTGAAGGATGCCTTTTTATAATTTGTTTTTCATATGCTTCGAACACTGTCAATGGTTGATCCCACATTTCTCTCCCCATCATTTATGTTGCGGCCATGGAACTTGTGTTTCTATTACAATTAAAAGTTTTTCCTCACTCATTACTTGTCCCCTTATAACCATCCATGTATTGAAATTCACAATTAATATCCCCTTAATTTCAATTTTCATTGGTAGGAATACCATCAACTTGTGGATCATTGTCTTCTACACACACGTATGTTGACTAAATAATACAACACCTATTGGGACATCCCCATGGTTTTCAATTTTCCCTTATTGTGTTCTCCCCTACAAAAAATGGGAACACTACACCTCTCATTGTTTCTCTCATCGATCAGGGATCACATGGGCTTATGAGTTGGATAAGAATTTCCCAAGGCATGTTTGAGATGTTTATGTGCTCCTTAAACAGAACATCACACCTATGGTCTAAACCATACAACCTTAAAATAAGAGTCCATGTCAAAATATTATGACCTTAATCTGCATGTGATTTTTCTTAGATTTTTTCCATGGGACACCAGGTCTCCTAGGCCCTCTTCATTCATGTTGGGTTACCCCTCTTCCATTCCACACACACTCCATTGATATACCCCCATGGTCCATGAATTATGACATTAAACAATTTTTAAAACCAAGGTCCAGTGTTATGACCTTAAACTATTTGAAACCCCATTTTCTATTCATTACGACATTAAACTATTTTCGACGTATTCCTCTCACCAAAATGAATTTCAACTATCAAAGGTATGAGGAAAATATTTCTGTTAGGTTGACAACCCATAGGGTAGATCTAATAAGAAGTCTCAATCGTTCCCTCCAAGTCACTCTAATTACATCGGAAAAAATTTAGGTGTAAATAAAAAAAGAGGGTACTAGTTTTAGCTCCATGTGCCTCAAAAGCTCTTCAATGAGCTTCCAAACACTATTTTTCCTTTTTAGGAATTTCACTAAAATTAATGTGTAGAATTTATTTGTGTCAATTAACTTATCTGGGTCATAATATATTAAAATGTTCTTAAAACTTCCTTAGCATATGACGTTAAACTTATGAAACATTTTCATCACCGTATGCCACAAAAAAGTTTATTTAACATCCTTACTAAAAGAGATTTTACTTTTTTCCATGTATCCTAATTTAATGATGTGAATATATGAAGAATCTCATGCCCTTTCATAGAATTAATTTCCCCAATTATGTGTTTGTCACCCACCACACTATTCATGTTCCTTATCCCTCGCCTGATATATAAGACAAAATTCCTCATGGAAGATGAATCTAACATTTATTCTAACAAAAATTCCTACTTAATTTTCTCAATGCCATAATTGTGTATTCATGAGTGTTGAGATCCATTAAATCATCTGATCAATTCATCCCCATGATTCTCTTACTTCTGTACTTGGATCCCCATAATCTTTTTTGTTTAAATGAACCCATAACAAAAATGTTGTCAGACCACACTGCCTCATCTAACATCATGGGAACATTCTCTAAAATGATTCCAAATTTTTTTATAGGACTTCTGTTTTTAACATAGTAATTGAACGATTATCATTTGTTTTTCCTCATACTTAAAAAATGACACTGAAATATATGTTTTGAACATAGTCACTAGTTATCCCCTATCACCATATCATCGACCTTATATTAAAAATCTTATTTTTCCCAATTCACACTCTTCATCACAGCCCATTTTGTTCAGGTAGAGTTAAATTCCCATGGTGCTACACTAATTATACACTAACACACATTGAAAAAGAAAATTGATTATGTAGAGAGTGACATTCCCGAACCAATTTTTTCTTGGTCCAGACATTCCATGTGTTCAATAAACCCTATGGATTTCAATTTTTAAACCTCTATATAAAATTCTCGTATAAAAGATAAATCATTATTTTATCTATTATTTCCCACATTGAACTTGACTCACTTTTCCTTAGATATTTATTGTTGGTTTTTCTATTAATATAAGCATACATGTAGCAAGAAAAAAACTCAATCAAATAGATAGGGAATTCTAAGTAGAAAATAATAAAATGTTTATGAGAATCACCAACACATTGGGTCCCCTCCTTTATTTGAATAAAATAGGTGCGCTCTAGAGATTTTCCTCATCAAATTAGTTCTCTAGCTAGACCAGCCATTATCGAGTGGACTCCAAAACATATTGTAGCCTAGAAATATTTTTTCCCTTCACCTTGACCAATATGTGAACCTTTTCAACTATAATTCATTATCGACACATCTCATCTTGCAATTCATCCTGTATTGATGTGAATTTTTTCATTGTATCCTCAACCACATCCGATATGGCACTTAGTTGGATAATAATCTCCACTTTAGTGTGGGACATGGTTTCACACCCACATGATTTCTATTTCATCCATGAAGGTTCATGGTCAATTTCCTGGGGTTTCTTGGTGCCATGAAAATTTTCCATGTGCAAGGAAACATCAAATTCATGACTTTCCATGCACAGTTTCTCGAAAAGTTATTAGAATGAAAATAAAGGGATAGAACAAGTTCTCATCCCTATGGTGCCTAGGTTTACCATCTAGTGATAGAGGGATCCCATTCAGATAAATCGCTTCGAATCTGTAGTATGGATGATGGGGTTTCTTATGAATCTCCATGCCATGTGTCAGGAAATGTGATAGGCCTCAGCAACCTCAGTATTAGAATGATCTATTTCTTCAGGTGGTTCTGGATTATATGTAACTCCCCAAACCTAAAATCCCATAGTTGGTGCATTATTTTAATACCTTGGCATGATCACAAGGGATCAAATCCCAAAATATCGATCAGTTTAATAGACTTATAAGTACTAGATACATAGATAAGATTTTCATTACATTATAAAATGAAAAATAGCAACAAAAACATTGTCTCCATTAACCACATTTATATCCCTTAGACTATCCCTAGAAGTCAATCATAATATACTTCTTCACATCCTGGGAATAACGAAACAGAGGAAAGGGGTGAGCTCAGATGACCAGTAAGGATAACAATATAGCGAAAACTTTAATAAATAAGCATAAACATTTAAGGAAATGTATAATACTAAAACATAAGCATTTTAAAATTAAACTTCCAAATAATAATGAAAATATAAATCAAATAATACCATTTACTTATTCACATAGATATTCTACTAGTCTAATAATCACATGCAATATCAATAGCCAATTTCATAATGATGGAATGAAAAATGAATGTCTTCATAACCACGTATTCAAAGCCTTGTTCCAAGACACTATTTTATCTCATGAGACCTACTGATGCATCAAGGAGCTATATTGGGCTTCATCCGTCATATACTAAGTCCAATGCATTCCTCATATGAAAAGGTTTAAGCAAAACATAAACATTCGTATTAAAACTAGAATACAAAATGTCAATACATTATCCATAAACCATGAATGGTATAAAAATAACACATCCATATTCAAACATATAAAAAATCTTCAATGAAATATGGAATATTTGTATCATAATAAATCAACCTCGATCAAGAATAATATCCCATAAAGGATGTTGACATAGTTGAAAATGATCAGTAAAAATATTTGAGGGAAATATCCATTTTTCAAGAAATCATTTAGAAGTCTCATAATTTATAAAGGAAGTCATTTAAAAGATAGTTTTTAATAAAAGTGTCCCATAAAACTTTGAAACTTTGTAATGGAATTAACATTTTTAAACATTCATGTCTATATAAATAAATCCTTAAAATATTTTTGAAAACATGGACATTAATTAAAAAGATTTAGAAAAATAAATATTTAAAACATTTAAAATGTTGATATAGTTAAATATTCCCTTCTATAAAACCTTAAAAGATTCATTTTTAAAACATTATTTTGAAATATGGACAATGGTGATAAATATGTCCTAGTAAATACTTACTCATAAACAATCTCAGATAATAATGAGATTGAGGAATTAACCCTTTCCTTGTACTTTTCCTTGATCTAGGGTAAGTTATCCTACTGTATAATGGTTAAATAATTTTTATTAAATTATCAAATAACCACATACATAAATATGATATCATATATGATCATCTAATATTGCTTTGTAAATAATATTTTAGTAGTATCATTGTTTCGGGTGTCAAATGATACTTTTTCCTTTATATGCTTGGTTACGTAAGCCATGTTTGTTATGGATAAGATGTATTTGATTCATATCCAGAATGATCATAAGTTCTTAAACATTATTTTTAATCATTAAATGAAAATTATTCTTGAATGATTATGATGGGGAATGAATCTCATCGCGTTTGTGGAGATGGTAATCCGTACGTACGCACGACCGACAATATCATTATATTAATGGTGAAATCATATTTAATTGGATGGTATATCATATATAAATTGTCATTAAAATGTTATATTTATTATTGACATTAGTAATAATCATTATAATACCTTCCGAATAATGAAGTGTTGGAATAACAAACTACACCACAGCGTGAAGACGGTAAGATGTACATATGCACGTAGGGTGACTTTATCATTTCTAGGATGTATAGAATAACAAATATGGTTGTACCATATTTATAATAACATCACAGTATGTAGGAGGTAATGGAGTTATTATTTTGGTATGGAAACAACTGTAAAGACCCGTAAATTCCAAGGAAATTTTTTTTCTTAATTTTCTTTGGAATTTTACAAGAACGCGGTTTCTGACGGCGCCTAATTACAAGGCCCGGTGTGCCCGGAATCAATTTCCGAAGATTGTCTCGGGTACGTTCAGTGAACGGACGAGCGGGTCTTTCTAACTATTGAACCGGTGCTCGGAATCGAATTTTGAGGGCACCGATGGAATCGCCGCGCCAGTAATTACTTAGAAACGCCTCTTCTAGTGTTGCATTTTCTCGGGTGTGGTTTTTAATTTTTTGGGCTTAAAGTTAAGAAATAAAATAAATTGTACGACAAACTTTATTTTTATTTCACTTAAAGCCGCTTAAATACCACTTAAAAGCTGCTTAAGCTGGGTTGAAGCGGATAGGGTGCAATTCAAAATATCATACCCACTTGGTAGGATATTTGTGAGGTTGGGCCCGCACGAGCCCCACCGTTTCTTTTCTTCTTAAGTAACGCACCCGTACCCCCCCCTATTAAAAGAAGTCAACTGTGCGTTTTTCTGGTTAAGAAATGCCCCAATTTAATTGGGTAGTTAAGTTTTACAATTAATTCTTCGAATTAATTGTTCGTTTCTTATCTTTGGTTTTTCAAATCCTTAAGTTGATAATAAAATAAGTAGAGGACTTATTTTATTTTTGTTGAGGGGTTTGTGTTGTGTAAAAACCTTTGGGAGAGCAGAGGGAGAATTTTTCGTTCTTCGAAGAAGAATGCGAAGAACGCGAAAAACGCTCCGACCTCCGACGAAGAACGCCAAACCCCCGGAGATCGACGACGTAACGCCAACGTCCCCCTTCGAAGTCGTCATCCTCGCGACGCCATACCGCGACGAACCTCGAACGACGACGCCTCCTTCTGATCGGCTTATACCCAAGGTAGGGGTTTGTATTCAAACATTTATATTTGTTCGTGAATACCAACTTGATGATGATCGTTGATTAAAACCTATTGTTATCGAATAACGCGAGGGGGTTGGACCGCACAAACACAGCCGACCCTCCTCCTAATTTTCGTGTTGGTTTCTTACGGTTGGTACGAGAAAGCGTGGTGCCCTCGCACCATAGGGTTTCATGAATAAGATATGCGTGGCGCCGTCGCGCCACTCCGTGAAAGGAAGAACAAGCATGTGATGCCGTCGCGCCGCGTCGAAGAAACCCGAAGATATTCGTGGACGGAGTCGGGCCACGACGAAGGGGCGCGGCGTCATCATGCCGTGCCAGAGAACTGCGAAGACGGCACGTTTCGTTTTGACGTGTGGATTGATGGGCAATGACAAACGAAGCTGCAAGGTCGTTTTGAGAGCCTCGCAGTGAAGATCGGGTCCCGGGAGGACCACTGGAGAAGACCGCACAGAAAACGGACCACCGGAGCGTGTCCGGTGGCCCGCCGAAACTCCCACCGGTGCGCCACGTCGGCGCGGCGGCGGCCGGCAGCGGCCGACCGCCGGCAAACCCGCCGCGGCATCAGCCGCGGCGGCGACGTGGTTTCGCGGCCGCGCGGAACCGGTGGAGGGACGCGGCCCAGCCGCCGCGTCTGGTTGACTCGGGGCGGCCCCACGAGGGGCCGCGCTTCTCATCCGCAGGGGCAGCACGCCCCCCGCCCTCGGCTCGGCCGTAGCCGCCGAGCCGACCCGCCGGTTCGGCCGGGTCGCGCCCTGGCTGGGCCGGGCCGCGCCAGCCGGGCCGGTCCAGCCGGGTCGGACCCGGGTCGGGCCGACCCAGGGGGGTTGGGCCGGGTCGACCTGGGCCCAGACCCCTGTATTCCGGACCGTTTTCGGTCAAATGCCCGTACCTTGAGCTACGGGCCTCCGAACTACGCGCCGTCAGAGGCAACGCGATCCTTGGATCGAGGCAGTCGTTTTGGTATATCACACTCAAGGTTTCGTATTACTTTGGGTTCGGCCGCGTTGGTTCGGATACGAAACCAACCGGGCCCTCGGAGCGGAAACGCATATATCTTAAGCTCCGGAAGTCCGATTGACGTACCGTCGACTTTTATGGATTCCTCTAAGTGAGACGGATCTTTTGGCTTGCTCCGCTCAAGGTTTGAATGTCTTCGATGTGTGGTCGGGTTGGTTCGCTCATGAAACCAACCGGGCCCCTGGAACGAAAAAAGCCAATAACTCACAGATCGGGCGCCCGATTGGCGCGCCGTCTGTCTCGTTGCGTTCCTGTTGACGATACGGAACTTTTGGCATCCTCCACCCGAGTTTCGGATGTAGTTGGATAGTGGCTGGGTTGGATCGCACCCGAAATCCAACTGGGCCCCTGGAACGGAAAACCTGATATCCTTCAGACAGGACGTCCGTTTGACGAACCATCAGCGGCGTTGTTGATCTCGTTGAGAAATGGTCCCTATGAGTATACCCTATGGGAGTTCGGGGTAGAGTTGTGATACGGCCAAGTTGGTTCGCTTACGAAACCAACCGGGCCCCTAGGACGAAAAGGCTAATAACTCATAGATCGGGCGTCCGTTTGACGCGCCATCTGTTGCGTTGCGACCCCTATGACGAGGCGGTCCTTTGAGATACTTCTTCGTGGGACTTTGAGATACTTGGAGTATCGACTTGTAGCTCGTGGAGCAGACCATCCCAGAGACGAGCGTACGGAGTATGGAGACCGTGTAGCCGGTAGAGACCTGAAGACTTCTTGTCCGATTCGATTCGGAGTGACTTACGTAGCCCAGTGGGGAGCACTACTTTGTGAGGTGGCAGACCCACAGCGGAGGAAAAATACTATGTGAGGTGGCAGACCCGTGGTACTCGACAGGAGGAGTACCTATGTAGGCTATGAGGGGGGAGCACTACTGTGTTTGGGTGGCAGACCCCGGCGGGAAGCACTACTGTGTGAGGTGGAAGGCCCGCGGTACTCGACAGGAGGAGTACCTCAGCAGTCTTTGGTTATTGAGCAGTACCTCGGAGTCGTGACAGGACTGCTGTACACTCCAGAGATGGAGCTCTTCCACAGTTACAGTTTCGATGATGAAAATTCTGGTTGAGATGAGACTTTTGACCTTTGTTTTTACCTCATGATTGAGATGGGTCACTTGATAATTTAGGTATATGTATCGGCATATACCTGGGTAGTGGTTATCCGTTGATTTCACAATCCTTGTGTTTCCTCATGATTGAGATGGGTTACTTGATAACTTAGGTATATGTATGGGCATACATCTAAGTAGAGGTTATCTGTTGATATCTTCTTTGTGGTTGACCATGTTGGTTTTAGTGAGACCTTGAGGGTCTTGGGGTCCCTACTAAGTATCGTTATACTCACCCCTGCACGGGCTATGACCGCACCTCATTGTGTTGGTTGCAGACGACGGGCAGTGCTGTCGGAGGCCGAGTGTTCGAGGACTGGTCAGTACCCAAAGGTGGACTACACGACTAGTCAGTACCCGGAGGTGGACTACACGACGTGACGACTCATAGAGGAGGATGACAGACGAGAGCGTGAGGAGACTATCTGCACCTACCCTTCAGGTAGGATCCGTGGTGGACGACCAGGAGCTGCGCTATCTGTACCTACCCTTCAGGTAGGATCCGAGGAGGACGACCCAGGAACTGCTTCCTTCTTCCAGCTGTTTGTCCTTTTGCTATTGTACATTGTTCAGTTTTAGTTGTACTTTCTTTTGGGTTTGTATTCTGGCCCATTTACTTTTCATCTTTTCTTTTGTACTTAGTGTTTTGCTTTCGCTTGTACTCTGTGGTGCTTGTTTTCTTTTATAAAGGAAATGCCTTCCAAGTTATCGAGATTTTACGCCTTTGGTGCTAGTCTCCAACCCATGGCCTATGGAAGGCGGGCTTGGGGTAGTCACGGCACGGTCCCCGAGGACGGGTCGTGACAACAACAAATAAATAGGATGTGTAAAAAGAAAAGAACTTGAAAGAGGGTGGTGAAATTATTACATCTTCTTCGGGTGTTTCCTTTTGAGTTGATCAAAAGGGCTCCTTAAGATGGATTTTAGATCAAATTAAGGACTCTAGGTTTATGTGAGGGGATTTTTGAGGATATTTGGGCATGGGTTGGCCGATCAAAATGGCATTGGAGGAGTGATTTGGAGAGAATTGTATGTTCTCTTTTATTAGAGGGGTGAGGGTCACTTAAAATAAGATTAAAATATTAATTTATTATACAATAATTTTCGGTTTATAATGGATCCAAATAAATTTATTTATAACCTCAGGTGGTTATGGGTAGAAAACCTATCATCCAATAGGTTTTAGACATGTTTAGGTTACAATTGTAACCTTATCTTTTAGATTTAACTCTAAGTTAAATAGTTTAACTTTTACTATGTATTCTTGTATTCTTACACAATTTGGTTAATAAAATTACTATAAACCTCCAAGAGAACATATGGTGATTCATTAATGACATATATAATATTATTTAATCCCTTTTTCCAAACTTTAAATTTTTTTAGGAATATTATATCAACCAATAATATAGTATTTTTTAAAAACTAATTTAGGTCAATTTTGACACTATTTAGTATTCTATTTTTTTGAAAGTCATAACTACCTTATCACTTCGAAAAAAAATTATCTAATCAACCCTAACATGTCATATTACCCTGGAAAATTATTGGGATATGTATAATTTCTAAAATTATATTTATTTGGATATTTATAACATCAATTATTTTAATATTTCTTTAAGAAGTAAATTATTACATCATCATTTTTTCATGAATAAGTTTAATTATATAATCTCTAAAAATTATAAATAAAATACCATTAAGTAGAAAATAATATTATCTTTATAATGTATATTTATAGTGGAATTTATCTTATGTATAACCCTATATTAAATTTTTTTAGTTAATAAACTTTGAATTTAACACTTTTAACTCATCTTTAAATAAAATAATAATAAATGTCTTAATCTAATTCAAGTGGACCTAAAGAGTCGTATTTTATTCCTAAAGTTATTTTGGGTTTAATTACCCTTATCCAACAGAATTAGGAAATGTGTTGGGGTAATTTTAATATCATTTTTACCCTTAATTATCCTATTTACTTTTAATCGTGGTAAATAAAAGTCAAAAGTTACTATTCACTATAAATTAGTTTCACCTTATTGAACCACATTTTACTTACGGATATTAACTGTGTCTCACTGATATTTTAAATTCAACTCACAGAAGCGGTAAAATTATGTTTTATACAAATTGAAAAATGCTCCTAGGAGGTGGGTATAAGACAGTAAAAAATTCAATAAAAATTTATACATATAATTTTATTATAAAATTACCCCAATGAATTAAATTTAACTTATATAAGTATTATATATCTATTTTGAATTAAAATAAATTTAAATAAAATTAATAATTATTTAAATAAAAAGTCTGTTTTAAATAATAACAGAGTGTTTTTCACTATTGATCAAAAATTGAATGTTTTCAAAAAAAATACCAAAAATTTACCCTAAGATAATTTTGATATTCCAAATTAAAAAATGAATTCTATTTTAAAATTTTAAAAAAATAGGGGTTGCGTTAATTAATTTAAGATTAATTCTCATTGTCAAAACCAAAAGTTGGTTTTTAAAAAAGTAAAAACTATCAAAAGACTAACATATGTTTATGTCACATTTATATGTGAAATTACTTATAATGAACTAAATTGTATTAAATAATAAAAATATAATCTAATTATACTTCCAAACAATTAAAATTCTCAATTTAACACTATATATTATTTCAATTAAAAAAAAAATTTCTGTTAAAATTTAGTATTTTTCACTGTTCATCAAAATATGAAAGTTATCAGAAAAGTTCCAAAAATTTATCCAAACTAAATTTTTATGTCCCGATTCTAAATAATAATTTAATTTCATTAAATCAATTATATAAAAGTGTCAAATATTATTTTTTTAAAAGGATTCTCCATTAAAGAGGCGATATAATTGCATATTTTGAAAAATACTTCTTTTATCTGAAAAATTGAATTTGTCCTTATTTTATGTCTAAGAAACACAAAATATGAATTCAAAAATTATATGGAGTATATAAAATTCAAAATTCAGTTAATACTATTCATAACTGCTATTTGAACGACTAGTTTAGTAAGTAATGGTGCGCTCGAACTCGGTGTTTTGTGTAGCGCATGTTATTGAATTTCTTTGAAGAGATAATGTACTATGAAACCATGGGGTGTTATATGATACACCAAAAATATGTGATAACATTAAAAGTAGGTTCTTCTTCAGGGATCCTCACATATGGATTATGCTCCAAGTTGATAGGAGACCTATTATTGTCTGATTCTTCCTCAGTGGTGATATCTTCACCAACTTCATGTTATGGATCCCCCACAGTCGCATTTGTGACTATAGTGGGCTACCCTCATGGGATTAACACTATATATCCCTGAATATTAAACTACCCAGTAGTTATATTAGTTGTAGGGAGAGGTACCTCAGCTTCCTCAGTTGAATTGGTTTGTTGGGTGCAAACTCTCTCAATTTGTGTTTTAAAGGAATGAATGTCCACCAGTTTGACCTGTGATAGTAAGAATGAGAAACATGATTTGTGTATGTTAAAATAACTTTTTAAAGGTTAGATCATGGATGAAATCTATCCTTGGGGACTCGAAGGCGAATTCCACCATTGGTGACCCATTAACACTAGATGCCACCTCAATAGATGGAACTAAACTACTTAGTAATTAAACTCATGAATTTTCATCAAACATACATGCATGTTAGTGCAATATGATTAGACAAACTAATGATTGATTGAAAATTTTTTGATACTATTGAAAAATGAGAGTTAATCTCACCTTAAGGTGTGGGGATTTTAATAAAGGGTCGCCTAGGTTGATTTTCATTACTAGGGGTAGGAACTTCTATCAGAATGTTAGGGATTGGTACCCCATAGATGACTAGGATGGCCAGATATTTAGAAACCTTCCATTCAAATCCATATTTAGGTACCATTCCCCCCAAAACTGTTAGAGAAGACACTGAAGTGGGCTCCTAGGACATTGAGAAGGTACTCTTGTCCCCCTCGATACAGGCCTCTTCGGCATCCCTACAATAAACATACTTTTCTTACATTATTATTTCATCATTTTAGGAAAAAAAATTAATATTGCTAAAAAACCAAGAAACAATGGATTTGTGTCTTTGGAAAATCAAGACTTTAAAAAAAATTACATAACAAAAAATATTTTTTTTAATTTCTTCTTCTCTAGCTTCTTAGTGGTCCACATTTACTACTTAGTATAAGTAGTCAACCAAGTATATACATCAAACAAATGGGTGATCTATAAGCCCATTAAGAGTATATATATGTACATGAATCAATATAAAAGGGTTGAGGATACTCATCATAATCAAAAGATAATCATGTGATCATCCTCATAATTATGAGATTAAGAATTAGATCAATGCATGAAATACGGAAATACATAAAACTGAAATGTCATGTCATAGGGTTCAATACCACATATAGTTTTAAACAAAGCTAGCATGATTTTCACGTATAAGATATCTTCATAATCATAACATCGTATTCACTATGAAAAAATATACCATAATTTTCGTGCATATTTTATATTGTCTCCAAAGATACATAACATTACTTAATTCATTGTAGTGCTAGATAATTCTGGATACACCCCTCACATCATAATATTTTTATAATCACGCATGCCACATAGAACGTATAAAAATCATAGAAATAAAATAACTGATATAAAGGAATTAGTTTAATTTCATAAATTATAAATTACATAACAAAAAAATAGGTTCCAAAAATATAATAGAATAATGGAATATGAATTATTAATCTTAAGTGAAAATGAAACAATCTAAAGAGAAATAAACGTGTTTTTTTAGAAAGAATAATTATTTTAGAAAACATGGTATTTTTTTTAAAAACTAAATTAGAAACATGTTTATCCCCTAAAGAAAATTTTATAACAATGAAATTGTATTTGAGATGTAATAAATTCACATCCACACTGAAATTTGGAACAAAAGAGGAATAACCCAAAGGATAGAAATTTGGTTCGAAAATATCCTTACCTTATGTATGATTGTTATCTTCGCATTAATATCCAAGATAATCAAATTTGATTCATTAATTAATAATTATAGAACCTATTATACATTTATTTTATTTATTATAATTTTATAAAGTTCTTTTATTGTCATTTTAATGATTTATAGAGTTCAATATAATCATTTGGGATGGTTTGTTTTCTTAGTTTTCATTATCAGTTCACTTGTATACACGTATGGAAGTACATATAAAATGAAGATAATTCACAATAATTGAGATTATATATTATTAATGAAATTATATAATATTAGATTATCATATATATCATTTGTATATATGATATTGGGATGAATCATTAGATAAATAGTTAATGAAAATGATTTAATTTATTATTTTGGATTTTACTATCATTATGAGCTTATGTCATCATGTTTATTTTTATAGGATCTAGAACATTATTTAAATTATTATATTTATAATATAATATCATTTATCCGTAAGAATGATTTTATTACCATACTTGTAGGTCATAGTGAAAAATGAAAACACATTATCTCTGGTGGTGGTAAATAGACATACCATAGATGATATTTTCATTATTTGAATAAAAGAAAAATGAAATAGATAAATAGATGAATTATTACCTTAAAATAATATCCTTAAAGTATATAAAAGATATTGGAGTTATCATACCACATGGATAAGTACAATTGATGATAGGATAAAAAGAGAAATGATATTAAAAAGAAATTAAAATAAAAAGAAAGAATATTTTAGCTCTTGATATTCTCCTCATTGAGAAACTCCTTAGGGAAAAGGTTTTGATGTTTTGATAATACCAAGGGATTTGAGATGTGGTATAGTGTAATGTTAATATTATTGGGTAGAGATTTTATAATCTACATGGTTTGGAATTTGTGAGGATAAGAGGTGGTGAGGGCTGGTATTTAAACGGCAGTATAGGGGTGTTTTCTTATTATTTTATTCCATAGTATATTATTTTGGCTTAAGAATGTGATTAGTTTGATCCTTATAAATATATATATTAAAATAGTGAAGGATTTTCTGATATTTTTGGATTGAATCAGCCTTACATCATCAATGAATCAAAAATTGATCTAGTTATCTTTTATTGTAAATTATCGTATTTAACTATTGACAAAAAAATAATGTATTTGATAAAAATACAAAAAAAATAACCGAACCAATTTTTCATAATGAAGAAGTATAAAATGAATTCCATTTTATGAAAATAATTTTATAAATATAACCAATTTAATTTTTAATTAAAACCATCATTTATTAGACAAATATTGATTTTATAATTATAACTGCTTTAATGACACTTTGAAAAATCACATAAGGTCTCATAAAATTATCATAAAATAATAAGGAAAAAATATTATTATTTTAAAATAATTTTATTCAAATAAATTTACTTTTAAATCATTATATTAATTATACAATTGAGAATAAACATTTATGTTCTATAAAACTACCAACACATAACTATTTATTTTAAAAACATTTATTTAATTATACTATGATATAATTTTATTATTTTATTATTTATTAGATCCTTAAATTTTATTTATAAATTAATAGATGAGATTACTATTCTATCAGCCAAATTACTATTCCTAAAAGTCACGTTACTTTTACAAATGTCAAGTTACTATTCCATCGGTATAAGTTCCTTAATTTCACGAAATACTACTTATTTTATTCAATATTCATTAAAAAGATTTTATAGTGTTCTCAAGGATATTTTATGTGGTTTACAGTATATTAAATAGTTATAATAAGGGAATTCACATTTATAAAATTATTTTTCATTACAGTCTTCCCCCCTTATGAAATTTCACCCCATAAATTTCATTGTACAATATAGATTTAAAATATATTAGGTTACTTATCCTTAATCACGTCCTCTAGTTTCCATATTACTTATTTTTTACTTTTCCATAGTACATTGATCAAGTGAGTAGTCTTGTTACAAATAACTTTATCTCTACGGTCCAATATATTCACTAGCATCTCCTCATAAGAGAGATCATTTTCCAACCATTCCACCACAGAGTTCAGTACATGTGAGGGATCTGGTATGTACTTCTTTAAAAGGGGTATCTGAAATACATCATATACCTAACACATAGTTGGTGGAAGTTCTGGTCAATAGGCCACAACTCTAACATGATTATGAATCTCAAAGGGGACTATGTACCTGGTAATTAGATTTCAATTCTTCCCAAATCTCTTGATAGTAATACATAGAGATATGCAACGGAATAACATGTCTCCATCCCCAAAATACAAGTCTCATAAATGAATGTGTTCATAGCTCTTCGGTCGACATTGGGCTTCCATGATGTGTTGTTATATTGTATTCACCTTTTCCACCATTTCTTCGACCATTTCAGGTTCTAGTAGTTTATGTTCATTGACATCATCCAAACATACCTTCATTATGAATCTTTTCCCATAAAGGGGATCATATAGATCCATTTGGAAGCTCAAGTGGAAAATGATGTTATACTAGAACTTTACTACAGGATGATGTTGGTCCCATTATCCATTTAATTCCATAAGAATTATCTAAAAATGCAATCTACTGTCTAAATTTTCTACTTAGATTGACCATCAGTTTGAGGATGATAAGCCTTATTCAACTTCAGTTCAGTTTTAAGTGAATGTTGTAGAATTTTCCCAAACATTAAGATGAATATAATACCTCAATTGGATATAATAGATTTAGGTACTTCATGCATCCTTAACACTTATTTGATGTATATCTATGCATTTTGATCCAGTGAGAAGTCATCTCTTATTGCGATAAAGTGATCTATATTTAAAATACGATCCATAAAAACCCATATAGTATTGTTTACTCTGACAGTGTTTATATTTCTAGTGACAATGTTCATGGTGATGTTTTCCCATTTCCATTTTTTATGTCTAATGGTTTCATCATGCCCTTATAATTATTCATTTTATCATTCACTTAGTGAAATACCTAGAACATTTATGTATATTAAGTGATTTGTTTCTTCATATTTTACTACTAATAGTTTTCTTGGAGATATCAATGCGTCTTTGTGCTCCGTGGTTGAATAGAGATGGCTAGGCTATTTGGGTCAATCAGATGTTTTTTCTTTTTCTCTATATTTTATGGTATATATAGTCATGACCCAAATATTGTGAATCATTCCTCATAAATTTTTAACTCTGTGGATTTTTAATTTCTGATAGGTTCCATATTTTTATGGATTTCCACAACATTCCATTGATAATCCATTACTTTCTCTATAGGGGATAGTTGAGGGGTAATTTGAAAAGGGATTGATGATGTTCCTCCCTTAGCGATTCTCGTATCCATCATTTTCAAAACTAATAATATTGGATCCTTCTCAATTCTCATCATTGATAATGTTACATGATCATTTATAATTAGAGCATCTTCCACTTTATTTTCCGTACCATGAGGTTTGTGGATTGAGTAGTCATAATCATTGATGAGATGTAACAATATTTTCAAACACATATTAATATTCTTCTTCGGTAATATATATTTTATGCTCTTATTATTAGTATATATATCACACTTCTCCCCATAAAGATAATACCATCAGATTTTCAATGTGAATATCACAACTTCCTAATTCGTAGCATTTGTAGGATTGATTTTCTCAAGAATTTTCAATTTCTGGGTGTCTTAGTCTCTCATGTTATCATTTTTCATCTACACACAACCTATTACTGTTTTTAATCATCACATTATACCATACATAGTTCCCCACATATTGGTAGGTTGAGTACTAGTGCAGTGATAAGCCTCATTTTCATCTCTTTGATGTTATCTTCACATTCCATGGTCTAGAAAAACTTTTCTCCTTTCCAATTCATATTAGATAGTATTATTGAAAATCCTGACATGATCATAAAAAAATTAACAATAATACCTATATCAATAACGGAAACTACATATCTCCATTACAGATATTTTCCTGGGCCATTATTCTATTTCAGTTATCTTAGATTGGTTCAAATATATTTCTTTGCTGGTAACATACCCCTAGAAGGATGTATACTCTATCCTAAACTCCCATTTCCTATACTTTTCATAAATATTTTACCTTTAGATGTCCTTTATAATCATATTCAAATGATCCTTTTGTTCCCAATAACTCTTGGAGTATATCAGAGTAACATCTACAAATACTATCACAAACGTTTCAAGGTAATATATAAAGAATATATAGACTAAGCCCATGAATATTTATGGATCATTAGTGAGTCCAAAAGTAATCACTTTGAACTCCTAATTTTCATACCTCATCTTAATGGTAGTCCTATGAATATATTCCTCCCTCAACTTTAATTGGTGATATTCCGACCGAAGTTCTATTTTACAGAAATACTTGGACACGTATAGTTGATCAAACAAGTTTTCTATTTGGGGAAGTGGATTCTTATTTGTTATCATGATTATATTGACCTCAATATAATCAATGTAGTTTTTAATTAATCATTATTTATTATTGGAAATTAGGACTGGTTCACCCTATAATGAAGCACTCAGATCTATGAAACCCTTTTCCAGATTATCTTGTATTTTATTTTTGGTTCCTCTAAATCAGTGGTGTCCAATATATAATATGTCATTGATATAAGTAGATATATATGAATATTTTCAATTGATAACTCAACCTCTCGGTTTGGAGGAAGACCAAAAAATTCATTAGGGAATACATCAATTTAGTCCTTCACAATGGGCATGGCTTGGAGTATGATTATCTCATGTGCCTTAATAATTTGAGAGATATATGATTTCTCGTAAAAATAATAATATCTACATTAATTGGGGATATTTTATATACATTGGATGCAATAATATCTACATTTATATTCTCATGAATAACTCAAACTCAATATTTTGAGGTAGTCTTAGAATTCCATTACTAAACTTGAGAGATACGAAAGAATGTATATAACCAGAATCAAATAGTATGTTCACTATTATTCATTGAATATCCAGTGTACTTGTCACTACATTATTTATGGGCTCTACCAAATTAGTAGTAATGGAATTGGATTTCCCTTTTCCCCTTTGAATTTGGTGGCTGTTAATGATGATCACCATTTAGGAATCGAGGTTTAGTTTATTAGCTTATATAGTTCCCTTTCACCCTATAGTTAATAAAATGTACCTTTGGTGGTTCACTCCTTTCCTCTACCAAATTTTAGTGTCCTTATGTCTCGTCAATATTCATGATGTTGGTGGCCTTCTATCCCACACAAGAATCATTTCCCCGTCACATTGTGGGAACTCCAAAGATGATTCTTCCCACATTTTTGACATGTAAGTGGTTGAGTTTTATTTCCCCCTTTGTCATTAGATCATCTAGATTTAAACAAAATCTTTGATTCCTTATCTTCATAACCATGGGACCATTCTACAAAATCTATCTCTGCTTTGAGATCACATCAAACAACATCTTCATAAATCCCAATGTCTCTAATTTCTTGATTCTTTTTAAGGTTTTATTTTACACCACTAATAAATATATATATTTTTCTATCATTATTGATAATAGAAACTATGGCATACTTTTAATCCGTGTAATGTTTTCCTTGTAACACATGATAGATTCACCTTCATTTTCCCTTTTCTATACAAATTTTCTTTCCCACTTGTATGAAGATTTTGTGGGAAATTCTGGTTATGAAATCATTTTTTAATGTCTTCCCACTCAATATCATTAATTTCATCCTACATATTAGTGTTATTAATCAATTACCAATATTTATAATCCTCTCTATCTAAAAAATAAATAGCCAGAGTCACCTTCTCTATCTTAGAATAGAGAAGGCCAAAATATTTCTTGTCTATTAAGTTGACCAATTGTTCCATGACTAGTGGAGTAGATGAACCACTAAATGTCAGTGGTTGTGATGGTATAAGAGAATCAGTAGAAATATTCTAAATATTTGGTGAACTTGGATGTTCCACATTATTCATGTTTTTGTTCATAGTCTGAGAGACCTGGGAAATAATCAACATGGAGTTTTGAACTCCAACTCATAAGGCATAAGGGATAGCGTTCGATTGTTCCCTAAATTTTTCTTCACATGCATTTTTCTTCTAGTTTCTCCATGTTCCCATGAATTACAAAAATAAATATGTTTTGAACAAAATATTAGTCAACTAGACCTGAGTAAAATATTTATTCACTTGTGAAAAAAAATCTAAATCCATATCTTCTGGGATACCAATGTTTATAATTTTTATAAAAAAACAATCTTGGTTTCTTACATATACATATTATCATAATAAGGTTTTTCACAAAGGTTTGATAATCATAATTCCTAAATTAACTAAACTAATCTTTTATTAAAACTATAATTACCCTAATTTTCTTACATCTTTTTAGAGAGGATTATCACCTACTAGAAAACAAGTCCACTTTACAATAAAAAAAGAAAAACAAATAGTTTAGAAAAGTATAAAAGAAGGAATACTCTAGTTATTCCTATAAAAAAGGAATTAAATCAAAATAGAACTGAGTATACCATGTAAGGATATTCTCGTCTACTCATTTTTTGGAAATACCATAAGCTAAAGTATTTCCTTCTCTATAAACCTAGGTAATAATGTAATATATAGAAGATAAAAAACAAAATAGTTGGCACATCTATTAGAAAGTCTCCAAATAATGTTAACAGAACTAGTTCTAATAGCATGCACAATAATTTTAGAATCACACTCTAACCATAATTTAATCAAAATATTTTAATTTCCAATATCCAATGACATGATGAGAGAAATAAGTTCATCTTAAAGGGAAGAAAAAATACCACAAAATCCAGGTAAACAGACAATAATATCATCAGAATAATCCATTCAAATAGCCCCATACCCATATGGACCAATGATACCACTGGATGAACCATCGGTATTAATTTTGATCCAATAAATAAAGGGATATTTCTAGAAAATCTCTATAGTAAAAAAGTGAGGATGAAAATGACCTATAATACCAAGTCTTCTAAAAACATAAAGATCATGCACAAAATTGAAAAGATGAAATTTTCCAGTACCTGAGTCCTCCTAATAATAAACTGAATGCTCACAATAGTAGGCTGAGTAATAAAGGGAATACCATCATGATGATGCCTATTTCTGGACTACGAATGTAAATAAATCAATTCAGCTTCTGAAATCTGAAATAAAATCAAGAGATGAGGAGATAAAACCATATGAAACCACCATTCTATGAAATTATGAATGGAATTAAAATAGAGAAAACAAACTTCAAAGATGTCAAAAATAGCCTTCCACATAGCAGAAACCATACCACATGTAAGAAATAAATGATCATAATCTTCCCTATATTGATGGTTGAGATCACATATCAAGAATAATAAAATACCAAAAACCTATATATAATTATTAGTTCTTAACCTACGTTGTGCCACCCTCCAAATCAGAGTGAACCGAGAAGGAAAAATGGAACTTCTGTTAAACTTTCTATAAATTTTATCCCCAATAGAAGGAGAAAAGAGATTATTATAAAAGGATTTTGAGTAAATGATACCACTCAGGGCCTACTCCAAAATCCAGAAGTAACCAAGGTCCGATAAATTGTAATTATGAAAAATATGCTTAATATGAACTGGGACAGATTCAATATCATTCAATTGATCATTAATTGATATATCCAGATCAAAGTTAAAATCATCATGACTGATAAAATCAATAATATGGGAATCATTACATTTTGATGTCTTGAATTTTGAAGAGGAATCCTTGGAAACCAACCACCTTGCATTATAATCAATAAGATAAAAGGTGGACTTAATAGTGGGCCAGACCGAGGAATCAAAATAAGAGAAATTCCAAAATTTGAGCCTATTAATGAATCTAGCATGTATGAAATGAAGGTCCTATAAGGTAAAATTTACAATATTCAACAAAAAAAAATCTTTTAATGATTTATTAAATAAGGTGATATTTTTTATAAAAGACCCCCTCCTCCTCAAAAGGCTTATAAAAAGTAATCTAAGGAACCATGGCAAGCTTCCTTTCTAAAATACATCCACTCCATATAAAATTGTAGATAGCCACATTGATAAATTTTATATAAGAATAAGACCATTTATAAACCACAAAAGAATAAACCAACATAGAAATGATAGCTGCATTAACCAAGAAAATATGACATGCAATAAAAAGAGTTGTTCCCTTCCCAGAAGATAATTTCCTTTTAATTTGACTGAAATTCATGAGAAATAAGTATCTTTTGGATGACCCTCATAAAGGAACTCCATGATATTTAAAGGGTAAAATACCTTTCTAAATACCCATGTTTTTTGTGATATCATGTTTCCTAACCAAGGATAGGCTTCTTAAAAAATAATCAAAAGATTTTTTCTGACTTTCTTACTGATGAGAAACCTCCTCATAATGAAACAAGGATTTCATGATATTTTTGATATTTTTCTTATCCTCTTAAGTAAAAAATAATGATATAATCAGAAAAAAGAAGTTGAGAATGGGTAGAAGTCCTTCTACCAGAATTTATGACCTTTAATTTACCATTCTCATTCATGATGTGAAGAAATCTACTGAGATACTCTTCCGCAATATAAAATATGATTGTAGATTGATGGTCAACCTACCTAAACCCTCTAGAAAAAGAGATATATCCTTCCATAGAGACATTTGACAAGCACAAAAATGTGAGATGAACTAAAGATGATCTTGATCCAACCAATGAAAGCATCATCTAAACCAAACATACCAAGGATCTTAAAGATAAAATTCTGGTCCATCGTGTCAAAAGATTTTTTAATATTCAACATAAGGGTAATTTTTCATCCACTGATATGTTTTTCAGAAGGTTAACACATTCTGAAATAGTGATATGACAATCTTGGATGGATAAACCCTCAATGAAACCAAATTTATTGAAGAATACAATTTTACCTAAAATAAGAGCCAATTTGTTGGCAAGAATCTTGGTAGTGGTATTATAAATAGTGTTGATCAAAGAAACTAGGTTGAACAAATGAATCTCATTTATATTCTTAACTTTGTAAATGAAGATTAGAAATTGGGAGTTTCAACTAGGAGTAATAAAACCAACTTTAAAAAAATTTATTACAAGCTAACAAGCATCATCACTAATAATTCTCTAATAATATTGGAATATATTTCAAAAATCATTAGGACCAGGGCAGTTATCCATTTGGAGACTAAAATAACTACATTTATTTTTTGTTCTAATGGAATTGTAGTTTTTATTTAATTATCCTCTTGATAAACAAAGAAGAGGAATAATACCTTTAACATGATCAAATATGGTAGAAGTTCCATTCAAAAGATCCATGTAATAAGACGTATTGTGAGCATAAAGATCCTTCATATTGTCCAAAATAAGATCCCCATATTTGAAAATATCTAAATACCGAGAAATTTTCCTGACCATTTGGAGTGAATTGAAAAACATTGAATTTATATCTCCATCCTTCATCCAACAATATTTAAATTCAGCTTTTTTTCATTGCATCCTTAATGTTGAGAAGATTGTTGAGTTTAAGAGTAAATTCATTTTCCTTCAAGGTACCATCAGTAAAATTAGAGTGAGTACACAACCCTTAAATGAAATGAAGAGAAGTCTCAAGAGTGAAAATTTCCAAGTTAGGAAGGATAAAGTTGTCTATAGTCCAAACTTTGGATTCCTTTTGAGCAGTTTTAACTTAAATATATAGAAAAAAGGGTTATGATTACTGCCAATTTATCCCCAGACAACAGAAACAATTTTCACACAATTAGGATGTGACATCCAAGATTTATTAAATCTAAAATAATAAGGTACCTTAACATCCTTTCCAAAAACATAAACCATAATTAGGTAAGGATCTAAATTAATCCATGATAAAGTAAACCAAGAAATTTTTACCTAGAAATTAAGAATAATCTCATTAATAAAGTCTCTGTCAAGTTCCCTAGAAACCATACCACTAATATGCCTTCTGTAGCAAGTAAATTTTGCACCAACTTGGTTATTGTCCACCCAATCAGACTGATCAATACATTCTTTAAACTCAACAGAAGATATAGTGAAATATAAAGGGTGATTTTTTCATCAACATTAAGAATAAAGTTTAAATCACCATGAGTGATCCATAGACCATCCATAATGTTCTTGAGAGAAATATTATCAGACCAAATATTTCTGTGATCTAGATATATGTTATGATATTAGAAAAAATAACAAAAATGCTTGATTCCCAAACTATTAAAGGAGTGGGTAATCTATTGAGGAGTGGAACAAACAATAAGAGGATCAACTAAGGAGTAATGATCCAATACCCAAAAATTATTAACATTGGAAATATTATTGTTAGAACCAATCATAAAGAATCCCAAACTATCAAGGTTATCAATTATAGAAGAGAAAATACATTTGGGTTCAACAAAAAAAATAAAAATAGTTTTTGGCTTTTAATATAGAGCCTAAGAGACCTAGTAGTGGATTCCTTGGAAGTCCATGTCTATTCTAGAAGCGAACCATCATTTGGAACCTGTTTTGGAGTTGAACCTACTTCTCTTATACTCCCCAAAAATTTGTTTATACAGTTTGGGAGGCCTTCCAACCATCTTTTTAGGAACTAAATAGGTAAGAATTAAGCTGGTAGTATCAACGCCTTTATTAATATTGTTATCCAGCCATTTTGGATGAAGGAGAGTATCGTTCAAAAGGCCAGTTTCTTCAGTTCCAACATTCATAGAAATATCCATATTATCTTTTGTTTGCTATAAATCATCAATTACAGTGTCATTAGAATTTTCCGGTTCATATGAGATAATTGTCTCATTATGAGTGACCAACAAACTATAATCCATGGGAGAAATTGAGATATCATCATTAAAAGTACATCATTCCTAGTAAAACACAAGGACATTCGTCTTAAGATGAGTTTTCGAGAGATAAATACCACAGGGACTCTCTAGATCCGAACCTTTATTACCATTCAAGGGAACTGCCAGACTATATGATTTATTAAGATCATTGGAATCCAATTCCCTTTCTAATAAAATAACCAATTCATTAATGTTCTGTGAAAAATTATAATATATCACCTGCCCTTTCAAATACACCTATAACGTATAGACTAAATCACTGAAATCTAGATTTATTTCTAATGAAATGATACTATCCACCGAATAATATACATTAGAGGGATGTGTCAAGCTGTGTATATAAGGAGGATATTCCTCCTCTTTTAAAAATTTTGGCCCAAGGTTTGTTAAGCTTGGATCGTGAAATAGGAGGAAGATACTAATTAGTAGCCACTTTTTTAGGGAAATATTCTCTATTGGGAATCATTGCCCAATTCATTTGGTTTTTGTTAACTTCCTCCCAATCATTGTTTTTGGGGCCACCTTAACCGTTCTTTGAATAATTCTACAGACCTCAATTGAATTCCCATTATCTTAAAAATAGTTACATAATAGAATAACCCATCCATGCTCAATCCTTACCTGATTCTCATTATTGTTGACAAATAGATTGATAAAATTAGGATGTCCAAAAGGTAAGTTGATATCATCCAAGATCATTGTGAAAAAATATATCTCCCCATCAATAGTACGTTGTTCTATTTTTATAAGTGTTGTAATATAGGATTCAAGGCCATTAAGGACCTTATGATGCTAATATATAGAACTTAAATGGTGCAAAATGACCCAAACATATGCGTTTGTTTGTTTCTAGGATAGAGGATTAAATTTTACGTCCCATTCAGATATACAAAAGTTACCCAATTTAAGTTGAATATTCTCAATGCTATGAACCATATATAGATCATCATGATTTTGGAAAACAAGATCAAAAAACCTCTCCCTATCTGGACATGCATCCAAACATGAAGTCCCAAAAATATAAATATGATGCTTAAGATCAGAATAGGACTAGGGTTTATCACCCTTTGAGAAAATTACATGGCCAAGAAGTGATAATTTGGACATATCGAGGGACTATTGAATAGCCTCTAGATCTGAAACTTCTGAGTAATTTCCCTCATCATGCGTGTTGATTATTGAATTCTTAAAAGCATCCATCTTTAACGGTTCCTGAGAGCCAGCTACGGCTTCTGAAAAATTAACCCCAACTATCATGCACCATTAGGAATTCCAGAGGAAGAGGAATAAGAGTCATATTTGAAGGAGAACTCCCATTTTTGGTGAATCACATCCATAATCAAAATGAGACTGAGCTTTGAGTTTCATAGCCATTGCATGATAAAAAATCTCCAAGAATCACTCTCGATTTTTCTCCATTCATGAAGTATCATCCCCATTTATTACATTTCCATTAAATCATTGTAAAGATAAATAATATAATAATTTAACAAAAATAGTATCCAAATGATTAGTGTCCTGGTAAAATTTTGATCATACAAAACATTTACATAATAAAACATAAATATCATTTTATTTATTCCTCTCTATATTTTTGTGGTCCACGTCTACTCTTTAATATAAGTAGTCTCCCGGTGAAATACATCAAAGAATGAGGTGGGATAAAACCCCTCTAAGAGGATACATAAGAACACAAATCAATATATCATGGGTGATCATAATCATCATATTCATAACACAAGCATGATATCATCATTATAATAATGATAGGATTCTTTTGATAAAGGCATGGAATGTGGAAATGAATAAAAATGAAACATCATGTCTTACCATTCAACATCACACTTAGTTGTGAACAAATCTAGCATCATGTTCATGCATAATATATGTGATACTAAAAAACAACTTCATAATTTTGAAAAAACTTAGAATCGTGTTCACACATATTACACATTATATCATTAGAAACATTAGATTATCCAATGCTTTGGATTTCTATATAATTCCAGGTGCACCTGTCACATCATAAAATTTACATAACAATGCATGCCAGATAGAATATATAGAAAACTCAGAAATAAAATAACCAATGGAAAGGAATGAGATTAATTTCATAAAGAATATATTCCTGAAAACCTTTATGGTTCAAAAAATGGAATAACGTTTTGGCATAGGAATTATCAATCTTGAGTGAAGAAGAAACAATCTCAGGAGAAGTAAAATATGTGTTCTTAGAAAGAAGAGTTCTTTTGGAAAATCAATGATTTCTTAATAACAGTATATTACAAAAATTCATTTAATAGAAATGAAAATGTAAGAACATTAAATTATATTTTAGGATTAAGAAATACACATACACAATAGAATTTCACACAAAATATGAATAACCCAAAGGATGGAAATTGGGTTTGAGAACCCCCTTAACTTATGTCTGAATGTTATATTAACTTGAGATTAATTTTATTCATTATAATATTATTAAGCTATTTTATGGCCATTTTTATAAGTGGTTGAGTTTAATTTCACCATTTATGAATTTTTTTTTATTGGTTTTCATGATCAGTTCACTTGTATACATGTAAGGAAGTTTGTGTAAAATGAGGAAAATTTCTCAGAATTGAGATTATATTTTAATAACTAACATACATAATACTAGATGATCTTATATATCATTTGGTTATCTGATATAAGGAATAGTCATTAGAGAAATATTTAAAAATAATAATTTATTTTATTTTGGATTATATTACGCCCATTATAAGCTTATATCATCATGTTTATATATAATAATATAGGACATTATATCACAAATAATATGTATAATAAAATATTATTTGACACTAATAATGATTTTTTGAACAACCATGAAGGCGATAGTAAAAAATAAAAACACATTGTCCATGGTGGTGGTAAATTGACACACCATAGACGATATTTTCATTTTTAGAAAAAAATGAAAAGGGAATATATTTTAAGATTTATTACTCCATTAACAAAATAAAATTATAATATATAAAATAAAATAGACTTATAATTCTACATGGATATGATTAGGTGAGTAGTAGATAAGAAATGAAATGAAATTGAAAATTATTTTAAAAAAAAGAAAGAGGATTTTTCATCTTGATTGTATCCTCCATGAGAACCTCCATATGGTAAAGGGATTAATCATTTGACGGGACAGTTGGATATTGGACTTTGGGGAGGGTATTTTAAAGATTATTGGGTAGATATTTGATAATAATCATGTTTCGGATGGTGTGACAAGAATAATTGGTGAGAGGTGGTAATTATAGGGGAGGAGAGGGCTATTTTCTCATTATTTTATTCCTTATATTATTATAAATTTGATCAAGACTATGAATTGTTTGAACATTATCACTAAATATATTTATATAATTATGAAGATTTTATGATTATGGGATTGCAACATCCTTACATTAATAATGACCCAAAGATTCTTGTATTTAGCTTTTATCGTAAATTATCATATTTTATTATTCACAAAAAATTCAAGTATATTTAAAAAATCCGAAAAAAATAAAAATAACCATTTCTAATGTGTAAAATTAATAAAGTAAATCCATTTTATGAAAATTTATTTTTTAATTTGAGAATTGTAAAATTTTAATTAAAACCATCATTTATTAGAAAATATTGATTTTAAAATTACAACTGATTCTATGAAACACTGAAAAATTACTTAAGGTCTCATAAAATTATTGTATAATCATAAGGAAAAATACTAATAATTTATGAATAAATTTTATGAAAATAATTTTGTTAAACATTATATTAATTTTAAAATTGAAAATAAATATTTTCATTTTATATAAATTCCTACACTTGGAAAAAAATTTAAAAAAATTTATCTACTTATACCATGATATAATAATATCATATTCTCATTTATAAGATGTCTAAATCTTATTTATTAATTCATATATGTGGTCACAATTCTAATCGATGAATTACTATTCCTAATGGTAACATTACTATTCCAAAGGTCAAGTTACTATTCTATCAATATAGGTTCCATAATTTATAGAAATACTACTTATTTTACACATTATTCACTTTAAATCTTTTAATTATATTCTAATTGTGAATTTATGTGGTTTATAATATATGAAATAATTATAAGAAGGGGATTTCACATGATAAATGTTTTGGTCGTCACACTCCCTTGCTGCTTCATGCAAAAAAATTCCCTTGGTTTAGTACCATTAAAATAAAGTAATTCTTGAAAAGGAGAAAAAGTAAAAAAAAACATACTACGTCAAAATATAAATCGGTTAGGTCATCATCTATAGGAGTGACCTATTTACTCTCTCAAATGGTTGCTCAACTAGTGGTATATCTCTTGGAACCCTCATCATTGGAACCATATGCGTCAACATCATGGATCATGAGTTTTCATCTCAATAATCATTTTATTTTCGACTTCCACATAAAAAATCTTCTTTCGAAGTAGTGGTTGTCCCAGCTACCCCATGCTAGCTTGAGAAGGCATATGTCTCTGACTAGGTTGGAAAATCACTCCAAGAAGACCACACAGGTCGTGATCTTGGTGATCCTCACTACTAATAGTCCAAGAATATCTTAGTTGAGCATTTAAAATAGTTTCTATGTCTTCATGGACTACCTAAACATACCCCCACACTACCTAGAGTGTGGGATAATTTTCATTGATGACTAAATCCACCAGATACAATCATTTCTTCCTCGAAGCCTCCCTAGCCTGTGATCTCTCCACCTGCTCTTATTATCACTTCTATGGGAGACTTTCTATACTAGGGTGATTGGGTGTAGTAGAACCTTAAACTTTTCCCTTTCAAATTCTCCAATGTGTGCCTGAAATTCCTGAATATCACTTCATAGATCATTCAATTAGCTACCCTACTACTCCTATTTCTCACATGGAGGTATAATCTTTCATATGCACTAATTCTGGGTTAAACCTAGGTATGCTGCTACAAAATTTTAAATATAATATTAAGAGTGGTTTTCATTGAGATTTTTTGGTGGTAACATGATAACCTCCCCCATTTATTAATACATGATCATCCAAAAGTGTTGATAAAGTATATGGGGAATAATTTCATTATGGAAATATGAATAATACCCGCTTTATCATCTGATAAATGAAGCGGCATTTCCAGGAAAATAAAGATGTAGTGGATGGTTTGAAATAGGTGTTTCCACCATTCTTGGCATCCAACACTCCACCAAATAAGGAATAATGGTAATCCCACTTCTCTAGGATCCCCTCTAGGTTATTAAACATCTCTCAAAAATGGGTTTATAATAGACGAAAATTGAAATTTCCATGATTACCATTGCGGATCATCACCCATGAATTTCTAATAGGTACTAGTCGATCCTGAAAAAATATTGGGGAGTGATTTCCATGGGAAACAATTTTGGAGATTATTATAATTTTGGAAATCATAATCAAGAAATGTACTACATCCCATCCCTAAAATAACTAGAAGAGACCATAGATGCTCCTAGAAATGATTGCCCTCACAACATGCCAAATTTGTTTTGTAGATTTGTACAAGCATTATGACTCTCAGTTTCATCTGATTTATAGATTCCATCTCATCCTCCATCATTAGCATCCCAAGAGCAGGTCCATATGGGTATCCCAAACTAGAAGCAATCAACCAATCAAGTTGGAGGCCAAAAAACTATGTATATAATCATTGGATGATTGTACTTCATTCCATATTCCAATTCCAGATAGTGATATTTCTTGAATATCATTTAGTAAGACCCCAAACTTCTCCTCTACCCTGACACTAGACACTACATTAGTCACCCTAAAATCTTCATAGTAGGTATATTCAATATTATTCACTACCTATTCTTGAAGGTAATGTATGGATGGAAATAATATTTATTCTTAAAGAATTGTGTCAAAAAATCGAAGAAAATTTACATTGCGATGAGGGTGTAGACCTTATCCCCCCATGGCATTGGGTAGTAGAAAAAATTCGTCATACTGGAACCCCATCAGTGAGATCCCCCTAATGCAATAGTGGTCCAATGTACTAATACCCACCTACCCAGGATGAATGCGTAAGGCATTGGGGTTTGAGGAACACAGGATGAGAGGATATAATAGTAGTACCTATTAACATTAGATTTAGAAATGGGAAGACCACACTACCTTAAAACATATATCAAAACAATTTTCATTCATTACCACTTGAGTTACCAATGAAGAAAACATGATTTTGGATGCATAAAGGATAGTAGTTTTTTGAGGTGACAAGGCACTACAACTAGATTTAATAAGTTCCACTTGACACTTCACTTGTCTAGATACTGAAAGAAAATATCATTATTGGTGGATAATTACGATCTCCATGGATGCGGAATGTGCTAATTATCATATATAAAATTCCATTTCTCATAAAGTAATGTGGTATAACTCGAGAGAATACATAATAAAGGGGTGATCTACAAATCTTGGAAACTAAATATACATAAAATGGAATTGGGTAAGGCATTACATGTTATGGAAGAGTAATACCAATGTAACTTAATAGGTGAGAATAAAAATCATGAACTATGAGGCCTGATATAACATGATATCAAAAAGGAAACATGGGAATATGGCCACAACCTGAAACATGGAATCATAAGAATAATTAATGGTTACCCAACATGAAATCGTATCATAGTTTTCTTAATATAACCTCTTGTACACCATAAATTGAATCTCATGAGATTAAAACATTATTCAATGTATTGGAGAACTATATGGTCACACCCATCATAATCATACCATGAACATGCATAACTATGGTACATAGATCATATATCACATGAATTACATTAATATCTATTATCCCAATGATTGAGGATTGTGGGTTACATACATGGAAGTCCAATAAAAGATAAGTACTCATAAATATGGGTTAATACACTTGTGTGGAAATTTTTATAGATGTTAACTTAACATTTTATTGTCATGAAAAATCGGTATGAAATTTCATCATCACAATGACAATACATAATGATTAATAAAATGGTTTAATTAGAGTGACATATTTCTCTTGTAATATTTAAATCAAAATTAATTTATGAGTGATTGGGAACAACATATATTTGCATTAAGAATTGGGATTTAAAATTTATTAAATAAAGAAGGTTCTTAAATAAATATGAGAGGTATTGGATCCATTACCAAAAGAGGGTGTTAAAAATAGAAATAGAGGAGATTTTGGAGAGCATAGGGGAAGAATGTGATGGATATAGAGAGGGAAGGGAATAGATATGAATTTAACTGTAACGCCCCGACCCCAGTTACCCAGATTCGGTGCATTATTACATAACATTGACATGATCACAAAAGATCAAGTCTCGAAAGACCGATTAGTTTAGTAGCCTTGGAATCACTAGATACATTCATAAAGTTTACATTACATCATAAAGTGAAAAACTACAACAAAATATTTTCTCCATAGACCAAACTCATATCCCCTCATACTATCCCTGCAGGTCATTCATAAAATACTTCTTCGCGTCCTAGGAAAAAAATAAAACATAGAAAGGGGTGAGCTCAGATGCCCTGTAAGGATAACAATATAGTGGAAACTTTTATAAATAAGCATACAGATTTAAGAAAATGTATAACTAAAACAAAATCATTTTAAACTTGAACTTTACCATAATATAGCAGAAATAAAATTAAATAATACCATTTACTTATTCACATGGATATTCTACTAGTCGAATAATCACCTGCAATATCAATAACAACTTTCATAATGATGGAATGCATAATGCCAGACTATCATAACCACATAGTCAAGGCCTTATTCCAAGACTAAAAATAAGATTTTTTCAAGTCCTTGTGACAAGACACTATTTTGTCTCATGAGACCTACCAATGCATCGAGGAGCTATAGCGGGCTCAACCTGTCACTTATTAAGTCCAATGCATTCCTCATATGAACATGTTTAAACATAACATAAACATTTATATTAAAACTAGCATACGAAATGTAAAAAAGTTATCCATAAACCATGAATGGTATTAAAATATCACATCCATACCCAAACATATCAAAAAACCTACAATACAATATGGACGATTTGTACCATAAAAAATCAACTTCAAATAAGCTTAAAATCCATCAAAGGATGTTGACATAGATGAAAAAAAACTATTTGAGAGAAATATCTATTTTTTTTAAATCATTTGAAATTCAAATAATTATAAAATAAAAACTTTACTTTGAAAATATTTTTATAATCTAGTAAGATAAGCTTATACGATTTTATAACGGTGAAAAATAGCCGCACCCTCCGTATAAGTTAAAAAAAGATATTCTTACCTTAATTCTGTCAAAAAGGTTAAAAAGAACCTTGTTTGGAAAATGATGGAAATATTTATTTATAAACATCTTATAAAAAGTAAAAAAATGGTATAAATGAATTTAACCCATAGTCTGTAAAATTGTATGAATGATTTGAAATACATTTTTAAAAAACATGGATGTGGTTGATAAAGAGGTCCCGGTAGGTAATTACTTATAAACAACCTCGGATAATGAAGAGATTGTGAAATAAACCCTTACCTTGTACTTTTACTTGGTTGAGGGTAGTTTAAACTATTTTATAATGGTTAAATAGTTGTTATTAAATTATACAAGGATCATATACATTAATAAGATATCATATATAATCTTTTAACATTGCTTTGTTTATAATATCTTTGTATTATCGTCGTTTCGGGTGTTAACTTACTCATTTTCTTTTATATGTTTTGTTACGTAAGCCATGTTTGTTATGGATAGGTTTTATATTATTTATATAGAGAATGATATCAAGTCCTTAAACATTATTTTTAATCATCAAATGAGAATTATAGTTGAATGGATACGATTGGGAATGAATATCATCGCGTTCATGGAGACGGTAGTCCGTACGTACGCACGAGCGACAATATCATTCTTTTGATATTAAAATAATATATAATTGGATGTTATATCATATATATAGAATCATTATAATGTTATATTTATTATTTAATTCAATTACACATCATTATCATTCCCATCTAAATAATAATGTTTTGAATAACAATTACACCACGACGTGGAGATGGTAAGTCTTACGTACGCATGTATGGTGAAATATCATTCAAAGGATGGATATAATACTGAATATAGTTGTACCATATTTATAATAACATAACAGTATATATAATATACTATATTTATTATTTTATAATGGAAATAACTAATAAAGAAGAAGTGGAAGAAGAAAGGAATTTGAAAGAGGGTGGTGAAATCATTACCTCTTCTTCAGGTTCTTTCATTTGATTTGATCAAAAGGGATCCTTAGGTTGGCTTTATGATCAAAATAAGCCCTCTAGGTTTATGTGAGTGAATTTTAGAGGGTATTTGGTCAGGTTTTGGCCGAACCAAAAAGATTTGAAGGTATGAATATGAGATAAGGGGGAGTGCCCTTTTATAAAAGGGGTGAGGGTCACCTTTGGAAAAGCTAGAAATATTATTTTATAATAAATTCATATTCAGTTTATAATGGCGCCAATGTGACTTATTTTGAGGATAGGGTGGGGATGGGTCTAAATCTTTTCAAAAAATATATTTTAGATTGGTTTGGGTCACTATATTAACCTTTTCATTTATATTTAACTCTTAATTAAATAGTTTTACATTTACCATGTCTCTTTGTATTTTTAAATTATATGGTTAATAAACTTACTATATACATCCATTATAACCCCAAGTGGTTCATTAATTATGCACCTATCATTATATAAGTCTCTTGGACGAACCTTAAATTTTTAGGAATTGAATATCAATTAATAATATAATATTTTTTTTAAAAACTCCTTTATCCCAATTTTGACACTATATAATAATTGATTTTTTTTAAAGTATTATCAACATTATTAATTCAAAAAAAAAAATTTAAGTAATCCTAAAATATCATATTAACCATTAAAATTTGTGTATGTCATCAAAACATTCAAATTATATTTATTTTAACATTTATAATACCAATTATTTGATTCTTTCATTAATAAGGAAAATACATAATCATTATTATGTCATAAATAAATTTAATTATTAAATATCTAAAAATTTTAAATAAAATCCCATTATGTAGGAAATATTTTTTTCTTTCTAATTAATATTTATAGTCGAAAATATAACATATATAACCCTATGTAAAAATTTTTTTTCTAAAAGATATATTCTTATGTCATTTTTTTCACATTAACTTAATTAATATAAAGTGTCATGATCACTTAGAAGTGGCTCCATGGGGTCCCAAAATCGACCAAAATATGACCATGGTCATAAATTTATCAACGAATAGGGTAAGGACATGTTTTAGGGTAATTTAATATTATTATAATATTATTTGTTTACCCTTATTTACCAGATTTACTCTTTAACCATGGTAAATAAAATATTTACCGAAGTAATTATTCAAAATGTCACAAAATAAAAGTTACCTATTTATACAATTTTTACCTCTTGATTCTAAATATTGAATCCATTTTTCAGAATTCAAAACACATAAGTATCATAAATTAATTTAAAATTAATTCCCATTGATAAAACAAAAAGCTTTTTTTTATTAAATAATAACTATCAAAAGATTGACACTTGTTTATGTCTAGTTTAAATGTGAAATTACATTAAATGAACAAAATTGGATTAAATGGTAAAAATATAATCTAATTATACTTTAAAATCACTAAAATTCATAATTTATCACTATTAATTATTTTGATTAAAAAAGTTGTTTTTAATTAAAATTTAGTAATTTTCACTATTCATCAAAATATGAAAGTTATCAGAAAAGTACCAGAATTTCACCCTAAGCTAATTTTGATATTCCAAATCTAAAAAAAAGTCCATATTGAAAGATAATATGTATAAAATTTTAAAAAATTGGGTATTAAAATTCATAATGGCTAGTTTGATTGGTTGTGGTGTGTGTTAGAACTCAAAGTTGCATACAACACACGCTACTGTATTATTCAAAGAGAAGCATACTGTGGAAGCTTGGGGTGTTACATTATCCCATACTTCAAATAATTCTATCCTATAAATTTCTAGAATATTACTGCATAAAAATACTCGGGTGGTTCTTCATCATATGTTCCTCGGGTTCCCATGTTGCCTCTTACATCTTATGGTTTCTCCATAGAACATTCACCAGACAAGTCATCTGGTTTCTTAGCACTTGTTCTCTTATATCAAGAATCCTGACGGACTATTTGCAATAAGACAGATCGGGTTCTAGTTCAAATTCCTTATAGGTGAGTACATTTGTTGGGTTAGGCATTTATTTTCTCAACAGTGATACGTGGAACACATCGTGAACTTTGGAGAGATTTGGCGGCATTGCCAAACGATAAGTTACAGCCCCAATTGGTTCTAGAATTTCGAAAGGTTCTATGTACCTGGGACTCAATTTAACCTTCTTACCGAAACATATAACTACCTTCCGTGGAGATACTATCAAGAAAACATGATCTCCTACCTGAAATTTCAAATCCTTACATTAGTTATCAGAATAGCTCTTCTACCTACTTTGAGCTGCTTTTATATGGTTTTGGATTACCTTATCCTTTTCTATCATTTCCTCCACCAGTTCTAGGCCTATAAGTTTTCTTTCACCAACATCATCCCAACAGGTTGGTGTGCGACATATCTTTTTGTATAACGCTTCATACGGTGCCATATGAACACTTCAATGGAAGATATTGTTATAGGAAAATTCTACCAGAGGTAAATATTGATCCCACATACCCTGAAAGTCAAGTTAGCATGATCTCAACATGTCTCTTAAGGTTTTAATAGTCCGTTCTGATAGTCCATCTATTTGAGGGTGGTTTCCAGTGCTCAAACGAAGTTCAGTTTCCAAGGCCTTCTAAAGAACCTTCCAGAATCTTGATGTAAAATGTGGATAATGATCAGAAAAAATTGATAAGGGTACTCCATGATGTCTCACAACTTATTTAATATATAGTCTTTCTAGACGTTCAAGTGGTAAATCCTCCCTTATAGCAAGAAAATTTGCTGACTTGGTAAGATGATCAAAAATGACCCATATCACATCGTTCCTTCTAGGAGTCTTTGGTAGTCCCATGACAAATTCCATCGTGATATTATACCATTCCACTCAAGAATGGGAAGAGGTTTCATGACTCCTCCAGGCTGTTGCCTTCCAGCTTTCACTTGTTGACAAACCATACATCTTGACACAAAATCAGCAATCTTCCTCTTCATGTTGTCCCACCAAAAATGTTCCTTCAAATATCTATACATTTTGGTGCTCCCTGGGTGTATAGAGAAATTGTAACTATGAGCATCGTCCAACAATTCCCTTTTTAGATCAGGTATATCGGGAACACAATTTCTCTTCCCAAATTTCAAAATTCCATCTTCATACACAAAGTCATTCAATCTCCCATCATTCACAGCTTTAATCGTCTTTTTAAATTATTCATCATCAGTCTAAGAACTCTATCCTTTCTAGTAAAGATGGTTTGGAAACCATTTGAAAACGTATCGGTGTTTCACCTTCCCTGGTTATTATCATATCCAACTTTACTAGATCCATTAAAATAGGATCCCTCTCAACTCTCATCTTGTTCAAAACTCTATGATCCTTTCTGCTCAAATAATCTGCCACCTTATTTTCCTTCCCCGCGTGGTAGTTTATCATGAAATCATAATCCTTTAGTAGTTCAAGCCATCTCCTTTTCCTCATGTAGAGTTATTTCTGTGAGAAAATATACTTCAAACTCTTGTGATCAGTACAAATATCACATTTTTCACCATAGAGATAGTGTCTCCAAATCTTTAAAGAAAATATTACAACAATTAACTCAAGATCATGAGTATGATAGTTTTTCTCATTAATTTTTAGTTGTTGTGATGTATAGGAAATAACCATATCATTCTTCATAGGGACACAACCAAGTCCTTTCTTTGATGCATCACTATAAATAACGAACCCATCAATCACTGATGATAGAGTCAATATAGGGTCATTGACTAATATTATCTTCAGTTATTCAAAACATTATTCACACTCTTTTTTCCAAACAAATTTAACCCCTTTACGTGTGAGCTTCGTTAATGGGTTATCCAATCAGGCAAAACTCTGGACAAAACGTCGATAATAACCCGCTAAACTAATAAAACTGCGTACCTCAGTTATACTCATCGGTGCTGGTCATTCATGGATTTCCGTGGTCTTATAAGGATCAACATAGATTCCATCCTTAGAGATAATATGGCCAAGAAAATAGATCTCCTGAAGCCAGAATTCACACTTGTTAAACTTCCCATATAATTCATTTCTTCTAAGAGTCTTCAGGATAATGCACAAGTGATTTTTATGATCTTCGTAGCTTTTTTAGTATACCAATATATCATCAATAAATACCACAAAAAAGTTATCAAGATATTCCTTGAAAACTCTATTTATTAGAACCATGAAAATAGATGGTGCATTAGTCAACCCAAAAGGCATTACTATAAACTCTTAATTTTCGTACCTGGTTCAAAATGCTGTCTTCAAAATGTATTCCTTCTTCACACACAACTGATATTATCCAGATCGAAGGTCAATCTTTGAAAATTATTGAGCGCCATACAGTTGGTCAAATAAATCATCAATTAGAGGTAGGGGATAATTGTTCTTTATTGTTATGGCATTGATTTCCCTGTAGTCGATACATAACCTCATAGATCTATCTTTCTTCTTAACAAAAAGGATAGGGGATCCCCAAGGAGAAACACTAGGGAGAATAAATCCCTTATTACTCAATTCCTCTAGTTGTTTATTTAGTTTAACTAATTCCATAGTGGCCATTCTATAAGGGTTCTTCGATATGGGCCTTGAACCAGGAATTAAATCAATGGAAAACTCAATTTCTCATTCTGAAGGATGTCCGGGTAAATCTTCCAGAAACACATCTACATATTATTTCACAATATATACATCCTCTATTTGAACATTCCATTCCTCACCCATAGTTATTTCATTCTCTTCCTCCCCGATAATTGAATTTAGTTGAGCTACTGGGGTAGGATCTAGATAATAATAAGGTGGTGACAGTTCTACTCTAAAGTTAAGTTATTCTTTATCATCATCATTAGAAATCGTAACCTCCTTCTTCTTTCAATAAATCTTCAAATCATGGTCCAAAAGAAAATCCATACCGAGGATTATATCAAATTCAATCATGGGTATGACGATGGGATCAGCAAATAAAGAACATGTATGTGCTCTAATGGGGACTGATTCACAAAACCTTGTTACAATGAAACTTCCCTTAGGAGTTTTGACTGACAACCCCCTTGTTAAATCAAATTGGAAATATCTAATTTTCTTAGAAAACTGGGAAGATATGAAATAATATGATGATCCACAATCAAATAAAGCATTTTCTAAACGTGAGGAAACCATTAATTTACCTTCCAACATGTCTTAAGGAGCTTCTTCCTTAGAAGTAGTGATAAAATAAGATTTTCCATGATCCCTTGGAATTTTCTCAGGTAAGTTTCCCTGATGCTTAGGACATTCATTTGAATAATGTCCCATCTCCCTGCAATTGTAGCATTAAACATCGGCATCTTCTTTCTTCCCCTTACAGTCACAAGCTTGGGGACCATTTTCACCACACTTGTAACAGACTCTCATTCCCTTCAAGCAAGTACCGGGGTGTTTCATCCCACATTTACTATAGGATGTATATTCAAATTTTCCCTTCTTCACCTTATTTCCATTTCTAGTGTGATCAGCAGATCTCTTCTTCTCTTTCTTTTCTCTAAAGTCATAAGACTTAGAGAATTCATTTTCTGTCTTGATAGCACATGAAACAATATCTTCGTATGATGAGAAGGATTGTGAGACTAATTCTCGATGGAGAAATAGTTTTAACCCATCAAATAAATGATCAATATTACTTCTTGGGTTACGTATATAATCTGTAGCATGCCTTTCTAATCTTGTAAGGTTAGCCTCATACTTTGTGACATTCTCATCCTCCTTTTGTCTCAAACTCAGAAGTTTATTTTCCATATCTGCTCGATGGTCATGAGGAAAGTATTTTTCTATGAAAAGATCTTTAAACTCCCTCCATTCCATATTTGATACTTCCTCATTATCCTTTTTTAAATCAATGACCACCATTGATCAGCATCTCCAGTAAGGCGGTAAACTGCCATGACAACTTTTTCCCTTTCACTACTCTTCAAAGTGTGGAATATTTTATATAAGGAATTTATCCATTGCTCCTACACTAATGGATTTTCACTCCCATTAAATTTCGGTGGTTGTTTCCTCATGAAGTGATCTAACATTGATCCTCCACACTGCGGATCAGGGTGCTCAATACAGGTAATGTTATTATTCATAACATAAGTGAGTTGTCCCAGTATGGTGATAAGATGATCAGTAGCAGTTGTATCACCAGCTCCACTATAATTATCTTGAGCAGGAGGGAAATCCCTACATAGAGTGTGTGCATTGATATAGCTTCCATTCCTTCCACTAGGCACCATTTCTAAACAATGTCATAAACTAGATCAGTTTATGAATCAAAATACATAATTCCAAACATGTAAAACACTTAACATAAATTGAACAGTTTATGGATATAATCCATAATCATAAAAATATTTTCTTTGAGGAAGTATTTACTCATAAACCCTTCATAATGGTTTGTAAAGAAAATGAGAATTATCTTAAGCATATCTCCCAGGAGTGTCTTAACCAACAGTTCAGCAAGGCCTGTTGTCGTGCACCAGTTCCCGTTTCAGTCTAGCTCAAAGAGGTGTTTTCAGGTTTTACCCCTAGGTACATCTGTACCAGATCCGCCTCTACCTACTCGTATCTAGACGTGGATGTATTGCTCAGAAAACTCAAAAAATATCAACAATAACAAAATTCTAGGATGTTCTTCTATAATAATCCCCAAAGTCAATCTTAGGTCTATGTTCTCTAATCAGAGTTTATCTAAATCTAGCTTCCAAGGTTTATACTAAACATCCTCTAATACCAACTGTAATGCCCCAACCCCAGTTACCGAGAGTCGGTGCCTTATTACATAAGACTAGAATGATGACAAAAGATCAAGTCTCGAAATACCAATTAGTTTGGTACCCTTGGAATCACTAGATACATTGATAAAGTTTACATTACATCATAAAGTGAAAAACTACAACAACATCTTGTCTCCATAGACCACACACATATCCCCTCATACTATCCCTACAGGTCATTCATAAAATACTTCTTCACATCCTGGGAAAAAAATTATACATAGAAAGGGGTGAGCTTAGATGCCCAGTAAGGATAACAATATAGCGAAAACTTTCATAAATAAGCATAAACATTTAAAGCAATTTATAACTAAAACAGAAGACTTTTAAACTTGAACTTCAGCATAATATGGTAGAAATAAAATTAAATAATTTAATTTACATATTCACATGGATATTCTAATAGTCAAATAATCACATAAAATATCAATAACCACTTTCATAATGATGAAATTCATAATGCCAGACTATCATAACAACATAATCAAGGACTTGTGCCAAGACTACAAATAAGATTTTGTCAAGGCCTTGGGCCAGGACACTAGTTTGTATCCTTAGACCTACCAATGCATCGAGGAGATATAGTGGGCTCCACCTATCACTTATTAAGTCCAATCCATTCCTTATATGAACAGGTTTAAACATAACATAAACATTCGTATTAAAACTAGCATACAAAAATTCAATACTCTGTCCATAAACCATAAATGGTATAAAAATAGCACATCCACAGTCAAACATATCACAAAACCTTCAATACAATATGAAGTTTTGTATCATAATAAATCAACTTCAAATAAGTTTAAAATCCATCAAATTATGTTGACATAGATGAAAACTAAACTATTTGAGAGAATTATCTATTTTTTTAAATCATTTCAAAGTCACATAATTATAAAAGAAAACATTTACATTGAAAATATTCATATAAGCTTGTATGGAAAGATTCAATGATTTTATAATGGCGGAAAATATCATCACCCACCGTATAAGATAAAAAAATACATTCTTACCTTAATTCTGTTGAAAAGGTTAAAAAGGACCATGTTTATAAATATATGGAAAGATTTATTTGTAAACACCTTATAAAAAGTCAAAAAATGGTATAAATGACTTTAAACCATGGTCTGTAAAATAGTAAGAATGATTTGAAATACATTTTTAAGAAACATGGATATGGATGATAAAGAGGTCCCAGTAGATAATTACGTATAAACAACCTCGGATAATGAAGAGATTTTGAAATAAACCCTTACCTTGTACTTATCCTTGGTTGAGGGTAGTTTAACCTCATGTATAATGTTGAAATAGTTGTTATTAAATTATAAAATAATCATATACATTAATATGATATCATATATGATCTTTTAATATTTCTTTGTTTATAATATCTTAGTATTATCGTCGTTTCGGGTGTTAACTTACTCGTTTTCTTTTATATGTTTTGTTACATAAGTTTTGTTTGTAATGGATAGGTTTTATCTTATTCATATATAGAATTATATCAAGTCCTTAAACATTATTTTTAATCATCAAATGAGAATTATAGTTGAATGGATACGATTGGGAATGAATCTAATCGCATTCGTGGAGACGGTAGTCCGTACGTACGCATGAGTGACAATATAATTATTTTGATATTAAAATAATATATAATTGGATGTTATATCATATATACATAATCATTATAATGTTATATTTATTATTTACCTCAATTACACATCATTATCATACCCATCCAAATAATAATGTTTTGAATAATAATTACACCACGACGTGGAGACGGTAACCCGTACGTACGCACGTATGGGGACATGTCATTCAATGGATGGATAGAATACTGAATATGGTTGTAGAATATTTATAATAACATCACAATATATAGAAGTGGGTGGATTTATCATTTTAGAATGGAAATAAAGAAGAAGGAAGAAGTGGAAGAAGAAATAAACTTGAAAGAGGGTGGTGAAATCATTACATCTTCTTCGGGTTCTTCCTTTTGATTTGATCAAAAGGGATCCATAAGTTTGCTTTATTATCAAAATAATTCCTCTAGGTTGATGTGAGTAAAGTTTATAGGGTATTTGGGCAGGTTTTTTCCAAACCAAAAGGCTTTGAAGGTATGAATTTGAGAGAAGAGGGAGTGCCCTTTTATAAGAGGGGTGAGGGGAAGCTTTGGAAAAGCTAGAAATATTATTTTATAATAAATACATATTTGGTTTATAATGGTGAAAAAGTGACTTATTTAGAGGATAAGGTGGGGATGGGTCGAAATAATTTCAACCAATAGACTTTAGACAGGTATGGGCCACTATATTAACCTTATCATTTATATTTAACTCTTAGTTAAATTGTTTGACATTTACCATGTCTCTTTGTATTTTTATATTATATGGTTAATAAACATACTATATACTTCAAGTGAACCCCAAGTTTTTTATTAAATATAAACCTATAATTATATAAGTATCTTGGCCTACCATTAGATTTGTATGAATTGAATATCAATTAATAATATAATATTTGTTTTAAATACCCCTTTATGTCAATTTTGACACTATTTAATAATTCATTTTTTTTAAAGTCTTAAAAACATTATTAATTCAAAAAAAATTCATTTATGTAATACTAACATGTAATATTAACCAATAAAATTTGTGGATGTCATCAAATCTTTCAAATTATGTTTATTTTTACATTTATAATACCAATTATTTGATTCTTTCATTAATAAGTAAAATACTGCATCATTATTGTGTCATTAATAAATTTAATTATTCAATGTCTAAAAATAATAAATAAAATCCCATTATGTATTAAATATTTTTAGAGTTCTAAATAATATTAATAGTTTAAAATATAACATATATAACCTATGTAAAAATTGTTTTTCTAAAAGATATATGCCTGTGTCATTTTTGTTTTTACTTTAACGTAATTAATATAAAGTGTCATTATCACTTACAAGTGGCTTTCATGGGGTCCCAAAATCAACCCAAACATGTCCATGGTATGAAATGTATCAACCAATAGGGTTAGTACACATTTTTGGGTAATTTAATATTATTATAATATTATTTTTTACCCTTATTTACCGAATTTACTCTTTAACCATGGTAAATAAAATATTTACCGAAGAAATTATTCAAAATGTATAAAAATAAAAGTTACCTATTTACACAATTTAAAAATCCTGATTATAAATATGGAATCCATTTTTATGAATTCAAAAAACAGAAGTTTTAGAAATTAATTTAAAATTGATTCCCGTTGTTAAAACAAAAAGCGTGTTTTTAATAAATAATAAATATCAAAAGATTGACACTTGTTTATGTCTAGTTTAAATGTGAAATTACGTCCAATGAACAATATTGGATTAAATGGTAAAAATTTAATCTAATTATACTTTAAAATCACTCAAATTCATAATTTATAAATATTAATTATTTCGATTAAAAAGTTGTTTTTAATTAAAATTTAGTAATTTTCACTATTCATCAAAATATGAAAGTTATCAGAAAAGTACCAAAATTTCACCCTAAGCTAATTTCTATATTCCAATTCCAAAAATGAAGTCCATTTTGAACGATAAAATGTATAAAATTTCAAAAAGTGGGTATTACTATTCATAACGGCTAGTTTGATTGGTTGTGGTGTGTGTTAGAATTCAAAGTTGCGTACAACACACGCTACTGTAGTATTCCAAGAGAAGTTTATCGTGGAATATTGGGGTGTTAGATTAACCATGGTTTTTTAGTAAGGATAAATGGGGTATTGGGTGGGTTTATATAGGAAAATTACGGGGAGTTCATTCTTATTTCCAAAACATAGGTTTTGGAATCTATGTCATAAAGTAATCAAAAAGCAAAAATTCCAATGGGTTTTTCCCATTTTCTCAACCAAATATGATTTATTATTTTATAATTACATGAATGTAAATCAATACTACATCACCCCTAATGATTTGGAAGTTAGTAATTCTCACAAAGAATTTTGTTTAAAACCATAATATATAGTATAAATTTTTTAGGATTCATAATGGATTTATAAGACTAATAAAATAAACCCAAAACACATTATATTAAAAGGTAAATATTAATATAGTTTCGGATAACATTTAGGTTATATATTACATTACTTTTGGTCTTTATGAGGTCATAATGCATATCATATATTTATACTGTATTTAGTTTTTATCGGAAAATTTCACTATATCAGAAAATCATAAAAAATTAATCATTGTATAAATTTTTTATGCTGAGTAAAAAAATAATATTTATTTTATCCAAATAAATCCCTGATTATGATTATTTATATTTCTAAATCTAAATAAATGTTTAATAAAAAAATACAATTTCTTGACAATAATTGTATTCTAACACTTATAAAAATTAACCATGAATTCATAAAATTATTTTATAAGCTACTAATAATAAATATTTTTTATAACATTTTTTCATTAAAATAACATCTAAAAATCATGATTTCTACAAAATGAATGTATTAATTAAAATTTCTTAGTAACCAAAAATATAATTCCACTTTTTTGTATTGGCATATAATTTTTATTAAACGCATTATTTAATAATTTATAAATAAAAATCTATAAGTAATAAATATAATGATTAATTCATATAAAATAAAATATAAATATTTATGATGTTAGGGTTGGGATACATAGTATATAATTAAGTTAATGAATGTCCTAGGGTAAGGTCATCTACAATGGTATTTTCTTATAGCGGTTTGAAGAACAGAGTTTGGGTCGTGATCTCGATAAGCTTGAACTTATATCATAAATCATTTCACTCGTGGTTTATTTATTTAATCTAAACATGGGATTGATCATGGGAAAATCCTAGAGATTCAATATCTCCCTAAATCTCTGATAAATTGTCTCCATAGGGTATAATACCACTAGTTTAGGCCATAACGTCTTTTGTCTATGCTAATTAGATTTTGCATAACCCTTAATATATATTAATCATAAGATCACTTTTTAATATCTACATTATCAATTTTTATGATGTTTAATGGTATTTTAAATAAAATAGTATATAATATTCCCAAAAATATAAATTTCTATATGTGTTTTCTAGAAATTAATTAATTAATAAGGTATTTAATTTAACCAGAAATTAAATTTTATTTATTAATGTTTGGGTCATTATATTATTTCATCCTTTATAAATTTTTACTAATTTTTTTCATTTTGTACATTAAAAAATATGAGGGTACTTATGTTTCATCACATCTTCTATTTCTGAAGTCACTTCCCCAAATGAGTGGTTCCACCAAAACACATTGACCGAACAAGTTGTCTTGTTTTGTTGAACATTGTCTCGATGATACAAGATATTCACCAGCTTTTCCTCATATGAAATATCATTATATAATGGTACCACCTCAAGATTTAGTGCATGGGATGTGTCTAGTATGTACTTTTCAATATAGATGCATGGAATACGTCATGTACTTTATATAAGTTAGGTAGGAGTTATAGTTGATAATCCACCACTATGATGTGATCAAGGATACCAAAAGGGAAAAGATATCTTCGAATAAGCTTTCAATTCTTCCCAAAACTAATGATTTTCTTCAATAGATGTATATGGAGGAACACTACACCATTGACCTCATTGTTGTTTCCTCATCAACAAATTTCTACATTTATTTTTTATCAAATTTTTATAGATTCCACATGATAATAAATGCTTTGAACATTCTTTGTCATATTTTTTATAAGATCAAGTCACATTATCTTCAACTCAATAACATCATCCTAGAATGTCAGATTTTGACACCTATTTTCTTACCTCCTACCGTTCCATTTTAATTCTCAAATTGAAAATATTTTTATGTGAGAACTCTATTAGGGGAAGGCTTTTATCCCAACATCCTTATAAATCCATTGAATATGTTCTCATCATATATTACAGAGTTTGAATAGTCCTTTCAAATCCACTATTTCATTGAGGGTGATATGATGTTTTGAATCCTAGTTCTATATTCAATCATAGTTAAAGTATTATCCACAATCTCAAGGTAAACCAGAGGTCTCAATTAGATACAATATAGTGTGTCACTCATTGTAGACTTACAACATCTGTATTATATATCGTGGAATGTTGTTTATTTGAGAAATATTATTTTATGGAAATGAAATGTGCTGATTTGGAAAGGTGGTCAACATCCTAACATATTTTTTATTGCCTTTATGATTCCTAGTGAGTCCTATGGTGAAATCCATGGTCACGTTTTCCCATTTCTATACTAGCATGAGAAATGGTTGTATTAGAAAATTTGTATTTTTTCATTCCTCCATGACTTGCTAGAATACCAAGAAATGAGAGACAAACTCAACAATATTTCTTTACATATTATCCCACGAGAAAATTTTCTTCAAATTCCATTAAATCATAATAATTCCTATATTAATAGAGAAGGATGATCTTTGAAAATAATAAAGAGGTTCCCTCATCAATTTTAAATTTTATTGGACACATTTCTGGGTTCCAAAACATAAAACTCCATATTTATAAAATTTGATCCCTAGAATATTTTCTACCTTCTCAAGAAAAAAACATATTATCTTGTTAAGACTCTATGATTATCTAAAGAATGAATGGTTGAGATATTACATCAGAAAGGTTTAATGAATATCCATTAAATATTCCCATACCCATCCTTTTAAAGTCTAGAAATATTGGATCCATTTTAATCCTCATAATACATAAATTTATAAGATACATTCTTCTCAGAGTGTTTGCTACTTTGTTTCCTTTCCCATGATGGAAATGGATTTAACAATAATAATCCTCGATTATATCTAGCCACATACATTGATGTATACTAATATCCTTTGGTGTTCAATTTAGTATTTTATAGTCTATATATATGTATATATAATACTTCTCCACATATAGATAATTCAAAATTTCTTTAATGAAATGATCACTAAAACCAATTATAGATCATGAGTTTGGTATTTCTAAACATGGATATTTAGTTGGTGGTGGGAATATACTATTACTTTTTCATTATTTATGAGTCTACAACCCAAGAACTTTTAAGATGAATAAATATATATCAAAAAAAATTCTGATGGTGGGTAATGTTAGCATAGGTATAATTATTAACCACTTATTAAACTCTTTAAAATATTTCCCACATTTATCATTATATAAAAAATGGATTGTTTTTATTTTAGCTTTGTTAGGGGTCTTAAAATCATGAGATTTTTCTAAAAATTGATGATATTTCCCAACTTTTCCATGAAAACTACTGATTTACATCCGGGAATTTTTTCTTATCCACCCTTCAATTGTATTGGTTTTTTCTAGGATACACAAATATCTCTTTTATGGTGATGAAATTATATTGTAAAGTTAGTTTCTCTAATAATAAATAAAATTTACTATATATTGAATACATATTTCCATTCTACAATGTTCTCAGTATAGGATTATAATGCACCTCATGTTCCTCCTTTCATTTGGAGTAGACAATAATATCATATATAAATAATACCACAAATTGTTTGAGCTAATATCTAAATACTCTATTAATCTTGTCCATGATGATTACCAGATAATTTATGAGATTGAATGGAATCACTATGAACTTTTTTCACCCATAACTTTTACAAATAGGAGTCTTTGGGATATATTCATTCTTTACCATTATTTAATAATATCCCTACCGATGATCTTTCATAGATAAATGTTGGGCTCCACAGAAGTGATTGGAGAAATTTGAAATATGTGGTAGAGGATACTTGTTCATTATCTTATCTTATTGAGATCAAGATAATCACTAAAAAGGTGAATTAACCCATCATTCTTAATGAATTGGACTAGTGCACTCCATAGTGAATCACTCTGGCATATAATCCCTTTATCATAATTTTCCTATAATTTTTTATTCTGTTCATCAATTTTAGTAATGACTATTCAATACATAGTATTTGAAATGGTACAAAAAAATCGATTCAGTAACCCAATTACATGGGCCCTATAAAATATATTTTGAAACACACACACCCAATGTATAGTTGGTTGAAATTGCATTATAAGTGGCCAACTGCCACAAAGAAATCATAAAAAAATGACAAGAAAATAGTATGCCAGTGGACATGTTTGATCATCATCCATGACTTCCACACACCCCACTATGCCAAGTGACTCCACTGTTGGGTTAACAATACAACCTTCAGGACATTCCCATCAACCATGGTTTTCTTTTCTCATCTTCTAAGAGATTTTACTCTAGTCTATTTTACATTACCAAATGAAATATTTCCTATATTTTTCATATAATAAAATATATTTGGATTTATCTAGTGCTACCCTTTTCAATGATAAAAAATAACTGAGAAAGGGGTTACTTTTATATGCTCTAAAAAACTGTTAAAAGTAACCCCTAATTAGTGAATTTCATAGCACTATGAAATGGGAGTTTTATGTGGGATTTTCTTAGAATAGAAAAACTTTTGTCTGTAACCAACATAAAAATGATTATTTTTATCCCTAATAAAAGCTATATTTCCTAAAAATGTTATATATTTTTTAAATGTTGGGGCCGAAGCATCATTTTTTATTATTAATGTAAAGCAAAGACCACTTTAACTAGGTAGAGGGAGACCCATTACAAAGCCTGAAGGCCCAGTGGTTAGTTAGCCCATTACATAGACCGTAGGCCCAATTTTTTGGCCCAAGGCCCATTATGTGAATAGTACAGCTACAGTACTCGTGCTGCTACAGTCCCGCACAGTACCCACCGCCACTACAGTGCCCATGCCACCGCTACAGTGTCGTTGTTGCAACAGTATCTCGGCTGCTATAGTGCTTCTACAGTACCTTCGCCCAATGGGTTTTGAACCCCCATTTTTCATGTAGAATTATGGGGTGCTTACCACTAAGACAAACCCCAACTACATAAAAATCTTACATATCAAATCGAATTATGTGAAAATATATATGATATGGTAACTCGAGGGAACCTCGTCCGACATTATATTGGTGAAAACATATCATGGAGGCCTCCAAAACTAAGTTTTTTTTTTCAGGGTTCCCTCAGTCATTACCATTATATGGAATTTCATCCTCTTTTAAAGGAGGCTTCTTAATTATTTTTTTAAAGAACCAATTTATTCTCAAGACGTACACACATGCAAGTATTATTACATTAAAATTTTATCATTTTTCATGTTGTAGTGTTATTCGTAATTAAATATATACACATATATACATATTCATATATATTTACACCAAATAATTTAATTTAATAAATAAATATGTAAAAATATTTTCAAATAAAATAACCTTTTAAATCTATAAACCATATCTAAATAAAAAATAATAATATTATTATTTAATATAAAAATGTATGAATTTTTGTATAACTATAAAGTGAATATATAATTTTTATATATATCTATTCGTGTGTGATTATTAATATATATATATATATATTATAATATATATAGATATAAATAGTAATATATAAAATATCTAAATTAATATAAATATTCATAATTATATTTAGACACACACAAAAATATATATATATTTATGTAGTTATAAAAAAAAGAAAATGTTTTTATAAATGTATTAAAAAATAATTATATAAATATACAGATAAAGATATAACAAAATACATATAAATAGATAGATATATTAAATAATAGAAAAAAAATGTATAATAGTGGTAAAGGAACAAATCCATGATGGGGAGGCCTAAGGTTTGAAACTAGGTGAATGCAAGGGTAGGAGGGGCTATGTAGATGATTTTTTAGAACTAATTAATGTATAGGGGTGTCCTATAAAATTGATAAAATATTCCTCCAATACGAATAAAAGGGTTTGGGAAATCGATCCATGATGATACGGGGTGTTCTGCCTTCAAATTTATTGATTTTATCTTTTTTTTACATTTATCTATGATAAAACATTGGTCTGATAAAAGTGACATTTAATCCATGAATTTCATGGAAATGATAAAAGTCCGCTTTTGTATGTGCTTGTAGAACCCCAAACACTTCATGGTATGTTTCTCTTAAAATACATTCTAGTTATAGCCTATATTTCATGAATCACTTAGCCTATATGGAACAAAAAATGATTACTTATAGGAGATATCCATAACCTAGCCATTAAACTTAAATTTTCCAACTCTGTGATTTGAAATCTAAAAATCCGACATACACAGTTGTGTTCAAGATGATATTTAGAGTCTGATTGAATTAACTTAATTTTTGTGAATAGTAACCTACCCTTATGAATAGTAACATACTCTTATGAATAGTAAATTACCCTTATGAATAGTAATATGACTCTTATGAATGGTATCCATGACCTTGAATGTATAAATGAATTCAAGCACCTTAAAAATGAAGATGAATATTTTAAGTGTTTATACTTTTTGATTAAATAATTATTTTAAATAAATATTTAATTAATCATATTTACATAATTATCTTTGAAATATGGAAATTATTTTTGGATTCCACACGTCGAAAAATGGTTAGGGGGAATTTTTGGGATTTTTCTAGAATACTTAAATTTTTATGAATAGTAAAATGCGATAATTTATGATAAATGCTAAATAAAGAATTTATTGAGCCATTGATGACGATCTACTGATGTAATCCCAATTGGTTGAAAGTAACATGCATATATTTCTGTTCTAGGTCATTTAATTCTCACTATTCATTTTCGTGAGAGGAAATAATAAATTAATGATTATAATATAAAGAAAACTCCTCTCCCCTCCACTTTATAAACCACTCATCACCCCCTCTTCCTCCCACACCACTCAAGATACTATCCTAGCCTAAATTCATCCAAATACTCTTCCCAAGCCCTCTACCCACATCCAAGGCTTTCTAGTTCAAAAGGCCCAAAACAAAGGCCTTAAAGAGATTCTCAAGGAGGAGTACTAAAGAGGTGAACCTTCCTTCTATTTTCTTTAAATTTCGTTTACAAAGTTCCATCCTTTTGTTCTCCCTTATCACCTCCCCTCATCCAAATGAAATGATAATTCAATTACCTTACCTGTAATGGGTTTTAATTGTTATAATGGAATATTTAATCAAAATCTCTCTTTTTACCCTCCTTTTATACAATAAATGTGAACACCATCCACGATGTGTAAATTTGACACACACAAGGAAGATGGGTTTTCAATTTGCATTACTATATTCACTTCTGGTCGTGAAACCATTTCAATGGTTGAACCAGGTCGTAATATATGTATCTTATCTTGATTAATGTGCTATAATCTTTACACTTTCATAATAGGGAATGATAATACATAATAAGTTTGTTGTGCACAAAACCGCCAAGCCAAATCCAAGCATTTTTTTTAACTCATTGAGTGAGTCATCCACATGGTATATAACCAGAATCATTATAAGATCATTTATATCTCTTTAATTTCACTAATAATGTATATTAAAAATTCTGAATGTTTAACCACATTTCAAATGAACTACCATTCATGAATACAAGTAAACAAATCATGAAACCAAGTAAGAAAATGCTTCCAAAATAATAAAATTGAATCTCTTAAACCCATCAAAAATGAAATTAATGAACTTAATAAGGTTATACCCTATTAATTACATATTTATGAGTTTCTATAATTATTAATTAATGAAGCTAAATTTGATTATTCAGGTCTTTAATAACAAGTCAAAAACTGCTTCAAGCATTAGGTAAAGGATCCTCTCTCTCACTTTGGTTCAATAATCTCCCCAATGATGTTCTCTTTTATTCCTAATTACTAATGATGGGGTATGTTTTCACACCTCCCCCACACTTCCCTTGTGACATATAAATAATTTAATACCCCTTTACCTCTCACTAATCCCTCTCAATAACAATCGCTACCATGCCGAAATGTTTGTAAGGGGTTTCTCATCTCACTTTCATTTCTTTGAGATTTTAATTGTTTACAAATTATTTATTGTATGTCGTATATTTTTACAGACATTTTATATATTATAACATTATTATCTTTATATTCATGTTATTCAATGATTAAATTGAGTATTATTAAGTCCTGGTCATATGATTCAACCGATTACATTGTGGTAAGATACTTTGTCTCAACTACTATTTTGTAGTGACTAACTTTTTATGGTGCAACTAATAATCCTTATGTGGTGTACCTACTCCTCATTTTAGATATATTTTAATTTGAAATAATATTTATATTAAATATTCATAATCTCATTTCATGGATATGTTTTTTTTCTAAACCATATACCATTTTACATAAGGTTTTTATTTGGAAAGTTATTTTAATTATGGAAATATTGATGAATCCATATACTCTACTATACATGGATATTGAAAAGGAATATTTCTCTTGAATTGAATCAATGTATAAAGAATGTTTTGGACATTCATTGGTGGTTGGGGCCTACTATAGCCCCTTGATGCATCGGTTGGTCTTAAGAGACAAATCAGTTTGGTGACAAACGCTTCGAGTTTGTTTCCAAAAATCAAACGAGTTTCAACCCATAGAACTAAACCGTTTTAATTGTATTATGGTTTCATATTCCAGATACAAGAATTCTAATTAATAAGCATTATATTTATTCATTATCAGTTTTTACTATCCATGAGGTTTTCACTATGACAAAATCTATGGAAGCGGTTTCATTCTTAGTTTATTAATGGCATGATTTTTTCATTTATTCACTATGCCATATTGATTATGTCAGATTGATTTTGATTCACTTATTATTTTATTCATAATTCTACTATTTTTAACCCTTACTGAGTGTTTTAGCTCACCCCTTTCAATGTTTCCCATCAACAGGTGATGAAGGGGTGATCATTTATTGAGTTCATGTGGTTGCAGTTTTATGTTTTTGTTATGTATTGTATTTTGTAACATTCTCCAATGTAATTTGAGTCTCATATATGTATCTAGTTTCTTCAAAACTACTAAATTGGACGTTCCTTTGGGATTTTCATTTCTTCTAGCCATGCCAATATCATAAGTAATGAATTGTCTCTAGCCTTGAGGAGTCGGGGTGTTACAGTTGGTATCAAAGGATGTTTAGTAGAAAACATGGAAACTTGAGTAGGAAATGTGTAGTAGGGAACAAAACCCTAAGATTGTATTTGGGGATAAACGTACAATAATTTCCTGGTATTTTGTAAGGAATAGATTATGTGTCTCTTTTAAGAAATACATCCTTGTCTGGATATGAGCAGGTAGAGGAGGCTTTGGAAAAGTTGTATCTAGGGGTAAAACCTGAAAATACCACTTTGAGCTAGACTTAAAAGGTAACTAGTGCACAAAAATGGGTCTTGCTGCACTCTTGGTTATGACACTCTCAGGGGATATGCTTAGGATAATTCACATTTTCATTACAAGCCATTATGAAGGAGTTTAATGTAAATTTATCCTCAGAGAAACCATGTTTATAAGATAAATTATATATAGAACATAAATCTATGTTGAGTTATTTTTTATTTGAGATTAATAAACTAATCTAGTTTATCTCATTATTTAAAAATGGTATCTAACAGAAGAAGGTGAATTAATACTCATGGGCAAGGTAGGGATCTTCCTACTGAGAACGTCAACACAGAAAATGTTATAGTAGATTAGATCATGACCATATTGGGACAACTTACTCATTTTGTAATGAATAACCATTCCATGCCAGTATTGGATCATTTTAGGTGGTAGAAGCCCCCATATTTTAGTGGGACTACTAACCTACTGGTCGTTAAGAAATGGATTAAGTCCATTGAAAATATATTCATGGCATTAAGATGAAATGAAATGGAAAAGGTAGTATTGGCAGTATATTGTCTCAAGGGCTACGCTGATCAATTGTGGTCCTTGATTCAGAATACCACAGAGGAAGAAGATATATAAGATATGGAATGGAGGACTTTTAAGGATATATTTTTTGAAAAATACTTCCCTTATGAACAACAAACTGAAATCAAGAGGGAATTCCTTAGCTCAAAACAGAGAGAAGAAGACAGTGTTCCAGAGTATAAGGCTACCTTCATAAGGCTGTCCAGGTATGTCGTAGATTACATACGTGACTCGGTAGACAAGATTGATCATTTCTTTGAAGGTCTTAAGTCAAGTCTTCGAAGGGCACTGAATTCTAAATCATTTTCATCATAAGATTAAATTGTATCAAGTGCCATCAAAACAGAGAGGTAATTTGCTAGATAAAATTATTTTAAAGGAAACCAAGATAAGAAGCAGTACTCTGATGATAAAGGAAAAGTAGAATCACCAAATAAGAGTCAGGTAATAAATATATTCTCATTACGTGAGAACTGTGGAAAGAATCGTCTCAGAAAATTCTTGAATGGCATGAAAGTTTTCTATAACTACGGAGAAAAGGGTCATTGATCTGATGAATGAAAGGGGAAGAAACAATTCAATGATATTCAATGCTAAAATTGCAGAGAGATGGGAAACTGTGAAAATGAGTGTCTTAAGTTCCAAGGAAACATGCCTCAGAAAAAGACAAGAGAACAAGGGAGAGCCTATGCGACTACAACCGCAGAGGTTGAAATTTCTAATGACGTGGTGGTAGGTACTTTAATTGTTTCTTAAAACTTAGCCAACACTTTATTTGATTCTGGATCATATCATTATTTATATCTTCTCAATTTTCTAAGAAAATTATATGTGTCCAATTTGATTTTAATAAAGGAGTTGTCAGTCAAAACTCCCAGGGGATGTATCATTGCAACAAAGGCATGTCGACTAGTCCCCCTCTAGACACCAAAACATGTTTTAGTTGCTAACCTTATCATCTTACAAATGAATTAATTTGATATAATTATTGGTATGGATTGGCTGTCAAATTATGATAAGAAGATTTATTGTAAGAATAAGGAAGTTACAATTTTTGAAAATAGTGTAGAATCCCTTGTCTTTAAGGGAGAAACATCACCACCTGATTCATATCTAGAACCACCCCCAATAGCTCAATTGAATGAAATACTTAGAGAGTAAGACAAACCAATATCTATGTGCGAGGAAATAAATCCTCAAATTGAAGATGTGCACATAGTGAAAGATTACACTAATGTATTTCCAGAGGATTTTCCTGGACATCCTCCAGAGCAGGAAATTGAGTTCTCTATTGATTTAATTCTTGATGCAAGACCTATATCAAAGACTCCCTATAGAATTGACACTTTTGAATTAGTATAGCTAAAGAAACAACTAGAGTATTTGAGTGAAAAAGAATTTATTCGATATAGTGTTTCTCCATGGGGAGCCCCAGTCCCCTTTGTCAAGAAGAAATATGGATCCATGAGGCTTTGCATTGATTACAGAGAAATCAATTTTATTACAATAAAGAATAAGTATCATCTACCCCAGATTGATTATTTATTAGATCAACTTCATGGAGATCAACACTTTTCAAAGATTGACCTTGGATCTGGATATCATCAGTTTTGTGTGAGGAAGGAAGATATTCCTAAGACCGCATTTCAAACGAGGTATGGGCATTATGAGTTTACAGTGATGCCTTTTGGACTGACAAATGAACCCTCTATTTTCATGGATTTAATGAATAGAGTTTTAAAGTAATATCTTGATCACTTTGTTTTTGTATTCATCGATGATATCCTCGTATACTCAAAAAGCTATGAAGACCACGAGAATCACTTGCGGGTTATTCTGAGAACTCGTAGAAGAAATAAATTATATGGGATGTTTAGAAAGTGTGAATTATGGCTTCAATAAATTTCTTTTATAGGCCATACTGTCTCTAAGGATGGAATCCTAGTTGATCATGTGAAGACAATGACAATCCAAGATTGGCCCATGCCAACAATCATAACTGAGGTATGCAGTTTTATTGGCTTAGTAGGTTACTATCGGCGTTTCGATCAGAATTTTACCTGACTGGCTAACTCGCTAACCAAGCTCACACATAAAGGAGTTATGTTTGGGTGGACAAAAGAATGTACATAATTCTTCAAAGAATTGAAAATAATATTGGTCAATGCTCCAATTTTGACTCTTCTATCTGGAAGTGATGGATTTTTAATATATAGTGATGCATCAAAGAATGTACTAGGTTGCGTCTTTATGAAAAATGATAAAGTTATTTCATATGAATCAAGACATTTGAAGACACGTCAGAAAAATTATCCAAATCATGATCTTGAGTTAGCATCTATAATATTTTCTCGGAAAATATGGAGGAATTATCTCTATAGAGATAGATGTGAGATTTATATAGAACACAAGAGTTTGAAATAAATTTTCACACAAAATTAACTCAACATGAGGCAAAGAATATGGCTCAAGTTACTCAAAGATTATGATTGTTCAATACACTACCTCCCAGGAAATGAGAATAAGATGGCAGATCCATTAAGAAGGAAAGATAATGGCCTTCTGACTCAAATGAGGATTGATAGAGATCCTATATTTTTTGATCTACTAAATATGGATGTGGGAATTGTTAAGGAAGGGGAAACATCACTCCTCTTTCAAATTATTACTAATTCATCTTTACTAGAGAAGATAAAAAGATATCAATATTATGATGAGAATCTGCACAAGAAAATTAATGCAGTTAAGGATGGGAGACTAGATGACTTCGTGTATGAAGAAGGAGTTCTGAAATTTGGGAAGAGGTTATCAGTACCTGAGCTAAAAAGGGATGTATTATATGATTCTCATAGCTCAAATTTCTCTATACACCCAGGTAGCACCAAGATGTATAGAGATATGAAGGAATATTTTTGGTGGGATAATATGAAGTAGAAAATTGCTGACTACGTGTCAAGATGTATAGTTTGTCAACAAGTGAAGGTAGAGAGACAACATCCCAAAGGATTGATGCAACCTCTACCTATTCCTATATGGAAGTGGGATAACATTACGGTGGATTTTGTCACCGGACTACTGAGGACACCTAGAAGGAATGATTCAATATGGGTAATTGTTGATTTTCTCACAAAATAAGATTATTTTCATCCTATAAGAGAGGATTTTCCACTTGAGCACTTGGAAAATCTTTATACTAATGAATTTGTAAGACTTCATGGTGCACCTCTATCGATTGTGTCTAATTGAGATCCCCAATTTACATCAAAATCCTGGAAAAGTCTGCAGAAGGCTTTGAATACTGAGCATCGTATGAGTACTGCTTATCACCCCCAAACTGATGGACAGTCTGAAAGGACTATTCAAACTCTAGAATACATGCTGAGGTCATGATCTATTGACTTCCAAGGTAAGTGGTATAAATACTTTCCTTTGGTGGAATTTTTCTTCAAAAATATTTTCCATTCTAGTATTCAAATGACTCCATATGAATCATTATATGGAGAGAGATGTCGAACTCCAACTTGTTGGGATGAATTTGGTGAGAGGAAACTTATAGGTCCAGAACTTATTGAAGAGACCAAGACAAAGGTAAAGACAATCCAAGCCCATATTAAAGCAGCCCAAAGTAGGCAGAAGAGTTATGTTGACAACTGGAGAAAGGACTTGTAATTCCAAGTGGGTGATCATGTATTTCTGAAATTATCTCCATGGAAGGGTGTCTTAAGGTTCATTAAGAAAGGGGAACGGAGCCGCAGGTACATCGGACCATTTGAAATTCTTGAAAGAATCAGAGTTATAGCTTACTGTTTAGCGATGTTGAAAAATCTCTTCAGGTTTCATGATGTGTTCTATGTCTCATTGTTATAGAAATATATGCCAGACCCAATTCATGTACTCACATATGAAGAAATTGAACTGAAACTTGATTTTTCAAACTGTTAAAAGCCAATCGGGATTCATGACACAAGGGAAAAAGTATTAAAAAATCAGACAACTCTTCTAGTAAAGGTTCTTTGAAGATACCAGAATATGGAGCAAGCAACATGGGAACCTAAGTATGTTATGAAAAATAATCACCCACATCTTCTTAGTGAGTTTCATACATAAAATTTCGAGGATGAACTTTCTGAAGGAGGGAATAATGTAGTACCCCAAACACTTCATGGTATATTCCTCTTAAAATACATTCTAGTTATAACCTATATTTCATGAATCAATGAGTCTATATGGAACAAAACAAGGTTACTTATAGGATATATTCATAACCTAGCCATTAAAATTAAATTTTCCAACTCTGTTATTTGAATTTTAAAAATCTGACATACACAGTTGAGTTCAAGATGATATTTAGAGTCTGATAGAATTAACATAATTTTCTCTGAATAGTAACAAACCCTTATGAATATTAACCTACCCTTATTAATAGTAACTTACCCTTATGAATATAAATTTGACTCTTTTGAATGGTATCCATGCCCATGAATGTATAAATGAATTTAGGCACCTTAGAAATGAAGATGAATAGTTTAAGTGTTTATATTTTTTGATTAAATAATTATTTTAATTAAATATTTAATTAATCATCCATAAAAAATTATTTTTGAAAAATGGACTTCATTCTTGGATTCTACACATCGAAAAATGGTTAGGGTGATTTTTTGGGATTTTTCTGGAATACATAAATGTTTGATGAATAGTAAAATGTGATAATTTATGATAAATGCTAAATAATGAATTTATTAAGTTATTGATGACGATATGCTGATGTAATCCCAACTGGTTCGAATTCACATGCATATATTACTGTTCTTGGTCATGGAATACTCGCTATTGGTTGTCTTGAGATGAAATAATAAATTAATGATTATAATATTAAGAAAACTCCTCTCCCCTCCACTATAAAAACCAGCCCTCACACCTTCTTCCTCGCACACCACTCAAGCTACAAGCCTTGCCTAAATTCTGACAAATAATATTCCCAATACCTTTCCCCACGTCCGATACCTTATGGTCTCACTAAAAGGCCAAAAACAAAGGCCTTAAGTATATTCTCAAGGAGGAGTACTAAAGAGGTGAACCTTCCTTCTCTTTTCTTTCAATTTCTTTTACAAAGTTCCATCCTTTTGTTCTCCATTCTCACCTACCCTGATCCAAATTTCCATGATAATTACAATACCTTACATGTGATGGATTTTCATTGTGATAATGTAATATTTCATTATAATCTCTCTTTTTTCCCTCCTTTTATACAATAAATGTGAACACCATCCGAGATGTGTAAATTTATCACACTCAAGGAAGACGGGTTTTCAATTTTTATTAATAACTTCAATACTAGTCGTGAAACCTTTTCAATGGTTTAACCATGTAATAATATATGTATCTTATCTTGATTAATGTGTTGTAATCTTTACACATTCATAATATGGTATAATAATACAAAACAAGTTTGTTGTGCACAAAACCTCCAAGCCAAATCCAAGCATTTATTTTTAATTCATCGAATGATTCATCCACATGGTATATAACCAGAATCATTATAAGATCATTTATATCTATTTAATTTCACTAATAATGTATATTAAAAATTCTGTATGTTTAACCACATTTCAAATGAACTTTCATTCATGAATACAAGTAAACAAATCATGAAACCAGGTAAGAAAATGATTCCAAAACAATAAAATTGAATCTCTTAAACCCATAAAAAGGAAATTAATTAAACAATAAGGTTATAAAATATCAAATAAATGGTTATGAGGTTCTGGAATTATTAATTAATGAAGCTAAATTTGATTATTCAGGTCTTTAATAACAAGTCAAAATCACCTTCAAGCATAAGGTAAGGGATCCTCTATCTCACTTTTGTTCAAGAATCTCCCCTATGTTGTGCTCTTCTATTATTAATTCCTAATGATGGGGTATGTTTTCTCAGCTCCCCATTACATTCATTGTGACATATAAATAATGTAATACCCCTTTACCTCTCATTAAGCCCTCACAATAACACTCTTTACCATGCCAAAATGTTTGTAAGGAGTTTCTCACCTCACTTTCATTTTTGTGAGATTTTCACTGTTCAACACTTATTTCTTGTATATTGTATGTGTGTACTGAAATTTGATATATGATAACCTTATTATCTTTATATTAATGTTTTTTAATGATTCATTTGAGGATTATTATGTTCTGGTCATATGATTCGACTAATTCCATTGTGGTAAGAGACTTTGTCTCAACAACTATTTTGTTGTGACTAACTTTGTATGGTGCATCTAATAATCCTTATGTGGTGTACCTACTGCCCATTTGAGATCAATTTTCATTTGAAATTATATTTATATTAAATATACACAATCTCATATCATGGATACATTTTTTTGTCTAAACCGTATAACATTTTACATACAGTGTTTATTTGGAAAGTTATTTTAATTATGGAAATATTGATGAATCAATATACTCTACTCTATACGGATATTGAAAAGGCATATTTATCTTATATTGAATCAATGTATAAACAATTCTTGAGATATTCAGTGGAGTGTGGGACCCACTATAGCCACTCGATGCATCGGTAGGTCTCATGAGACAAATCAGTTTGGCGACAAAACCTTCGAGTTTTTTCCAAAAATCAGATGGGTTTATACCCATAAAACTAAACCATTTTAATGGTATTATGGTTTCATGTGTTAGATACATGAAGTCCAAATAATAATCCTTCTATTTACTAATTATCATTTTTTACTATCCATGAGGTTTTCACTGTGACAAAATCTATGGTTGCGGTGTCATTCTCATTTTATTAGTTGCATGAGTTTTTCATTTACTCACCATGCCATATTGATTATGTAAGATTGATTATGATTCACTTATTATTATATTCATGATTTTGATATTTTTAACCCTTACTGAGTGTTTTATCTCACCCTATTCATTGTTTTCCATCAACAGGTGATAAAGAAGTGATCTTTTATTGAGTTCATGTGGCTGTAGTTTTTAGTTTTTGTTATGTATTATATTTTATAACATTTTCCAATGTAATTTGAGTTACATATATGTATCTAGTTTCATCAATACTAGTAAACTGATCGTTCCTTCAGGATTTTCATTCCTTCTAACCATGCCAATATCACATGTAATGCACCGGCTCTAGTCTAGAGGGATCGGGGTGTTACAGTTGGTATCAAAGGAAGTTTAGTAGAAAACTTGGAAACTAGAGTAGGGAATGTATAGTTGGGAAAAAAATATAGTTCATAATTGAGGATAAACATACAAGAACATCCTGATATTTTGGTACAGAATAGATTATGTGGAACTTTTAAGCAATACATCCCTGTCTGGATATGAGCGGGTAGATGTGGATTTGGTACAGATGTATCATGGGGTAAAACCCAAAAACACCACTTTGAGCTAGACTTGAACAGGAACTAGTGCACGACAATGGGCCTTTCTGCACTCTTGGTTATGACACTCCTAGGGAATATGATTAGGATAATTTAGATTTTGTTTACAATTCATTATAAAGGAGACTAATGTAAATTTTTCCTCAGAAAAACCATGTTTTTAAGATTAGATATGCATATAATTTAAATCTTTGTTGAGTGATTTTCTATTTGAGATTCATAAACTAATATAGTGTATCTCATTATTTAGAAATGGATTCTAACAAAAGAAGGGTAACTAAAACTCGTGGGGAAGGTAAGAATCTCCCAACCGAGCAAGTCAACACAGTTAATGTTGGAGGAGAATAGATCATGACCATATAGGGACAAATTTCTCAAGTTGCAACGAATAACCATTCCACACCTGTGTTGGATCATTTCATGTGGCAGAAGCCCCCATCATTCTGTGGGAATACTAACCCAGTGGTTGCTGAGCAATGGATTAAGTCCCTTGAAAATATATTCATATCATTAAGATGGAATAAAATTGAAAAGGTAGTACTGACAGCATATTATCTCAAGGGCGAAACTGATCAATGGTGGTCCTTGATTCGGAATACCACGAAAGAAGATGATATATAAGATATGGAATGGAGGAATTTTAAGGAAATACTCTTCGAAAAATATTTCCCTCGTGAGAAATGAACTGAAATAAAGAGGAAATTCCTTAGCTTAAAACAAAGGGAAGAAGATAGTGTTGCAGATTATGAGGCTACTTTCACAAGGCTGGCCAGGTATGCCGCAGATTATGTACATGACTTGATAGACAAGATTGGTCATTTAATTGGAGGTCTTAAGCCAAGTCTTCTAAGGGCACTGGATTCTCAATCATTTTCATCATATGATGAAATTATATCAAGTTCCATCAAAACAGAGAGGTAATTTTCTAGATAAAATATTTTCAAAGGAAACCAAGATAAGAAGAAATACACTGATAAAAAAAGTAAAAGGGGAAGCACAAAATAAGAGCAAGGGTAAAAATCTATTCCCATTATCTGAGAACAGTGGAAAGAATCATCTCAGAAAAAGCTTGAAAGGCATGAGAGTCTGCTATAACTGCGGAGAAAAGGGTCATCGATTAGATGAATGTATGGGGAAGAAAAAATTCAATGATATTCAACGCTAAAAATTCATAGAGATGGGACACTATGAAAATGAGTATCCTAAGCTCCAAGGAAACATGACTCATAAAAATCAAATAGAACAAGGGAGAGCCTATGCAATTTCAGCCGCAGAGGTTAAAATTACGAATAACGTGGTGGAAGGTAGTTTAATTGTTTCCTCAAACTTAGCCAACACTTTATTTGATTCTGGATCATCGAATCATTTATATATTCTCAAATTTCCATGAAAATTAGATATGTATAATTTGATTTAATAAAGGAGTTGTCAGTCAAAACACCCAGGGGATGTATCATTACAAGAAAGGCATATCGACTAGTCACCCTCAAGACTCCAAAACGTGCTTTAGTTGCTAATCTTATCATGATACCAATGAATGAATTTGATATAATTATCAGTATGGATTTCCTGTCAAATAATGATGCGAAGATTTATTGTAAGAATAAGGAAGTTTCAATTTTTCAAAATGGTGTAGAATCCCTTGTCTTTACGGTAGAAACTTTGCCACCTGATTCTTATCTGAAACCACCCCCAGTAGCTCTACTGAATGAAATAATCAGAGAGGAAGATAAAACAATATCTACGGACGAGGAAAAAAATCCTCAAATTGAATATGTGCACATAGTGTAAGAGTACACTGATGTAATTACAGAAGATTTACCTGGACATCCTCCAGAGTGGGAAGTTTAGTTCTCTATTGATTTAATTCCTGATAAAAGACCTATATTAAGGACTCCCTATAGAATAACCACTATGGAATTAGTAGAGCTAAAGAAATAACTAGAGGATTTGAGTGAAAAAAGATTTATTCATCATAATGTTTCTCCATGGGGATCCCCTATCCTCTTTGCTGAGTAGAAAGATTGATCCATGAGGATTTTCATTGATTACAGGGAAATCAATGCTATTAAAATAAATAATAAGTATAATCTTCACCAGATTGATGTTTTATTTGATCAACTTCATAGAGCTCAATACTTTTCAAATATTGACCTTCAATCTAGATATCATCAGTTGCATGTGAGGAAGGAAGATATTCCTAAGACATCATTTCATACAAGGTATGGGAATTACATGTTTACCATGATTCTTTTTGGTCTGACAAATGAACCCTCTGTTTTCATGGATTTAATGAATAGAGTTTTCAAGGAATATCATGATAACTTTTTTGTGGTATTCATCGATGATATCCACATATCCTCAAAAAGCTATGAATACCATGAGAATCACTTGTGGGTTATTCTCAGAACTCTTAGAAGAAATAAATTATATGGGAAGTTTAGCAAGTGAGAATTCTGGCTTTAATAATTTTCTTTTCTAGACCATATTACCTCTAAGGATGGAATCATATTTGATCCTGTGAAGACAAAGTCTATCCAAGATTGGACCATCCCAACAAACATAACTGAGGTACACATTTTTATTGGCTTAACAGGTTACTATTAGCGTTTCATTCAGAATTTTTCCCAATTGGATAACCCACTAACCAAGCGCACATGTAAAGGAGTTAAGTTTGTGTGGAAAAAAGAATGTACAGAATGCTTCAATGAATTGAAAAGAAGATTTTTCAATACTCCAATTTTGACTCTTCCATATGGAAGTGATGAATTTGTAATATACAGTGATGCATCAAAGAATGGACTGGGTTGCGTCCTTATGCAAAATAATAAAGTTATTTCTTATACATCAAGACAGTTGAAGAAACTTGTGAAAAATTATCCAACTCATGTTCTTGAGTTAGTATCCATAATCTTGCTTTGAAAATATGAATGCATTATCTCTACAGAGAGATAATTGAGATTTATACAGACCACAAGAGTTTGAAGTACATTTTCACACAAAAAGAACTCAACATGTGGAAATAAATATGGCTCTATTTACTCAAAGATTATGATTTTTCAATACACTAGCACCGAGGAAAGGCTAATAAGGAGTCACATGCATTAAGTAGGAACGATCATGGCCTTATGACTCAAATGAGGATTGAGAGAGATCCTATATTTTTGTTTCTACTAAAGATGGATGTGGGAATTATTAATTAAGGTGAGACATCACTCCTATTTCAAATGATTGATAAAACATATTTTGCTAGAGAAGATAAAAATCTCTATATCTAATGATGAGAATCTGCACAAGAAAATTAATGCAGTTAAGGATGGGAGACCGGCTGACTTATTGTATGAAGAAGGAGTTCTGAAATTTGGGAATAGTTTATCAGTACATGAGCTAAAAATGGAAGTACTAAACGATTCTCATAGCTCAAATTTCTGTATACACTTAGGTAGCACCAAGATGTATAGAGATCTGAAGAAATATTTTTGGTTGGATAATATGAAGCGGGGAATTTATGAATACGTGTAAAGATATCTAGTTTGTCAACAAGTGAAGGAAGAGAGACAACATCCCAAAGAAGTGATGAAACCTATACCTATTCATATGTGGAAGTGGGATAATATTGTGATGTATTTTTCACTGGAATACTTAGGAAACCTAGAAGGAATGATTCAATATGGGTAATTGTTGATTGTCTCACTAAATCAGCACATTTCCTTCCTATAAGAGAGGATTTTCCACTTGAGTTCTTGGAAAGACTTCATATTAATGAAGTTTTAAAACATAATGGTGCACCTCTATCGATTGTGTCCGATTGAGATCCCCGATTTACATCAAAATTCTGGAAAAGTCTCCAGAAGGCTTTGAATACTGAGCTTCATATGAGTACTATTTATCACCCACAAATTGATGGACAGTCTGAAAGGACTATTCAAACTCTAGAAGACATGCTGAGGTCATGCTATATTGACTTCCAAGGTATTTGGGATCAATACTTTCCTTTGGTGGAATTTTCCTACAACAACAGTTTCCATTCTAGTATTCAAATGGCTCCATATGAAGCATTATATAGAAAGAGATAACGAACTCCAACATGTTGGGATGAAGTTGGTGAGAGGAAACTTATTGGTCTAGAACTTAATGAAGAGACCAAGACAAAGGTAAAGACAATCCCATCCCATATTAAAGCATCCCAAAGTAGGCAGGAGAGTTATGCTGACAACTAGATAAAAGACATGGAATTCTAAGTGGGAAGTCATGTATTTCTGAAAGTATTTCCATGGAAGGGTGTCTTAAGATTCGGTAAGAAAGGGAAACTGAGCCCCAGGTACATCGGACCTTTTCAAATTTGAGAAAGAATCAGAGTTGTAGCTTAGCATTTAGCAATGGTGACAAATCTATCCAGTGTTCATGATGTGTTCCACATCTCATTGATAAAGAAATACATGCCAGACCCAATGCACATACTCACATATGAAGAAATTGAACTGGAACCTGATTTTTCAAACTGTTAAAAGCCTATCGGGATTCATGACACGGGGGATAAGGTATTGAGAAATCAGACAACTCAACTAGTAAAGGTTCTTTAGTGAAACCAGAATATGGATGAAGCAACATGAGAACCTGAGGATGTTATGAAAAAAAATCACCCACATCTTTTTGGGGAGTTTCATACATAAAATTTTGAGGATGAAATTTCTAAAGAAGGGAATAATGTACAACCACAAACACTTCATGGTATGTTTCTTTTAAAATACATTCTAGTTATAGCCTAAATTTCATGAATCACTGAGCCTATATAGAAAAAAACATGGTTACATATAGCAGATATCCATAACCTAGCCATTAAACTTAAATTTTCTAACTTTGTGATTTGAATTTTAAAAATCTTACATACACAGTTGTGTTTAAGATGATATTTAGAGTCTGATAGAATTAACTTAATTTTTAGTGATTAGTAACCTACCCTTATAAATAGTAACCTACCCATATGAATAGTAACATACCTTTATGAATAGTAATATTCCTCTTATGAATGGTATCCATGCCCCTGAATGTATAAATGAATTTAGGCACCATAAAAATGAAGATGAATATTTTTTTCGATTAAATAATTATTTTCATAAAATATTTAATTAATAATATTTAGATAATTATTTTTGAAAAAATGACTTTATTTTTGGATTCTACACGTCAAAAAATGGTTAGGTTTATTTTTTGGGAATTATCTCGAATACTTAAATTTTTGATGAATACTAAAATGCGATAATTTACGATAAATGCTAAATAAAGAATTTATTGAGTCATTGATGACAATCTGCTGATGTAAGCCCAATTGGTTCGAAGTCACATTCATATATTACTATTCTTGGTCGTGGAATACTCACTATTGGTTGTCTTGATAGGAAATAATCAATTAATGATTATAATATTAAGAAAACTCCTCTCCCTGCTACTATATAAACCAACCCTCACCCCCTCTTCCTCCCACACCACTCAAGCTACAAGGCCTACCTAAATTCTACCAAATACTCTTCCCAGTCCCTCTCCCCACGTCCATGACCTTTTGGTCTCACCAAAAGGCCAAAAACAAAGGCATTAAAGAGATTATCAAGGAGGGGTACAAAAGAGGTGAACCTTCCTTCTCTTATCATTCAATTTCTTTTACAGAGTTCCATCCTTTTGTTATCCTTTTTCAAATCCCCTCATCCAAATTCCATGATAATTCCAGTACCTTACATGTAATGGATTTTCATTGTGCTAATGGAATATTTCATCATAATCTCTCTTTTTCCCCTCCTTTTATACAATAAATGCGAACACCATCTGAAATTTGTAAATTTATCACACTCAAGGAAGACAAGTTTTCAATTTGCTTTACTATCTTCAATACTAGTCATGAAACCTTTTCAATGGTTGATCCAGTTCATAATATATGTATCTTATCATGATTAATGTGCTTGAATCTTTACACATTCATAATATGGAATAATAATACAAAACAAGTTTATTGTGAAAAAAACAGTGAAACCAAATCCAAGAGTTTATTTTTAACTCATCGAATGAGTCATCCACATGGTATATAAAAAGAATCATTATAAGATAATTTATATCTTTTTAATGTTACTAATAATGTATATTAACAATTATGTATGTTTAAACACATTTCAAATGAACTTCTATTCATGAATACAAGTAAACAAATCATGAAACCAAGTAAGAAAATGCTTCCAAAACAATAAAATTGAATCTCTTAAACCCATGAAAAATGAAATTAATGTACTTAATAAGGTTATAAAACATCAATTAAATGTTCATGAGGTTTTTTAATTATTAATTAATGAAGCTAAATTTTATTATTGTGGTCTTTAATAACAAGTCAAAAACACCTTCTTGCATAAGGTAAGGGATCCTCTCTCTCACTTTTGTTCAAGAAGCTCCTGTATGTTGTTCTCTTTTATTTTTAATTCCTAATGATGGGGTATGTTTTTTCACCTCCCCCATACATCCATTGTGACATATAAATAATTGAATACCCATTTACCACTCATTAATCTCTCATAATAACACTCGTTACCATGCTGAAATGTTTGTAAGGGGATTCTCATCTCACTTTCATTTCTGTGATATTTTTATTGTTCGCCACTTATTTCTTGTATGTGGTATATGTGTTCTTAAATTTGATATATGATAACATTATTCTCTTTATATTCATGTTATTCAATTATTCAATTGAGTATTATTATGTTCTGTTCATATGATTCGACCAATTACATTGTGGTAAGAGACTTTGTCTCAACTACTATTTTGTTGTGACTAACATTGTATGGTGCACCTAATAATCCTTATGTGGTGTACCTACTTCCCATTTGAGATCAATTTTCATTTTAAATTATAATTATATTAAATATCCATAATCTCATATCATGGATATGTTTTTTTCTAAACCGTATACCATTTTACATACAGTGTTTATTTGGAATGTTATTTTAATTATGGAAATATTGATGAATCTGTATACTCTACTCTATACAGATATTGAAAAGGCATATTTATCTTGTTTTGAATAAATGTATAACAAATTATTTGTACATGCAGTGGTGGTTGGCACCATCTATTTCCCCTCTATGCATCGGTAGGTCTCATCGTACAAATCAGTTTGGCGACAAACCCTTCGAGTTTGTTTCCAAAAATCAGACAGGTTTCTACCCATAGAACTAAACCGTTTAAATAGTATTATGGTTTCAAGTGATGGATAAATGACATCCAATTAATAATCATTCTATTTATTCATTATCAGTTTTTTCTATCCACTAGGTTTTTACTATGACAAAACTTATGGATGTGGTTTCATTCTCAGTTTTCTAATGGCTTGAGTATTTCATTTACTCACCATGGAATATTGATTATGTTAGAATGATTATGATTCACTTATTATTGTATTCATTCTTATGAAATTTGTAACCCTTAATGAGTGTTTTAGCTCACCCCTTTCACTGTTTTTCAGCAACAGGTGTTAAAGAGGTGATCATTTAGTGAGTTCATGTGGTGGCGGTTTTTAGTTTTTGTTATGTATTGTATTTTGTAACATTTTCCATTATAATTTGAGTTACATATATGTATCTAGTTTCTTCAAGACTACTAAAATGATCATTCTGTCGGCATTTTCATTCCATCAATCCATGCCAATATCACAAGTAATGCACCGACTCCATCCTAGAGGGGTCGTGGTGTTATAGTTGGTATCAAAAGAAGATTAGTAGAAAACTTGGAATCTAGAGTAGGAAATGTATAGTAGAGAAAAAAACCCTGAGGTTGTATTTGAGGATAAACATACAATAACGTCCTGGTATTTTGGTAAGGAATAGAGTATGTGGATATTTTAGGAAATACATCCCTGTCTGGATATGAGTAGGTAGAGGTGACTTTGGCACAGATGTATATGGGGGTAAAACCCAAAAACACCGCTTTGAGCAAGACTTGAATGGGAACTAGTGCATGAAAATGGGCCATGTTTCACTCTTGTTTATGAAACTCCTGGGGGATATGCTTAGGATAATTCAAATTTTCTTTAAAATCCATTATGAAGGAGTTTAATGTAAATTTTTCATCAGAGAAACCATTTTTATAAGATTAGCTATGCATAGAATTTAAATCTATGTTGAGTGCTTTTCTATTTGATATTCATAAACTAATATAGTCTATATCATTATTTAGAAATAGTGTCTAATGGAAGAAGGGGAATTAATACTCATGGGAAAGGTAGGGATCTCCCTACTGAGCAAGTCCACATAGTCAATGTTGTAGCATATCAGATCATGACCATATTGGGACAACATACTTAGGTTGTAACGAATAACCATTCCACACCTGCGTTGGATTGTTTCATGTGGTTGAAGCCCCCATATTTCAATGGGACTACTAACCCAGTGGTTACTGAGTAATGGATCTAGTCCCTTTAAAAGATATTCATGTCATTAAGATGCAATGAAATTGAAAAGGTAGTACTAGAAGTATATTGTCTCAAGGATGACGTTGATCAATGGTGGTCCTGGATTCAGAATAACATGGAGGAAGAAAATATAAAAGATATGGAAAGGATTGCTTTTAAGGAAATATTATTCGAAAAATATTTCCCATGTGAGCAATGAACTAAAATGAAGAGGGAATTCCTTATCTTAAAACAAATGGAAGAATACAATGTTGCAGAGTATGAGGGTACTTTCACAACGTTGGCCAGGTATGTCATAGATTACGTACGTGACATTGCAGACAAGATTGGTCATTTCTTTGAAGGTATTAAGCCAAGTCTTTGAAGGGCACTGGGTTCTCAATCATTTTTATCATATGATGAAATTGTATCAAGTTCCATCAAAATAGAGTGGGAATTTTCTAGATCATATCTTTTCCAAGGAAACCTGATTAGAAGTGGTACTCTGATAACAAAGGAAAAGGAGAATACACAAAGAAGAGAAATAGAATAAATCCATTCCCATTATGTGAGAATTGTGGAAAGAATCATCATAGAAAATTATTGAAAGGCATGGGAGTCTGCTATAACTGCGAAAAAAGGGGTCATTGATCTGATGAATGCAAGGGGAAGAAAAAATTCAATGATATTCAATGATAAAATTGTAGAGACATGGGACACTATGAAAATGAGTTTCCAAAGAACCATGGAAACATGCCTCAGAAAAATCCAAGAGAATAAGGGAGAGAATATGCGATTACAACCGCAGAGGTTGAAATTCCTAATGATGTCGTGGCAGGTACTTTAATTGTTTCCTCAAACATTGCCAAAATTTTATTTGATTCTAGATCATCTCATTAATTTATATCTTCTTAGTTTTCCAACAAAATTAGATATGTCCAAATTGATTTAATAAAGGAGTTGTTAGTCAAAACTCTCAGGGGATGTATCATTGCAACAAAGGCATGTCGACTAGTCCCCCTATAGACACCAAAACATGCTTTATTTGATAACCTTATCATCATACCAATGACTGACTTTGATGTAATTCTTGGTATGGATTGGCTGTCGAATTATGATGTGAAGATTTATTTTAAGATTAAGGAAGTTACAATTTTTGTAAATGGTGTAGAATCCCTTGTCTTTAGGGAAGAAATTTCGCCACCTAATTCTTATCTAGAACCACCCCCAGTAGCTCTACTGAATAAAATACTTAGAGAGTAAGATAAACAAATATCCATGGGTGAGGAAAGAAATCCTCAAATTGAAGATGTGCACATAGTTCAAGAGTACACAGGTGTATTTACAGCAGATTTACCTAGACATCCTCCAGAGCGGGAAGTTGAGTTATCTATTGATTTAATTCCTAATGCAAGACCTATATCAAAGACTCTCTATAGAATGGCCACTGTGGAATTACTAGAGCTAAAGAAACAACTATAGGATTTGAGTGAAAAAGGATTTATTCTACATAGTGTTTCTCCATGGGGAGCCCCTATCCTCTTTGTCTAGAAGAAAGATGGATCCATGAGGCTTTTCATTGATTACAGGGAAATCAATGCTGTTACAATAAATAATAAGTATCATCTGCCTCAGATTGATGATTTATTTGATCAACATCATGGATCTTAACAGTTTTCAAAGATTGAACTTTGATCCAGATATCATCAGTTGTGTGTTAGGAAGGAAGATATTCCTAAGACTGCATTTCGGACTAGGTATGGGCATTACGAGTTTACAATGATGCCTTTTGGATGGACAAATGCACCCTCTATTTCCTTGTATTTAATGAATAGATTTTTCAAGGAATATCTTGATAACTTTTTGTGGTATTCATCAATTATATCCTTGTATACTCAAAAAGCATTGAAGACCATGAGATTCACTTGTGGGTTATTCTGAGAACTCTTAGAAGAAATAAATTATATGGGAAGTTTAGCAAGTGTGAATTCTTGCTTTAATCAGTTTTTTTTCTAGGCCATATTGTCTCTGAAGATGGAATCCTATTTGATCCTATGAAGACAAAGGCAGTCCAAGATTGGCCCATGTTAATAAACATAACAGAGGTATGCAGTTTTAATGGATTAGTAGGTTATTATCGGTGTTTCGTTCAAAATTTTTCCCGACTGTCTAAACCGCTAACCAAGCTCACAAGTAAAGGAGTTAAGTTTGTGTGGACAAAAAAATGTACAAAATGCTTCAAATAATTGAAAAGAAGATTATTCAATTCCCCAATATTGACTCTTCCATCTATAAGTGATGGATTTATAATATACAGTGATACATCAAAGAATGGACTAGGTTGCGTCCTTATGCAAAATGATAAATTTATTGATTATGCATCAAGATAGTTGAAGACGCATGATAAAAATTATCCAACTCATGATCTTGAGTTAGCATCCGTAATCTTTGCTCTGAAAATATGGAGGCATTATCTCTACAAAGAGAGATGTGAGATTTATACGGACCAAAAGAGTTTGAAATACATTTTCACACAAAAAGAACTCAACATGAGGAAAATAAGAAAGATCAAGTTACTCAAAGGTTTTGATTATTCAATACACTACCACCCAGGAAAGGGGAATTAGGTTCCAGATGCATTAAGCAGGAATGGTTATGGCCTTCTGACTCAAATGAGGATTGAGAGAGATCTTATATTTTTGTATCTACTAAAGATGGATATGGGAATTTGTAAGGAAGGGGAACATCACTCCTCTTTCAAATGATTGTTAAACCATCTTTACTAGAGAAGATAAAAAGCTCTCAATCTGATGATGAGAATATTCACAAGAAAATTAATGCAGTTAAGGATGGGAGACTGGTTGACTTCGTGTATGAAGAAGGAGTTATGAAATTTGGGAAGAGGTTATCAGTACCTGAGCTAAAAAGTGAACTATTATACAATGCTCATAGATCAAATTTCTCTATACACCCAAGTATCACAAAGATGCATATAGATCTGATGGAATATTTTGGTGGGATAATATGAAGTAGGAAATTGCTCACTACATGTCAAGATGTCTAGTTTTTCAACAATTGAAGGCCGAGAGACAACATCCCAAAGGAGTGATGAAACCTCTACCTATTACTATGTGGAAGTGGGATAACATTATGATGGATTTTTTCACCGAACAACCGAGGACACCTAGAAGGAATGATGCAATATGGGTAATTGTTGATCATCTCACAAAAGCAGCACATTTCATTCCTATAAGAGAAGATTTTTTTACTTTAGATCTTGTAAAGACTTTATATTAATGATGTTCTAAGACTTCATGGTGCACCTCTATCGATTGTGTCCGATTGAGATCATTGGTATACAGCAAAATTCTAGAAAATTCTCAAGAAGGATTTGTATACTGAGTTTCATATGAGTACTGCTTATCACCGCCAAACTGATAGACAATCTGAAAGGACTATTCAAACTCTAGAAGACATGCTGAGGTCATGCTCTACTGACTTCCAAGGTATATGGGATCAATAATTGCCTTTGGTGAAATTTTCCTACGACAATAGTTTCCATTCTAGTATTCAAATGGCTCTATATAAAGCATTATATGGAAAGAGATGTCAAACTCCAACTTGTTGGGATGTAGTTGGTGAGAGGAAGCTTATAGGTACAAAACATATTGAAGAGACCAAGACAAAGGTAAAGAAAATCCAAGCCCATATTAAATCATCCCAAAGTAGGCATAAGAGTTATGCTAACAACTGGAGAAAGGACTTGGAATTCCAAGTGGGAGATCATGTATGTTTGGAAGTATCTCCCTGGTAGGGAGTCTTAAGGTTCAGTAAGAAAGGGAAACTGAGCCCTAGGTACATCAGACCATTTGAAATTATAGAAATAATCAGATCTATAGCTTACCATTTAGTGATGCCACCAAATCTCTCCAGGGTTCATGATGTGTTCCATGTCTCATTATTAAAGAAATACATGCCAGTCCCAATGCATGTACTCACATATGAATAAATTGAACTGGAACCTGATTTTTCATACTGTTAAAAGCCTATTGGGATTCATGACACAAGGGAGAAGGTAATGAGAAATCAGACAACTCATCTAGTGAAGGTTCTTTGGAGAAACCAAAATATGGAGGAAGCAATATGGGAACATGAGGATGTTATGAAAAAGAATCACCCACATCTTTTTGGTGAGTTTCATACATAACATTTCGAGGAAGAAATTTTCGAAGGAGGGAATAATCTAGCACCCCAAACACTTCATGGTATGTTTCTATTAAAATAAATTCTAGTTATAGCCTATATTTTTTGAATCACTAAGCCTATACGGAAAAAAATTGTTACTTATTGGAGATAATCATAATATTTCCATTTAACATAAATATTCCAACTCTGGGATTTGAATTTTAAAAATCTAACATACACAGTTTTGTTCAAGATGATATTTAGAGTCTGGTAGAATTAACATAATTTTCAGTGAATAGTAACCTACCCTTATGAATTGTAACCTACCCTTATGTATATTAATAGGACTCTTATGAATGGTATCCATTCCCTTGAATGTTTAAATGGATTTAGGCACTTTAAAAATAAAAATGAATATTTTAAGTGTTTATATTTTTGGATTAAATAATTATTTTAATTAAATATTTAATTAATCATATTTAGAATATTATTTTTGAAAAATGGGCTTCATTTTTAAATTTACACGTCTAAAAATAGTGCAGGTGAATTTTTGGGATTTTTCTGGAATGCTTAATTTTTTTATGAATAGTAAAATGCGACAATTTACGACAAATGGTAAATAAAGAATTTATTGAGTCATTGATGACGATCGACTGATGTAATCCCAATTGGTTCTAAGTAACATGCATATATTACTGTTCTTTGTCATGGGATACTCACTATTGGTTGTCTTGAGAGTAAATAATAAATTAATGATTATAATATTAAGAAAACTCCTCTTCCCTTCACTATATAAACCACCTCTCACCCCCTCTTCCTCCCACACCACCCAAGCTTCTATCCTTGCCTAAATTCTTCCAAATAATCTTCCCAAGACCTCTTTCCATTTCCAAGAACATCTAGTCTCACCAAAGGCCAAAAAAATTCCTTAAGGAGATTTTCGAGGAGGAGTACTAAAGAGGTGAACCTTCCTTCTCTTTTCATTCAATTTCTTTTACAAAGTTCCATCCTTTTGTTCTCCCTTCTCACCTCCCCTAATCCAAATTCCATGATAATTCTAGTACCTTACATGTACTTTATTTTAATTTTTCTAATGTAATATTTCACTATAATACCTCTTTTTCCCCTCCTTTTATACAATTAATGTTAACATCGTCCAAGATGTGTAAATTTATCACACTCTATGAATACGGGTTTTCAATTTGCATTACTATTTTCAATACTAGTCATGAAACCTTTTCAATGGTTGAATTAGGTCATAATATGTATATATTATCTTTATTAATGTGCTTGAATCTTTACACATTCATAATTTGGAATAATAATACAAAACAAGTTTATTGGGCACAAAACCACCAATCCAAATCCAAGTGTTTATTTTTAACTCATCGAATGAGTCATCCACATAGTATATAACCAGAATCATTATAAGATAATTTATATCTCTTTAATATCACTAATAAAATATATTATCAATTATGGATGTTTAACCACATTTCAAATGAACTTTCATTCATGAATACAAGTAAACAAATCATGAAACCATGTAAGAAAATGCTCCCAAAACAATAAAATTTAATATATTAAACCCATAAAAAAGGAAATTAATGAACTTAATAAGGTTATACCATATCAATTAAATGTTTATGAGGTTATGGAATTATTAATTAATGAATATGAGTTTGATTATTCAGGTATTTAATAACAAGTCAAGAACACCTTCAAGCATAAGGTAAGGGATCCGGTCTCTCAATTTTGTTGAAGAATCTCCCCTATGTTGTGCTCTTTTATTTTTAATTCCAAATAATGGGGTATGTTTTCTCACCTCACTGATACTTCCCTTATGAAATATAAATAATGGAATACCTCATTAACTCTCATTAAGCCCTCACAATAACAGTCGTTACCATGCCGAAATGTTTTTATGGGGTTTCTTATCTCACTTTAATTTCTGTGAGATTTTCATTGTTCGCCACTTATTTCTTGTATGTGGTATATGTGTACTTCCATTTTGTAACAACCCGAGATTTTATAAGAAAAATTCTTTTTAATTTCATTAATATCTTCTATTGTACGACACACCAAGATTATCTTGCGCTATACGCAACACCGTATTAGCTTGCAGTATATGCAACACTTTTCTTGGCTCTTGTTACACACAATTTCAAGTTCGTTTGATAGAAGTTATTCTACGCAACATTGAGTGTGTGTGTATATATGTATATATATATATATATTCAATGTATAAATAAAATATGGTTGGATTCTATTATACGCAACAACAAAGGAGTCGCGCAATACACACAACCCTGACTTGAATTGCATTACACGCAATCGTGACCTTCCTCGATAGCGTGTGTTATACGCAATACCAGGATTTACTAAACAACGATATATTATTATAATATTGTTATGAACTAGCAATTATGAATATTGTTAACTAAATTTTGAATTTTATAACATTATTATTCATCTTACACATTTTATAGAACATGGTATAAGAACAAAATAAATTTTTCGGGTAAAATAAGTATTTTTCAGAAAATGCAGTTTTGCCGCCTTTTAATGGCGCACCCACATTAAATATAGTTTTTGAAATTTTTATAAGTTAAATTTGACAAAATAAAATTATTCTTTGGAATCAATAAATAAAAATTTACTTTGGATAAATTTTTCATTTTATTCTGATGACTTTCATATTTTAATGAATAGTAAAAACACGCTATATTTTAATTAAAAACAACTTTTTTCATCGTAATATCTTATGTGGTTAAATTATAATATTTAATGGTTTTAAAGTATAAATAGAATATATTTTTACCATTTAATATAATTTATGTCATTAGCATTGATTTTACCTTGAATTCGTAGGTTAAATCAATTCAATCTTTTGCAATGTTTTAAAGAAAAACCCGTTTTCTTTCGACAATGGGATTAATTTTAATTTAATTTCTGCATATTTTGTGTATTGAATTTGGAAAAATGGATTCCATATTTGGAATCAGTGGGTCCAAATTATGTTAATAAGCTACTTTTTATTTTTGGGCATTGTGAATAGTAACTACGGTAAATTTTATTTACTATAGTTAAAGGTAAATCGGGTAATTAAGGGTAAATATAAGATTATAAAATTACCCTAACACTTAGAAAAATCCTATTGGATGGCTAAAAGTAGACCCATATAACCTAAGGGTCGGATTAGATTCATTTTATGGACTTTGTTTCATGAAAATAATTTAATTATTATTAAAACCAAAGAATGTGACAACATGTCACTTGCTTAAATCTTATAAGTATAATAATTTTAATTTAGTGATAAACTTCATAAAACTCAGAAAATGAATAGTATCCAGAAATATAATACAATTATATACATCATAGGAATTTATTTTGTATTTTTAGGGATTAAATAATTATCATTTATTATGACACAAAGATGATGCAGTAATTGTCTTATGAATGAAATATTGACATAATTGATGTTATAAATGCCCCAATAAATGTAATTTGTGACTTTTTATAACTTAAACTAATTTTCTAGGTTAATATGACATGTTATTGTTGATTTAAGTAACTTGGATCGAACTTATCATTCTGTTATGAATTTCATAAAAATCATGTACCAAATAGTGTCAAAATTGACATAAATTAGTTTTTAAAACAAATATTATATTATTAATTGTTATTTTATTCTTAAAAATCTAAGGTTCGACAAAATAACATATATAAGGTTATATATATTAATAATAAACAACTTGGGGTTCGTTTGGCTTGATATAGTATGTTTATTAAACATATAGTGTAAGAAAACAAAAAGACACGGTAAAAGTTAAATTATTTAACTTAGAGTTAAATATAATTGATAAGGTTAAAATAAAAACCTAAACATGTCTAAATCCTATTGTATGAGAGGATTTAGACCCATACCCACTTTATCTTAAAAATAAGACCCTTTGGAACCATTATAAACTGAATTTGACTTTAATATAAAATAATATTTTGAGATTTTCCTAGGGTGCCCCTCTCCTCCCTTATAAAAGGGCACCTCCTCCCTCTCCTCCTCACACCGATTTGAGCATTCAATCTCGGCCAAACCCTGCCAAAATCACTTCTCCACTATCCTAGTATCATCCTAGAGGTCCTGGTCTTCTTCAAAGACTATCCTTAGTTCCTTAAGTGGAGGTTAAGTGAAGGCGCGTCAAAAAGAGGTAATATCCATTACCGATCTTTTTCAATTTCTTTCTTCTTCGACTTCTTCTTCTTTAGTTGTTTCTTGGTAAATTAATAACATCAGTATTTCTTATATACTGATATGTTATTATAAATATGAAACAACTCTAATTAACCTTCTATCCGTCCTACGGAAAAAGGAAATCACCGCGCGTGCATACGTACGGAATACCGTCTCCACGCCGTGGTGTAATCTTTTTTCCGCCACCACCTTAATTGGATGGGTATAATGGTGTAATGAGTAGCTATATATTATTATTATAAAGTGATATTGATACTGAAATATTATACATAAACTTCAACACAATTCCACGACCATGGGAACGATATCATTGCTCGTGCGTACGTACGGACTACCGTCTCCACGACGCGATGAGATTCATTAACCATGTTAACCATTCCAGGATGATTATAAAGTATATATAATGAATAATAATGAAATATTTGACATGGTAAATCTACTGGATTTATGTATATATATATATATGTATTTCATCTACTTACTTCCATTCAAGACAATAAGGAAAGAAAAACAGCATTCATGCGTACGTACGGTCTACTGTCTCCATGAACGGTGTGTTTCATTTCATTTATATATCTATTATATATATATATACTGAATATATATGATATATAAATCATGTTTTATATTCTGTAAGTAAGTAAATCATGATATAAGTTATAATAATGTCAAGAATAACAAGTCCAAACACCTACAACAAATGAAACGATTTTACCCAAAACGCTTCTTTAACATGGAATTTACAAAATAACGGGTAATATAAAGTCATAAGTAAACCATATATGATATCATAACAATGAATATGATTCTGTAATAAGTTAATGACATTATTTAAATCATTATACATGAGGTTCAGATACGTACAAAGCATATCGGACATAAGGTAAGGGAAATATCACAATCTCATTTTTATCTGAGATTGTTTATACTTTAGTATTTACTGGGGTGTATTTTATCATCCACATCCATGTTTCCTCAATATGTAATATTATTTACATCCACCTACAATTTTTTAAATCCAATTTTACCCTTTGGTGAGTTTTTATTAAAGGATATGAAAGGAATCTTTTGTCGTTTTTCGTACGAGGTACTTTCTGACTTTTCTGACAAAAGTACGAAGAATGTTTTTTTTAACTTATACGGCATGAATGTATTTTTAAAACATTATTTCCAAGAAGCTTCGTTTACAAGTTTTCAAGTTTATTTTTAATCAAATTCTTTTAGTTTGTAATTGTATGACATGTTAAGAAAGGAAAAGTGTTTTTGAAGCAGAAAGGATATTTTCCTCAAGAATGGAGTTCAAGTGTTTTATCAAAATTATTTTCCCATATAAGATAATAAAGGGTTCTGTTTCTATCCCTATTATTACATTGATTTGATTATGTTGTGATGGAATTATTTTTATGAATTCCTTTATCTTATATTAATTGTTTTATGATGTCATGTTGTTTAAGAATCCCATTTTTATTACATGGGTTATGTAATGATGTATGATTTATGATTTTGTGGCACACATAAGAATGGTATCATTATGAGATGGGTGGGACCTATATCTCCCTCCAATGCATTGGGTAAAGATTTTATATCTCATGAGATAGACATGGCTGGAACGGTAGGTTATACCGGTTCAGTGAAACATGACTGAAACGAGGGTGACTCTGTTCAGAAATGGACTTTGTCCACTAAGATAGTCTTGGAAATGAGTCTTGACTAATAAGATATGATTCTCTATGATTATTTGTGTATGCCAAAAAGATTCATGTTTTAAGTTATGATTATTGGGATTTCATTTCACTACTATGATTTATCCCATGTTATGAAATTATGCTCTCTTTTGGAGGATAAGATTTCCAAAATGTTATGTTCTTATGAAAATGATGTGATTGATATTTCTTTTGTTTACCCTTACTGAGCATTTGAGCTCACCCTTTTATGTTTTCTTTTCACCAGGATATAAAGAAAGGTTTTAGGTAAAAAATATATGATCTTTATAGGAGATGTTGAAGATCTTTCACTACGATTAGAAGATTATATTCCGAGTTTCCAAAGACACTAAACTGTTATGGTCCTTGTGTGTGTGTTTTTGTAATGTACTAAGTAATCCGAAAAAGTAATGTAATGTCCATGTATGTCAAGCTTCGGGTCTCTACAGTTGGTATCAGAGGCAAAGGTTTAGTCAACCTTTGGAAACTAGGATGCGAAAACGTTAGTGAGATCCCAAGAGATATTTCTAAGGTATGTCTAGGGATGTCCCTAAGGATAAGTATACGTATAGGATATAGTTATAGAACTATGGTAACGATATTAGATTAAACCAAAGATGTTAGATATTGAAGTTACTCCCCCTTTATTATGATTTTTTCCTCTCACACTATTCTTTTTGGGTTTTAGAAAATGGCTGGAAACAAGATGATTCACGATAATGAAGGATATGATGGACAATGGAATGATATTCATCATGAGCAACCAAATGAAATGGGATTTGGAAGTCCAAAAATCATTATTATGCCGAATTAGCAATCTCATAATATGATCAATAAATTAAAATTTGGTAAGTTTCCTGACTCGGCTAATAAGAGAAAGATGTAGTTTCATAATGATCATAGAGGAAAGAAATTTTGATTTCCCCTATGTAAATCATGTGGGAAGAGGCATCAAGGAGAATGTTTCAAAGGAACTGGAAGATGCTTTGGGTGTGGAAAAGAAGGACACAAAGCCAGTAAGTGAAAAGGAAAAGGTTCAATTAACACCAGGGATGAGGATAATGGTATTGCTACGACATAAACAATGGTTAAATGTTTTAAATGTGGAATGTACGGGAATTATGCAAACCAATTCCCTAAGGGAAAGTCTCATGAAGAGAATCAGTATGGTCGTATGGGTAGTATTTATATGGATGATGATTAAGAGACAACAAATGATATGTGAGATGAAAGAATTGTTAAAGCTCGGTCAATGGTTTAAGAATGTAGTGGAATGATTACATGTTTATCATGTGTAATGTTGTATAATTAATCTCATGGTACTATGGAATAAAGAGACATCTAAGGATTGTTACACTGTTGTCTTTCCTTGAGTTTTGAAAGTGTATGATTAATGTTACCAATATCTATGAAAGGTTATTCAGATATTTTTTGAATGTAGATGATATGCGCATAATGAAGGGATAAGGAGAAAATTAAATGTTTGATAGTATTCATGAGCTTATGACTGATATAAGGAGAAGGTTATATCATGGTTTGAGTATATAGAATTTTGAGGATTTTGGTATGTGGAAAGTGTTAACATTTAACTGCATTCATGTTTTCACTAAGGTTCAATGGGTATTCAATAGAATACATGATTAAGGCCTTTGAATGTTTAGAATGTGACCAAAAAGACATATCTTATGATATATGGGGATAAACGATGGTATTAAATCTCTAGTAATCGTTTTCACTATATTATGAGAGTGGACTGAAGTATTATGGATAAGCCTAAAGATTGTAATGGATTATGTTGGACATAAGTTATTATTGTTTATGGATAGAAGTTTTTTCGATATTATTGATGGGATGTTATACTAATATAGTTTTAGAAAAAGGACAACCTGAAAGACGAGCGACAACCCATCGCGTCGGACAAGGCTGTGGGAATCGAACCCACAACCGAAGTGCGACTAGCCTTTATCGCCTACCACTGGCCTACAGGAAGTCCCTGTTTAGTATAAACTAGTTTTATTATATTAAGGAGTATGATATATGAAGTATAAGTCCATTTTAGGAACTATATAAGATTAATCTCACTATAGATGGACTTATGTATTTTTTTTGATAACTTTTCTAACCTTTTGTTTGAGACAGATGGAATGACCCATCATTCTATCACATGATCTGCTAACACATCACGAATGAAAAAGTCAACTTCATTTCTTTAAGAGATGAAGTGGAAATTGTCCAAAGAATGACAAACGGTGAGACTATACCAAAATCATGAAAGTATTTCTTCTAATTCCAATTTCATCAACTTTAGGGAAATGATCTTGAAAAACCAAAAATTTTGTCCTACTGCCCTTATATATGATGAATTAGATGGTACCTTAGATAATCACAAATCTATGGCTTTGTGATTATTGGATTTTTTATAGCTATGTTCTCTACCACTCTCCATCAGAACATGACGGTTAGATTTCTCTTCCATATCCATATTTTCACCTATATGGAAACCCAATGATTAGTTTATTTGGGTAACCATTACGTTTCATACTTTTGTTTTTAAATATTGGTTTTGGTATTCCATTTTATGATGTGGGTTTCTATTAAAGAAACTTTCGAATAGTAAACCATTTATAACCCCGACGAATTTCAAGGCCGAAATTCATTTTAAGGGGGGTAGAATGTAACAACCCGAGATTTTATAAGATACATTCTTTTTAATTTCATTCATATATTCTATTGTACTACACACAAAGATTATCTTGTGCTATACGCAACACCTTATTAGCTTTCAGTATACGCAACACTTTTCTTGGCTCTTGTTACACACAATTTCAAGTTCGTCTGATAGAAGTTATTCTACGCAACATTGAGTGTGTATATATATATATATATATATTCAATGTATAAATAAAATATGGTTAGATTCTATTATACGCAACAACAAAGGAGTCGTTCACTACACGCAACCCTAACTTGGCTTGCATTACACGCAATCGCGGCCTTCCTCGATAGCGTGTGTTGTACGCAATACCGGGATTTACTAAACAACGATATATTATTATAATATTGTTATGAACTAGCCGTTATGAATATTGTTAACTAAATTTTTAATTTTAAAACATTATTATTAATCTTACACATTTTTTAGAACATGGTATAAGAACAAAATAAATTTTTCGGGTAAAATAAGTATTTTTCAAAAAATGCAGTTTTGCCGCCTTTTGATGGCGCACCCACTTTAAATCTAGTTTTTGACATGTTTATAAGTTCCATTTGACAAAATAAAATTATTCTTTGAAATCAAGAAATAAAAATTTACTTTTGATAAATTTTTCATTTTATTCTGATGACTTTCATATTTTAATGAATAGTAAAAACACGCTATATTTTAATTAAAAACAACTTTTTTCATCGTAATATATTATTTGGTTATATTATAATATTTAATGGTTTTAAAGTATAAATAGAATATATTTTTACCATTTAATATAATTTATGTCATTATAATTGATTTTACCTTGAATTCGTAGGTTAAATCAATTCAATCTTTTGCAATGTTTTAAAGAAAAACCTGTTTTCTTTCGACAACGGGATTAATTTTAATTTAATTTCTGCATCTTTTGTGTATTTAATTTGGAAAAATTGATTCCATATTTGGAATCAGTGGGTCCAAATTATGTTAATAAGCTAATTTTGTTTTTTGGGCATTGTGAATAGTAACTACGGTAAATTTTTTTTACTATAGTTAAAGGTAAATCGGGTAATTAAGGGTAAATATAAGATTATAAAATTACCCTAACACTTGTAAAAATCCTATTGGATGGCTAAAAGTAGACCCATATAACCTAAGGGTCGGATTAGATTCATTTTATGGACTTCTGTCCATGAAAATAATTTAATTATTATTAAAACCAAAGAATGTGACAACATGTCACTTTCTTAAATCTTATAAGTATAATAATTTTAATTTAGTGATAAACTTCATAAAACTTCGAACATGAATAGTCTCCAGAAAGCTAATACAATTATCTATAACATATGAATTTATTTAGAATTTTTAAGGTTTAAATAATTATCATTTATTATGACACAATGATGATGCAGTAATTGTCTTATTAATGAAATATTGACATAATTGATGTTATAAATGCACAAATAAATGTAATTTGAGACTTTTTATGACTTACACTAATTTTCTAGGTTAAAATGACATGTTATTGTTTATTTAAGTAACTTTTTTAGAACTTATCATTCTGTTATGAATTTCATAAAAATCATGTAACAAATAGTGTCAAAATTGACATAAATTAGTTTTTAAAAAACATATTATATTATTAATTGTTATTTTATTCCTAAAAATATAAGGTTCGGAAAAATGACTTAGATACGGTTATATATATTAATAATATAAAACTTGGGGTCCTTTTGGCTTGATATAGTAAGTTTATTAACCATTTAGTGTAAGAAAACAAAAAGTCACGGTAACAGTTAAATTATTTAACTTAGAGTTAAATCTAATTGATAAGGTTAAAATAATAACCTAAACTTGTCTAAATCCTATTGGATGAGAGGATTTCGACCCATCCCCACTTTATCTTCGAAATAAGATCTTTTGGAACAATTATAAACCGAATTTTACCTTAATATAAAATAATATTTTGAGATTTTCCTAAGGTGCCCCTCTCCTCCCTTATAAAAGGGCACCTCCTCCCTCTCCTCCTCACAAAAATTTGAGCATTCAATCTCAGAAAACCCCTGCCAAAATATCTTCTACACTTCCCTAGTATCATCCTAGAGGTCCTGGTCTTCTTCAAAGACCATCCTTAGTTCTTTAAGTGGAGGTTAAGTGAAGGCGCGTCAAAAAGAGGTAATATCCATTACCGATCTTTTTCAATTTCTTTCTTCTTCAACTTCTTATTCTTTATTTGTTTAATGGTAAAGTAATAACATCAGTATTTATTATATACTGATATGTTATTATAAATATTAAACAACTCTAATTAACCTTCTATCCATCCTATGGAAAAAGGAAATCGCCGTGCGTGCGTACGTACGGAATACCATCTCCACACCGTGGTGTAATCTATTTTCCGCCACCACCTTAATTGGATGGGTATAATGGTGTAATGAGTAACTATATATAATTATTATAAAGTGATATTGATACTTAAATATTATACATACACTTCAACACAATTCCACGACCATGGGAATGATATCATCGCTCGTGCGTACATACGGACTACCGTCTCCACGACGCGATGAGATTCATTATCCATGTTAACCATTCCAAGATGATTATAAAGTATATATAATGAATAATAATGAAATATATGACATGTTAAATCTACTTTATTTATGTATATATATATGTATGTCATCTACATACTTCCATTCAAGACAATAAGGAAAGGAAAACAGCGTTCATGCGTACGTACGGACTACCGTCTCCATGAACGGTGTGTTTCATTTCATTTATCTATATATTATATATATATACTGAATATATATGATATATAAATCATGTTTTATATTCTATAATTAAGTAAATCATGATATAAGTAATAATAATGTCAAGAACAACAAGTCCAAACACCTACAATAAATGAAACGATTTTACCCAAAACGCTTCTTTAACATGGAATTTACAAAAGAACGGGTAATATAAAGTCATAAGTGAACCATATATGATATCATAACAATGAGTATGATTCTTTAATAAGTTAATGACATTATTTAAATCATTATACAGGAGGTTCGGATACGTACAAAGCATATCGGAAATAAGGTAAGGGAAATATCACAATCTCATTTTTATCTGAGATTGTTTTTACTTTAGTATTTACTGGGTTGTATTTTATCATCCACATCCATGTTTCCTCAATATGTAATATTATTTCCATCCACCTACAATTGTTTAAATCCAATTTTACCCTTTGGTGAGTTTTTAGTAAAGGATATGAAAGGAATCTTTTGTCGTTTTTCGTACAATGTACTTTTTGACTTTTCTGACAAAAGTACAAAGATTGTTTTTTTTAAGTTATACGACATGAATGGATTTTTAAAAAATTATTTCCAAGAAGCTTCCTTTACAATTTTTCAAGTTTATTTTTAATCAAATTATTTTAGTTTGTAATTTTACGACATGTTAAGAAAGGAAAAGTGTTTTTGAAGCAGAAAGGATATTTTCCTCAAGAATGGAGTTCAGGTGTTTTCCCATCTAAGATAATAAAGGGTTCTGTTTCTATCCCTATTATTACATTGATTTGATTATGTTGTGATGGAATTATTTTTATGAATTCCTTTATCTTATATTAATTGTTTTATGATGTCATGTTGTTTAAGAATCCCATTTTTATTACATGGGTTATGTAATGATGTATGATTTATGATTTTGTGGCACACATAAGAATGGTATCATTATGAGATGGGTGGGACCTATATCTCCCTCCAATGCATTGGGTAATGATTATATATCTCATGATATAGACATGGATGGAATGGTAGGTTATACCGGTTCAGTGAAACAGGACTGAAACGAGGGTGACTCGGTTCAGAAATGGACATTGTCCACTAAGATAGTCTTGGCAATGAGTCTTGACTAATAAGATATGATTTTCTATGATTATGTGTGTATGCCACAAAGATTCATGTTTTAAGTTATGATTATTGGGATTTCATTTCACTTCTATGATTTATCCCATGTTATGAAATTATGCTCTCTTTTGCAGGATAAGATTTCCAAAATGTTATGTTCTTATGAAAATGATGTGATTGATATTTCTTTTGTTTACCCTTACTGAGCATTTGAGCTCACCCTTTTATGTTTTCTTTCCCCCAGGATATAAAGAAAGGTTTTAGGTAAAAAAAAAAGAAGATCTTTATGGGATATGTTGAATATCTTTCACCATGATTAGAAGATTATATTCCGAGTTTCCAAAGACACTAAACTATTACGGTCCTTGTGTGTGTGTTTTTGTAATGTACTAAGTAATCCGAAAAAGTAATGTAATGTCCATGTACGTCAAGCTTCGGGTCTCTACACATTTGATATATTATAACATGATTCTTTTTATATTAATGTTATTCAATGATTCATTTTATTATTATTAAGTTATGGTCATATGATTTTACCGATTACATTGTGGTAAGAGACTTTGTCTCGAATTCTATTTTGTTGTGACTAACTTTGTATGGTGCACCTAATAATCATTATGTGGTGTACTTAATACCCATTTGAGATCGATTTTAATTTGAAGTTATATTTATATTAAATATCCATAATCTCAGATCATGGGTATGTTTTTTGTCTAAACCGTATACCATTTTACATACGGTGTTTATTTGGAAAGTTATTTTAATTTTGGAAATATTGATAAATCTGTATACTCTACTCTATACGGATATTGAAAAGGAATATTTCTATTATATTTAATCAATGTATAAACAAATATTTGGACAATTTGTGGTAGGTGGGGCCCGCTATAGCCCCTTGATGCATCGATAAGTCTCATGAGACAAATCAGTTTGGCGACAAACCCTTCGAGTTTGTTTCCAAAAATCAGACGGGTTTCTACCCATAGAACTAAACTGTTTTAACGGTATTATGGTTTCATGTGCTAGATACATGACATCCAATTAATAATCATTCTCTTTATTCATTATCTGTTTTTACTATCCATGAGTTTTTAACTATGACAAAATCTGTGGATGTGGTTTCATTCTCATTTTATTAATGGCGTGAGTTTTTCATTGATTCCCCTTGGAATATTGATTATGTCAGATTTATTATGATTCAATTATTATTTTATTCATTCTTCTACTATTTTTAACCCTTACTTAGTATTTGAACTCACCCCTTTCATTGTTTTCCATCAACAGGTGATGATGAGGTGATCATTTATTGAGTTCATGTGGTTGCGGTTTTTAGTTTTTATTATGTATTGTATTTTGTAACATTTTCCAATATAATTTGAGTTACATCTATGTTTCTAGTTTCATCAAGACTACTAAACTAATTGTTCCTTCTGGATTTTCATTCCTTCTAACCATGCCAATATCACAAGTAATGCATCAGCTCCAGCCTAAAGGGGTTCGGGTGTTACAGCACTTATAAAATGGACCCCCATTTATAGTATCTTAGATTAAAAATGCTTTTTATAATTGATAAAAGGGATGACTAGAATTTTCAAAAAAAAATAACCTATAGTATTGTTATCAATAATTTGATGCATCATTTCAAAAGTTTTTCTATATAAATAGTGTAAACCATTCTTAGAATAGAACAGCAAAAAAATAATTTCACTTGGATCATTGAAAAATTAACAAGTGTTATATTTATTCTTGTTCCAACTAGATATCTAGTTATATGTACTTGTTGTATCAATAGATACATATTCCATTGATAGATATATGCTAGCTGATTATGGTGGCCTATATTCCATAATTGTAATCCAAGGTTATCCCATTTTAATATTAGATAGTTGAATGACTTGACATAATAAAAACTAGTAAGGTGGCTTTTAAATAAGGATTTCACAACATAATGGGGATCATGTACTTTTAAATTACATTTAATTATATTTTTTAAATACAAAATAAAAAAAATAAATCTATGGAAAAAGGGGTGATTTCATATTTTCAATGTTAATGAAACTATAGATTATTAATCAACTATTTAGAAGGATAAATGGTGGTCCCTACATATATTTTTAATTTTAAACCCCACATTTTCCTATGAAAATGGATATGAAATTGATTACATATAATAATCATAGTTTTTGGTAGGGAACTATTTTTATGTTTTCAACATGAAATATTTTATTCCGTTTTCTTTTTAAAATAGTCAATATGTTTCCTTGTAATTGTAAGGTGAATTCCTAGTATGTAGAGATACAACACATCACATGATTCCCTATGTGGAATTATGACTCAACAAGTATGATGTATCTTTCCTCTAGAATTTTTGGGTCTTGAAATATGGGCTATGTTGGGATGATGTTTAAGTATAAAAAATTTCATTAAAAATCATGGATATGGGATAAGTTTATATGACCATGTCAAAGGGGTGATATGGTTCATAAAGAAACTATGGAATGATTGAACAATGTGAATGAGATCCCAAATCGAATACAAACAACCTAATGGATATCATATATAGATTATGGTCATAATGTATACATGATGATTTTTTTGGGGTGTAAGAACTTCCATCATCTGAACAGGTGAATAAGCATCCATTTTTTTCAAGGGGTTTTCCTTTTACTAGTTTATTCAAACTCATGGTGGGATAAAAACCATGGCACTCAGCATCCCCTAAGAAATTTCCTACGTACATTTTTAAAAATCATTCTTATATTTATTTAGACCCTTTTAATCCCCTAAATATAAATTATCCCCCAAACAACAATGGTTCCCATCCACAAAGAGTCGCCTATCATCCTGGGAACATACCTTGAAGTATCCTCAATAATAAATGGATGTTCTTGAGTTTTTAACATGCTTGTTGTTTGACATGGAATTTTTTCACCCCTTCATTGATGGGTGTAACAATGGAAATGTGTTTCAAACATGGTCAATTCTTATTCCCCACTCATCAGTCATCCCTTTTTTACCATCCGTGTCATAGATATCATGATTGAACTCCCCTTCCATTTCCATTATATCTGGTTGGAATCCCAAAACCCTATTCATCATTGTCCCATGAATATGTGTATGGTGACAAAATAATATAACACTTGTTGGTACATCCCCATGTAAGTCACTTTTTCCCATTATTGTGTTCTCCCCTACAAATAATGTGAAATCTCCATAACTCTTTGTTTCTCACATAGAGGATTATTTAAATGGGATTATGAGATTTAGAATAATTTCCCTAGGAATGGTTGAGATGTTCTTTCTCACCTTAAATAGAGCATCACACCTCTAGTCTGAACTCTATGACCAAAAACTAGGAGTCTATGTATATATATTATGACTTTAAACTGTGTACAAGTTGCCATAAAGATGTTCTGTGTAGCATTAGGTCTCTTGAACCACCTCCATCAAGTTGGGATACCTCTCCCACATTCCAAAAAAACTCCCTTAAGATTCACCATGTTCGATGCATTATTACATTAAACTATTTTCAACCATGTGGTCCTAGAATTAAGACATTAAACTATTTACAATCCCATAGTCCATGAATTATAACCTTAAACTATGTGTGACTTATTAGTATCACTGATGATTCATTAAAACCTCAAATGTAAGAGGCATATACTTTTATCATGTTGAAAACCCATTGGGGAAGTGACAAAAAATCATACCTCTGCCTACCTTGTTTCTATCCAAATATGGGAAAAAATTTGGGTGTAAATAAAAAAATTAGGTTCAAGTTTAAGCTCTCTGTTCCTCACTGGCACTTCTATAAGGTACCACAGATTATGTTTCCTATTCATGTATCCCACTACCATTACTGGGATGAATTCATTTATTTTGATTCATAGGTATTGGACATAAGAAGTTAAAAATTGATAAAAACGTCTTAGTGACATGACATTAAACTTATGAAACATTTTCCTCACTGTATGAAAATAAACTTAATATTTATCATCCTATGAAAAAATTAATCAAATTATTTTCCCTCATTCCTTAATGGATAATTTGAAACATTGAATAATCTCATTCACTCACCTAAGAATTCATTTCCCCCTTTGGTTTAGTCCCCCTACAACAACATTCTTATTCATCGACCATCTCTTGACATATGAGATGACGGTCTTCCTGGAGAATGATTCTAACATTTTTTGTGACTGATACACCTACCAAACATGCCCAAATATTTAGTTGAGTAATTAAGAGAGTTTTGATATCAAATCAAACAACCCCTCAGTTCATCCCCACACATCGTGTCATCCTGGACATGGATCCCCATCATCATTCATGTTCAAATAGTCTCCCTAACAAAAATGGTGTTTGACCACACTGGGTCGCCTACTTTGTTGGGAACATGCACCAGAAGGATTCTCAAAACGATTTTATGTTTATTGTGTTTCAAACATGGTCAATGATCGATCCTTATTTTTGTGTAGAAACAATAGTGGGACATTTGTTTCGAACATGGTCGTCTGTTATCCCCTATTTTCAAGTCACCCTCTTTATGTTCAGAATCCTGAGCATCAAAATCAATTGTTTTCATTACCCCATATTAGTTTGGGTATAGTTAAATTCTTCTTTTTTACACCATTTTTATAGTAATTCGCATTAGTAAAGAAAATCAACTGTGTAGAGAGTCTCATTCTCCAGCCAATGTTTTCTTGATTAGGACATTCTTGTTAATCAATTGTCAATATGGACGTCATGTTTTTGAACCCTATATGGAATTGTCATATAAATGAGAAATATTTTTTTTTCTTATTTACAACATTTATCATGACTCTCCTAGGATTAGATATTTATTTTTGGTTTTCTTATTAATATAATCTGAAATATTGCATGAAAAAAACACATTTAAATATTATTCTAAGTATATCATTAAAAAACAGGCCATTGGGTGGGTTACCCACACATTATTGTCTCTCCTATATTTCAGTTAAACTTTTTCTCCATTGGGATCTTCCTTAGAAACCAAGAACTCTAGATAGACGAACCATTGACGAGTCTCCTCCAAAAAATATTATATCATAACAAGCTCTCCGGCTTCCTCCTCGACCACTATGTGAACCACACCAACTCTAATTCATGCATTTCCACGTTCATGTTCTAAATCAGACACCATTGATTCCACCATTTCTATTTTATCCCCAGTCACCACCAAGTAGGACATTAATTTGATAATAATATCCACATGAGTATGATCAGGGTTGCATGACCAAATAATTTCTCTTCCATCCATGTACATTCTTATTTAGATTCCTAGAGTTTCTTGGTTCCTTATCATTTTTTAATATTCGGGGAAAGATGGAATTATAACCATTTAATAAGATCCCACTTAGAAATTTAATTGTAATCCAACTCATGGAGGGAATGTGTTTACACCCCTATGGTGTCTAGGTTTAGCATCCAGTGATAGAGGGATACTATCATGCTAACTAACTCTGGCTTTGGATTGCATGTGATGATGTTTGACATGCTTCTCCATGACATGTAACATAAAATGAAATTTGACATTGAAAAATTATACCCATAATTTAATAACTCTTTTAGTGGTTCCAACTCATACTCCAAAAAAACTATGAAAAAATTGGAAGTAGGGACTTATTCTTGGATACTATAAGATGGACTAAACTCCATTTTGATAGCAGAGCCTTTCTCGCCTAATTATTCACCAACAATGACATCTTGCCAAACTTCATGTTCTCCATCCCACATAGGTACATTTATGACCACAGTTTTATACCCTACTGGGATTAAAACTTTATCACACTAAATCACTATCTCCATGATGGTTGGATAAGTTGTTGGGAGAGGCACCTCAGCCTCCTCAACTATTTTTTTATTGGGACATCACTATCTAAATAAATATTTCAAATTAAATCTTGTTAGTTAGTTTTTACTTATTAATTATTTATAAATTAAATTATTTTTATAAGTTAAAATATCTTACAATATGTGAGATAATGGATGACATCTATCCTTAGGGACACAATGAGTTATTATACCACTGGAGTCCCCTTGGAAATAGTTGGAACCTCAAAAGATGGTACTAAACAAATTAGTACTACTTGTTTGGATGTTTAATCAAATAAAAAAATTTTTTAATGTAATGGGATAAAAAACTCATTTAAGGATTAAAGAAGATTGATCTTATTGATAATTGAGAGTCTGTATCACATTAATGTGTGTGGATTTCAATGATGAGTCACATTGGGTGATCAAACTAAATATGAGTTAAGTAACCCATCTAAATACCAAGGTGTGTAACCCATAAATTATTTATAATGACAGATAATAAGAAAACTCCCATTCAAAGTCACACTTTGGAACCATTCCCACCAAAATTTCTAGAGAATACTCTGATTCTAGCTCCTTAGAATCTACGTAGGCATTCTTTTCACCCTCGATAGAGGCCTATTGGGTCTCCTATACTACTTCATGCATAAAAAATCCCTTGGATTAGAAAATTTAAAAGAAAAAAACTGACATAAAAGGAAAAAATGTAAACAAAAAATCAAGCCACGCTAAAAAAGAGCTATGTCAGGTGATCATCTCTATGGGTGACTTCTCCACTATTGTGATAGATATCGTATCTTGCGGAAGATCCTTAGGACTCCTAATTATTGTATCCCAATGTATACACATTAGAGGCTGATGAATCATGGGTTTTCACCTCAAGGAATATTGTATCTTCATATTCTACAACAAATATCACTTCAATCCATGTAGTGGTGGGAATAGATTACCCACATAGGAATAAGAAGTTATCTATATCTAACAGGTGTGTGAATCACTCTGGTAAGCCCATGAAGGACATGATCCTGGTGAGATTGACCTATATAAGTTGAAGCCTATTTTGGGTGAGCCTCTACCACAATTTCTATTCCTTTAGGGTCAACATAAAAATACCCCATGCTACTTAGATTGAAATATACATGGAATTGGTTTTAGGTTCCACTAGATACCATGGATTCTTCCCCAATGCCTCCCTAGAATTAGATCTCTCCATGTGATCATGTTTTCTCTTTTAAGGGAGAACGACACTGCTAGGGCGTTGGGGTGAAACATAACAATGAGTGACTTCTTTGCTAATGAACTAGTATGAGACTTTAATGTTTGATGGGAACATCACAGACCACCCCATTTGAATCCTAGTTTCTCTTAATGCTCACATGATGGTATAAAACTCCTCATGAATTGATTCAAGGTTGCAACTAAGTATGCTTCAACATAATGTCCAACATAGTATGAATAGAGGATGAAATTGAAATTGGTTAATGGTAACATGATTACCTCTCCCATTCATTCATCCATGAACATCAACAAGAGTGGATGAAGGATACATGGATTCTATTATTTTTGGATCTCTGTATAGACATGCTTCATAAACTACTGAATGTATCCAAAATTTTAGGTTAACCCAGATAAAGTTTATGATTTTCCATTAGTTTTCCCATATATCTTGGAAACAAAAAATACACTTTGGAATTCCAAATGATAGTCCCAATGCTCTAGGATCTCCTATAGGTTTTCAATCATATCTCAAAAATCTATTGATAAAGGATTAAAATTTAAATTCCCATGATTACCAATGTTGATCATGACCCCTAGTTCATCAAGAGGTATCAGTAGAACCCTATAAATATTTGGAAGTGGTCACCACAAGCCATTATTCGGGTTAGAAATGGAATTTTTTGATTCATATACAAAAAATTCACCATGAACCATCTCTGATGGAATTAGAATGGACCATAGATGTTCCTCTTAATGATTCCATAAAAACAATGATTAATTTGTCTAAAGAGATAAGACCAAACTAGGAAACCCATGTTCACTCAGATTCTGGAATCATGTTTAAACATTATCACCAACAACCCAAGTTGTATGTCCATATGAGTTTCTCTGATTTGTAGAAGCCAAACACTCAAGAAGGTGTCCAAAAAGACTATGTATCTAATCTCTTATTGATAGTCATTCATACTATTGCCCCTTTCCTAGTAGCGGCCTTCCTCTATGAATAGCTAGTAAGACCCTGAACCTATCCTCTTACATGCAATAAGACACTGATTCAGCCTCCCTACAATCTTCACAATTGATACACTGAATAAATTTTTTAGTATTTTCTTGAATGAAATTTCCTTATGGAAATTAGGGTGATGCATCAAGACATCAGAAAGTACATCCAAAATAATTTACATGGTAATTGATGTGTAGAGCCTATCCACCCTAAAATTGGGTGTTGGATGGACTTCAATATACTGGTACCTCACCATTGAGATTCCACCAATAAATTAGAGGTCACCAAGATTGATCCTCACCCCCCCCCCAGGATGATGGTGGAAGTTGTTGGTGTTTGGGGTCCACTGTCTGAGAATCTCTGACAACCACTCCTATTGATGTTACAGATGAAAATGGGATATACAAACTACCTAAAAACATATATTAATTAAATTTACATGAATCACTACTTGAGTTACCAATGAATCATATATTTTTTTGGATATGTAAAGGGTAGTAGTCTTCTGAGTTGATGAGGTGTTTCAAATAGATTTAATATGTTTCATTTGATAATTCACTTGGAAAGAAACTAGACAAAACTATCATTCTAGGTGTCCAACTATCATCTCCATGGATGCTCCAATATGAAAACTATCATCTCTAGTGGATGCTTTAGTCATCCAATTATCATCTCCAATGGTCCAATCATCATCAACATCAACACTTCAGTGGTCTGATTATCATCTCCAATGTATCACTACCACTGAAAGTCTTATCTTGCATGAACAAGTTCCATGTAATCCAAATAAGTTAATAATTATTCATAGTTACAGAGGGTTTTCTCTTCACTAGTACCAGATCTCATATAGGTGTCCTCCTATAATTATATTCAATCAACTATTTATTTATTCTCCAATTAGGGAAATAATTTTTCTTGACTATCACATGTCACCTTCATATTAATTTTCACACTTCCAATTTCTATTATTGTCTTCCAATTTTCTAATTCAACCTCATAATTTTATCCTCACCTCCCCTATCAGATTCATGAATCCCCATTTCTCTCAACCATCCCATAATATTAACCTCCACATATCCCCTCCTCGCCGCTATCGCTACTCCACCTCTCTGTGACCAACCCTACCCACACCCATCGCCCTATTTCAGCACTCATTACATCCCAATTGTAATGGAATTTTAGAAAAAATATAATTACCACCTACCATTTATTCCCACTGTTGCACCACTCAATTGAAGTCCCCATATGAAACTCATATACAATCTATGTCCATTGATTTCCACTGTATCTCTAAAGTTCACCTTTCCTTATTCATGCTCATATTGGGTCATTGTTCACTAAAACATACAACACCCATTGATTTTGGGTGTTATATCATTCTAGATTAGGTTATCCAACATAATATTTATTATAGAAAAATTTATGTTTTAATGAATGATTCATTGTTAACTTTTCCATTAAATTATTTAGAGGTTAGAATATTGTATACTAACATGATTTTAAAAAAATTTAGGTCATATTTAACATTATAATGTTTGTTATTTTTAAGTCAATTTTTACACATTTATTTTAGCTTAATTTTATTTTACATTACTATTAATAGTCATTGAATTATTTTTTTAATATAAAAAATAATCAAAATTTAATTTTCCTAGTTGGGATAGTTATTGTTATTCCAACTACTAGTAGGGTCATGATGACGATTTGTTTAGGAGAAAACACTCCCCCAAAATCTATATATCGTTGGACTTTTTTAATTAGATTATTAATATATGTTCTATTTACTTATAACATAATCATTGTTTAAGGTTAATTTTTTTTCTATTATTGACACTAGTTTGAAAAATTGATCGCAGATTTTGATTACACGGGTGAAATAAATTATTTGTACTAATTGTATCTTTTCTATCAATTTGACTCTAGCTACTGATATGTTGAGGGTTTATTATCTCCACCCATATCCTATAATAAAATCTTATACTATTATTAATATCAAATGATAATGTAGGTTTTCATGCCACTCATTGCTAATATAAATTTCAATGTTTCACCCCATTTCCATTTCATTATGGTTTAACAACACTTCTATAGTTGTTATGCATATTGTTTCCCCACATATGCTTGAAACTTTTCTTCACAATAAATTATTTTTAATTTTTTATAACTTCTACACTAATTTTATGTTCAATAATGATTTATATTATTGATACAAGTTTTACTATATAATTATAGATGATTATTACATGCATAAAATAAAATTTTCTTTATAAATTTATCTATCGTATCAATGTGACTCCAACTACCAATATGGTGGGAATTCAATATATCTTCCCATTTCTATGTAAATTACACTACACTATACTTCATGTCAAAAGGGGATTCATTTTATTTCATAACATCTTCTTATACAAATTTCTAGGTTTCATCCCCTTTTACATTTATGAATGCTTCCATGATCTTATAAAAAAGATATGAATATTTTTACCCTCATAACATCTCGTATTTTCTAGATTTATTCTTTTATAAATAGACCACAACATTGAAATATAAGTGTTTTATTCTATATATTTTTCTCACTAATGTTGAATCATACATATTTCATTATTATCTATATTATTTTATTCACAATTTCACTTAGAGGGTTTTCTATAATAATATTTTTTAAACACTTCCATAATCATTTAATAAAAAAGTTTCTCATTTTTTTATGACTTCAAATTTTTTGCATATACTATATATGTAAAAAAATTATCATTTAATTTTTTTATAATTTATTATTATTTCTTAAATATTATTAACGTCTTTAATTTTTTTTATTTATTTGAGTAGCTGAAGTGTAATAAAAATATTTTCTATGACATTAGTATTTATGAAATGCACAGTTGAAATTTATATTCAGTTTTCACAATATAAATATAATTCATGTTTCTTATTATGTTCTGTTCATTAAAAATTCCAAATAATCATTGAGTTATATAAATATATTGTTATAAAAAACCAGGTTACATATTTTATATAATTAGATAAAATTAAATTTAATTGAATTGTGATGGATCATCAAAAAAATGATTCATTTTTAATCATATATTGAAATAAAATTATGTTATATAATTGATTCCACTTTGTATGATGTGTTATATTACTATAATATCCATAACCTATTAATCAAATTTAAAATGGACTAAATAACTATAATATGAATAAAAGAGTTCTCTAATTTATTCCACAATCTCATTTAAATATAGAAAATTATATTTTTTAGTATTTTCTCATGTCTTAATTCCCTTGATCATTATATATAATATAACATATTTAATGAAAAAATTATGATTTTTTTAGACATCAATAAAATTAATGAAATGAAAATATATAATTTATATTAATTTATGAATATATATATATAGTAGTTTAATTTTTTATTTCCACATTTTCATTAGAAATATTTACTAATCCTTATGAAACATCATTGAACAATAAGTGAATTTTTCTTATTAAAAATTATGTAAGCATTTTTTAGGGTAATGTGTGTCATATATTATTTAGTAAAATATTTAGATTAATTATATATTTTCATATAATATGTTAAACATAATTAATTAATGCATAATGATGATCCAAAATAAGGTATAATAATTAAATATGTCATAAAATAACTTGAATATTTTTAGGTATGTTATGTTATTTGTAACTAACTACACAGCTAAGTTTCATAATTGATCCTTGTTTTGAAACTAATTTGAAAAAAATAAAATATCCTCAACTTATATACAGAATTATTAACATAGTGCATAACTATAATGTGAATAAATATGTTTTATAATTAATGAATAATTTATATAATAGTTAAATAATTTCAATACATAGTTTAAGCTTCATAATGTTATTTTGAAAAATTGGGTAACATAATTAATTATTAGTTATCTAATAATGTGCACCATTCCATTTTTATTCCCTCAATAGAACATATTATTGTTCAAAATTCAATTTTTTTTTATTTCATTCTAAAGAATACATGTCTATAATTTCCATAAATGTGTTCATAACTAAAAAAAATTGATTATAAATAATTCAGTTTTATAATTTATAAATATTTTTCATTATTAATAACTAATTTTGAAACATAGTTAGAAACATCACATGGATAATGTTTCACTATAAACATTAGGCATTTCCATTAGAGAGTATGAAACCAACATATTGAACTAGTTAATGATTCATAGGAAAATCAGATTGGGTTGGTTAATAATGTAACAAAGGTTCAAACATTTTATAAGATAATACAGGATTAAAATACCCCTATTACGAAACTCATTACATGATTTGAATTGACATCATAACTATTTGATGAAAATTAATATCTGTAATTCATTGAATCTTCAAATAAAAATAATAAATATTTTTTAGATCATTAGTTGATGTTAGGTACTTTTTGTCCCATCCTAATATAAAATAATTTTTCATCTTTATCCTTTAAGATGAACATTAAATAGTATTTATTATCCACATATATGGTTTGTGAAATGTGAAATAAATGTGTAACTATTTATACTTTTCTATCAAAAATTTTATAGTTTAAGATAAATATGTAATATGATAAGTGAGATTCAATTATCCAAAAATTAATAAATTGAAACAAGTTTAAAATCATTTTAAACAGCTTATACTTCCATTATACATTAGAAGGGGGTGTGAATGTGAAAATTAAATGATGAAAATTGTCTGTATGCATGTAGTGGATTATGTATTATACTATTAAAATTCCTTATTGATTTCTTTAAATTATTGTGGGTAGATAAAGAAATATATCAAAAATATTAACATAATTAATTTTCATCAAGAAGAAAATATTGTAAAGTAATATAAATTTTAAAAATAACATAATTACATCCTTGCATAATAATACGAAACTGCCTTTTAATTTTCAAAAATAAATATAATTAAATAAATATTTTAATTTATATAACTGTAAATATCATGATTCATATAATACTAAAATATTTATTATAAGAAAAAAAGGATTCATAACACTGATAATAGATTTTGAAATTTCATACTGAAGAAATCATTTTAATTCCATATATTGATCAAGAAGAAAATGAGCGGTAGTATATGCCAAAGAATTTTCTGTATGTATTACCAATTTAATTATGAATCGCATTTCAATAAATTTGTTTTTATATATGCACTTACCATCATGATTTCTGGTCATATAAAAATGTAATTCTATTTCCATTTTAAAAATAAATAAATTGTGTGAGTTACCTTTTACTAAATGGAATCCAATTTATTGTGCCTTAGTTTCTCTCTCTTTTTTTGTTAATAATTTAATTATAGATTAATTTACCACTATTTATTTACCATTGGGTAATATCATGGTTATAATTATTCTTTTGACATTGGATAGGTCACCTTTACTTGAATTGGGTTAGATTCTAGGTTAGAATAACATATATTAATTGGGAGATCCAATTAACCCCCCAAAAAAATTTCCTTGTCTGATCCCACCATTACCTTGGTATCAATGTTCTGTTCTCACAATTTCATTGGGGTCACAAGATTTATAATATATGAAACATTATTTTTTCACCATTAATTATTCTCATGAATCATAATTATTTATTTTGACAAAAAATATTTATTACAATTTATTTCATGATATATTGCATAAAAATACACTTAGTACAACCTAGAAGATCGAGATACTCAATTTCTTGGGAAAATTTGGTACATATAACATCATCTTCATACATGGATAGAATGAATATATTGAAATTTTCTAGAACATGATGTAAAATTCCATTGATAAAAATATATCATGGGATAACATGGGGGAATACATAAGAAAGGAGTGGGCTATAAAGAACTATAAGTGAATAAACAAATAAAAGAATAGGGTGAATAAATACATGTGAAACAAGATGCATACCAATGTTACATACGAGGTGAGAATCATAATAAGAAATAATAAGGAATTATATAGCATGAATTCTTAAAGGAAACATGGTAATGTGAAAATTATTTAAAACTAGGAATCATAAGCATAAGTTAATGACAACCACCAAGAAGTCATAACATATTGTATTTATGATAACCTCCCATTCACCTAACATGAAATCTCATTATAGTAAAACATTACCCAATTAATTACATCACACTCTATTCCCACCCATCATAATCATATCATTCTCATCCATTAGTGTCCCACATATATCATATATCATAAGAATGTGTAACGACCTGAACTTTTGAATAATATTTGTTTCATAATTTTGTGTGTTATTTTATTTTATACTCAAAAAAAAATTATCATTTAATTCATGAAGTGAGTATAATTAAAAATAGACCATTTGGTTTTGATTGTTATATGACCATTGGTCAATATGACCATTGGAAGCTATAATGTTGTGATTATTATTTATAAATACAAATAATCATGGTTCATTAATACAAAAGGAATAGTCGATGTCCTCATCTAGTAGACTCGGGACATACGAAGCTCATCTGTCGGAGCTTGGAAATGAGGTTTCATCATGGGGTTTTGCTCTGTTCCAAGCCCAAGCCGAACTCCAACTTGTGAAGCTTGAACAGAATCACCTACAGGAGAAGTTCAAGCTAATAGAAATTACCACTCGGGCAATGTTGTCTGAGCCACCCCAATATTCTATCACCATAACACACCTTACATTTAGGTTGTATGCAGGTGTTATAAGAAGATATGTATCAAGACCTTAGTTACTTTGTGTAGTCCTTTTCTATAAAAAAATTATATAATTAATAATGTGAAACGCTTTTCAAAAAATGGTCTTCTACAGTTGTAACTAGTTAGAAATTTAGAGTCTAATAAGATAAAATTAATTTTTATTGAATAGTAAAGTATGAATATTAATATCACCCTTATGAATAGTAATGTGAACAATGGAATAATAACCTCACTTAAGAAAGTATAAACACAATTTAGGCATCTTAAATGGTGAATTCATATAATAGCATAAGTAAATAACTGTTTCAGAAATTATTAGTTAAGTATTAATATTTTTTCGAGTAAATAGTGTTTCTACATAAAAATTAAATATCTCATAATTAGAAAATAATTTTCATAAAATGGAGTTCATTTTTGATTTTAGAGCATTGTTATTAGGTTAGGGTGAATTTATGAGATTTTTATAAAACATTTTTTTTGATGAATAGTAAAAATATAGTTTTCAGTTCTGTTGTGATTACTGACATCATTAATGATGTAATAATGATGTAATAATTCTAGTAGAATTTTAAATAATAAGATATTTTATGAGGTTTCCCAATTGGAAAATACCATGGGAAAATACCATGGGCAAGCCTATGGTTTTGCAAATACCACCGATGAGGTTTTCCTTGGAAATTAATAAAATATTCCCTCACTTTTGCTAAAAATACTAAGCCATTCCTCCATTCATTTCATTCCAAAATCTTCCTCAACTAAGATCTGGACATTTTACCTCCCAAGGAGTCCTCCTAAGGTTCCCTCAGTCCCCCAAGGTCTCAACCTTCAAACTTTCAAAGTTACTCTTCAAGGTAAGGGAACCTTTCACCCTCCTCTTTTAAGTCATGACTAATTTTATGTTATGTCTTCTAGTTTACATATTATTATGTTGGGATATGTTCTTCTATGTAATTATTTCTATCCAGTTTATGTCCAATTATATGACACCTATTCTGCTCTCATAAACTGATTTTTTGGATTTTTAAGTGATGCTGTTAAGCTGATGATTTTTCGTAAAAGAAATTACATATTCTCTTTTCTTTCAAGTTTCATTTTTATGTGGTATGTCATTAAAATATCCATACCATGATATTATTTCTATTTTATTATCTCCCTATACTTTATTATGAGTTATTTATAATTGTTTTTTTCTTTCTCCTTCTCTTTTTCAATGTTTTCTAAAAACATGTTATGTAGCTGTTATGCTGCCGAATTTTAGTCTCAAAATCTCTCTCTTTTTCTCAAAAAATTATCTTGTTTTATTTATGTGAATACCCAAATAAATTTTAATTACCTGAGTTGTTAATCAAGAAATAAAATTATATATTTGATTCTATAATTGACATACAAATTACCCCCACTCCCTTTCCATGGGTTATAAATGACGTAATGATCTTATTTTTAATCACTTTTTAAACATCATGATTTTGACATGAAACCCATTTTATTATTCATGTTGGGTTATTTATGAATTTTTTTATTATTATCTATTTATATCACATTAAAATAAATAAAATTTAAAGGTTCTCCCTGATATATCTCCAATGCAATGGGTAAATAATTTAATCTCTACATATGACAAGTTTTACGATACCTTGGTGAATAACCCTGGTAATTTTTATGACACCTTAGAGATAAACCTTGGTGATATGTTCATGAATGTCTAAATTAAATTTTGTATCCACATATTCATGTTATGATTAAAGTTATTTTCATTATGATATCACTATACTTCCATTTCTCATTTCTTTATGTTTTTTATCAAGATCTTATTGATATCACAAGTAATTTGATTCCCTTTCTTTCCATAGGGGGCCTTATGCTCACCCTTTCCTTTGATGTATGTCTCCTGGTTATGAGATTCAATAATATTACATAGTATTAACATTTTATGAATTCTTAAAAGTGGATTAGAATAATGTTTATTGTTTTCATGTATATTGATCCTAATTTCCAAGACACTATACTTTAAATATACTCTATTGGTAATATGTAATGAAAAGTTGTAATAAAAGGCATGATTCCATAGTTGGTATCAAATGATAGTTTAGTTATTTATGGAAATTAAGCTACCAAAACATTAGGAATAACCCTATAGATAAGTTTAAATATAGTAAAACTTCATGGTATTTTGGTTAAATATTATGTAAGTGGTTTCCGAACAAATAAGTTCATGTCTGGATACAGATAATTGGATATGGCTCTAGCACAGATGTACATTGGAGTGAAAACTCTGACAAGGAGTTTAGAGCTTGACCTAGGGTATCTTAGTCACGAAAACAGGCCTTAATACACTCTTGGTTTGACACTCCAAGGGGAAATGTTTTTTATGAAGCATTATGAATGATTTATAGAGAAATTTAATTGCTTAAGAATGAAGTTTTAAGACATAAAATCCATTATATTTAAAATATTTATAAATGAAATAAGATTCTAACTAATGTTTTATTATTTTAAAAAATGGCGAGAAATAGGAGGAACCGTGAAAATGGTGATCACAATGGACCATGCACTGGTGTACCTCCAATGGAAGCTGGAATAGAAACTTTCATGAGAATGATGAACCAAATGACTCAAGTTATGGGAAATAACATGAATCAAGATGAGATACCGATATCACCGCGAAGGGAACAACATTCTATTGAGTCCTTTATGTGTCAAAAAACACCAAACATTAGGGGATCTACAAACCCATTGATTACTAAAAAGTGGATCATCTCTATAGAGAAGACCTTTTTTGTGCTCCGATGTTCAGAGCAAGAGAAGGTTACCCTGGATATTTACTGCTTAGAGAGAGATGTTGATCAGTGGTGGGAACTAATTAAAAACACAAGGCCAGGAGTGGAGGTTGAATCTATGGAGTGGTAACAGTTCATAGGGATCTTCTTCAGTAATTATTTCCCTCGTTCTATGAGAACAAGAATGGAGAAGGAGTTTCTCGAGCTGAAGTAGATGGAGAATTAATCTGTCGGAAGCTACGAGATGACCATCACATGGATTTCACGTTGAACCTCTAGCTTTTTCATGGATCCAAATTATAAGTATGATAGATTCTTCGGTGTACTAAGACCTCCTCTACAGATGAATCTATCCAACTGAGACTATGACAGCTATGAGGACATCATACGGAGTACAATGAAATTCGAACTTGAGTTTGGTGAGACGCAATGGTCTCCTAAATCCAATGATAAGAAAATATTGATGGATCCAAGATTAGAGAAGACTTCTGATCAGGGAAGAGGAGGAAAGCAATTGCAACGTCCCACCTGTAATAAATGTGGTGTCAAGTATTCGGGGAACTGCCTTCTCGGGAGAAGAAAGTGCTATAAGTTTGGAAGATATGGCCATATTGCACGAAATTTTCGTAGTGAGGTGAAGCCTTAACTTCCCAACACTAAAGACAAGGGAAATACAGTGTAGGCCCTACCTGATATCCAATTATATAAGTGTGGACAACTTGGGAACTTTTCCAATCACTGTCCAAATCCAAGGGAAGTGGAGGGGAATCACCATCAGCCTCAGCAAAGGCCAATGGATCAAGGTTGTACTTTTCAAATCAATACAGCTGCATTCAAAGTGCCAAATGATGTGGTTTCTGGTACTCTTATTACTCTATAAAAACTACAATTTACTTTGTTTAATTTTAGTTCTACGCATTCCTTTATTTCCTCCAATTTTTCAAAAAATTTATAATCATCCCTTGAATAGATAAAAGTAAAGTTATCAGTCAAGACTCCTTGTGGGATTATACATGAATTATTAGTATTTAGAAACTCTAGTATTTACTTAAGTGAGCACAATATTATTTCAATTCTAGAAGTCATTTTCATGCTTGAATTTGACACTATACTAGGGATGGACTGGATCTCAAAGTATAATGATTAGATCAAATGCAGAGGCAAGGAAATCTCAGTAGTCTTGAATGGAAAACCAACATTTATCTTCCAAGGAGAGATATCTCAACCGGATCTATGTTTATAAGAACCTTCTACATCATTCTATATAGAGTTTATCAGCAAATAAGTATAAGTAAATGAAAATATATGGATAGAAAATGCCCCCACGGTTCAAGAATACATTGATTTATTTCATGATGAGTAACTCAATCCTCCCCTAGAAAGAGAGGTAGATTTCTCCATTGAACTCATACCTGATCTCATCTGATATCAAAAGCCCCATATAAGATAAAAATGTTGAGCTGGAGGAATTAAAAAAGCAAATATAGGATCTTTTGGAGAAGGGGTTCATCCGACCAAGTGTGTCTCCTTGGGGAGCACCTGTTCTCTTTGTGTTGAATAAGGATGGATCAATGTGGTTATGTATTGATTATAGAGAACTGAATGAGATCATAGTGAAGAACAAATACCCTCTTCTAAGAATTTATGACTTATTTTAACAACTTCCTAGGTATCAATGCTTCTCTAAGATTGATCTTCAGTCTGTTTATCATCAATTGAGGGTGAAGAAAAAAGATATTCCAAAAACTGCATTCCGATCAAGATATGGTCACTATGATTTTATTTTTATTCCCTTCGGACTGACTAATGCACCTAATATTTTTGTGGATTTGATGAATAGAGTCTTTATGGACTATCTTGATAACTTTTTGGTAGTTGTTATTGATGATATTTTGTTATATTCCAAAATTCGTGGGGAGTAGGAGGATCATATTAGGGTTCTTTTTCAATCTCTATAGAAGGAGAGGATTTTTGAAAAGTTTAAAAAATATGAATTCTAGTTAAAACAAGTTGCTTTCTTGGGGAACATTGTTACTAAGGAAGGAATCACAGATGACCCTGCTAAGAAAAAAGTTGTAGAGGAGAGGCCTCATCCTACAACAATAATTGAGATTCGTAGTTTCCTTGGATTAGCGGGATATGATAGGGGGTTTGTGAAAAACATTTCAAAACATTCTAATCCATTAACCAAGTTAACTCAAAAAGGGGTCAAGTTAATCTAGCTAAAGGAGTGTGAGGAATGTTTCCAAGATCTAAAGAATATATTGGTTACTCCACCTGTGTTAACACTTCCCTAAAGTGGTGAAGGATTCATTATTTTTAGCGATGTATCTCTGAAAGGGATTGGGTACATATTCCTAAAAAATGAAAAAGGAATTACTTATGCATATCAATATTTGAAGACTCATGAGTAGAAAAATCCTACGCATGATCTGGAACAGGTTACAGTCATTTTTTCTCTGAAGATATAGAGGCACAATCTTTATGAGGAGAAATGTGATATATACACAGACCATCAAAGTTTGAAGTATATTTTGACACAAAATGAATTGAACATGAGACAAAGGAGATGGTTGGAACTTCTTAAAGACTATTATTTTTCAATTCATTATCATCCCGAAAGAACAACAAAGTCACTGATGCATTAATTAGGAATGACCTAGTTGTTATTTCCATGATCAGGATTCAAAGAGATCCTTTGATCAATAACCAAGTAAAGCTGGACATGGGAATTATAAAGGAAGTGACATCATCAACCCTAACCCAAATTATTCCTCAACCTTCATTACTACATAAGATCAAGAAATATTAGAAAGAAGATCCATTATTACAAAAGACGTTTGAGGTTGTGAAGGATGGAAAGTTTCCTAAGTTAAATATTGAGCAATAAGGTATGTTAAAATTTCATACAAGACTATGTGTTCCATATATTCCAGAAATAAAGAAAGATCTGATAGATAAATCTCATACCTCTACTTTCTCTATAAATCATAGAAGCACAAAAATGTATATGTATAAGGCCCGAGCCTTAAACCTTACTTAATCTTGAGTTATTACAAGATTACACATTGAGGATCTTTTCAGGTTTAGAGTTTTAGAGAATTAGATCATAAAACATGCATTACATTCCACATTTAAACAAAGTGGTTACATAAAAGATATTATTCATTTTTCCCATCAACAGAAACATATTTAAAATAAAACATGGATTCTTTCTTGACACTTCCTTGACACTATCATCATATCATGTACCATTCCCTTGACCTGTGAAAAACATTTCAAAAACTTGTGATGAGCATAAAAAGCTCAGTAAGGGTTATAAAAAGTATGGAAAGGAAACATGAGTACATATATACATAAGAATGAAATCATACTTTACCCATAAAACATAATAACTTTAACATACCTCATAAAATCATGAATAAATCATAGAAATCATAAGACATAAAGGTAACTTGAGGCATTCATAACATTCTTACATAGGGAGTAACCCTCTTTGTTACGTTTGGAATACCCATCACAGTATATTCCCTAAATCTCTTCAGAGAAACATTAATGTTTAACTCCTTCGTGTTACCCAATGCATTGGAGAGCTATATCGGGCTCACCCACCCTTAGTTTATCACGGACCCACCCGTCTTCATAATAATGCCCAAGTACCATACCATAATCATACCTCATAAAACATGAAAAAAGGAAACATAACATTTCCACTTTTCAATCACAAGATATCAATACAACACATTGATATAAATAAATTATGAAAACCGTTTTCAATACCAAAATAAAAGAAAAGTAAAACAAGGTATTTATTTTTCTTTTAAAAAAATGTATGGCTTGTAGAGGAAGCCGAAACTCAAATAATGGTCACGGTGGCGGAGAAGTCGTTGTCGCCGCATACGTAAGACAAAAAAACATTCCTTTTGTCGTTTAGTAAAACGATTCATATAAAAAAAGATTCCTTTTGAATAAGCATAAAATTCAAAGGGGTTTATACACCATAAAAAGAAGGTTGTGTATAAAACAAAATATTCCTCAATGAAAGGAGATTGAGACGAAGTCCCATACAAAGACGATATACTTGGATTAAGGATAAATCAGTTACATAATTATGTGTGAAAAATGAATACACCAAATATAAGTGGATATTAAGTGTAAAAATATCAGAGTTTATTCACACATATTCATAGAATGACATATTCAAGGAGTACAAGTTTATCCCAAAGAATCAAAATTGGTTTTGGAAGTTCCCTTGCAAAAATTTGACAGCCTAACGGCGCCACTTCAAAATTCAGAAAAAGAGTTGATGAGAGATAAAAAGGGTATCTCATCATTTGGACATAAAATTTACATCAATAAGAATATATAATAACATATCCCAACATAATATTATGAGAATTAAATGACATAACAAAAGAAGTCTTTTAAAAAGAGGAGGGTGAAAGGTTCTCTTACTGACTTGGGTAACTTTTAAAACGTACACCCCATTAAAGAAGGGCCATACAATGAATATGTAAATACCCATAAATGAAATTATATTACACAAAGAGTATAATAATGTGCAGTACATACACCACTCAATGGAAATAGTGGCAAATGTTGCAGAAATCTCACGGAACTAAAAGTGAGATGAAAAATCCCTTACGAAAACTTGGCAGCCTAACGACGCCACTTAAAACATCCAAAAATAGATTGATGAGATCAAATAGGGTCTCTAATAATATTAAAATAAAATTTAAAGAAAGAGTAATATAAAACAACATCCCCCAACATAACAAAGAGGAGATTAAAAGAAGTGACATAAAGGAGAGTACTTAAAAAGAAAGAGAGAGGTTAGATCTCTTACGAAAATTCGGCAGCCTAACGACGCCACTCAAAACATCCAAAATGGATTGATGAGGGAAAACATGGTCTCACATCATATGAACATAAAAATTACAGTAGGATTAATATAAATTAACATCCCAATCATAATAAAGATGAGCTTAAAAGGACTGACATAAAAGAGTGTACTTAAAAAGAAAGAGAAGGGTAGGTTCCCTACCTCGGGTCCGACTTGACTCGATCGTTCTTTAACCTCCTGAATAATAAACTTGAGTTAATTTCTACTTACTTAATAAACTTTTTCAAGTTCATTATTACTTTTATATCACTTATTTCCATGCTATGAACACTATGTAATTATATAAGTTAATAATGGTCGTTTTGTAGATCATTGCTACTTGAGTCAAAACAAATAAACTCTTTATAATTACAAGTTGTTGATGTGGTAAAATATATATTATATCCAGAATTATATTCATTATTTAGATATCATATATATAATATATATCCATTATATACATGCATTTATAATGTTACACAATATTTAGACGTAATAAATGAAATGCACTGTTCATGGAGACGGTAAGCCGTACGTACGCATGAACGCTACTTCCATTTCTATTTATTATTTAATGGAATTAAAAAATAATGATATATAATAGTATTATAATTTCAGTATGGTATCATATATAATATCATTAAATCTATCCTTTATACATACCACATATGGTATTAACGAATCAAATCACTTTGAGGGGGCGGTAGTCCGCACTTCCTAAAATGAAGATATCGTGTTTAACCATAATGGAAACCATAAAGGTATCCCATAACTGAAAAATAAAGAAGATAAATTAAAACATAATCATATTATATATCATATATAAATACAGTGACATCTTAATGGCCACCATTGAGGGTGTTAAAGGAATATTGAACAATCATTGTTTCGTGAGGCAGAAATTCACCATCCACAGAAACAGTCTGTTCTTTAACCATTAGATGTAGGTGTGTGTAAGTGTAGCTCGAATACTTCTTATAAAAACATCCTAGTATATTGAAGATACTGGATTTGTTACAAAATAAATGAATAAAAAGAGTTTAGGGTGTTGGAGAAGAAAAATAAAACAAAAGAACACAAGTGAAGACATTACCTTAAAATCAGGTATCTCTCTTTGATTTGAGCTCAAGGGCTTCCTTGGGTAGACTTCTGCCCAAATTGAGGCTTCTAGGAGTAATAGAGGGATGTGTAGAGACAAAATGATCAGGGTTTGTCCGATCCAAAGGCTTTAGAGTTGTGGGTAAGGTGGTAGAGGTGGGGGCCTTTTATAAGAGGATAGGAGGGGCACTCTTGGAAAGTTACAAACTGTTACTTTATTTTCAAATGAGTTTCGGATTTTAAAGGTCCCAAATTGATGAATTTCTAGTATAAGGTGGTAAGGGTTAGAAATATACTCATCCAATAGTTCTTTGACAAGTTTATGTTATAGTTTTAACATTATCTTTTCATTTTATTTAAATCCTTTATTATTGAGGTAATCGCTGCATCATCATGATGTCATAAATAATTTAATTTATTTAATGTCTAAAAATTATATAAAAAAAATCATGATATAGGAAAGATTTTTAGCTTTCTAATGAATTTTTATAGTAAAACATATGACTTTTATAACCCCACTTAAATTTTTTTTAGTAAAACAACTCATGCTTGTGACATTTTTATTTTAACTTTAAATAAAAAGTTATTTATGTAATTTTCCAACCAAAGTGGCTCCATGGGGTCCCCAAGTTGACCCATGTATTTTCTTCATCGGCCATGAGACATCCAATTAGGGTAGGACATGTTTCTAGGTCATTTAATATTATTAAAACATTATTTTTACCTTAAATTACACTAATTACCTCTAATCGCGATTAAAAACATAAAAGTTACTATTCACCCAAAAATTATTTTAATCCCATTGAACCAAATTTTAATTCCTAATGAAAACCGTGTATGTCGGATGTTTGAAATTCAAATAATAGAAGTGGTAAAGTTTCATTTAAACGAAAAATCTGTTTTTAAACTACCACTTAGTGGTTTCACTATTCATCAAAAATTGAAGTTTTTCAGAAAAATACCAAAAATTCACCCTAAATTATATTTGATATCCCGAATTCAAAAATGATATCTATTTTACAAAATTAAAAACATATATGTTTCATTAATTAATTTAATAATTAATTCCCGATGTCAAAACAAATATCGTGTTTTTAAGAAACAATATCTATTAAACGGTTGACACTAGTTTAAGTCCAATTTCAAAGTGAAATTAATTCCAATGACCACCATTAGATTATATAATAAAAATATTTTCTAAATAAACTCTAATATAAATTAAAAATATAATCTATCCATATAAATAAATCAGATTAAAAGGAGGTTTTGAATTAAAATGCAACATTTTCAATAAAATGATGTTTATCAGAAAAATAACAAAATTTTACACAAAGTAAATTTTGATGTCCAGATTCTAAAGAATGATTTTATTTTGTCAAATACAACATATAAAATATTCAAAAGTATATTTAAAAATGGATCTCCGTCAAAAGGCGGTTAATCGACCTTTTAAAGAATATTAGACGATTTATTCTTAAAATTGGATTCATTTGCATTTTAAGCATCCAACATTTATTGGAAAAAAGTAAAAATATTTGAAAAAAATATATAATCCTATTGTAGTTAGTTATGTTCATTCCAGCCATTACAACGGCTAGGTATTAACTACCTTTTAAAATAATATTATTTTATTATTAGAATGCAATGTAAGATTTCAAAGAAACTCGTTGTTGCGTATTGGGTACGCCCTCGAGCATAGAATTCCCTTTAAAGTAATATTAATATTTTATTCAAAAATATGGATAAATATGAAAATGTCATATTATTTATTTACCTGGGGTGTTACATCCTTCCCCCTTTTGGGAATTACGTCCTCGCGATTTTAAAATTGGGTTTGGAAGCTTCATCAAAAATCCCACATCAAAAAAATAGTCAGTAAAACTATCACATTAAAATAATGGGAGAGAAGTACAAATGTCACTCGAGTTAACCCATACTAAGATTCTAAGTATGAAAATATGGATATGGAGGAGAAAACAAAGGGTCATGTTCTGATGGAGAGTGATAGTAAACATGTCTAGGAGAAATTTAACAATAAGAAAATCACAAACTTGTGATGGGTTAAACGGTATTTGATTCCCCAATAGGAAAAATTAACAGACAACATTTTTGTTTTAAGTTAATTTTCATTGAGGAATTTATTTATGAGTTTAACTAAAACATAAGGAAGCGTACTTAATTGTCAAGTTTACTTTCAACTTTTACTATATTTCTTACACGAACTCAGATTTTCTCCAAAAGACGAGTATTTAGGATCACTTGTTCACATTAAGAGAGATATAATCAACTTCTAGAGAATCACCTAATCCACAAAAGAGAACTATATACTTACCATGTCTTTAGACTTTAACCAAAACTAAAACCCAAAGTTCAACAAAGACCATTCAATAAACATCTATACATAAAATTATAAAAAGTAAACCAAATTAAGATTGAAACTCAATTCTCCGAAGGATTTAATCACATAGTCTCCTAAGATAAATTTTAACATTTTTCCCCAAAATAACATCAGTTACTCTTACAGTCTCATACTGAAAAGTAATTAACCTAATCACATATCTTCAATGATAGGCTAATAATTTCCATTGATAACCAAAAAAAATCAACTTACTCTTAATTCATAAAATCATCTAACTAAAAAAGAATCATTCAAACTAACCAGGGACTTCACGTAGTCTAGTGGTAGGCGATAAATACCAGTTTAACTTTGGTTGTGGGTTCGATTCTCGTAGCTTCGTCCGACGCGACGGGTTGTCACACGGTCTCCATGTTGTCCCTTTTCAAAAACTATATAATTTTATAACATTATTCAAAAAGAGATAAATTCATCAAAAATAACCATAACATATTTTAACCACAAAGCTAATCTGATAACTTCCATTTTGCAAACCAAAATGTATTAACCAGTAATTGCCTCAAATTCAAGGATCATATAAACCCAAATGGTTCTTTATAACTATATCTACAAAATAATGGATAATTATTCCTTGAATAAAATTTTCGTATATCAAACATTAGGGTTACTATAAAAAGTCTTCTAATGTAACCCTGTAATCAAAAGAGACTTAATAAATCTAAGAATATAACCATCTTAAAATCTACCATAACCCGTGAATCCCTTATATGATGACTTCTTACTCATTCAACATTCTTCATGATCCATTAGCCATTCCTTTTCAACTTATTCTGAAATAATTCTTTCCTATAAACAAAATCATGAATCATATCCTAAGATTCCAATAATAGGAAAACATATGTTAAGAAATAATCCATACCTTTCATTCTTCATTGTCAGTTTCTTCATTCTCAAACAGAATGGCATTAGGTATTGGTAAATGAATATTTGTACGATCTTAGTGACCCCATTCCTGAAACTTCTTCGTAGGACATGTGTTTTCATAATGACCATGCACACCACATTTAAAACATTCAATTGATCCTTCAGAAAGAACTTCTTTCCCTTTCCTAGAGTCAACTAGATGCTTCCTTTTTCCATGGAAGGTTCTTGCTTTATGACCTTTATTTCCACATCTATAGCATATTTATATCCCTTTGAAACATTTTCTTATGTGTTTATTTCCACATATATGAGACATAGGTTTTTTAACATACTTACCTTTAAGATTATTACCTGAACTTCCATAGGGATTTTTTTCTCGCATACATGATGCCTTATAAAAACCACTAAGGTTTAGGTGGTCAATCATGACTCCAGATAGTTGGTTGAGGATAGCCACAAGAGTTCTCATTGTAGCTCCCTTATCATTCAGTTGTTCTTTCATAAAACTGTCACAGTTTTCTTCAAATCCACTGTTACTTTGGTGCCTGCTAGATCTAGTCATTTACTAAAACCAAAAAGGTCAATGTGAGTATATCAGTAAAATCATCAAATAAAAAATATGAAGATAAACACCAAGATATACTTATCCAAGTTATCTCAAACTCATTCTAACTTTCAAAAAAACGATGAATCCATCTTATATACTAACCATTGTGGTTATATACAACTTGTCACTTTTTCTTAAACAACACTCAAACCACTAAAGTTATCTAAACCGACCTATGATACCAACGATAAGGCCCCAGCCTTAAACCTTACTTAATCTTGAGTTATTACAAGATTACACATTGAGGAGCTTTTTAGGTTTAGTGTTTTGGAGAATTAGATCATAAAACTTTCATTACATTCCACATTTAAACAATGTGGTTACATAAAAGATAGTATTCATTTTTCCCATCAACCGAAACATATTAAAAATAAAACATGTATTCTTTCTTGACACTTCCTTGACACTATCATCATATCATGTACCATTACCTTGACATGTGAAAAACATTTCAAAAACTTGGGATAAGCATAAAAAGCTCAGTAAGGGTTATAAAAAGTATAGAAAGGAAACATGAGTACATATATACATAAGAATGAAATCATACTTTACCCATAAAACATAAGCACTTTAACATACCTCATAAAATCATGAATAAATCATAGAAATAATAATACATAAAGGTAACTTGAGGCATTCATAACATTCTTACGTAGGGAGTAACCCTCTTGGTTACGTTTGGAATACCCATCACAGTATATTCCCTAAATCTCTTAGGAGAAACCTTAACGTTTAACTACTTTGTGTTACCCAATGCATTGGAGAGCTATATCGGGCACACCTGCCCTTAGTTTATCACGGAACCACCCGTCTTCAAAATAATTCCCAAGAACCATAACATAATCGTATCTCATAAAACATGCATAAAGGAAACATAACATTTCCACTTTTCAATCACAAGATATCAATACAAAACTTTGATATAAAAACATTATGAAAACCATTTTCAATACCAAAATAAAAGAAAAGTAAAACAGGGTATTTATTTTTCTTTTAAAAATATTAATGGCTTGTAGAGGAAGCCGAAACTCAAATAATGGTCACGGCAGCGGAGAAGTTGTTGTCTCCACATACGTATGACAATAAAACATTCCTTTTGTCGTTTAGTAAAACGATTCGTATAAAAAAAATTCCTTTTGAATAATCATAAAATTCCAAGGGGTTTATACACCGTAAAATAAGGTTGTGTATAAAACAAAATATGCCTCAATGAAAGAATATTGAGACTAAGTCCCATACAAAGACGGTATCCTTGGATTAAGGATAAATCAATTACCTAATTATATGTGACAAACGAATAAACAAAATATAAGTGGATATTAAGTGTAAAAAAATCCGAGGTTATTCACACATATTCATAGAATGACATATTCAAGGAGTACAAGTTTATCCCAAAGAATCAAAATTGGGTTAAGAAGTTCCCTTGCAAAAATTCGACAGCCTAACGGCGTCACTTCAAAATTCAGAAAAAGAGTTGATGAGAGATAAAAAGGGTATCTCATCAGTTGGAAATAAAATTTACATCAATAAGTATATATAAGAACATATCCCAACATAATATTATGTGAATTAAATGACATAACAAAATAAGTCTTTTAAAAAGAGGAGGTTGAAAGGTTCCCTTACCGACTTGGGTAACTTTCGAAACATACACCCCATTGAAGAAGGGCCATACAATGAATATGTAAATACCCATAAATGAAATTATATTAAACAAAGAGTATAATAATGGGTATTACATACACCACTCAAAGGAAATGGTGGAAAATATTGCATAAATCTCACGGAACTAAAAGTGAGATGAAAAATCCCTTATGAAAACTCGGCAGCCTAACGACGCCACTTAAAACATCCAAAAATGGATTGATGAGATCAAATAGGGTCTCACATAATATTACAATAAAATTTTAAGAAAGAGGAATATAAAACAACATACCCCAACATAACAAAGAGAAGCTTATAAGATGTGACATAAAGGAGAGTACTTAAAAAGAAAGAGAGAGGTTAGATCTCTTATAAAAATTCGGCAGCCTAACGGCGCCACTCAAAAATTCCAAAATGGATTGATGAGAGAAAATAGGGTCTCTCATCATATGAACAAAAAAATTAAAGTATTATTAATATAAAATAACATCCCAATAATAAGAAAGATGAGCTTAAAAGGAATGACATAAAAGAGTGTACTTAAAAAGAAAGAGAGGGGTAGGTTCCCTTACCTTGGGTCCGACTTGACTCGATCGTTCTTTAAACTCTTGAATAATAAACTTGAGTTAATTTCTACTTGCTTAAGAACCTTTTTCAAGTAAATTATTCCTTTTATATCACTTAATACCATGCTATGAACACTATGTAATTATTTAAGTTAATAATTGTCGTTTTGTAGATCTTTGCTACTTGAGTCAAAAAAAATAAACTCTTTATAATTACTAGTCGTTCATGTGGTAAAATATATATTATATCAAGAATTATATTCATTATTTAGATATCATATATATCATATATATCCATTATATACATTCATTTATAATGTTACATAATATTTAGAGGTAAGAAATGAAATGCACCGTTCATGGAGACGGTAAGTCGTACGTACGCATGAACGCTACTTCCATTTCTATTAATTATTTAATGGAATTAAAACATAATTATACATAATAGTATTATAATTACAGTATGGTATCATATATAATATCATTAAATCTATCTTTTATACGTACCACATATGGTATTAACGAATCAAATCACTTTGAGGGGGCGGTAGTCCGCACTTCCTAAAATGAAGATATCGTGTTTAACCATAATGGAAACCATAAAGGTATCCCATAAATTAAAAATAAATAATCTTAAGTAAAACATAATCATATTATATATCATATATAAATATATTAACATCTTAATGGCCACCTTTTATGGTGTTAAAAGAATATTGAACAATCATCGTTTCGTGAGGCAGAAATTCACCATCCACAGAAACAGTATGTTCTTTAACCATTAGATGTAGGTGTGTGTAAGTGTAGCTCGAATAATTCTTATAACAACATCCTAGTATAATGAAGATACTGGAGTTGTTACAAAATAAATGAATAAAAAGAGTTTAGGGGGTTGGAGAAGAAAAATAAAACAAAAGAACACAAGTGAAGACATTACCTTAAAATCGGGTATCTCTCTTTGATTTGAGCTCAAAGTCTTCCTTGGGAAGACTTCTTCCAAAATTGAGGTTTCTATGAGTAATATAGGGATGTATAGAGACAAAATGAGCAGGGTTTGTTCGATCCAAAGGCTTTAGAGGTGTGGGTAAGGTGGTAGAGATGGGGGCCTTTTATAAGAGGAGAGGAGGGGAACTCTTGGAAAGTTACAACATGTTACTTTATTTTCAAATGAGTTTCAGATTTTAAAGGTCCCACATTGATGTATTTAAAGGATAAGTTGGTAAGGGTTAGAAATATACTCATCCAATAGGTCTTTTACAAGTGTATGTTATAGTTTTAACATTATCATTTCATTTTATTTAAATCCTTTATTAATGATGTAATCGCCGCATCATCATGATGTCATAAATAATTTAATTTTTTTAATGTCCAAAAATTATATAAAAAATATCATGATGTAGGAAATCTTTTTAGCATTCTAAGTAATATTTATAGTAAAAAATATGACTTTTATATACCCATTTAAATTTTTTTTTAGTAAAACAACTCATGCTTGTGACATTATTTTTTAACATTAAATAAAAAGTTATTTATGTCATTTTCCAACCAAAGTGGCTCCATGGGGTCCCCAAGTTGACCCATGGATTTTATTGTTCGGCCATGACACATTAGATGAGGGTAGGATATGTTTCTAGGTCATTTCCTATTATTAAAACATTATTTTTACCTTAAATTACACGAATTACCTCTAATCACGATTAAAAACATAAAAGTTACTATTCACCAAAAAATTATTTTAATCCCATTGAACCAAATTTTACCTCATAATGAAAACCATGTATGTATGATGTTTTCAATTAAAATCACGGAAGTGGTAAAATTTCATTTAAATGAAAAATCAGTTTATAAACTACAACTTAGTGGTTTCACTATTCATCAAAAATTGAAGTTTTTCAGAAAAATACCAAAAATTAACCCTAAGCTATATTTGATATCCCGAATTCAAAAATGATGTCTATTTTACAAAATTAAAAACATATATGTTTTATTAATTAATTTAATAATTAATTCCCGCTGTCAAAACAAATCGTGTGTTTTTAAGAAACAATATATATTAAAAGATTGACACTAGTTTAAGTCCAATTTCAAAGTGAAATTAATTCCAATGACCACCATTAGATTAAATGGTAAAAATATATTCTAAATAAACTATAATATAAATTATAAATATAATCTATCCATATAAATAAATCAGATTAAAAGGAGGTTTTGAATTAAAATGCAACATTTTCAATAAAATGATCTTTATCGGAAAAATAACAAAATTTTACAAAAAGTAAATTTTGATGTCCAGATTCTAAAGAAGTATTTTATTTTTTCAAATAAAACATATAAAATTATCAAAAGTATAGTTAAAAATGTTTCTCCATCAAAAGGTGGTTAATCGCCCTTTTAAAGAATATTAGAAGATTTATGCTTAAAATTGGATTCATTTTCATTTTAAGCCTCCAACATTTATTGGATAAAAGTAAAATTATTTGAAAAACATATATAATCATTTTGTAGTTAGTTTATTTCATTCCCTCCATTACAATGGCTAGGCGTTAACTACCTTTTAAAATAATATTATTTTATTATTAGAGTGCAATGTAAGATTTCAAAGAAACTCGTTGTTTCGTATTGGGTACGCCCTCGAGCATAGAATTCCCTTTAAAGTAATATTAATATTTTATTCAAAAATATGGATAAATATGAAAATGTCATATTCTTTATTTACCTGGGGTGTTACAATATGGGCCTTCATGATCATTATAGGTGGGATAATATGAAAAGGGATATTCCTAACTACACTTCAAGGTTCCTGGTTGTTTGAAAGTGAAGGAATAATAACCACTTCTTAAAGCTGTATTGCAACCACTACCCATACCAACACGGAAGTGGGACAATATCACAATGGTCTTTGTCCATGGTATCCTGAGAACTTTAAAGGAAACAGTGTGATATGGGTTATTGTGGACCGTCTCACCAAGACTTCCCATTTTATCTCTATTCGAGAAGATTTATCTCTTGGTCAACTTATCATGATTTATGTGAAGTAAGTGGTAAGGCTGCATGGAGTTCCACTTTCTATCTTATTTGATCATGATACAGGGTTCACATAAAAATTCTGGAGAAGTCTTCAACATGCTCTGAGCACTGAATTAATTTTTTTACAGTTTATCACCCCCAAACTGATGTCCAATATGAGAGGAATATTTAAACACTCAAGGACATGTTGAGAGCATGCTCAATGGAATTTAAAGGTTTATGGGATCAACATATCCTTTTAGTTGAGTTCTCTTACAACAAAAACTTCCACTCGAGCATTAAAATGGAACCCTATGAAGCTCTATATGGGAATCGATGTAAAACTCCTACTTGTTGGGATGAAGTTGGTGTGAGAAATCTTCTTGGTCCGGATCTTGTTCAAGAGATGACAGAAAAAGTTCATGCCATCCAGCAACACATTAAGGATACTCAGAGTCGGAAAAAGAGCTATATTGACAACCATTGAAGAAACTTGGATTTTGATGTTGGTGACAAGGTCTTTCTTTTAATTTCACTTCGGAAAATAGTCATGAGTTTTAGGAAGAAAGGAAACTTCATCCCTTGGTACATTGGCCCCTATTAAATCCTTGATTGCGTGGGAGCAGTGGCCTATCGACTTGTAGTTCCTCCAAATCTAGAACAAGTTCATGATGTCTTCTATATATCCCTCTTGAGGAAGTACATACCTGACCCTTCACATGTACTAAAACTAGAGGTGGTACAAATGGAACATGACCTCTCTTATGAGGAGAAACTAGTGGAGATCTTGGATTGTAGAGATAAGGTTCTATGCTACAACACTGACCACCTTGCTGAGGTGTTTTGGAGAAACCAAAAATGTAAAGAATCCATGTGAGAACCAGAGGAGTCTATGAGGCATATGTACCCACAACTTTTCTCTTCTGATGGTACGATTTGAAATTTCAGGGAAAAATTTCATAAGGGGGGAAATGTTACGACACAAACTTTTGAATAATATTTCTTTCATAATTTAGTGTGTTATTTTATTTTATACTCCACAAAAATTTATCCATTAATTCATGAAGTGAGTATAATTAAAAGGAGACCATTGGGTTTTGACGGATATATGACCATTAATCAATATAACCATTGGAATCTATAATTTTAGGATTATTGTTTATAAATACAAATGATCATGGTTTATCAATATAGAAAGAAGAGTTGAATGCATCATTCAGTAGACTCGAGTCATACGAATCCCATCTGTTGGAGCTTGGAAAGGAGGTTGGATCACTGGGCTTTGCTCTCGACCAAGCCCAAGATGAACTCCAACATGTGAAGCTTGAACAGAATCTCCTATGGGAGAAGTTCAAGATGATAGAAATCACCACTTGGGAAATGTTGTCCAATCCAACCCAATATTCTATCACTATAGCACACCTTACACTTAGGTCCTATACAGGTGTTATAAGGGGCTCTATATCAAGGTCTTTGTTACTTTGTGTAATCCTTTTCTATAAATTTTTTTTATTTATTCTTATAGTAAAATTTGTGTATTTCAAATGTCCGGATAAATATAGGATGAATTTATAGAATTTCTATTTATTGATGAATGTTGGAAAAAAGGGGGTACTTTAAAATATTTTTTCATACTTTAAATAATTAATAATGTGAAATTATTTTCAAAAAATGGTATTCTACAGTTGTTACCAGTAAGTAATTTAGATTCTAATATGATAAAAGTAATTTTTAATGAATAGTAAAGTATGAATAGTAATATGACCAATAGAATATTAACCTCACTTAAGCAATTATAAATATAATTTAGGCACCTTTATTGGTGAAGTGATATGATAGCATAAGTAAATAAGTGTTCCCGAAATTATTAGTTAAGTATTAGTATTTTTTATGGGTAAATAGTGTTTTAAATTAAAATTTAAATTTATCATAATTAGAAAATTATTTTTATAAAATGGAGTTCATTTTTTGAATTCATAGAATCTATATTAGGTTATGGTGAATTTATAAGATTTTTATAAAACATTTTGTTTTTCATTGAATAGTAAAAATACAGTTTTGAGTTTCAGTGTGATTAATGACATCATTAATGATGTAATAATGATGTAATAATTCTGGTCAAATTGATAATAGTAATATATGTTATAAGGTGTCCCAAGTGGAAAATACCATGGGAAAATACCACCTTCAAACCCCTAGTTTTTTAAATACCACTGATGATGTGTCCCTTGGAAATTAGTAAAATATTCCCTCACTTATTATCTAAATACCAAGTCATTCCCTCATTTCATTCATTCCAAAATAATCCTCAATGAATTTATGGTCTTTTTACCTCCCATGGAGTCCTCCAAAGGTTCCCTCAAGCCCCCCCAAGGTCCCAACCTTCATGCTTTCAAAGTTACTCTTCAAGGTAAGGGAACCTTTCACCCTCCTCTTTTATGTCATGACTTCCTTTAGGTTATATCTTCTAGATTCCATATTATTATGTTGGGATATATTATCATATGTAATTATAGATTTCCATTTTATATCAAATTATGAGAGACCATTTATGCTCTCGTCAAAATATTTTCTGGATTTTTAAGTGACGTCGTTAGGCTACTGATTTTTCGTAAAAGAAATCGCATCTTCTTTTTTATTTAAAGTTTCCTTTTCATGTAGTATGTAACTCAAATATCCATACCATGATCATATTTCTATGTTATTATGTCCAAATATTTTATTATGAGTTATTTATAAATTTTTGTTCCTTTTCCCCTCTCTTTTTTATGTTTTCTAAAAACATGTAATGTAGCCTTTATGCGGTAGAATTTTAGTTTCAAAATATCTCTCTTTTTCTCAAGAAATTATGTTATTTTATTTTTGTGAATACCCAAATATATTTTCATTTATAGGGGTATTCATAAATACATCAATTTATATATTTTATTCTGTAATTGACAAACATATAACCCTCACTCCCTTTCCATGGGTTATAAATAACTTAAAGATCTTATTTTTAATCACTTTTTAAGTGTCACAATTTTCACATGAAACCCATTTCTATTATTAACTTTGGGTTTTTTATGAAATTATAGATTATGATCTATGTGGATCACATGAAAATAAATACATAGTAATGGTACACCCTGATAGTGCTCCAATACATTGGGTAAAGAATTTAATCTCTAGAGATGACAAGTTTCACGATACCTTTGGGAATAACCCTGGTAATTTTTATGAAACCTTTGGGGATGAACCTAGGTGATATGTTCATGAATGTATAAATTAAATTTTTTAACAAAATATTCATGTTATGATTCATGTTTATTTCATTATGATATGTCTATACTTATATTTCTCATGTCTTTATGTTTTTCATCAAGTTCTTGTTGATATCATAATTAAACTGATTCCCTTTCTTCCCTTACTGGGCCTTCTGCTCACCCTTTCCTTTGATGTGTGTCTCCAAGTTATTAGATAGAGTAACATTACTTAGGATGAAAATTTTATTAATCCTTTCAATTGGATTGTAATAATTTTTAATTTTTTCATGTATATTGTTCCTAATTTCCAGGAGACTAGATTTTAAAGATCATCTGTTTGTAAAATGTAATGAAAAAGTTTTAATAAAATGTGGGATACCATAGAATATATTTAATATATATTAAAGAAATAATTATGTATTTTTTGTTACATACATGAAATTCACCATTATAATAATTATAGGTACATATAAGTGAATACCATTGATTTGAAATAGGCACTTGTATTCACTTTACAATCATTTTGCAAGAAAAATCCCAATGAAACGTCAACATCATAATGATAGTACTTAATGATTCATAAAATAGTTTAATGAGAGTGAAAGTGGTCTCTAATAATCTTTAAATCAAATTAATATTATATTGGATGTAGAAGAAACATATTAAATCATTATTAATAATAATTCAAAAGACAATAAATAAAGAATGTGATAGAATAAAGAGGAGAATAATAGGATTTCTTACCTTAAGAGGGTGTTACCCAAAGCTTGGTAGGTTTTTCTTGAGTGAATATGGGAACCATGGGAGGGATATGTAGAGGTAATAGTATAAAAGGATTTTATACAAAGTATTTTAGTGATGATAAATGGGATATATGGTGGGTTTATATAGGAAAGGATAAGGGAGTTCATAATAATTTCCAAAATAAAGATATTGAAATATATACAATAAAGTAATTAAAAGAAAAAATATTCCCTGGGTTTTCCCAGGTTATATTATCGAGATGAGTTTTTTTGTTATTTTATAATTCCAAAAACCTAACTCAATAAAAAAATAATCATGGTGACTCGAAGTGAGTCATGTTCATAAAGAAATGATTTTTAATCATTAATTTATAGAACATGTTTAAATGAATCATAATGTATTTATAAAATAAATAAAATAACATTAAAAAAAATTATTTTAAAGGATAAATATATTTTTTTTGATTCCTTTTATGGGATATATTACATCAATTTTTGGTCCTAATGATTTCATAATATAGATTTTATGTCAATATTGTATTTATTGTTTACACGAAAATTTTAATGTCTTAGAAAATTATAAAAAAAGTAATTTTTGAATAATTTGGATGTGATAAATACAAAAATAATATTTAGTTTATCCATATAAGGCTCTAAATATGATAATTTATTTTTGTAAATCATAATTTGGGCATATTAAAAAATATAGTTTTTTGACAATAACAATATTCTAACCCTTACAAAAATTAATTTTGACTTCAAAAAATTATATGATCAATAGTTCTTAATAAATATTATTTAATAAAAATATTTTTCTTAAAATATCATTTCTTTTTAAAATTCATCAATTCCTTAAAAGTAATTTCTTCACTAAAATTTCTTATTACCCAAAAATACAATTGGAGTTCTATCATTTTGAAATCTAATTTTCATAAAACTTTTTATTTAATAATTTATAAAGATAAATCAATAAGTAATAAATATAATTTTTATTTAATAGAAAATAAAATATACGTATTCATTCTATTTGGTTTGGGATTATTATTTATTTATTAACCCAACAAACTCCCAAATGGTAAGTTGTGTGATGATGATATTCTCTTGGGGGTTTTCGGCATAAATGGCTTTAATCATGATCTTGAAAAGATTGAACTTCTCCAATAAATTTTTTATCACATGCTTAAGTTGTTTAATCTCAACATGGGTTAGGTCAAGGAAAAATACCAAAGACATTATCTCCCTTAGAAGCTTTGATAATTGTGCTTCATAAGGTATGATCCTATTAGTAGAAGCTACAACTTGCTTTGACTGCATCAATAGAATTTTTCATAATCATTAATATATACTAATCATAAAATAAATTCTGGGAATAAGTATTAATGATTATGACTTATAACAGTATTTTTAATATGATAGGATATAATATTTCCCAAAACCAAATATTTTTATGTTTTTCTTAGAAGTTCATTACATAATAAGGTATTTAATTTAACCAAAAATGGAATTTAATTTTATAAATTTAAGGTATTTATATTATTTCCCCCATCATAAATTTTTCCCTCTAAATTTTCTTCTCATACACTAAAATAGATGAGGGTACCTTTTTTCATGACCTCTTCTATTTCCCTAGTTTCTTCCTCAAACTTTTGTCCCCACCAAAACAGTTTGACTAGACAAGTTATCTTTTTTTGCATAACATTTCATCTATGATCCAAGATATTCACTGGATTCTCCTCATATGAACGATAATTTTGTAATTATACCACCTTTTAATTTAGTACAAGCGAGGGGTTTAGTATGTATTTTTAGAAGAGGGATACATGGAACACATTATGTACTTGATATTTGTCAGGTGGGAGTTCTAGTTGATAATCCACCACATTTATGTGATAATGTTTATCAAAGGGGCTTATGTATTTTGGAATGAGATTTAAATTATTCTAAAACCTCATTATTTGGATCCATATTGATATATGGAGGATCACTTCATCACCAACCCCAAAATCCATGTCTCATCGACGATTGGCTACAAATATTGTATGTTGACTATGTGTAGATTCCATATAACATAGAATGGGTTGTACCATTTCTATCATCTCCTAGATAATATTGGGTCCCATGAGATTATTCTCTCCAACATAATACCAAAATATCAGATTCTATCACCTCTTCTCATATATATATTTATAATATTCTATTTGAATGGTCGAATGAAAACTATCATTATATGAAATACCAACTATGGGAAGGTGTTGATTTTGAAATCCATAGAAATACATTAAATATTTTCTCATCGTATCTTCTAGTATTTGAATGGTCCTTCAAAATTTACCATCTGTATGAGGGTGATAAGTAGTTTTTAAGCTCAGTTCTATATTCAATTCATGTTAAAGGATTCTCCAAAATCTCAAGGTAATCCTCCGATCTTGATTAGATAAAATAGATAGTGGAACTCTATGAAGTCATACCACTTCTCTCATATATATGATAGTGGGTTGTTATATGGAGAAATCATACTTGATGGAAATTAAATGAGTTGATTTGGTAAGGAATTCAAAAACCACCAAGATATTGTTATTCCCATTTGGTATATCAGGGAGTCCTACATTGAAATCCATGGTTATGTTCTCCATTTCCATCATAAAATAATAAATTTTCTCATCATAACTTTAGTATTTTTTTCACTCATCCACAAATTTCTATAATACCATGAAAAGTGATACAAAATCCAGAATCTCTATATTTATATTATCCTAGTAGAAATTTTTCTTCAAATCTGTATACATTTAAGTAATTCATGGATTAATAGGGAAGGATAAGTTGTGAGAATCATCCAGAAGTTCCATCTTCAGTTCTATATAATACGGGACACATACATGCCTTCTAAACCATATAACTTTACATTCCGCAATGTTGAAAACCCGAATATATGATACCTTATTATATATAAACATATCAGTTTTATAAGACTTATTGATTCTATTGATAATTGATTGATGAAAAGTTACTTGATAAAGTTATAATGATGATATTTTTATTATTCCCATATTCATCCTTTTAATGTATATAAAGATTGAATCTATTGTAATTCTCAATATGTATAAAGTTACATGATCCTTTCTAATCATTGAATATTCTACTTTGTGTGCATCCCATGGGTGGTAATGTATTGATAAATTGTAATCCTTTATCAGCTATAACCACATCCATTGATGCATATTAATCTTCATTTGTGTGTAATTAATGGTCTAATAGTCTTTATATATATAATTATTCTCCCCATAGATGTAATACCACCAAATGTTTAATGAAAAGATCACTAAACCCAATTCCATATCATAACATGGGTAATTTTTCTCATGGATATTTAATTGGCATGATCGATATAATATCACCTTTCCATTTTTATTGAGTACAAATCCATGAAATTTTTAGATTCATAATTTTAGATAAAAAATCCTAATCCTCTGTTGGGTAATGTGAAAATAGGTGTGGTGATTTGCCTATTTTCATCTCTTTAATGCATTCCCAAAATACAGCATTCCATAATAACATGACTCCTTTTCGAGTGACCATAGTTAGGGAGCTTCAAAATCATGAGATGTTTCTAAAAAATTGATTATAGTTCCCAAAATATCCAGTGGAACTATAGATTTTCATCACATATGTTGGTTTTGGAAAACATTAAATTATATTAGTTTTTGAAGGATCCAAAAATATCTCTTTTTTAGTGATGACATGTTTAAGGAATGTTACTTTCCCCAAAAATAACTCAAATTTAATTTATTTCAAATACCTATTTTAATTATGAAATGTCCTTAGTACATTTTTCAAATGACCATCATGTTTCTCCTTGATTTTGGAGTGAATAATAATATCATCTATAAAGACTATCGCAAATTGGTTGATATAATCTCTACATACTCCATTCATCAAGTCCATTAACATTTCAGGATCATTCAATAGTCTGAATGGAATGAACATGAACCCATAGTGCCTGTAACTTCTTCAAAATGAATTCTTGGGGATATCATTCTTCTTTAACCATTCTTGATAATATCATGATCGATTATTTATTGTAGACATGTACTAGGCTACACATAGCTGATAAAACAATCATATATACGAGGAAGAGTATAATTATTATTTATTGTGATCTTATTGAGTTTGTGATAATCAATGAAAAGGTGCATTTAACCATCCATAATCTTGATGAATAGGGATTGTGCAACCCATAGTGAAGCAGTAAGGCATAAAACCCCTTAATCTATATTTTCATATAGTTTTTTTCTCCAATTCCTAAAGTTTAACAATGACCATTCTATACATATTATTGGATAGTCAAAAAGATCTCAGTATAATATCTATTAGAAATTCAAACTCTCTCCTAGGAAAAAGAGAAAAAAATTCATCAATATACACATTAGCATATTCTTTCATAATGGTCATGTCCTAAATTTTGATATTTTATTTGTCCTCAATCATTTGGTAAATATACGATATCTCATAGGGTAATAATAATTAATCATGTGGTGATGGTACTAAATAATATTCATCATCTTCTATGAAAAATTGTAGAATCATATAAAAATACATGATATATAGGGTAATTTACTTCTCCTGAAAACCTATATCGGATCTATATAAGGAATTTTAGTAGCATTATATTGTACTAAAGGGAGTATGATATGGTTAAATAGAAAGTTTATCCCACATATGTTGATAGGGGAAAATTTATATACTTGGGATACAATAATTTCCATGTTTCCCATTTTCATCAATATCTCTAATTCCATGATTTTTAGTTGTGTTTAAATAGTTATACTAAATGTATAAGATATAAAATAATTCATTTAACTAGAATAAAAATGTATGTTCACAGTTCTTAAATTAATAATTAGCATACCTCTCACCACATCATCCTTCGGATCCAACTCTACAGGTTTGATGTTATATTCTTTCCATTATAACCTTGGAGTTTGATGGAGATTATTTGAAAAAATAGCCCTTGACTTTGGGTAGTGGTTCCTATAGTTTCCATATTTCATGAATTTGGAAAATTTGATAATAGGATAAGTCTTGACTAGATAATTCCTCTCTTCCATCACATTGGTGGGTCTCTCATATCATCCATCGCTAGTGATGTTCCCTACCTTTCCAAACATATAGAATCTCCTCATCCAATTCATTAAATTTATAGGGTACTTCTTCACACACTTTTGACAAGTGAAATGTTGGAATTTCTTTCCACCATTAGATTTCTCCATATAACTGCCAAACTTAATCTGAAAATTCCACTTCATTCCTCATGAGACCCTTGAGATTCACTGATATCAATTTCAAATTTAAGGGAACATTGGAAAATTTTATCGTAACATTCATTGTCCCCAATTTCAAATAATTTTTATAGGCTCATCTTCAATTTTCCAAATAAGTGGTCAATATTTCATGTAAGGGAACAAATAAAGCCAAATGTGTATCATGTAAGTGTTTTTATGTTTTCCTTATACTCCCCAAGAGATTAATCATCCTTTTTCATGAGTCTAAGGAATTCCCTCCCAATTTTTAGTTAGAGAGTTTATGGAAAATATTTATAAAAATACTTTTTCTAGAATTACATCCACTTTAATCCTCTAATATCTTGTCTAGGATTCAGATTCTTAACCAACAACCACTATTGATCATCTTCGGATTCTATATGGTAAAAACCCAGTGTGACCTTCACTTTATAAGAGATTTGAATTTTAGAGAATATCTTTTCAATATAATTGATCATTTTTTCTACAATTAAGGGACCAAAAGGTCCACTAAACGTTAGAGTCCTTTTTTGCATGAAGGTCTAAATTACAAAAAAAAAATTATTAGAGGTATTTGTAAATTATTCTTGATTTAGGTTTTAGTTAAAAAAATGAGTTATATGAGAAATTATAGCCAGGATGTTTTTGATTCTTTCTCCCATGGAGTTGGCATCTCATTTGGGTAGTCATCACATTTCCCCTATAATTGGATGTTGACTTAGTTCCTCCAATTTTTGGCCATGAACTAAATTAAAAGGAATCTTTGGGATGATAGTTTTTAAATTATTAAACACTTAAAAGGAAAAATAAAAATGTAAAAGGCGATAAATCACAAATCACATATGTTCTAAAACATATGAACTTCTACAAATCAATATATGTTATTTATGATCTATTTCCAAGCATAAAATATTCTAAGAATAACTTTTTACCTTATTAATGGTTTATAATGATATATGAAATTTATGAAAAAATATACCTCAAGTGTATAAGACCATGTGTGCCTCATGGACTATTTTATGCCCCACTTATCGATTATGTCTTTCCCAATATAGTTTTTTAGGTTAATTACCCCTAGGAACATCTCTTCTAGTTCCCCTCACACTTTTAGTATCCAGATAGTATTTTATTTTCATGGAAATATCTTAATATATACTTAAAAAATATTAATTTTTTCCTATGATCAGTCTTATACCTGGTGATTTTACTATATTTTTTAATCATAATACCAAAAATAAATAGACATTTCTTTGGAACCAACTATACTAAACCATATTTTTGATACCCTTTATATCATGATTGATACATAAAAATACACTTAGTAAAACCCAGATTATCATGAAATAGAGTGTATTTGGGAAATTAGTTCGATATAACATCAAAAAAATAAATTTATAGAAAAAATTTATTGAATACATCCTTAACAAGATCTAAAATTACATTGATTTTAAAACTTCACTTGAAAACTTCGAGACATACATAAAAAATGGTGAGATAAAAATACAAGTGGGGGAATTAACAAATAATGTAATAGGGTAAATAAATACCCATAATCTAAGATTCATACTAATATAACATAAGAGATTTGAATCATAATCCTGAATAATGAGCCAATATTTAATATTATGGCAGAAAGTAATCATCAAAATTTGGAAACAACCTAAAACATGGAATCATAAGGATTAGTCAAGTTTAAACTCTAAAGAATCATATCATAATTTTCATAGACTATCCTCTAATTCACCTTAATTATAATCTCATTAGATTAAAAAATTTCCCTATACATTGGTGCTCTATCTTGGTACACCCATCATAATCATATCATGTACATTCCTAAGTGTTCCGTATAGATATTATAACATAAGAAATAATTTCATCTTTATTAACCCCATGATTGAGGATTTTGGGTTAAGTATAAAGAATTCACCAATAAAAAAATTATTGGTACACATAGGATAATAAACGTGAGTGGAAATAGGTACATGAATTCACTTCATAATTGTTCATCAGGAAAATTCATAGTGAAATTTTGGCACCATGAAGATCGTACATAGAGAATCATTAAATTGTTTAAGGAGAGAGAAATAGTTCTTTAACCATTTATAAATAAGAAGGATAGTATGGTGGATGTCAAAAAAATATCCTAACAATAGGAATTTGAAATCATAATTCATGAAATAGAGAACGTTCTTAAATAAAGAGGAGAAGGCGTGGATCCATTAAACCGAGAGGGTATATCCAAAATCATGGGAGGAGATTCCTAAGGGAGTGTAGGAATATTGGGAGGGATGTAGATAGGGAAGGGAAGATTAAAAAAATTATCCATGGTTTTTTATTTAAGATAAATGAATTCATGTGTGGGTTTATATAGTAAGTATAGGGGAGTTCTTTATTATTTAACAAATATAGGTTTTGAATTATATACAAAAAAGTAATGAAAACCACAAACCACAAACAATCCCATAGTTTTTTATAATTTATTCAAATAAATTGGTTTTTTTATTATTTTATAATTTAATTTACCAAAATCATTAAAATATTACCCTTGGTGATGTGGATGTGAGTCATGTTCACAAATAATTGATTTAGAAAACATTAATATATAGTATATTTTATCGAGGATTCATAAAGGATTTATAAAATTAATCAAATTAACTCAAAAAGAAATTATTTTCAATGTTAAATATTTATTTTTTGGATACCTATTTTGTGATATATTACATCACTTATGGCTAATTATAATGTAAAAATGTATGTTGTATATTTATAATGTATTTAAATTTTACACAAAAATTCAATTGTCTGAATGAATTACGAAAAAAATACCATAGGAAAATTTAAATGTCCTAAATAAATAAATAGTATTTATATTATAATAAATATCTTAATATTATAATTTATATTTTATATTTTTAAATAAAAATAACCATTTATTGAAAATATAGGTTTTTTCCCATTAACATTTTTCTGACCATTATGAAAATTTTTTATAATTGATAAAATTATATTATAAAACAGTCAAGAAATATTATTTCATAATAATATTTTGTTAAAATATGAATTTTTTTAATTCATGAATTCTATAAAACGAATTTATGGATTTAAATTTCTTATCACCCAAAAATAAAACACAAGTTATGTTGTATTGATGTCTAGATTTTATCAAACTCACTTTTAATAATTTATAATGTAAAACTAGTAATGAATAAATATAATAATTATTTCATTGAAAAAAAAATATACATATCAATGATTCTAAGGTTGACATACATAGTCAATTATTATGACATTGAATTCCCTAACTGGTAGGTGTACGGTTGAGATATTTTCTTAGAGTTGTTCAGAGAACATGGTTTGGTTCATGACCATTATGATATTGAACATATAAAATAATAAGTATCAATCATTATATTTTTTGAATCTAGGATTTGTATTGGTCAATATAAAATTGCATAGATGTTATCTCCCATGAAAGCTCCGATAAGTTGGCTTCATAGGGTATAATCCTACAGGTTGAGGCCATCAATTCCTTGGTTTGTGTCAATTGGATTTCTCATAAGACATAATATATAATAATAATTATATTTGTTCCTACAGGTTGAGGCCATCAATTCCTTGGTTTGTGTCAATTGGATTTCTCATAAGACATAATATATAATAATAATTATATTTGTTCTCAATGTCTATATTATCAATGGTTATGATGGTTAACCATCTTGTAAATCTGATAGGGTATAATTTTCCCAAATAACAAAATAATTGCATGTGTTTGTTATACCTTTATTACATAATATGGAATTTAATTTAAACTGAATGTGAATTTTATTTATAAAATATCATGTTGTTAAATTTATCAATATAGAATTGATGTTTTTTCAACTTGGTTTTGAATACCATGAGTGGTTTAGGTTGTATTGATGAATTATTTATTAGTTTTTTTTTGAAATTACATTTATAAAAGAATTTAGAGGGACTATATGTAGTATTGTAATGATACCCATATATTTCTTTTGTTTTGGATCAACTTGACTATTAATATATTTCTACCAATTATATTACAATTACATATGATCTCAAATTTTGGGTTTCACAAGAACATATATTTTCTTCAGATATATGGAATTCCATTTTATGGTTCTTTCCTCATGCATGGGATAGCAATATTTTATACTACACTACTATTTTTTCATCACTTATATCAACATATATTTTATGTATTGAATATTTTTAAGTGATATTACCCATAAAATTAGTAATTGGACCCAATCATAGTCCATGAGTCTCATCGATTGCTAACTATGAGGACTCTATTGGTCAATTTAATATAATGCAAGTTATCATCAAAACTGAAAAAATTGAAGTAGTGCATGAAAATTTCATCATAGATCAAGGACTATAGAAAATTCATTTGGGGTATATTTATTTTTTAATAAAGATAAAATTACTTATAAGTTGGGTCTTAGGAGAAATAATGATATATTTTGAGACCTTCCTTGAGAGTAGTTCCAGAATAATGATATCCAAACCCCAATAGAGGGAAGAAAGTGGGGAAGGAAACCATGATAGGGTCACTATAAGTGATATGGGAGACTTATATGATCGTATTGGTACTTAGAAACAGGTGAATACTTTATATAGAGGTAATAATCCAATAATTAATTAATTTAAGGATGGACAAATTAATTAGGGTGTTATACACAATGAGAATTGAATGGTTGGGGTTGGGATTATCAAAAGGCCATCTATATTAATTTTTACATAATTGATGAGGGAAGTTTGGATATTTTTTACAACATCATTCATGATTCCAATTAGTTTTATTTTAAAAATTGGGATCCACCCTTTACTTTAAAAAATCATTATAGAATTTTGAATACAATCATTATTTTTGGGAATATATTTTTCTGAAATAATTATAATTTATGTATATATTATGTATTTTTTAAACCAATTGATATATTTTGAATAATATTAAAAATATTAGTAATTTATATAAACAAGTAATTTTTTTCATCTATATATTCTCATATGGCTTTGAATATGGGAAAAATCAATGCTTAAAAAATATATTTTCCTAAAAATTGTTTTTATGAATTAAGTGAACTTAGATAAAAATTTATTCTCATCAACTATATTAATTAAAAAAATGATTTAAATATATTTAATCAAAATATAAATTTTTTGAATAGGATTAATTTAATTTTTAACATAAAATAAGTTACAATTTAAATATTAGTTACCTGAGGAAAACATTTAATTTTCAAAGAATTGATTCTATAAAGAAAGTTCAGTTTTTATATGAAATAATTATTTTTATATATTTTAAATTAAGAATTCAATTTTATGTATATAATTATAAAATATATGTTACCAATAATTTAATTTTTAATTGATTTTAAATATGAATAATTATATATAATTTATAAGAAGACATTTTTTTACAAAAATAGTTTTATGTATATATTCTATTTTATTTCAAATGATTACATTCTTTTATTTGGAAATTGAATTAAAACAAATTGAATCAAAATTGAAAATGATAATTTCCATATGTTTTAATATGGTTCATCATATAATTTTATCAAAAAATAATTTCTACCGTATACATTTCATCTAGGTTAATAAGGGTAAAAAGAGGTAAATTAAAGTATATTGAATTTTTTTAAGTTTTCATGAAACTTATACCTTCTAGAACACTATAGTAAGTATATAAATACATTTACACATGTATATATATCATTTCCTCTTCTAGATCACCAAAATCCCATGTCATTCCATCTTTACCCTTCACATAACAGTTAATTATAAAGAAAATTATATCGTTTTTACCTATAAATGGATCTTAATTCCATAAACATAATTCCAGACATACCATTCAAATTATTCATGAAAAAGGCCAATTTTTTCACACATATAATCTTATTACACATTTGGAATACATTTTTTACAATAATGTGTCCCATATTGTCTATTTCTAGGAGGTATTTCAAGAGAGCACTCAAACTCTAAACTTCAGTATTATCCACTCCTTAATTTTATGTTGACTATTTTTCTCATCCCCCAAACACAAAAATTATTATTACTATACTAAGAAAATGAAATAATTACAATTATTTAAGAAAATATTATATTAAAAAATAACCATCTTCTACATTCCTCTCATAAAATTTAAAAATGAAAACATCTCTCATGTAACGTGTTAACTACTGCCTCAATGAACAAAATTTTCCTATTTCATAATTAAAATCCACATGTTGTTATAAAAATATTTATAATTAATAGATATAAAAAGTATAATTTTTTTAGATTTTAGATATATATATTATTCATTATATTAATAATATTAATAATAAATTTTCATTGTAAAATTCTCCCTTTTCAATAAGCATACCAAGATGGAAAGAAATTTCTTCTTTTTATGTAATAACATCATATCAATAGTCTATTTCCTAAAAATCGAAAAAATTAAGATCATAAAATTAATGAAACCTAAATATGTTAATTACTTATTTAATAATTATGTTATTACTAAATCACTTCAAATCCACAGTTACCCAATAATTATAGTTTGTTCTTGTTTGGGTTGGTTTAACCATATACATGACTATTACATTAAATTTTCATAAGGGATGACTATAGAAACATAATTAATTTGAATATTTAAATAATAATAGTCAAATAATAGTAATATAATCTCTATAATGTAATTATTAATATTTAACTCATTACTAAGATACCACTTTTCATTCATTAAAAATTAATGATTCATGCTTTTCACTGATTTTATAATTTCAATTGTTAAAAAATATGATTAAATTAAATTAAATATATATATATAATAGAAATTATATAATTGGTCCATAAATAATATTGGAATGATGAAATTGGAATCAACAAATGGATATCAACATCATCACTATGAAAAATGCATGGAACCATTAAGTTTACTAACATCCGATGATGAAACAAACTCAAACAACCTAATAAATGAATAACAAATGATTATAATTAAAAAGTAAAAAATTGAATATATATGATTATGTTTATTAAATAATGTATTAGTATTTATATAATAATTAAATAGGTGATTAAATTAATTTCATGTAAGTTGAGAGTAATACTAAAAGTTGTTCCTTCTCAAATTTCATTCTTTGATACGTATTCTACATAAACATTTTAATTTACATTCCATGGTGTATATACTTTCCTATGTATGTTTTTATAAAACCATTCATTATATTAATGGTATTTAGGTATCCATATAATGTTTAATTGTCGATATCTTCCAATTCTAACGATACCACATTAATAAAGGTATTTATTATCTCAATTTCCATTGAATGAGTTATGATCATTCTTCTTGAACATTATTCATATATGTTTTGTATATTATATATTATCAAATTATTATATTATTTTTCGTATTATATATTTAGGGTCACACATTTATTTTTCATGAACTACTTTTCTATATATTTTTACACTCAATCTCTTTCCTTGATAAACTTCTTTCGTTATAAAACTGAATCTTTTTTAATAATAATTATAATCCACTATAAATATTATTTTTCTTCGATGACCATATTATTTTATTACAAAAAATATATTACATTATTATTTTGTAAATTCAAATATGTATTCTGTATTTTTTATTAACTAATATATTTAACTCTTTTAGAAATTGATATTTATTACTCTTTTTTTTATGTGGTTTCTAATACAGGTACTATAAAATATATATAATTTATTTCCTATCATGATTGTTTCATGGATCCTTTACTACAAAGTTGATTACATAACATTTATTTAATTTCAAGGACAAATTATTGGGAACATATTTAAAGTGTAATTTTAAAAATTCCTTCACACTACCATCTCAACGTGTACTTTTGAAAGTGATTCATAAATTCATCATTTTATAATGAGGTTGAAAATGATTCATGAAATATCATTTTATAATTTCACATCAATTTTTATCTATATCTAAAAAATTACATCTTCTATGATTTATACATCATCAAATAACCTCTAAATAACATTATTATGTACTCATTTTGGGTGACTAAATTTTGGTTTCATGTTATCGAAATATCGATATAATTTTTTGTGATACCATTTGAAATGAGATGAAATAAATTTTATTTCCCAGGTTACATCATGATATGATATATGATTGATTTTAAGGTTCACACATGTGTATAAATTATCATTATATGATCAGAGGGGTCTTAAATATATATTTAATTATTTTTTAATAGTTATATATATTTTATTCTCAAAATGGTATATATGTGGTTATCCCAAGATAAAGGGTACACATGAGGTTATCCCAATCCCATGGGTATATTAGTGGTTACCTCAATACCAATAGTACAAGGGAGGTAAGCCCAATCCAAATGTTATACTGGTGATAATCCCAAGCCCAAAGATACATGGGACTACCCAATCCCAATGGTAAATCATTGGTAAGACCAAGTACAATAAGTCACAGTTGTGGTTAGGCTATGCCTTTGGATGTTATATAAGGATTTGTTTCTCTTTGGACACATTCACAATGTCATGGATACCTAGACATACGATTATTAATAAACCATATTTAAATTTTTTATTCTTATGTTATTATACATAGAACATAATCATTGTCTCATAATTATTGACCCTTATGCTATATTAAATTTTTGATACTTTGAGATTATATTCCCATTTATTATATTGAAAATTATTATTGGCCCATATTCTTTTAATAATATATTTCTCGCATTCTCATGTTTTCACGTTATTATGATCTAACCATTGATTACATATGGACATTTTTTCCATTATTGAGTATTTTATCTCACCACTTGTGTTTTCCATTACCCAAGTTATGAAGCTATGTATAGTGTGTGATATGTCTAAAAGGATAATTATTATGGTGTGATTATGGAGAAATGTTTGCATTTATTTGAAATAATATTTTCATGTGGCGATCCATTGATGACACAAAACTATTGGGGTTTATGATCTTGTAATTATTATTATATATAACAATTAAATTATAAAATGATTTAAAATATCTATAAGTTTATCTTGGGTTTCCTCAGTTGTTTTAAAATATTGGTTATAAATTATGTTCTTTTTCACCAGACTTGAGATTGAGGGTCTAGGGAACGTAGCTTATATTAAATGAAGGATAAGTTATTTTTTGAGATTAGTTTACTTATTTTTTTGTGGATTTGGAATAGAAAACAATAGTGAATACCATATGGATAAGTGTAAATATATTAAAAAATCTTAAAATCTTGGTAAGGTATAAAGTGTGTTGTTTGTTAAAAATCATACCCCATTTTTATGGAAAAAAATGGATACATACACTATAAAACATTCACCTAGGGGTAATAATCAATAAAAATGGTTTGTTGGGTATTAACTTAATACACAATCAAAGCACAAAAAGTAGGCCAAAATGAAATTATTCTTTGCTATCACTAGGGGATATTCATTGTATGATTGAAATGAAATTTTTGAAACATTAATATGGATTTGAATACATTATTATGGTATGGTTATAGAATCTAATAGGAAAAACCCATTTGAAAACACTGTAAAATTGAAGGAGTTGTAGGATAATCCAATAATATCAAAGTTGAAATGAAATTATTACATATTGAAATGAAACTCCATAGGAAAATACATATTTGGATATAGTTTTCATTTCCGTACAATCATTTACCCAAATTTAATTAGATAATATTGTAACCATTTAAGATATAGTATTTTGTCTGATACATAATCATTAAAATTAATATGCAAAAGGTATGTCTCTAGATATTCTAAAGTAATATATCAAAGTGTGAAACCATATTTTTCATAAATGGAACTAGTGTATAATAATTATTAAGTAAAATTCATGTTTCATTATCTTACATAATATAGTGAGTATTATATTATATCTTGAGTGGTTATATCTTTCTGATACCCTTAGATATTCGCATTAGGGAGTGATAATTAAAATTCCAAGGATGTAATTTATTTAAGGCAGTAAATTTAATGTACCATGTTTTTAGTTATAATTAAACATTAAATGACTACTATTATAGATTAATTATATCACATGACACACTAAACAAAAACAAACCACAATATTTTTTTTATATTAAGTCTTATAAACAAATAAAAACATTAAAACATTATGAGAATTCAATAAGAAACACCATTAAGAAATTATAAGAATAAATATGTATGTAAATAAAAATATGAGAAAAATAAAATAGTTATCCTCATGATATTTCATCAAAATAATCACTCCAATTTTAATTAATTATTTAATTAATATGATTATAAATATAAAGTACATGTTGATAGATAAGTAAACGAATAGGTGGGATGCTTTAGTAATGAATGTGTGGTAATTTATTGGAATTAAATATAATAATTATATATATATCATCATTGAAAATATATTAATTATAAATATGGTAATAGGATACACATGTATCTCATATTTTTGTAAATTGTTTTATTTTTGTATCAAATTTAAAATAATGTAATCCATTAACAATAAATAATGAAACAAAAAACATAATATTTATTCATAATATTTAATTATAAAAATATTTTTATGCATTAAATATTATTATTATCAATGTATTACATGATGTATTTATAACATTCAAACAAATATTTAAAAAAATTATTGATAAAATTTAAACAATAATTTAGTTAATATTAATAATTTAGAATAAAAAATATAGTTATAAAAATTGTTAATGTCAAAGAATTATACATATTCCTTAAATTATGTATTTTTAAAACTAATTAATCATTAATAAATAATTTGAAATATATTAAATATATATATAAAGAAATAAATTATTTTTCATCTAATTATTTTCACTTATTATTCATGTTTTATATTTTTTTCTTAAGAAAAAGATTTATCTAAAAAAAATTATTTATTTTTTGTTATTTAAAATATATTAATGTAGATTAACTCTAACAAATAGTTATAAATATTTTTATTTTAATATTTTTAATTCAAATATATAAATTTTTTAACAATTTTATTTTCATTTTTAACATCAAATAATTTACCAATGTAAATATTTATTACTATGATAAAAATTATGTCTCAATGAATTGCATTTTTAAACATTATGTAATTTTGAAATTAATAAATTAAAATGCTATATTTTTAACAATGTTTCGAATATAATTTAATATGATAAAAAAATATTACCACTAATTTAATTATTATTTTATTTTAAATAAGGATAAAAGACTTAATGTATAAAAAACATTTTTTGCAAAAATCCATTTTTCTATATATTATCTATTTCAAGTAAAAACTTAAATTTCTCATATTTATGAATTGAATAATTTTAAATGGATTCTAGGTAATTAATTATCACATATAAATTTGATACAAAGGTCTATCTTATATTTTTAATAAAATAATAATGAATATGTTAAAATTTTAATCCAGGTTAATAAGGGTAAACAAAGAAACTTATAAAGTGGAAAAAAATTTATTATGTTTACATGAAACTTAAAACATTTAGATGAAAATTATTATCTTTAAAGTTCATAATTAAATTTATCAACTGCCATTCATCGACTAACTCTGCTAAACCCTATGTGATTCCATCTTTACTCTTCATCTAACATTCAGTTCTAAGGAAAAGTCCATCTTCTTAAAATATAAAAGGATCCCACTTAATCCTACTTAAATCCAAACAAACCCTTATAATTATTATATAATCACGTCCATTTTCCTCCCCAAGAATCATATTACATGTTTTTATTACCCTGTATTAAATAAATTGTCCCAATTTCTCTATTTCTAAGAGGACATTGAAGAGAAAACTCAAACTCTCAACATGTGTATTATCCACCGTCTAACATTCTCTTCTATATTTTTCTAATACATTCTCTTAGAAACCTATTATTAATATAATAATATAAAAAATTAATATTGTATTATAATAAAATTTTACTATATTTATAGTATAACCATATTCTAGTTCCCTCTCATTCGTTAGAACACTGAAAATAATACCCCTGTTACGTAAATAGTACCATCTCCCTGAATGGTGTTTTTAATTTCTCATCACAACTATTCTTATCTGGCAATGAGAATAGATTCAATGAATAAATGTGATATTTTTCAAATTATTAACATTATGTAAAGATAAATTATGTATTCTATTAATAATATTTATAGTATGTGATCATTATAAATTTTAACACCTAGAATGAGCATTCGAAGAGCTAAAATGATTTCTTCATTATATGTAATAGATTCATATGAAATATATTTTAGTTTAACTACTTAAATTTTTTGATTTATCACATTAATTAAACATAAATAATTTAATTATAATTATTTAATAATTATATTATAACTAAATAACTTTATAATCATACTTATCAATTAATTATAACATTTTATAGTTCGGGTCTGTTAAACTAACAACCTGAAAAATGATACAAATCATCCTCATTGATGAATATAGAAACATAATAAATTAAAATTTTATATATTAATTATTTTTATTAATTTAATTAATTTTAAATGTTAATATTGTGATTTAGATCATTATTAAGAGACAACCTTTTATTTATTAAAAATTACTAAAACAAGTTTATCGTTGATTTCATCATAGAAAATCATAAAAAAACAATCATGGAATGAAATATTTGGTTTATAAATCATTAAAGAAAATATATTAATGTAACATAATTAATAAAAACAATTATGAACTTGGTATCAATGAATGGAGATCTACATTTACATAATAAAATGTTTAGAAAACCAACATTGTTACTAACATCTGATGACAAAAATAATCAATAATAAAGTAATAAATGTATATTGGATAATTTTAATTAATTAGAAGAAAATATAAATGATATTAATAATTTTATGAATTATCTTTTCAATATGAATATATTTTTTTTACTTGAGTTTAAATCACCTTCCTAGAAGTCAAGAGTAAATGTAATAGCATTCTCATATCAATTTTTCTTGTTTGAAATATATGCCATATTCACCAATTGTCTTAATTTGTGTCATTTATATAGTTCCTTATATATGTTTTTATAATTCCATTCATGAAGTTAAATTTATTTAAAAATTCATATCACATTCTCTTTTCATGGTATTTTTATTCAAATGATACCAAATTTATGTTGTTTTTTTTCAACTCAATATCCATTTATGGAGTTTTGATAATTCTTCTTGAGATTTATTATTATAAGTTGCATATATTATTACATATGACTCAATTATATTTTACATAATTTTTTTTTGGGATTATAATTTCACATTCATGAACTCATTTTTAATGTATCATTACATAAAATATTTATCTTTAATGAATTTCATTCATCTTAAAAATAAAACACTATTTAGAATAATTCTTATCCTCATTAATGATTATTTTTCTTCCATACATATATTATTTTATTCTAGGAATATTTTTTTCTTTATTAGTTTTAAATCCAATATCTATTATCACTTTTTATTTTCATATTCATTTTTATCTAATTTAATGAATATATTTATTACTCATTATTTGATATGGGTTTTAATAATGGGTTTTTAAAATATTTAAAATGAATTTATTTTCAAAATGATAACTTTTATCCTCCACTATAAAATACCTAATTTTAGGATTATTTATTTTTTAAGGAAACATTAGTGGTATTAATTTTAAATTGTCTTTTAAAAAAACTTCATGTTACCTTAACAAAAATGACTTTTTAAAGCAACTCGTGACATTATCATTTTACAATGAGAATGAAAATATTTTATAGAATCTATTCATTTTATTTCGATTAAATTTTCCTATTTGTCTACAAATTATTCATCTAAATGGTGTAATATAGTAACATATGGAAATAAAATTTCATGTACATAATTACATTATATTAGTCTCCATTTGGTTGAATCTTATCTAGAATTTTATTTATAGAAATAAGGATTTTTTTTTAATTTTTTGTGCTTGTGCTTAGTTGGTATACTATTAAGGAACTATATCCATGTTATCCTAGGGAATAATGTGAAATATATAGGAATTCCTAGTGAGAGTTAATGGATTATCAGTTCATGAATCCAAAACAAGATTCACATAGAATAAACTATGTGGGAACACATGGTGAGGCACACACTTTGTCAAACCATGTGGCCAAATCCTGAAACACCATTAGTATCCAAGGTGGGGGTTCAAAATTGGTGAATGGTTTTCCAAACATTCTAGCTAAAATTTATGATGAAAATTAAATAATTTTTTTTAATTAAATTCCCAAAACTCAATATTTTATCTCTAATCACCTCTCCCCCAAACCTATTTTCCATTTCGACTTACAAGACTCTCTAGAGGTGTTCTTGGACATTATAAGAATGAAACTTCACATATTGATGTGATAGTTGATGAATTAATTCTCTAATATATTGTTTGATATCAATTTTATTTTGATTCATCCATTCCTCTTATATTTAGTTTTTCAATACAAGTGCGTCTATATGATATTGATTTATCTATATCCTAAATTAATTATTTCTTGTTCTAGGATTCTCCCGTGATTATTATAGCAATCTAATCACATTTTGTGGATCCTATTTTTGGTGATTTTTGATCTTATAATTGATGTATGTGGTTTCATTAGTAATTATCTATCAATTAAATCCTTGACGGTGGTTTATTTTTAAATGTAATAACCATTTAATTCTAAATATTGATTTGAGTGCTTTGAAAAATATTTCAAAAATGGTATGGTATGTGTGATGAAATATATTTTATAGTGGATTTTAAAATTAATTATTTAATTCCAATAAATGACCATTACTTGAAATTAAAGACTTTAAGCATGATATTGGTGATGAATTTTTAGAATGAAATACATATATTATTTTAATTTGAAATGAAGTGAACTTATATTAACTGCATGAGTTTTGATGAAAATTTTCTTATTATTAGATATTGAAATGAAATTTCATTTCTAAAAACATGATCTTGGCGATGATTGAAATGATTATTTGAAAAGACATAATATTTATTAAATTATATTATATAAAATTATTTTTAAATTTATCATTATGATCATGGGTGTGTGGGTAGTTAGGTGGAAGGATATTCATGCTAGGTAATTTGGTACAGAGTAATGAGTTGATGATGAAAACTAAAACTATAACAAGATTTGGGTAGGATTTTCATTATTTGATACAGATTCATATTTCTCTAGGACAAGGATCTAGGGTTTTGTGAACACTATGATTTGTTTATCACTATGATTGTGTGGAATCATGTGAGAAGATTTATCCTCAGGAATTATTGCAGTGCTACTACGAATGAAAATGAGTTATACATGCCAATATTTAAATAATGGTTTACTAGTGTCTATTTTTTCATAAATACCAATTGAAATCTAATTTAATTGAAATTAACTTTTATACCACTTTAGTATATCCATTAAATGTTTTTAGAAAATAAATTTAATATTTAATACTGAAATAATATGCATCTTTCATTTTATATTGAAATTAATTATTTTTGGATTATTTGATATGGATTTATTATGGAATTTTTTTTAGATTCCTACAAGGAAATTTTTTCTCAAGACCAAATTTTTTCCATCGGTAATTTTTAGATTTTCAAATTTTAGGTCTAGGAAAAGGGAATTTCCACTTGTAGGTGGTGGATAATGGTGATTGTGATACCCTAAGAGTGGGTGGTGACTGATGAAATATGTTATCTACTTATTATAGAAAGATATTTTAATTATTTTATTGTTTATTTTATGTGGTGAATGTGATTGATGCACTATTTTTAGGACTTGTATGTATCTGATTATGGTATATTTCTCTTGAGTAGTTTTGGGAATAACAACTATTTGTTGATTCCACTTTATTTTTTAAGTGGTAATTCTTGTTGAAAACTCATTCCCTATTGATACTTCTAGATTCCATGGCTATAGTAACTACCCCATTGGGATTATTAATGCACTTCCAGCAATATATGTATGGATTCAGGTACCATTTTGGTGACTTATTTATGTTTTTTCATGAAACTTATTTTTTAAAGGAGTTGATTTCCTTACCTAGATGTCGGTATGTAGTTTTAAATGTATTGATTGAAAGGAGACAAGATTTTCAAAACATATGGGATGTGGAAAGAGAGAGGTTCTAGAGAAATCTCATCATAGAGAGAATTAATTTAATATTACTTGTTGGGAAAAAGTGAAATTGAGGTGTTGTTTTTATAATGCTATATTTTTTAAAAATTTCATTTTATATTTTTTTTCCTAATAAAATTAGTATTGAAAAAAATTATGATCTTGAGTTTGTTTCTACTTATTTCTTATTATGTATTTATTTTGTATATTACCATTAAGAAAAAAGAAATCTAAACTAGCATCAAGATGGTGCTTCTATTGAACCAATATGAGAAAACCCTTAATATTACTAGATTCTAGTTGAGGTGGTAGTGTGTGTGGTCTATGATTGGGACATGTGGTTAAATATATCCACATTCAGGCCCTAGAGGTGGTACCTTTAAGGAATGATAATACATTGAAATCACATGAGTTATTTTTGTAGAATCTACCATATTTTTAGCGATTAAATGATCCTTTTGAGGTAGATGATTTTTTGAAATTGGTTATAAAAATAATTCAATTCTTTGAGATTCCATAATCAATTAAGGTGATATGTGTGTCCTTAAATCTTGTAGGGTCTGGAAGGAGATAGTGGTATGATTTAGTTATGAGGAATAATAATGAAATATTTGAGTGTAAAGTCATTAGGTCTATTTTCATAGAGTAATACTATCTAGTCTAAGTGATTTTGGAAAAATCACAATAGTTTACTTACCATCATTAAGGTGGTAAGACTATAGATAAATATGAAAATAATTTTTTCTAAACATGCTTAGTTCTCACCCGAGGTATTTTTGGACAATAATTTGAAGGCTTGGATGCTATAAATGGTTATTCAATCGGATATCTGATCATAGGTCATTCATAAGAATCATTATACTTGTGTTGAAATTATGGATAGGTATTTGATGGATGGTATTGACATGGATGGTAATTCAGGGTTTATGAGAGTTACTTTTACTATTATTGGTAGTTAGAGTAATTCCTTCATATTAATGATGAAGAAAATGAATATTAGTATATAAATACTTTTTTATTTCCCCTATATAATAAATCCTCCAAATCTTCAACAATATCTCATAAAGAACCATATAATTTTATCCAATGTGGTAAAATTAGGCACACAAAGCATGCTTGTACAGAGACAACAAATATCTATAGAACTTGAATAATATATGGTATCTTTTATTTATTTTTATATATATTTTTTACACCATATAATGATAAAGGATCTGTATAATTGAGAGGATCCACTGGATATTTAGATACATCAAGAACAGATGGGTTTTAGCATCAACCATTATGAATAATGATTCTTCATGTAGTATATGAGTCGCTGGTGGGAACTGATATTAGTCATGTGATAGTAAGATATATAATTATTTTTTTATTTGAGGTTAGATTTTAATTTATATTTTAATGTTACATCTAATTATTTCATACCTTTTTGTAATGTGGACTTATTGAATATTCATATGAATATTATTCCTTATGTGATGGAAGATTCTATGGCTATTAGGATGAAGAGATATCAGGTTATCTAATCCTCAATTTCAACTTACATTTATCATAAATCGGTGTCTCTTAGAGGATTTTTGGTCCTTGATATGAATAATCTAGATTTATTTCTTGGGATTGATTGGTTCTTGGTTCATAAAGATTATATTGACTATTATCTTTAGTGGTTCTCATGTAAAACCCCATGTGTGTAGTCCTGTGTCATTTAGGGAGAATGTGACCCATGGTTGTTTCATGGTATATGACATTTTATAGATTTTGATAAGATTAAATCCATGTTTTCCTTTGAACTAGAGATTTAATCTTTTTGTGGTGATCTACTTCCACTATCTATTTATTTTCCAAATGATTTTTCTTTATAATTTTCTGGTTTTCCATTGGCAAGGGAAGTGAAGTTCACTATTGGTTTGGTTCTATGTACATAGCTCGTATTTTTTTTTACCATTTAGAACTAGTTACACTGAAGGCTTTTAAGGACTTATTATATGAATTGATTTAGAAATTCTTCATCCAAAAATGTTTGTCTCCATGGTCAGCAACAATACATTTTATAAGAAGGATGATGTGATCCTTCTCTTGTTTAATTAATACCAAATGGTCAATTATGTTATTATCCATAACAAGTACTCATTGATCCATATTGATGTTTTATTTAATCAAATGGAAGTGTAGAATGGGTGATCTATGAGAAATCATTAGTATGGTTATCACTTGTTTTGGATAAAGGTATCTGATATCCTAGAGACAGCTTCCAAGAGCATCTATAACCACTATGAGTATCTTGTTATTCCATTTGGACTAAACAATGATTTAATTTTTCTTATAGAGCTAATGAATAATATTTTACAATAGTACCATTATTCTTTTGTAGTGTTATTATTATAATAGATCAAGTTTTATTAAAAATTAAAGGGGGTCATATGCATCATTTGAGAATAGTTTTAAAAATCTTGAGATATCACTAACTTTAGTCCAAGAATTATAAATTGAATTTTTTTATTTGGAAAGTGATATTCTTGGGGAAGGTGGTCTCAGAACATGGAATCCCAAGAAATCATAAAAATGTTAAAAAAAATTATTGGGAATAACCATAGTCCATCATTGATATTTAGATCTTCCTAGGTTTCATAGGTTACTGTAGCTAATTCATGATGGAATTATGTAAGTTGGATTATCTATATTCTGTTCCCACTCGAATGGTAGTGAATATCATTTGAAAAAAATCCAATCTTCTATTGATGATATGAATAATCATTTGAGTTTACATATTATGTTAAATATTCATGAGTCAAGGTAGGGTTATATGGTTTTTTTCGGATGAAAAAGGTGTAGGTATGGGCTACAGTATCACACACGGTGATCACATATTGTCTTACGGTTCTCATCATTTTTGGCCACATGGGAAGAACTATCCAAAAAATTATATTAAACTCATAGCTTGTATTCACTCTATTTATATTTGGAAGAACTATATTTTTTGGGAAATTTTTCAATTTACTATTGTATTTTTTTGAGTTATATCTTCTGAAATGAATATTTAAATATATATTAGTGGCAATAGGTGGTCTACCTACAATTCAATGATTTTGAAATTTCATAAACCTCTAGGAATCAGAAATTTTTTACTAAATATTTGGTATGAAATCAACAATACCAACCCATGAAATAATTTAAATAGAGTGGAATTTGATGGCTCTCTTTACTCGATTGCATTTGGGAGTCCTAGATTGTAATATACTAATTTTTTAAAGACCCCTCTCAGTTTTATTTTTAATAATTTTGAGGTAAAAACTAATAATTTTCAATATAATATGTCCCCTTATGTAGTACCTGTACTTTGTGTAATGTTTACTCATGATCTACCAAATCTATGTAAAGCTAAGACATGTTATCTTATAGTTTCATAAAGGTAAGTGATCTATTGCATGCACTTCATAAGTGTAACTCCAAATTTCTAAATGGTGAATAGAGGTTACCCTTATTTGTGAAATTGTAGTTCTCAGTTTATTAAAATATATCTCTAAATTTCTTTATATCGAGTAATGGTGATCCCCTATTTTCAAATTAATTGTAAGGTCAAACTCAAACACTACATATATGAATCTCTAAATTTATAAATGTTTGATAAGGGTAGAAAAATGTTGTATAAGGGTAAACCCATATTTCCAAGGATTTTCTTAGAGTAACCTAGTACCCTCATGTGATACCTATGAGATGCATAAGGGTAAACCCATATCAACCATACTCATCTATCTTTTAGAAAAAATATAAATTAAAAACCTATTTTTCATATTTCATTTTCTTGAATAAACCAATAACTCTTTTTGATGATTTTAAAATCATAAAATCATGGGAGTTTAATTATTGTGGCTCATTAAATAGTGATCTTAATTTGGGGTTTTTATTACTTCGAAATTCTAAACCTTAAGTATTTATTTAAAATTTCCAAAACTATTTCTTTATAGAATTTTGATTATCCTTTTAGGAGTGTTTGGGGAATCCATATTCTTTATGAAGAGATCTTGTTCCTTTGGCTCTTTTAATATTCTTCCATTCTATAAAACCAACATATGTTTTCTATATGATTTTTCTTCCATAGATGTTGTTCATTCACCTTATCGTATTACTATATGTTCTTCTTCCACATTGGTTGGTCGATCCTATGAAATTATTCCTAATCTTAATTATGTGGTAGGTGTCCTAATCATATCCCTATATAATTGAATATTTGATATATTATTCTATCACAATGAGATTTTTAAGACTTTTATTATTTCCACCTCTTTTTTATCTTTTTGTCAATGTTTTCTAATTTCATGTTATTTTGGTAAAAGTAGAAATATTTATTCTAACATGATATTATGTGGAATCTAATTTTTATTATTACTCTCCTATTTTTGGAAAATGATATACCTAGATGGTACTTGATAATTTTACTTGAGATATTTATGATAATTATTTTTCAAAATAAAGAAGAATGTGTGGTTTTATATATCCCAGGGGTGTTTTCCCTTTTTGAATGAATTCTTTGAATTAATGTTTATAAAGATAAATGATTTAAAAATGATTTTATAAATTTACTTGAAGTATTCTAATAACTTAGTGATTTGACAGAAATAGTGAATGTTCTATTTGGAACTTTGAATGATTTCATAACAAGGGGAAAAACATAAGAAATGATAGTATGTATGTAATGGAAATGATTGATTACTGAATGAATGAAATGAAATGTGCCTTTTAAGGGTTATTAATTGAAAATAAATTTAATTAAATTAATATTCTTGATAAAGTGAAATTTTCATTTGTGGTGTTGATAGGTGTAGAAAATATTTATCAAAATATTATTATATGATATGATTTGTTGTATGATATTTCCTCTGTCATGATCACTTTCATTTGAATGTCATGGGATTATTAGGGTTTATAAGAGGCATTCTTGGGTACACGTGTGCATTAGTTTAGTTTTAGGATATAACTATTGGAATTATATGGGATGTAGGCTAACCTAAGGGATTTCCTTATAGTTAGGTCTAGAGAGGGTAATACCATGTTTTTTAGAGAGGATAATTGTTGGGGTGATTGATTCTCGATGATTATTTAAGAAAAATATCCAATGAAATATTATTTGGAAAAATTAAGTTATAATATCATGTTTTATTTAATTCACCATTATAAAAAATATTTAAATGTATAATTAATGAATATTTTGATATGGTAAAATAAACAGTTTTTTATTTTTGAAAAAGGCTTCGTTTTGTGGGAAATTTGGGGTTCCTCATGAAAATAGATGATAAATGTTTAATTAAAATAAATTTAAAAAACATACTTTGTATCCTTCTGATCCTGCTAGACATAGCTTCTCTTTTAAGGTGTTATGATTTGGGTTTCAGGAAGATGATTTAAGAATATTTACCAAGATATGATTATTTTGGAAAATATTGAAATTAAACCATTATTTCTTTAATGTTACCTTAAAAATTAGTTCAAAACTAAAATTTATGAATTTTTTGATATAATAAAACAAATTTGGTTTCTTTGAAAATTTTCATAGTTTGGTGGAAAATGGGGAGTTTTGATGAATTTTTTTACTTGTTTGATTGACTGAAAACGTAGAAAACTTTTTTTATCTCTATTTTAAAACCTGAATGATATATCTTCTCTATTAAATATCAATTACTTGGTTTTCTAGGTGTAATAATACATTATTTTTAGCTCACACATATATATTTGATGTTTTATAAGCTGGTCAGTGTAGTGGATATTCCTCTATCTTTAGTTTCATGCATTAATAGTGGTGTGTGTGGAATTGGATCACATTCACATGAAGATGTTGGTGGTTTGGAATATTTTCCATTATTTTTAGTTATATAATACATCATCCTTGTTATCTAGAAGGTTGTGTCTTCAAACATTGGATATATTATTTTTTGCTTTTTTTGGAATTTCTCTTCACTGTTTATCTATTCTGGTTTGTGGTTGTTGGGTTAAATCATTCAAATTTACTTATTTACAATTCTTAGGTTCTTGCCTCCAACTAATTGGGATTTGAAAAACTATTATATTAATTGGAGGATTTACTTGGGTTCCTATTAAAATGGTATCATGGGATGGTTCATTATAAATGGAATTAATAGTGGTTTGGCCTTGTTTTTTTTATGTCTAGTTTATTGAGAGGTAGAATTGATAGAATAAAATTATTCCATAATGGGAGAATGCTTGATCACCACCCATATGAGACCATTCTTGGGTTACTAGGGTTATTTGAGATGACTACATAACTAATTTGATTTCTGACCTCAGAAATTATAGATTTTATTTGGGTTTTTTGAGGTAATCATTTATGTAATTTTGATTTCATGAATGGTTTTGAGAATCCTAGGATTTAGATGGAATTTATTTGGGTGAATTCTATTGTGAACGATTTGGATAATTTTGTATAGACCATGAAGCTATCTCTAGTTTACTCCCAAAGACACCACATGATTGTTGATTAGTCTGCCAAGCCATGAAGCTAATTGAAGCACAAAAAATATTTTTAGTTAATTTAAATATTTATTATTTAAATTGTTGGGTTTTTATTCCCATAATTTTCAGTTAGTTTATTCTAATGTTATGAAAGTATGGTTAGATAATTGGTTGGCGTTTTTGTTTTATATGCAATATTTTAAAATAAAAACCATGAGATATTTGGAAAATGATTAGTAATTTCCTTGAGTTTTGGGAATGTTTTAAATTTAAAATGATTTTTGGATTCATGTTTGTCTATAATATTTTGGATTTAAAAAATTTGATGATTTTCATAAAATCGTGTTGAATATTTTGGGGAAGGATTTTTGTTCTATCCATTTTCAATATTTTTATGTTTTATTAACTTTTTTAAATTAAAATACAGGTTATATGTGTCTTATATTTTATACCATAGTTTTTTATATAATTGAACAATAAGACCCCTTTTAATATAATATTTTTCAAAAGATTGGAAATGTTTGTTTACAGATTGGAGTTTTTTTTTCAAATGAAATATGGTAAAACCATCTTGGGTTAAAGAGGTAGAATTATTTAATAATTAATTTAAGAAATAAGTTTTTGGTTTTTATTTTGTTTAGTTTGGGATTATAATTTTTTTAACAAAATGGGGTGTTAATTAAATTTTCTATTTTTCATTATACCTTGTGAGGCTTTAATTATGATGTTGTTTTGATGGAATTTTTCTTGTTTCTCTATTACACCACCCATTTAGATTTAATGGACACTTTAGTTGATCGTGAATCTCTTATAATAGTTGTTTTGTTAGATCCAATTATATTGACCTATTTATTTCATCTCATACTACATAATGATTATTATGTACATGGGTTACATATATTTAATTCTCCTCACTTATTTGGAAAATGAGATTATTAGTAAGTAGTAACATGGATAAAGAGGATTTAGGATGTCTTCACCTAGCTTGAACATTAAGAATCAATCAATGTTAAGTTTGTGACATTCTATCTTGAGAATATAGGTAATATGTTGTTGAAGTCTGTTACATAGGATAATCCATAAGAGGATAATTTTTCATTATATTTCAAGGAACATTTCATTCGAGATTTCATATATTATTCTATTAGGGAATGTAAGGACATGAAATTTTATGGTCTTCTGTAAGGATATAAGAAATAATTGGATTATGGAAAAAAATTATCGAGTTAGTGTCGTATCCCTCTTGTCCAACCACAAGTAACTCGATAATGGTGTGGTGTTTCTAAGATGTCATTTATATATATGTGTAAGAGGGTATGTTTTTTATCATCATTAACTCTTATATAGAATTAAAATAAGTGATTTCATTCTCGAACCAAACCTTATAAGATCACCAATGGTTTTAGGAATATATCATATTCTTGTATGTGATGGTGGAAGCTCTAAAAAGGGAAAATGATGTATTCTAGTTCAAACCCCATAGATTATGGAATGAAATGGATGTTTTGTTTAATCCAAACTTATTCATATAAAGAATAATAACTTGGTTTTTTTCTAATATAGAATATTAAGTTATATAAACCATCAATTTGTGAGGCCTACTGAATCCCATCATGCTTGTGGAAAATATCAGTCATTTGAAATAGTTAAGTTTGCTATTATAAACATCTTCATGTGGCCATAAATCATGATATTATAATGTATGTACATCATTTATATAATAATCACTCAAATAGGTATCCATCTATAGGCCTTAGAGTGAATCCTTCAAATGTAGTGACTGAGATTCCTATAGGATTTGTTACTAGTACAACTTTTGATCCAATTGTTAGACTAAATATAAGTTGATTTTATATTGATGTATATAATTTCGATTCATAGACCTTGTAACATCATGTGTTTTCCATTTATTTTCCCTAGTTTCTCAGTGGCGAGGTTTTGGGTTTTTCATTTCCCTTACTGAATTCTTTCTTAGTGATATATGAATTTGATTTTATGGACTTCCATATTTACTCTTTCTTTTTTGAATTTATTTTTTTTTGAAGAGTATTTTTGAGGAGTTGAATGTATAGGATATTTGATATTATGGGGGACCAACAATATTAAATTTATTATATTTAAAGTTCACCCTTTCTCTGTTTTGAGAATTATTTTTTCATGATTTTTAAGATAATGATTTGGGATTTTTTTATCTCACTATTAAAATTTCTTCTTTGAGATGTACCAAAGTAAAGAAATAAGTTTATATATTTCATTAATCCTAGTTTTATTTATTATTTTTATTGTAATGTATTTTTTGTTGTGGATCCATATGTGTTCATGTTATTTTATTTTCTTCAAAATATTCCCTATGGGGTGATAATTATTTTATAAATGTAGGTTTTTATATGATTGATATTATTTTATTTTTCTCATATTGACATGTACCCTATGTCCGTTCATATGTCATTTTTTCAAGATTAATATAATTGATATTGGGTTTGTTTTAGGGTGATTGGGATGTAGTGTTGATCATTGTTTTAGGTTTCTGTTGGAATTACAAGAAGACGGTGTTCTACGAGTGCGGTCCTAGTTTACCTTCACTTGACTAAAGTATAGACTACATTTTTCTTGATGAAAAATGATTTTAATTGATATATATCTAACAATTTTTGTCCACTAAAATAAAAATTGGGAGGTTATTTCTTGAGGAGTTACTTTTTAAGGACTTTTCCTTTTAATGTGTTGTTTTAGGTTTTCATGTTTAGTGACTTTGATTTTGATTGAATTTTAAATATTTCCTTTATTTCAATTGAGTAGTTTTGGGTTGTTTCTTTATTGTGAAGTTTAGTTTCTTAAATAATATTATTTATTGATTTTATCATCATATCTGAAAAAAAAATTTACTTGTTTTTATTTTATGCATCATTTTATAGAGATAATACTTCGAAATTACTTTTAGGAATATTTGTTTCTTATTTGGTTTTTTTAGAATCCATTAGAGTTCCCATATATAAATGTTTCATCATTAGATTAATTTTGATGTTTTAATTTTGATTATCTATAATAGGTTGTCTTCTCTAACTAATCTTGACTGACCAATGTAATTTATGATTTCTATAGGTAGAAATCTATATGGCATGGATAATTATAACATCATTATTTAAGGAACATTTCTATTTTTTATGAACTAATTTTAGTGAAAAATTAATAATTTTCAATTTAATATTTACCCTTAACTAGGTCATATGCTTTGAGTAAGAGTAACTCATGATTTATTAAGGTTTTGTAATAGAATGTAGAGTATTACCATAATTTTTTAAATATAAGTGCTCTATTTCTTGTATTGTGTAAGGGTAACTCGAAATTACCAAATGATTCATAAAGGTACCCCATAGCCATGTATGGTAGGTTCTTTATTCAGTTAAAAGTAATTTATAACAACCCTGCTCTTTATTTCACAAATAAACATAATTTAATACATTAAATATTCCCTTGATACGACATAGAAATTCACAAGGTATAGTGTCTTTAGGGATTACAAACGTCACATTAAAACATACAACATGAAATACACATCTTTATTGAAAACATATTTTACATGACCATACACATTCCTTCGTACTTAGTATTGAATGGAATAACTCGAGGACATTAATAAAAAAAGGATAAGATATAAAGCCCAATAAGGGAGTAAATAAGGAATTATATGAAGAATATAGTACATGTTGGGCAAGAGGCATATCAATAGAGCATAAGAGAAACATGAACATAAAGGACTGGTATAGCATGATTATCAGAACATGGATATGTGGCATCAACATTTAACATGATATTAGCATAATACAAGGATCGTTACACATATAGAATGAGTAAAACACCATTTCACATTGATTATCATTATTAAACCCTCATTTCACTTGATTTATCATGATACAAATATTTACCTAATGAATTGGAGTGCTATCAGGGCGCACCCATCTTAATCATTTCATTTCATACATGAGTGTGCCTCATGGATCATATAACATGGATTCATTAAACTTAATCATTTGTTCCATGATAAAGAAATGTTGAATTCATACATGAAACTCTATAATCAATAAGTAAATTTTCCTAAAGTTTAATACCCTTGGTAGTGAAATGGGCATGGTATTCACTACATAGTGACATTGGCTTGGAAAATCGGGGTGCAATTTTAGCAGCATAACGACATGACATAAGAATTCATAAAAATGGTTTTTGAGAGGTAAAAGAGTGTATCATCATATTTACATGAAATGGACAGTAAGGTGGTCATATAGATACATATACAAATATATGTAATGGAATTTAGATTTATAATACAAAATAATTTCTTGAATGTAAATCAGAAGAGAGAAATTCCTTACGAAATTTTGGCATGGTAACAGGTGTACATGGGAGGCATTGATGAGAGAGAAATAGGTCTATCATCATTCAAAAATAATGAGGTAATTATGGGGGAGGTATGAAATTATACCCAAACATTTTTAATTGAAACTAAAATGGTATGACAACATAACGAAATTTGGACAAAAATGACAATGGAAGAAATACTTTATTTGGAAGTGCGATACAAAGGCTTGGGAGAGGCTTTAGAGTGGTTTTTAAGGATCTTAGGGTGCCTTGGAAGGATAATAGATAGATGAGGGAAGAGTATAGATGTTCTAAAAGGGTTTTTAGTGATGAGAAGTGGGATCTTGTGTGGGTTTATATAGTAAAAGAGATGGAATTCTTTATTATTAAGGTTTTGGACACCACACATTAAACTAATCAAAAACACAAATCAACCCATGGTTTTTGGCCATGTTTTTTTTTCAAAGTGGATTGGAAAACATTATTTTATAATTCAAATGGTCTAAATTCTTAAAATATTTTGCTTTCTTATGTAGAGGAGAGTCACACTATCAAGGAAATCATTTTAAATGTTAAAATGTTTTATAAGTCTTGAAGTGTGTACTAAGGAACCATAAAATTAATCAAAAAAATCTAAAATAAAATAATTTTAAATTTAAAACATATATCGACCAAAAAACAATTTTATAGTATTTATTAAATCACTATTGGGTCATTATGATGTCATAAACCACATAATATATTTAAATGGTATTTAAGTTTTACCCAAAACATTGATTGTCTCATAAAATTATGGAAAATTCACTATTGTATGATTTTGACATCCTAATTCCAAAAATAATATTCATTTTATTTGAATAATTTTCTATATATGTACATTTTCACATTTAAAATAAAACTGATATTTATTGAAAATTCATGGGTTTTGATAAAAATAGTTTTCAAACCATAGTAAAATTTAAAATTGTATTTATAAAAATTATAAGATAATTTATATTTCAAAAAAATAATGTAGTAATAATAAAATTTTAATAAAATTTTATTTAATTAAAAAAATATATTAATTCATCAAAATATATTTATTAATTTAATATTAATTAAGAATACTATTTGTGTTTTAAAACCAATTTACAAAGCAACAATAATGAAATGAATGTATATTGTTTATATAAAAAAATAAAGGACATAATCATAGTTCTAGGGTCTTGTTATATAACCCCATATAACACCATCATAAGACCTAAATTTAAGTTGTGTGATGGTGACATACTCTTGGGGTGGCTCAGATAATATTTCTCATTTGGTAATCTCTATCAACTTTCACTTCTCTTGTAGGCAATTCGGTTCAAGCTTAAAGTATTGAAGCATGTCTTGCACATGATCAAGGGTGAAGAAGAGTGATGCTACCTCATTTTAAAGCTCCAAAAATTGGGATTTAAATGGACAAATTCTATTGGAAGTGGCCATCGTTTCCTTTTTTTGAGTAAATTTGATTTTTTATATCCCTATATTTATACTAATCATGTGATCACTATTCAATGATTTTATTATCAATGGTAACAATTCTTAACTGTATTTTAAAATCCAAAAACCTAAAACCATGGAAGTGCATATGTTTTGTACAACCATTTTACTTAATAAGACATTTAAATAGATCAAGAGGAAATTTAATTAATAAAATTTTGGTTCATTACATAATTTCTAATTCTAGACATTTCATATGGGTAAGCCCTTATTTTCAAAGGGTGCATAAGGGAACCCCATATTCTATGTAATGGTAAGTTCTAATTTCTAAATGGTGCATAGAGGGAGGAATAAGTTATATAAGGGTTGTAGTTTCCTTCAAAGAGTTATAAAAGTGTAACCTAATACCCTCACATGTCAATTTTGATATGCATAATGTTAAAACCATGTTACCCTTATGCATTTATTTTTTTATAAAAAATATAAATTAAAATGCTATTTTTTATTTTTCACTTTCCAACATGATCCTAAAACTCATTCTAATGATCTTAAAATCCCAGAATCATTCTAGTTTAATAGTTATGACTTTTTAATGGTTTTAAATAATATTTTATGAGAGTATAATCAATTAGAACTCAATATTTTATTAAAAAGGAAAATTAAAAGGTTATTTTAATTTGGGATTTATAATTATATGAAACTGAACACCTCTTATTTTACAAGAATATTACCTGAATCTTTGCTACCTAGAAAATTTGATATCCACCTGAGGATCATTTTGGTAATCTAGTAGATAAAGAAGGAGATCAGGTTCCTTTATATTTTTTTTCTATTCTAATGTATTTAAAAAACAATAGAAGGGAATTAGAGTTTTTTTTCATTGGACATTGTGCATGGACTTTATATTCTAAGTCTAGGTTTCTCTTCCTCACTGGTTAGTGGATCCTCTGTGGGTGTCATTAATTTTGATTCTATGGTGGGTGTCTCAATCATCTCCCATTAGAATTGAATAATTTATTTAACAATCATTAACCTTGTGTCTTTATAAATTTAATTATTTATTCCTTTGTTGACTGGTTACAACAAATATTCATGATTTCATGAGATTTTGATAAAAATATAATAAGTGATTTTGACATAATTTTTTGTGGAAACTATTTTTAAGGATTGGTATTTTTATAGAAATAGATATTCCTAGTTGGGTCTTGATAATGATTACTAATATTTTTATATTGATGGTTTTCTAAAATAATGAGGAAAGTGTGGCTTTATAAATCTTTGGTGTGTTTGATCCTTTATAAATGAATTCCATGAAAATTGATGTTTATGAAAGTTAAATGATTTATAAATGATTTTATAAATATAATTTAATTGTTTTATTAGCTTGGTTATTCGATATAAATGATGATAGACCCGGTGGGCCTATATATGATTTATTTAAAAATGGAAAATCCACAGGTCATGTCACATTTTATGTAATTGAAATTTTGGAAACTTTAATAAATTATATTAAATAAACCTTTAAAGGGTGAGTAATTTAGTTAAACTTTTATTCTTGATAAAGGGGAATATTTATATGATTTATTCAGAACTGTGGGAATGATTTATGATTCATTCTACAAAAGTGATGACATCATATATTTTATAAAAGATATAACCTTGGAAATTATCACCTTTATTTTAATGTCATGGTATGACATTGTTTTATGGGTTGGATGTATATTCTCTAATATTCACTAGTTTAGTGTTAGCATATATCTAGTGGCCTTAGGTGAGACATAAGTAAACCTAAGGGATCTACCCTCAGTTAGAACATGATATGGTAAGATATGATGTTTTGGTGAGGTCATTTGATGTTTTAATTAGGTAAAAACTTGTGAAAATTACATTATCATTGGCCACAATGACTATTTTATATTATATATCCCTTCAATGCCATTATTTTTTTATGGATGATTTATGAATATTTTATAAGGTCTTATTATTAAGAAATAGATGAAATGATAACTAATTTTTGTAATGTTGTATTAGAAGATATTTAAAATAGAAATTTATGATTTTTTTGATATTTGAGTATACATTTGGTTTTTTTTGTGTAGGCTTAGTTTTGTGGAAATGGTGGGTTTTCATGGAAAATTATGAAATATTTTATTGTAAAATAACAAGGAATACTTATTTTGTTTCCTTACTTTCATACCTATATGATATAACTTCTTTTTTAAAGTGTTCTATATTAGGTAAATAGAAGGTGAACTATTTCAATTTTATATCATGCCTATATAATATATGTTTAATAGGATTATTTATCTAATGGATGTAATTCCCAATTATGTAAGAAGAGTAATATTGTGTTCAATACTATATATAACACGCAACACCATAAACTTATACTCAAATAATATTATTTAAATATTACCATTATAACCTGGTCATTTAATTAGAGTGTATTGATAGGGGTAAAAATTATAAGATCAATATTTATATATCTATAAATGTTTAACTTAATAAAAATATTTCAATTAATGATTTGGAAAAATAACTTGATTTTTTTACTAAAGTCATATTTCTGCTTCAAAAATATGTTTCCTTTAAAAATTATTGTTATTAAGTTTATCTGAAAAGTATTATAATTAAGTTTTATAAATTTTTTAATTTTTATTTGATAAAATTAAATCCATTTTTAAATAATCATTTCAAATATTAGATTAAATTTTTAATAATTTTTTGAAAATATTGATTTTTTAATGAATTGTAAAAAAATATTAGTTTTTATTTAAATATGTATGTTTCTTTAAATAATTCAAAAACATTTCAATTTATTATAAAATGGTTTTAATGTAATATTAGTTAGGTTATATTATTAATAGTCTAGTTATGTTGATTAGAATCAATTATATGATTGAATTTATATTAATACATGTTTATAAATAAAATGAAAATTATCTAAAATACTAATTTTCATTGTTTTTTGTTGTCTTATCCAAAATTAATTTCTTCCACTTATAGAAATATAATCTTTAAAAAGATATTCTATATTTGGTGTTTGGAGATCTGATAGAACCAAGATGATAAATAATATTATCATATTCAGGTAATTTATTTTGTTGTTATGTATGTTTAAGAAGAATAGAAATCACATGACTTTGTAAAAGAGGATGATCAGACTGAACAATGTATTCCAGAAATCAGAGTCACAATTCTTAGGAAATTCAACTATATTAGAATGAAATATTTTTTTAGGAATAAAATGTTCTTCAGACTCACCCTGAGTCCAGAATGAAATAAAAATCACAATGGGGAAAAGAATAAAATTCCACAAGGATATGATAAGAATATTTAGATGCTTTTTTGTTTTTTATTTCCCATAAGTCATAAATTATCTAATAACATGTGATAAATACCATATAAAATAAATGGGTAGTGATGTTTATCATATTCAGGGAAATAATAATGACGATTTGTTGCAAATGGAGAATTTTACTAGTGAGGATGGGAAGTTACATTACTTTCCATCAATAAGTCAGATGATACTAAATGAAATATTAAATGTAATAAAAGTCATGACGGAAGTAATACATAAAATAAAAAAAATTCAAATGAAGGAAGTTGATTAATTAATAGCTTTGTGGTCTTAGATCATCGGATTTATATATTTTTATCTGTGTGGAAGGTTTTCTTGATCATAATGAGAGAAACTGAAGGTGCAGGTTTTCAGTTAGAACAAAAGACAAAAGATTTAAATCATTGGAGAATGAAGGATATGATTATCATAATAATAAAAGAAAAATAAATTGATTTTTTAATAATTTATGGTATCGTATTAAAAAAATTGTAAGTAGAAGCGATGGAAGATGTTTGAAAGAATCTATTTTCTCCGTCACAAAGAAGAAATCTTAGTGAGACTTATTCTCTAGAATTGTAATAACAAGGTATATGTTTTCATTAATAAATTTGGGATAGAGAAATGGAATAAAGAAAATATTATTGAACATAATCTTCCATCATGATGAGAAAATAAAAATGGGTAGATAGACTTTCCAGTGGTGTAGATTAGTGTATTGAAATATATTCAGATATAATTTGTTTGCAAGTGAGTCAAGAAAATCAGAGTGACCAAATACCTTTATCATAATGAATAAATCATATTCAAAAATCCAAATATGATCCAAACTAAAGATTTGTAAGAAATTATGAAGTGTTGAAGAGGTCAAAGAGAGATTTTCACATCAAGAATATTTAAAAATTATAAAATTTGTTGAAAAAGTCAAAGAGTAGTCTAAAAATTAAGTAATATTAAAGATTCAAGAATTTTTGTGAAGTGGGATAGCCATTTTAAAATCCTGCTTAAACAATTTTTGAATGTCAATAAATGGAGGATAATTATATGTGTATTATATGTCTTTGATTATTCATGAAATATATAGAGAAGCTCTACATTTTTAGCATGATGATGTTTATGGTTAGTTTTTTCTTAGAGAGGTTTTCTAAATAGAAGAAATAAATGAGAGCAGAGAATATCATAATCAAACTTTCCATATTTGGAAACTACACTAGGATTTTCAGACTAAATAATAAGTATAGTCAGATTGTTTTCATGGTATTTTGATAGAGTATTATTTCTTTATTAATAAATCAGACTAGGGAATCAGACAAGAAAACCATACTTAGTATCATTAAAGAGTATAAAAATTTATTAACAACTTATGGATAATAAAGTGAATACTTTTCCTGAAAGAACATATCTATAAATGTTGATCAAGAATAAATGTAACATGTTTTTTATAAACATTGTATTATATCATTTCATTCTACTTGAAGCACATGAACTACTGTATAAAAAATGTTATACATGACTATAAGGGCATATAAAACTTTTTTATCCAAGATAAAATGATTATTTTCAAGTGGAATTCATGGTATTTGATTATTTATGAACATTTCCAACGTCCATCTACTCTTGTTGAGTAATGAAACTTTTAAATTTTATTGTTCCTATGGTTTTTTGTTTCATTTTCTTCCAGTAATGAATGTAATATTTAACTGGAGTAAAAGTTTGTTTTTAAAGTTAGTAAACTTATACGGAAAAAGATATCACTGATTCACCCCTTTCCCTCTCAGTGATACTAGAAACATGGATGGGTAATATCATTTTCTATTTGAGTGATTGTTACATTCGATTACTCTTTGTTGATGTTTTGAAGAAAATTTATCAGGGAGTATTTTAATTGTGTTAAAAATAAGGGGATTTAAATCTTCTATGGAAGGAACTATCAAGTCTAGAAAGATATAATGATGAATTATCTTATGTCTCCTTTATATGATTTTCTTTAAGTTATAATAGATATATTTCTTCCTATTGGTGATAATGTTCCTTTTAAACCCTTTGATAAGAAGAATATTGAAAATTATTTAAAAGATAAATATGATTTACTCTCTTAAATTACTAAATTATGTTTTTAAAAGTGAAAAGTTTTTCCATTTCCAAACATATATAGGATAAGTTGAAAAACATTTACAATGGAAATAAAAAATTCATTATGGAAAAGATTTAAATAGGGATATTGATGTATGAGTATATAAATATGGCTGAATAAAAATCTGTTGGTGACTTATTTACCATGGTAAATGACATAGTTAGCACTATTAAATTTCATGGAGAATTTTGAAAGATTATATAGTTGTTGAAAAGATCATAAAATTATTTTCCAATCAGATTGATGCAAATGTTCCTTCATTAGAGGATATAGATCCTGAAACTATATCTTTGGATGATCTTGATAGTAATATCATTACATATGAAATGAAAAGTTAAAATGTTTTGAAGGGTGAAACAAAAGATAATAGTGAAATCTATTTCAAATCTTTTAAGACATAAAATTCTAATAAGTTTATTGATAAAGACTATTTTGATGAATCTGACTCAAAAAACGTGTTTTTTAAAAACCTTGATGAATCTTTCTCAATGTTTTGAAAAAATTTAAGAAAATGTATAAGTAAATATAATGGTAAACATTCCTTGATATTTTTTTGAATGTGGATTCATTGGTAACATTGTGGCTAATTATACTTGAAGAAAAAAAAGAAGAGGATAATGATAGAGAAGAAAAAAGTTCAAGAAGATTATGGAAGAAGCATAGTGATAAGGATAAATCCTTTTCCATATGTAAATATAAAAAATTATCCAAATCCAAAAGAAGATGTTTTTTATCTAAAGATGATGAAGAATAAGAAAGTGAATCTAAATCTGAAAAATATTTTGACAAGGACAGGGAGAATATTTTTATTGGTATAGTGAATAATGAAGAGTTCATATGGAGCTATTCTGAAAAATAATAAAAATAAAATAAAATAGAGTGTCATCATAAAAATGAATTTAAAAATTGTTTGAGAAATATTGGAAAGAAATAGAATGAAATAATGAAAATTAAGAATGAATAAAATTCAATGAATAATTATAAAGTTTTTCTTGATGGGAAAGTTGAGATGGTGAAAGATATTGATTATTTGAATAAATCTATTAAGAAATAAAAAAATGTAATGAACATCTAGAAGTCAATTTGATGGAAAAAATAAGAATAGTTGGAACCTTCCCAACAAAACATTATAAAGGTGAATATAGTGATATAATTTTGAAAAAATCAATATTAGAGTAATTTTCATTAATAAAAGTTTGGTTTGTTACAATCTAACCACCTTAAGAAATTTTTCCCCTAAAATTTCCTCTTCCCACAATAAAACAGGTGTGGGTAACTCTGCTTCATCACTTCCATTGATTCCCACGTTGCTTCTTAAAACTTTTGGTTTTATTACAACACCTTGACAAGGGGAATTATCTTATTTTGTATATATTTTTCTTTACGATCTAAGATCTTTATCAGATTCTCTTCATAGGATATGTCATTCTATAATTATACCACCTCTAGATTGAATACATACAATTGGTCAAGTATGTACTTCCTCAAAAGTGATACATGGAATGCATCATGTACTTGAGATAAGTTTGGTTGGAGTGCTAGTTGATAGGTAACTGCTCCAATGTGATCAAGGATCTTAAAAGGGACAATATGCCTTGGAATAAGCTTTCCCTTATTCCCAAATCTCATAACTCTCTTCCATGGTGATATGTAGAGGAATGCCATGTCTCCGACATCAAACTCTAGTTCTTATCGAGGATTATCAGCATAAATCTTTTATTGACTATGAGTAGCTTTAATGTGATGTTGGATGGTCTTAACCTTCTCCACCATTTCTTTGACCATTTCTGGACCTAATAGTTTTCTCTCCCCAACTTCATCCCAATATGTCAGTGTTCTACACCTCTTCCCATATAGGTCTTTTTAAGGAGCCTTTGGGATGATTGAGTCGAAAATATTGTTGTAAGATAACTCAACTAGAGTGAGATGATGATCCCATCCTTTTTTTAAGTCTATTGAGCATGCTCTCAAAATTTCCTCATGTGTTTGGATAGTCTTCTCAGATTAGAAATCAGTTTGAGGATGATAGTCCATACTGAAGTTCAACTCAATATTCAGAGAATGTTGAAGACTCTTCCAAAATATAAAGGTGAATCTTGGATCTGAATCAGATAAAATAGATTGTTTTACTCTAGGAAGCCATACCACATCTCTGATGTATATACATTCCAGTTGATCTAGTGATAAATCCTCCTAAATTTCAATAAAGTGTGCAGTCTTTGTAAGACGATCCACAAGAACCGTGATAGAATTGTTTTCTTCTAGATGTCTTCAGAAGTCTGGTGACAAATTCCATGGTGATGTTCTCCCATTTTAATGCTGTTATGGGTAATGGTTACATCATCCCCTTAGACGTCTGCCTCTCAGCCTTCACTTGATGACATATCAGGCACTTTGATGTATACTCAATGATCTCTTTCTTCATGTTATCCCACCTATAATTCTCTCAAATATCTCGATATATCATTGTGTTTCCAAGGTGAATTGATAAATTTTAACTATGTGCATCATCCAAAAGTTCCTTCCTTATCTATGGATTCGATAGAACAAATTGTCTTGACCAAAATCTCACAATTCCATCTTCATTTAATTTGAACTCCAAGGATTTCCCTTTTCTAATAGTTTCCAACTTATTCTAAATCCGCACTTCATCCTTTTGAGAATCGTTTAACCTTCCCAAAAGAGATTTTTGAGAAATAATTTGTGAAAGGATTGATGATGTTTCATTATTTATGATTCTCATGTCCATATTAATCAAATATAAGAAGATTGGATCCTTTTAAATTCTCATCAATGATAGAATTGCAGGGTCCTTTCTACTTAGATCATCCACCACCTTGTTCGCATTCCCAAGGTGGTAATGTATTGAGTAGTCATAGTCTTTGATCAACTATAACAATCTTCATTGGTGCATTCTCAACTCTTTTTGTGTGGATATATAATTGAGTCTTTGGTGGTCTTTATATATTTCAAACTTCTCCCCAAAAAGATATTACCAAAAAATTTCTAAAGCAAAGATCACTACAGCCAACTCCAGATCATGTGTTGGACAGTTTTTCTCATGAACTTTCAATTTCCTTGAATCATAGGCAGTGACATTGTCATTTTGCATCAACACACCACCCAGGACTTTCTTCGAAGCATAACTGAATACCACAAAAAGTTATCCACTTGTGGGTAAAGTGAGAATGTGCATAGTGATAAGTCTCCTTTTCAACTCCTTGAAGCTCTTTTTTCATTGATCACTCCATGAAATCTTGTCTCCCTTCTAAGTTTTCTTGGTAAGATGGTTTGAAAATTGGGAGAAATTTCTCAAAAATCGGTGATAATATCCAGCTAACCCGACGAAGCTATGGATATTTTTTACTGATGTTGTCCTTGGATATCCCTCAACTATATTTTTCTTGGAGGGATCCGAAGATATCCCATTTCCTATGATGATATTTCCCAAGACCTATACCACCTTCAACCCAAACTCGCACTTTTTGTACTTTGCATAGATCTTGTCCTTTCGCAAGGTCCCTACTACATTTCTTATATTCTCCTGATGATCCTCCTTGGTTTTGGAGTATATTAGAATATATTCTATAAATACTACCACAAATTTTTTGAGGTAATCTATAAGGACTCTATTCATCATGTCCATGATGATTGATAGAGAATTATTGAATCCTAAAAGAATTACTATGAATTCCTAGTACCCATACCTTGTACAAAAAGCAGTCTTGGGGATATCCTCCTTCACCCTTACTTGTTAATATCCTGACCACAAATCTACCATGGAGAATTATTTTTCTCCACTTAGTTGATTGAACAATTCATCAATTTGTGGTAGAGTATAAGTGTTCTTTATCGTGATTTTTTTAGCTCATGATAATTAATGAAAATACACATTGACCCATTCTTCTTCTTGACGAAGAGGACCGGTGCACCCCATGGTGAAGCACTTGGGCGTAAAAACCCCTTATCTAGACTCTCCTATAGTTGTTTTTCAGCTCCTCAAGATCCACCACAGCCATTCTATACAGAGTATTGGATATTTTCAACGCCCCGGGTAATAGGTCAATTGAGATTTTAAAATCTCTTCTAGGAGAAATACTAGGCAATTCCTCGGGAAACACTTCAACGAATTCCATCAAAATAGGCATGTCTTTGAGGATGATTTCTTCCTTGGATTAAATCATCTGAGCTAGCTATGTGTGATCATAGGGAATTAATATCCATAATTGAGATGATGGTTCTAAGGAAGATTCTTATTCCTCCTTGCACTTGAATAGAATTAGGGGTTGATTTGTTATATGGAGAGTGATTCCCCTCTCACAGAAATTTATGTTGGCTCTATATAAGGAAATTCAATCCATGTTAATAATTTCATCAGGTTCCACCAGAGAAAGTATGATAAGGTTCTCTGGGATGTTCGATCCACAAATTATGATAGGGGGGAGTTATATTCCTGGGATAAAATGATTTCCCCGTTTTTTTTACTCACTCAAATCTTTACTTCCATGATTTCTAGTGGTGTTGGAATTGTTCTACTCAAATTTTGGGATATAAAAGAATTTGTAGAACTAGAATTAAAAAATTAAGTTCAGTATTATTCAATGAAAACTAGTGTACCTATCACTAGTATGTTTTCAGGGTTCATTTCAGTAGTAGTGATGAAAAAAGCTCAACCTTATGACCTTGGAGGTCGTTGGTTGCCTCCTAAAACCCTTGTCTTATAGTACTAATTTTTATGGTTCCCTAGTTTGTTACATTTGAAGCAATGAACAATGTGTTGAGGGTCGAATGGAGTGTTCATCTGTGATATCGCAGTCACTGGTTTTTCTTGTTGGTAGTTAATGGCTAGTTTCCCTTCTCTTCTACACCTAAAGAATTTCCTCGTCCACTTCACGTAATTTTTGGGGTGCTTTTTTCTGCACTTTTGGCAAGTAAGGTGAATGATTTTCTTAGAACCATTGGATTTATCCATCAGACCGCCATAATTGAAGTCCACCTTGGGCTTATTATCCTCATGATACCCCTGATATTCTCCAATATCCATTTCAACCTTAAGGGAACATTGGAAAATTTCCATGTAGCTATCAAAGTCATCGATCTCCGGGGATTTTTGTAGGCTAGGATACATCCAACCAAAGAAGCGGTCAACCATGCATTCAGAGGTAATGAAAAATACATAGGCATATAGTGGAATCCTTGGGAAGTTTGATTCTTATGATATATTTTATTTTTCATCCTTTTGCTTGAGGTCAAGAAAGTCCCTTTCCATCTTAATCGAAAGGGTGCAAGGAGTATATTTATTAAAAAACATATTCTAGAAATCCTTAAATTCCAATGCCTCAATATCATCCTCAGGCTTTGTATTTTTTATCAATGTCCACCATTGATCAGTATCACCCTCCATACGATAAGCAGCTAGGTTAACCTTCTCTTGTTCGGAACATTGAAGGATGGAGAAGATCTTTTCAATGGAGTTGATCCATTTTTCCGCAATTGAGGGATCATATGATCCATTAAAAGTAGAAGGAATTTATCTCATGAATCTCTTGATTGTGACTTGTTCTTTCTTGGGATGGGGGGTTGAACGTTCTTCTTGGCCCATGTTTCTATTCAAATCATGATTTTACTAAGGGAGTATTGTGACAAAGTTCATGATACCCACTCCCATTGGATTGGTAATCTCATTAGAACAGTCACCACATTGATCTTCACATTGTGTGTTTTCCTGAGTCCTCCTATTACTAGCCATTGGTTGAAATAATAGAAAATTAATGGGTAACACATAAAGTGTAATCCAAGGAAAAAATGGATGACTTATAAATAAATTTTATTTCCATAACTTATGAATCTATAAGATTTAATATATGTTATCCATGATCTACTTCCCAACATATATTCTTAATGGAATTTGGTATTCCCTTAAAAATAGTTCATACTAATCTTGTGATTTTAAGAAAGCATATCCCCTAGAAGTGTCGTAACAATGATTACATCAAGGTTTTTTTTCATGTACTCGGATACCTTTGGTCAAGCCCCCAACTCCTTGTTGGAGTTTTCACTCCTAGGTACATCTATTCTAGAGCCACCTCTACCTTCTCGAAACCATATAGGTATGTATTTTCTTGATAAATCACTTAATCAATACTCAAAAAAATAAGTATGTTTTATTATACTTATTCTTACCTCTAAGGCTTCACTAGGGTTTTCTAATCCTAGTCCCAAAAATAACTAAACCTATCCTTTGATACCAACTATAACAACATTTCTCTTTATTACACACATAAACATGATTTATTACATAAAAAATTCACTTGATAAAAAATAGAAGACCAATAATTATAGTATCTTTGGGGATTAATAACATTACATAACGACTTAAAATGTGAAACACATCATATTTATTGAAAAATTCCTTTATATGACCACTACATTTCCTCGTACTTATCATTGTATGGGATAATCTGAGGACATGCATAAGAAAAGGGTGAGCTATAAATCCCAGTAAGGGAGTAAACAAGGCATAACATGAATAATAAAATACATTTTAGGAAATATGCATATCAATGGAGCATAAAAGAAACATGAACATAAAGGCATGATATAGCGTGATTATCATAACATGGAAATTTGGTAACAAAACTTTACATGTTTTTAGCATGAACCAAGGATCATTGCACATAGAGAATTATTAAACCCTAAATAAACTTTAATTATCATGATTAAACCCTCATTCCACTTAACTTATCATGATACTAATCTTTACCAAATGAATTGCAGTGTATTCAAGGCGCACCCTTCTTAAACATTTAATTTCATGCATAAGTGTGTCACATGGATCATATAACATGGATTCATTAAACATCATCATTTATTCCACAATAAATGTACATGTATTTCATACATGATACTCTATAATAAATGATTAAAAGTTCATAAAGATGAATACCCTTGATAGAGGAATGGGCATGGTATTCACTACACAATGACTTTGGCTTGGAAAATCACGGTGCAATTTCAGCAGCATAACGACATGACATAAGAATTCATAAAAAATGGTCGATGAGAGATAAAGGGGTATCTCATCATGTGTACAAGAAATGGAACGTAAGGGGGTATTAATAAACATGTACCAACATATTAAATGGAATTTAAATTCATATTCCAAAATAATTACTTGAATGTAAATGAGAAGATAGAAATTCCATATGGAATTCTATCATAGTAACAGGTGTACATGGAAGGAATTGATGAGAGATAAAGGGGAATCTATTCATTCAAACATAAGGATGGAATAATTTTTTAGATGATAAATCATACCCAAAAATTTTTAATTAAAATTAAAATTTCATAACAACATAAAAAAAAGTTGGAAAAAAATGAGGAAGGAAGAAAATACCTTACTTGGAAGTGTGATTCCAAAGATTTGGGAGTGCTTGAGAGAGGCTTATTTAGGAGATTGAGATTCCTTGGGAGGATTCTAGAGATAGGAGGGAAGATTTTTATCGAGCTCCAAGGTATTTCATTGAAGATGAAGTGGGATCTTTGGTGGTTTATATAGGAAAAGAGAGAGAATTATTTATTATTTAGGTTTGAGACCCTACACATTAAACAAATCAAAACCACAAACCATCCCATGGTTTTTTCCAATGGTTTTTCCAAATGGGAGTGGAAAAAATATTTTATAATGAAAATGGATGAACTTTTTAAAATGTCATGCCTGATTATGTGGAAGTTAGTCACACTCTCAAGGAAATCATTTTAAAAAGATAAAATGTATTATAAGTCTTGGAGGGTCCACTAAGGCTTTGTAAAATAAATGAAATAAACCTAAAAATCACATTGTTTTAATGTTAAAACATATATTTTCTAAACACAATGATTATAGTATTTTATTACATCACTATTGTATTATTATGATGTTATAAAACACATTATATATTTAAACGATATTTACTTTTTACCCAAAAATTCGACTGTCTCAGAAAATTATGAAAAAATCCCCATTGGATAATTCTGAATTACTAATCCCAAAAATAATATTCATTTATCTAAATAATTTTCTAAATATTTCAATTTTTACTTTTAAAATAAAAACCAACATTTATTTAAAATTTATGGGTTTGGAAGAAAAAAACGGCTTTCAAACCTTAATAAAAATCACAATTGTATTCATAATAATTATATGATCATTTTTATTATTTAATAAAAAATCCATTAATTCATAAAAATAGATTTCATAATTGAATATTAACTAAAAATACTATTTGTGCTTTAAAATCTATTTACAAAGTAACAATAATAAAATGAATGTATATTCTCTATACAAAAATAATATACATAATCATAGTACTAGGGTCTTGTAACATAACCCCTTATAACACCCACATAAGACTGAAGGTTAAGGTGTGTGATGGTGAAAAAATCTTGGGGTGTCTTGGATAACATCGCTCGGGTGATAATCTCTATAAACTTCCACTTCTCCCATAGAAGGTTCCATTTGATCTTAACGGGTTGAAGCTCGGGTTTGGCTTGGTGAAGAGTGAATCCCAATGACCTCACCTCTTTTATGAGCTCCGAAAAATGGGCTTCGTATAGTGAAAGTCTACTGGATGAGTCCATTTCTTAATTTTTCTGAGTAAATTGGATTTTTTATAGCCCTATATTTATAGTAATCATGTGATCATTGTTCAACGACTAGATTAGCAACAACAACAATTATTAACGGTATTTTGAAATCCAAAAACATAAAACCAAGGAAGTGTATATTTTATATAACCATTTTACATAATAATAAATTTTATTATATTAAGTGGAATTTTCATTAATGAATGTTTGGTCGTTACATATTGTATTTCCAGTTTTGGTCTTCATGTGATATTGGTATTATTCTGGTTATTGTTATATTATTTGGTTATTATTATTTTTTTGATATTATTCTATTTTGATAAAGTGGGTATTCTATTCCCATGATTGATATTAGACCCTCACTCTAAGTTAATAGCCTATGGTGTATGGGGTGGCATGCCTGAGGTCATGTGACTGATGGGCTCGGGGCAACAGTGTGTGGCACCCAGGTCAGAACATTAAAAAGTTGTATGAAAGAAAGTTTACATTTATTTTTCTTTTGGCTTACTATTTTGGAAAGGTATATAAGAGAATATGATGAGTCAGTCCTTGGTCAAGATCTTGTTCTTGGAAGTATCTAACCCATGTATAGTGGTAAAATCCAAGTATTCAGTGTGTTATTGTGTTATTAATGTGTATTGTTAGAGATAATGTTATTTCACCTAGAGTGATGCACTTGTTGTGTGATGTGATCCTTGTTTCTAAGTTTCTGATATTTGACTTATGGCATTATATGGAATTATAATTGAGTATGTGTGCATTATTATGGGAATCCAGGATTATTTTGTGACATGCATCATTTTGGCCACACACGGGAAAAGAAGGTTTTTAGTAAGATACTAAAAATTGAAATGTTTTTCCTTGCTTGTCTGACTGAACTAAAAATGGAGCATGATATTAAATAGAAAAAGAGTGTAAATTGTTAATAAATGTGTGTCTAATATGAATCTTGAATAATTAGAATCATTTTACCCTTTGTTAACTATGACCTAGATGTTGGACGGTTAAGGGTTATGATAGTGCCTCAGTTTTGATCGTTTTGAGGAGGAAAATGTGGGAATGACTTGTTATAGCTATTTTGAATCCCTCTTACATAAATGTGTTATATTTTTACTATGTGTCCTATGACATGAGTTTTTAATTATAGACATATTCCTCCACGATGATATTTTTTGAAAGGATAACAGGTGGTTATGGCTAGAGATGATCTACCAGTGGTGGAACCAGAGGCACCAATTGTACTGATTGAGGAAGTTAGAGAGTAGTTACAAGATAACTATTCTTATTTCACATAGTTTATAGAAAGATACCCAGTGAAGGTTGTTAAAAGTATGTCTGATCTGACATGGGAGTTCTAGTTGTAGCACCCTTTGACTTTCACCAGGCAGGGTGGACCTGAGTCAACTATGTTCTAGATCGAGTCTATCTAGAATATACTTGAACACTTGGAGACTCCTTCTGAGAAGAGAGTAAAATTGGATACCTATGTGTTATATGGTCAATCAAAGAATTATTTTGGTATCTATAATCATAATGTAAAGCTATAGAATATAGAGTGGAAGGACTGTTATTATAAGTTCTTAGAGAACATTTACTCGGAGACACTTATCCCGGGGAGAGAAGTTGAGTTTATGAGGTTGATTTAGGGAAGCATGACCATGATGGACTATGTCAAATTCTTTACTAAATTTCATGGATTTTTTCTATCATTTAAGGGTTGAGGATATGATGGTTAAGTGGTTCTAGGATGGGATTAAATTTTAAATTAAGTCCTAGTTGAATATCTTCAGGCTCGAGAAGTTTTTAGAGGTGGTGAAGCAGGCTCTTATTTCTAAGGGGAAGCTAAAGGGGGATTCAATTAGAGGAAAGTTGGTTTCTATTGAAAATTCAGGAGGTATCGATTATTATATCAGAAAGAATCGTTTTGTAAATTTTTACCATGGTAGTGGAAAGTTATGTTTCCAGGGGGAAGAGTTAGTTATATGGAACCTTACTCAGGTGATATGTCACTAGTGTGGTCGGTAGTGTCAATTTCATAGATAGTTCCCCTGACCATTGGTAGAGTGTTGAGGTTTTTGTGGAATGGTACATCCACAAAGGTTCTAGAGGAACCCATGATAGATAAGTAATGATGTAGTGGCTAGGTAGAGTCGAAGTGTGGGGATGGGATCTTTTACATCATATCATTCTGGTAGCTAATGTTCTAAAAAAGGTGGTGGTAGAGGTAGTGGATGTTGTTCTTTGGGGAAAGACGCATGTATCAGTAGAGCGGTGTAGCTTAGGTGAATCAAACTGAATCATAGAGAAGAGGGGAAGGATATTTTCATGTAGTTCGGCCTATACTAGTGGATAACAATGTCATACCGTCAACAGTTATATGTACTATTCTTGTAACTTCTATGCTTTCTAGTGCCTTATTTTGTATTGTTTCCTCTTATTATTTTATATCCACATAAATTTTGAATGGTTTGAGCCTAGTGGTGTAGTTCATGACTGAGGTTATGATGATAGATACACCTTTGGAGTATATTTGAGAGACATCTATTTGTGCAAAGGGTGTTCTCTCGAGGTTGGGAAGTATCATTTCAGTTGGGATCATTACATCCTTGACATGTCAAGATTTAACCTACTTATGGGTATGGACTAGTTAGTCTCATTCTAATCCCATGAGGATTGTTACCATGTGAGAGTTAATTTTATGTCTCCTGAGGGTGACAATTATATTCACAATAGAGAGTGGTATATCCAGGAATGTCGTGCAGGGTAAGTTCACTAACAACTGGGGGAGCTTACCCCTTAGTTTTCTAGTCTATTTTTGGATAACAGATGTGTAAATCAAGATGTCTTTATACCTATAGTGGAAATATTTCAGGAAGTATTATATAAAGACGTCCTTATTCTTCCACTTGATATATATATGGAATTTAGAATTGAACTCACGATGGGGCTGAGCCAGTTTCTATTCTACCATATAGAATGGCACCGACAGAGCTTCAAGAGCTCAAGAATTAGCCAAAAGATTTAATGGATGAGGGGCTTATCCATCTATGTACATCACCTTGGGGTTCTCTAGTTTTTTTCTTAATAAGGTTGATGGGACTCTATTCTTGTGTGTTTATTACCAAAAGTTGGACCGGATGACAAAAATTAACTGGTATCCTATTCTGCGAAATGATGATTTGTTTGATCATTTGAGAGGATCTTGTGATTTATATAAGATTTACATGAGATCGGGGTATCTTCAGTTGAGATTTGGACCTTATAATATACACAATACTTCTTTCAAAAGCAGTTATGACCTTTACGAGTTAGTTGTGATGTCATTTTGGGTTAACGAATGCACCAATAGTTATTATGGCCTTGAAGAACAAAATCTTTCACACGTACCTATATTATTTTGTGGTAGTGTTTGTGGATGAAATCTTGGTGTACTCTAAGAATCATGACGGTCATTCCCAACACCTTGAAATCATCATAAGTACACTGAGATAGCATCATCTATAATCCATGCTATCTAAGTGTCAGTTTTGGATTGATTGGGTAAACTTCATGGTCACATTATCTTAGAGGAAGGTGTGTTAGTGGACTGAGAGATGGTTCTGGGAGATGTTTCTTATGATAATACTAATATGGTTTTGATATTTATAGATTTTTGGTATTGGAAAGCTATTATCAGAGGTTCATCCAAGACATTTCCCATTTAGTATCACCTCTTTCACGCTTGACTAAGAAGGGTGTAATGTTTGAATATTCTGGATCATGTGATAGTCCCTTATAGGAGTTGAAGAAGTGTTTGACAATGATACCAATATTGATCCTTCCCATGTTGGGTGAGGAGTATATAGTGTTTTTTAATTCTTCTAAGATCATTCTTGGAGAATTGTTTATGCATGTAGATTGATTTGCGGCATATGAGTCTAAAAAATTGAGGTCTTATGAATGAAACTACAATATAAACAACCTCAATTTAGTATCAATAGTTTATGACTTGAAGTGTTATCAGTATTATCTATATAGAGAAATTTTAACTGTGCATACTAATCACAAGATCTTAAAGTATATATTTTCACAATAGGATCTGAATCTCTAGCAGTGAAGGTGGGATGATTATATGTATTCATTCAAATTTGATTTAGCATATATTATTGGTAAGGAAAATAGTTTTGCTGATGATTTATATAGGAAGAATCAAACTCAGGAAGTTTAGGGGTCTAATGATGAGTGTAAAATGATGAATTTTCCGACTGAGATGAAAATTTTGGTTCAGGAGAGTTAGAAATAGATGACTCTTCTATCAGTTTCATGGGATTCTACACTTTTGAGCTAGATTATAGATAAGTAGTATGAGGATACATAATTTTGGTCCTTAAGGGAAATCCTTAATGGTGGGGAGTCACCTTTCTTTTGGAAGATAGATTTGGATGAGATCATCTATATTAAGAATTAGTTCATTATGCTGATGAGTATACGAAAGTAGTTAGTGCATGAGTTTCATTCCTCAAAGTGGGTAGTGCACCCTAGTTTGGATGAAATGTATCATGACCTATGATGATAGTTTTGGTTTTTAGGAATAAAACTTGAGATATGATGTTTTGTGACATAATCCTACACTTTTCAGTAGGTGAGGCCTAAGAATCAGTAACCAAGTGGTTTACTGCATCCATTACCCATTCCATAATAGAAGTGAGATGAGGTTACTATAGACTTTTTGGTGGGTATCTTGAGGAAGAATTGGAATAATTGCGTTATTTGGGTGATTATGGACCATTTGATAAAGGTATCTCATTTTTGACTAGTATGGGAAACTTTCCCATCATATCAGTTGGGAGACTTGTACATTTATGAAATATTCCATCTGCACAGGGTTCCACATACTATAGTTTTAGACCATGAATTGTGTTTTACTTTATGCTTCTATTAGGTCTTGAAAAAGGCTCTTGGTATGTGGGTTCTTTTAGGTATGGATTTCCCCCACATATAGATAGTAAGTTAGAACATACTATATAGGTGCTAGAGGAAATGTTTCTAGTGTGTGTCGTAGACTTTGGTGGGTCTTTTGAGAAGAACCTAGATTTTTTGGATTTCTCTTATAAAAATAGTTATTAGGTGATTATTCACCTGAAACCATTTGAAGAACTTTATGGTAAGCCATGAAGATCACATCTATGTTGGATGGATGTGGGTGATTCGAATTTGTTGGGATCGAGATCCTATAGTAGATGTTGGATCAAGTTTAATGGAATTATAAGAATGTGAATATAGCAGAGTAGAAAGAATTTGTATGTTGATTGATGTTGATGAAACCTATATTTTATAGTGGGTGATCACGTATCCCTTAGAGTGTATCCTAGATTAGGTCATCATAGTATATAGAGAAAAGGAAATTTAGCACCCAGGTTTGTTTGACCATTTGATGTCGTGAAGAGAATCAGGATGGTGGCATACTGATGAGCTCTTCCATAGAGCTATAGTGTTATGCACAATATTTTTCATGTGTCACAAATTTAGGGGTATCCCCCTAACCCTTCTCATGTGATAGATGTGGATGATGTTGAGCTTGTGACTCATGTATCCTTGTAGGAGAATCTGATATGTGTGTTAGATCGTAGTGAGAAAGTGTTTCAGGGAAAGATAATATAGATAGTTATTTTATTGTGGAAACATTTTCATGTTTTGGAGGAAACATGAGAGATAGAATAAGATATGAGGGATCAGTGGCCTGATTTTTTACCATGGAATCTTAGAGTTGATTGGGTGTATATCTTGAGGAAGATATTTTATAAGTTGGGGAGATTGTAGGAACCAAAAATTTCCAGAAGATTTAACAGGAACTTTTACAGGTAATATTTTTCCTTATTTTTAGAACATTTTGTTTGGGTTCTATCATGTATGAGTTTGGGTGAAAATTGCATGTTTTTATAGGGATCTTGGCTAGTGCACGGTTGGTGCACAGTTTTTCCAAACTGTGTACCCTAGCCCAGAAAACTGTGAAACCCCAGTCAATGAGGGATTACATGGATGGGGAACTGTTTTTAAAAAACTTATGCCATTTTAAGAGTAATTTTTCACCCCCCTCCACCCTCCCATAAGAGGCACACATTTTTTTCAAACCATGCACCCCTACCCTGGAAATCGTGTGCATAATTTTAATTACACTAAAAATTAGATTAAAAATTCTCTAACCCCTTGGAATTCACCTTAAATTGAAGCAATTCAATCGTAATTGATTCCTCTCATTTTTGGATTCTCCTAGATGGATTCTAAGCCCTTCAAAACTCCATTTTACAGATTCAAAGCCTTGATTGAATATCTTCACCACTCCTAATAAGAGAATCTCATCCTATGTAGTTTTCTTCCTATCTCTACCATTATTCTCTCATCCTTTGATGAGAATGTTTCCCCTATGGGTTTTAGATCTAGATCTCGGTTTAATGGTTCATGAACCTTTTAATCTGGTTTCTATGATTTGATTCAAGATCACATTCTCCATCCTGGGTTTGACCTATTCATTTCAATTTGGAGAATTTCCATTGGTTGATCACTCGTAAATGATTTGAGGCAGGTGGTATAAATTCAAACCCCGTATTCTTTGTTTAATTATATGTATGTAATTGTGGGAATTTAAATTTTCATGATTAGGAAATTGAATTGATAATTTAATGAATTTTTTAAATTTCCATGTGTTAACAATTTAAATTAAATTTGGAAAATTGAATGATGGACTTAAATTAATTAATTATTCAATTAATTAATAGAAATTCTTGTGATTATGTAGTTAGAATTGAATAAATTAATTGTTGTATTAATTTATGGGAAATTGGGATATTTTAAAGGTGAGGTAATGCCTCTATGTTAAATAAAAGGAGGAAGTAAGATAGATAGAGGGTAATGGAGTCCTACAAAACCTAATTCCCTCATTCAAAATAAAGTAGTTTAGTAATCCAAACCAATAGGATTATAGTCATCATAATCCCAATCAGACTCATCCTCTAATGGACTGAATCTATTACCTTGAACATTTCTTCTCCTTGAGTTGGATTTAGTTCTCATAGTGGGTTTAAAGTGCAAGTAGTCCTTCCTTGGTCTTTCCTTCTTCAAAGGTACCGACGAAAATCCTTCAACAATCACCTTTAGTTTATAAACAGTATCTCGATAAGATTTTTTCTTTGGTGATTCTTCATTATCTGTGTCATTTCAATTGCCCCCAATATTGTTTAAGTTCCACTACACATTCAGTTCATCAATAAACTTAGAGCTTATAATATCATATCCACAAGAAAAAAAGTCTGTAGAATGAGGAACAAACTCCATCAACTTCTGATATTCATGTCTAACTGACCTATAGGGGAAAATTTCAATACATGATTGTTCAATAGGCATGTCACCAGATATCTATATCACCATATCCTGACAATGCGGCTCTTCCTATTGATTTTTTACACTGTCAGGCTATAGATCATCCTTCTCCTAAACTACATTAGCACCAATAGTATTAATATCCTACATAACCCCTTTCTCTCCAATCACATCCATGTGGACAGTAGCATCATCCTTCATTTCTTATAGAGCACTAGAGGATCCTACCTTGCATTTCATTTTTTGTAGCTTCTTGTATACCTGCTAGTTGTGACCCTTGATAGAATAGAAATTACAAGTATCATTCCTAAAATAGTTTCCCTTTTTGTGTCCAATGGATTGATAGTCCAAGAAAAATAAGGGTAACTTCTCATATTTAATCTGTATTTTGATGTCATCTTTTAAGTAGAAAGCACAACTAGTTCATCCATATCAAAATTCAGATCAATTTCAACTACAAACCTGGCATAAAATCCAGAAATAGCCATCTCTATAGTTCTATCCATTTTGATAGGATTTACCCCACTCGAAGAAATATCAAAGAGGATGTGAGGGTTCCAGTAAATCCAATTTTGGCCCAAAATTCGAATCCATACCTGAACTCTGGAGATTTTAATAGAGAAAAGATTGAAAGAGAAGTCTCATTCTTGAATGGTAACCAATTCTGGCTTTAGGGAAACAGAGTCGAACCCCCAAGCATGGAGTTTTAACTCTTAATCAAAGAAAAGGATATGGAAAAATACCTTTTCTTATTGGGATACATCTGAAATTAGGGATACCCAAACCTTGTTTAGTCTTCCCAAAAAATCAAATACCTTCAAAGTCTTCGAACCAACTGGAAAAATCAATCGAGTAAGAATCGAAAAGAATTATATATTATACCTATCAATGATAGCATCATCATTACCTTGAACATGAATGATGTGATTATTTGATAAATAAGTTTTAGGACATGGACTACTACTTCAAACACCTATGGGGTCTGAGGCATGGTGACCTAGGACTAAAATGTTGGAATTGGATTATGGTCCCAATTGGACGTAATATGAACTGAAATGAAATGATAATTAATAACCATTGTATTGAATATGTGATATCCCTTTGGGATAGTTTAGACTCTAGCATGGGTTGAATAAGGTATTGATATTTTTGTCTTCCTCAAGAACCCATGAATTATGTGTTGAAATAGTGTAATTAAATAAATGTAAACTGTTTACTTTATTTCTTAAAATTTGTTATTTATACAACTTCATACACTATTATTGACTGGTTATTAATATAGACACCATTGGTGTGGCCTATTGAGTTGTAATCACCCCATGATCAGGCTTCCTGATCAGTACCCAAATAAACTTGATATTTGGAGTATAGGATAGGGAAAGAGTGCCATGTTATAGGGCTGATTGGGATGGAGCATGGATGAGGTAACCAGACAGGATTAGGGACCCACAAGGGGGTTTTTATTGTCTATTTATTTTTGGATTTTTCATATTGACATGTGACACATACATGGAATGACATATATACTATTGAGTTTTGTACATTGTATCTCCATTGGTGGTTATCATGTTATATTGGTATTATTCTGGTTATTGTTATATCATTTGGTTATTCTTGTTTTATTTCCACTAGTATGATACTTTGATAAAGAGGGTATAGTCTTACCCTGAATGATATTATACCCTCGCTTCTAGTCTGTAGCCTCTAGTGTATGGGGAGGCGCACTTGAGGTCATGTGACTGACCGGCTTTGGGCACCAGTGTGTCGCACCCGGGTTAGGATGTTACAATTTTTTAATTGGTTTTAAAGTAACATTAGTTAAATTGTACATCTATTAATACAATTTATTTCATTGGAATATTTTATATATTAAATTTATATATTAAAACATAGCTAAAGTTAACATTTTTACCTTAGAAAATGCTTTCTCATCTCGTCTACGATAATAATTTTAAATTAAATTCTGTAACTTTTGTAAATGGAAAAGGAAAAATGTGTAACATATTTTTAATTAGAATAATTTATATTATATAATGTGTTCAATGAATGTTTTTCTATAATTATTAGATAAAATAGTTAAAATTATTTAATTTTATTAAGGATACAATGGGGTTTTTTTCATTACATGATTTTGTGTAAAATTAAATTTTACACACCCATAGTATTTTTTTAGGATTTTTTTAATATTTAGAACCAATATTTCTAAATTATCTAATAAATCTCCGTTTAATTATAATCTTAATGGTTAAATTACCTAGGAAAATAAAATGAAACAAGTCACCTTGGTAGAAATGATAAAGATACAATTGAGTAAACTAGAATACCAAGGAGTAACTTCATAAAAATGTATTTATTTTTATAGTGAGGTATGTATCAACCAGTTAATCCATACAATCCATTATTATTTATTTTTTGAGGAATATTAGGTAAGGTAGAACTCCCAGTAGTTTTTAACTTTTGGTATTTACAAGAATTCCACTCCTCGTCCATTATAAAATGGAATTCACTCTCCCAACTTCTTTACACCTCTCAAGACATTTTTCTCAACCAAAAACTACCAAAACAACTTCCCAAAATCCATTATGTCATACTATAATCCTTATTTTGGGCATAAATGCAACCAACTATGTCATTTGATGCAAACTAAAAGGAGAAACCTGAAGAATATGTAATGTTCATTAATGAATGTTTTTGTTTTATTTCTTTCGTAAACCCCTTTGAATATTCTTATATTATACTTATGTAATAACATAAATATGAAAAATGTAATTATATGTTTTAATGTAAAGTTTATGAAATAAATCCACACAAACATCCATCAAATTTGTTACAAAATTATCGTTTATGTGTATGATGAACTACCGCTTCGCGAACTGATGTCATTAATTTTTTCATTAACACCTCCCATCATTGGGAATAATGATGTACATACTATCAATATATGATATTTATGACATTTATAGAATACGTATCCCAATTGAGTCAATATATCATATACATACATTTTATATTCCATGTCGTAGGGGATACGATAACATCACTTGTGTGTACAACAGACTACCGCCTCTCGAAGCAATCTAAAGTGTTCTTCACTAACATGTTATGTGGAATGTGATAAGGGTAAAAATAATAAATAAATAGGATATAAATGGAATTATTATGATATTAATGTCTTAATTAGATTTCTGAAAATAAAATATATCATTTTCTTTATCAATATTTTATACAATGAAAAAGTGATAACGTCATTCGTGGACGAGTGGACTACCACCTCCTCGAAGTGATGCGATTACTTTTACATCATATGAATGATATATATATATAAGTATATATAATTAAATATCATGGGACTAATTATATAATTATTATTATTTAAAGATAAAATATGTTTTACCTTTTTCCTATAATGATCATTGAAGAATGGAAACGTTACTCATGTGTATGTATGGCCTACTATCTCCATGATCGTAATGCTAGTTCATTTTTAATAACCATATTTAATTATTGGTTTTAAAAGTAAATTTTTTTATAAATATGATAATTATTTCATGGTTATTATTATATATATGTTTAAATAATGATCTTATTATCCTTAGTCAACCTATCAGAGTTAGTTTTGACACATAAGCCGAATATGGTCAAATCATCCAACTTAATTTTAATTGATTACATTATTATATATAAATTTTTTATAAGTGAAATAAAAAATTAATTTGAAACTTATAAAATCTTGTAAAGAAAATAAATAATTAACATAAATTTATTATTCTGTAAGATAAATAACAAGCATGAGGAATCAGACTCAAGTTAAAGGGATTTCTAGTCTCAATTTTATTTCTGCAAGACTTATGGCATATTCACCGTTCATTTTTTTTGTGTGGTGTGTGTAATACCCTATGAAATGTTATATAATTAATAAAATTTATTTAATGATATTATAAGTTTTAATTTGTTTTATTCTATCATGGATCTCATGATTCAAAATTTACTCAAGTAGTAAGGTTTTTTCTTGTCTCACTTTTATTTCTGTGAGATACATGTTATATTCACCACTTATTTTTATGTTTTGGTGTATATAAGGACCAATGATGTATTTTATAATTATTAACCTTAAGTTTATGTTAATTTTTATATCCATTTTTGTAAATTTCTTTCATGGGGGTTTACAGTTTCAAATTTACTGAAGCGGTAACAAATTTTTGTCACATTTTTCCTTCTTTGAGACTTATGTCTTATTATGAACCTATGTTATTTTATAATTTGTATATAAATACCCTTTGACATTTAATATCATTAATTTAATTATTATAATGGTATTTTAATTTTATTTTAATGTAATCCATTCATAGTGTTCATGATTCAAAGTTACCAAAGTCGTAAGAGTTATTTATTAGAATTTCATCATTTACCAAGATTGTGTATAATTAAGTCTCCAATGTTGAAATATTATCATTATCATGAAATATTATATAATATGGTTATTAATGATATATTCAGGTAATGGTACCATTTTTACAATCTTTGGTACTTAATAAAATTAATAAAATGTTTTTAAGAAAATATGATTTCATTTCTCTCTTCAATCAGAAATCTATTTTCTTCCAAAAACATGTTTTTTGAAAATGTTTTTAAAACTTTTTTAAATTATATTTTAAGATCATTATCAAGGGGAGTAATTTTAAAAATAATTATGTTTTATAAAATATTTAAAATGATTTTTAAAACATTATTAATAATTGCCTAAGGTTGTTTTCAATGAAAAAGATTTTCAAAGTGTTTTATGTTTTAAAAAGTAATTTTAAAAATGAAAAGGATATTTTCCTAAAGAATGTTTTAATGATATTTTAATGGTATTTTCATTCATAAATTTCAACAATAATTGTTGTTAATTATCCTCAAATGTGGATATTTTTTATTGATATCATTGCCATTCTTTCTCTAAATGGATGATGATTATTTCATAGAGATTTTTATGGAAATTATTTCTATTCCATGGATTGATCATGTTTCAAATATATTGACATGAAACCCATTTAATTTACTTGGGTTAACCAGATTATAAAAGTAATAATGTTTTTTTTTTATGATTTTTATGATGAAATCTGTATGTACTTTCCTCATGTTGTGGTTATTTGACATCTTATACAATGGGGTGGCCCAGATAGCATTGATTGAGCCCGTTGTAGGTTGGATGATGGGGTAACCTAGATAGTATTGCGTGAAACTATAAAAAACCCAACCCTAATAGCCCAAATTTAGTGGTTTTTTATTATAATGGCATAGATACAAGAGATCACATACCTAAGTATTGATCAGTTTACTGGTCTTTAAGAACTAGATACATGCATGGCTCCCTTATTACAATGGTAATTAAACATAGAACATAAAGAAAGGAAAATAAACTACTTCCTTGAAAATTATTCCAATATTTCATACTTATAACCTGGGAAAGGAAAAAATAAATGGGTGATATCAAACACTTAGTATGTTTTATATGAATCAATAATGAGTGAAGAAAAGTCAATAAATTGTAGTCATTATGTAAAAATAAATAAATAAATAAAAACACATGATATCAATACAGGGAGAATGAAAATGAAACAATAGATTTTGTTATAGTGAAAATATCATGGAAAGTAACAAAATAATACTGAATTAAGAAAATGATTAATTTTTTGGATGTAGTATATCTAGAACGTGAAAAATTATAAGATCAAAACGGTTTAAGTCTATGGGTAGAAACCCATCTGATTCTTTATGGAAACAAACATTAAGGGTTTGTTGCCAACTTTTTTGTCTCATGAGACCTCTTGATGCATTGAGGGGCTATCTATAATCATGCCCCACCAATCACTAAATGTATAAATAATTAATCATTCATAAATTTAAATCACGAACAATATGACTTATCAAAATATATGTATTGAGTAGAGGATACAGATTTATCAATATTGTCCCCAGTTAAAATAACATTCAATGTAAACACCATATATAAAATGGTATATGGCTTAGAAAATAATAATATCCGTTATATAAGAAATATTTATATTTAAGATAAATAAAATTTCGAATGAGAAATTATCTCAAAGTGGTATTGGATAAAACACATTAAAATGATTTAGTGCACAATAAAAAGTATGTCTCAATGAAATGGAAATTGAGACCAAGCCCCTTACCTTAATTGCTTCTTAATTTTGTTGTTTTTGCGCCTCCTAAATAATAAAATTATATTTATTTTAACAGTGATATATAATTGAATTATATTAATTTACAAAACTATTTACCAATAATAATCTTAATATTAAATTTCTTAATTTTTTTGATGAAATTTAAGCAATTTCATATCCTTATTTTCTTAAAAAAAATTATTTTTCCTTGATTATTCTATTATATGAAATGTAAGTAATACATTAGTATGATTAATTATAGAATAATATAATAAATATAATTACATATTTATATGTTATATTTAATTTAATTTGTCTATCCATGATGTTGTTTATAATAGTTTTCTTATAAATTTTTCCATAGGTGGTTAACCGACCTTTAAAGGGGTGTTGTCGAAAAAGCGAGAAAAAAGAGTATAAAATTTATATATGTATTATATATGATAATTAAAGTGGGTTAAAATAATTAATATAATGTTAAATTTCTACATAAATAATTTTAGTGTATATTATTTTGAATGGAATTGGAAAAAATTAGAAGGATAGGAAGAAAAAAGGAAATGTTATTGGAGGCATGCTCTTTCCTCAGTGTGGCTTCTCCTAGACGACACTATAACTCCTTTGATTTTTGGAGTGGGATTACTTCAGGACATGAATATGTATTCTAATAGGATTAATAAATAATACTTGGGTATATATTTTTCTTTTTAATTGGTGGGATTAGTTATTTTCTAAGGGAATGGAGAGGGGTTATTTATTCTTGAAGACATAGGTATTTTTAGACTAAAGTATTAAATAAAATATTATATCAAAGGTGAGACTTTTAATAGTATATTGTTTACAATAAAAAAAATTTATTAATATAATATAATTGTTTTAATACTTTTAAACTCATTAAGAATTCTAATTCATTGGTTTATTAAAAAGGAAAGTGGAAAAAATATTGTTATTTTAAAGAATCACTTCTGACTTTAGGTTTTTGAAAATAATTTTTCGGTTTGGAAATGGAGATTATTGTATTTTAATGAATTATTTTTAAAATTAAATATAAAATATTCTATCTTCAATTTATATAAATAATTATTTCACTAATACATCATTATTTATGTAATTTAAGTTACACCAGTTACGTGAAAACGGTATTTGTACAATTCATCAAAAAATTGAAGTATTTCAAAAAATTACTTGAAAATAACCTTTGGAAAATTTAGGAATTAAAATTTCAAAAATGGAATCCATTTTATGAAAATAATTTTCTAAATATTAGAATTTAATTTTTTTAATTAAAACATAATTTATTCCAAAAATACTGATTTTAAAATTATAACCGATTTTATGACACCTTGAAAATTAATTAAGGTCTCGTAGAATTATCTTAAAATAATGAAACAAAAAAATATTAATTTATTGATATATTTTATGAAAATAAAATTTAATTAAAAACATTATATAAATTCTAAAATTCTAAATAAATATTTATTACTTAAAAAATACCAACACTTAGTTTATCATTTTTAAAAAATTTCATTACTTATTCCAAAATATATCATATTTTGATTTATTAAATACCTAAATTTTATTTATACTATCAAAGGTGAGGTTATTATTCTAATGTCCATATTACTATTCTTATTAGTTACATTATCATTCCAATGATCCTATTAATATTTAATAGTTTATCATTGTTCTTTTATGCAACATAAACTATAAAATAAATTGAATTTATTTAATAAGATTCAAACCATATAATATAGGGATGTTATATTCTTCCCTCCTTCATTAATTTCATTGTTGAATTTTTTCATGAAAATTTACTTCTAAACAAATGATGGTGGTTCTTCTTCATAACATCCTCAAGTTCTCACATTGATTCTTCCATTATATGGTTTTTACAAATAACCTTTATCAGTCAAGTCATCTGATTTATCAATACTTTCTCTCTAGTGTTAATAATATTGATAGGCTCCTTAGAGTAAGATTAATCAGGTACTAGTTCTATTTCATCATAGGTGAGAACATTCATTGGTTGCGGCATGTACTTCTTTAGCAATGACATATGGAATGAATCATGAACTTTAGAAAGACTTGGTGTAATTACTAATCAGTAATCTACAACACCAGTTTTTTCTAGAATTTCAAATGGCCTAATATACTGGTGGCTCATTTTCCCTTTCTTATCAAACCTTATAACACTTTCCCATGGAGATACATTCAGAAATATGTGATCTCCCACTTGAAATTTCAAATCCTTTATCTAGTAGTCAGCAAAAATATTTTATCCACTTGGGATGCTTTAATATCATCATGAATCGTCTTTACCTTTGTTGTTGTTTAATCTATAAGTTCTAGGCCTATAAGTTTCCTCTCACCAACTTATTCCCAAAAAGTTTAAGTACAAAATCTCTTTCTATATAATGCTTTATATGGTTCTATTTGAATACGAGAATGGAAAATATTTTTATAGGAAAATTTTACCAAAGGTAAGTACCGATCCCACATACCTAGAAATTAAAGTGAGCATGATCTTAACATGACATCTAAGGTTTGAATAGTCCTTTCATATTTTCTGTCTGTTTAAGGGTGATAGGAAGTACTCAAATAAAGCTTAGTATCCAAAGCCTTCTGAAGACTCCTCCAAAAAAATTATGTGAAATGGGGATCTCAATCAGACACAATCAATATAGATGCACTACGAAGTCTCAACACTTCATTAATATAGAGTCTTTTTTTGTTCTCAATAGGTAAATCTTCTCTTATAGTAAGAAAAGGTTCCAACTTTTAAAGGAGATCCACAATAACCCATATCATATCATTTTTATAGGGTTATTTGGTAATCTAGTGATAATATCTATAGTAATGTCATCCCACTTCCCTATAGAAATAGTAAGAGGTTGCATGAATCATCATGGTTGTTATCTCCTAGACTTTACTTATTGAAAAACTATGCATCTTGACACATAGTCAGCAATTTCTTGATTCATATTATCCCACCAAAAATGTCCCTTTAGATCTCCATACATATTTTTACTACAAGGGTGTATTGATAAATTTGAGCTATAAGCATCATATATTATTTCCCTTTTTATATTATTTATTTATGGAACACATATCCTCTTTACAAATTTCAGAATTCCATCTTCATACACAAAGTCTGCCAATATTCCATCCTTAACAACATTTATTTTATTTTGAAAATTCCCACTATAATATTGGATTGATTTTTATCTTTTCCAATAAAGATAATTTCTCTATCATTTATACAATGAGTGATGTTTACTCTTCTTTAACAATTACCAAGTCTATATTTGATAAATCCATGAACATAAGATCTTTCTCAGTCTTAATTTGGGATATAAGTCCATGATATTTTCTATTTAATGCATCTACTACCTTATTTTCTTTTTCTAGGTGGTAGTGTACCAAAAAATCACAATATTTGAGTAACATGAGCCATTTTATTTTCCTAATGTTGAGTTCTTTCTATGTAAATATTTATTTCAAACTCTTGTGCTTTTTATATATCTCACATCAGTCACCATAAAGATAGTGTCTCTATATTTTCATAGAAAATATTATGGCTTCTAACTCCATATCATGAGTTGTATAATTTTTTCATGATTATTCAACTTCCTTGATGATGATTCAATGAATTTATCATTTTTCATAAGAATACAACCAAGTCCTTTATTTGATGCACCAATGTATATCACAAACCAATCATTTTCTGATGTTAGAGTGAAAATCCAATAATTAACTAATATTCTCTCTAATTCTTCAAAAACATTCTACACATTTTTTACCATATGAACTTAACCCCTTAACATGTGATCTTGGTTAATGGGTTATCCAATCATGAAACATTATGAATGAAACACCAGTAGTAACTTTCTAAAGCAATGAAACGATTTACCTCAGTTATGCTCATTGGTATGGGCCATTCTTGAATTTCATTTATCTTTAGAGGATCAATTGGGATTCCATCCTTATAGATAATATGGACAAGAAAATAAATTTTATAAAGTCATAATTTAGAGTTTCTAAATTTACAATATAATATTTTCCTTCAAAGAGTCTTAAGAATGATCCACAAGTAATTCTCATGGTCTTTATAGATTTTATATTACACTAGAATATCATCAATTATTAATACAAAAAAAGTCATCAAGATATTCCTTGAATACTTTGTTCATTATATCCAAGAAAACAAAGGGTGAATTAGTCAATCCAAATGGAATTATTATAAATTCATAATGAACATACCTCATTCAAAAAGATATCTTAAAAATATCTTCATTATTTACATGCAATTTATGATAGCTAAAATAAATATTAATATTTAAAAAATATTGAGATTCATGAAGTTGATCAAATAAATCAATAATGTGAGTCATAGGATACTTTTTCTTTATTTTAATAGCATTTATTTATCTATAGTCAATGAACACCCTCAATGATCCATCTTTATTCTTAACAAATAGAATAGGTTCTCACCATTGAGAAACACTGGGGTGAATAAATCTATTATTACTCAACTCCTCTAGTCGTTTATTTAGCTCCACTAATTCCACAGTGTCAATTCTATAAGGATTCCTTGATATTGTTCTTCCATCATGTATTATATCAATGTTAAATGCAACTTTACACTCTAGGGTCCAAGTAATTCCTCAAGAAATACATCAATGTATTCCTATAAAATTAGTAAATCCGCAATCTAGAGATTAAATTCCTCATCCCTAGATATTGTTTCCTCTTCCTCGCCAAGAATATAATTCAATATAGATACTAGGGATGGATCTATATAGAAATCAAAATGATGATGTTTCTTCTCTAAAGATAAATAATTCTATATCCTCCTCACAAATCCTAATTTCCTTCTTCTTACAATAAATTTTCACATCATATTTTGAAATCCAGTCTATAAAAAGAATTATATCAAAGTTGAACATAGGTATAATGATAAGAATAAAAAATAAATCATATTTCTATGGCATAATGGGAACTTCCTAACACATTTTTTGTTGTAATGAGACCTCCCTTAGGGGTTTTGAATGACAACGCCCTTATTAAATAAAAATGGAAATATATAATTTTATTAGAAAATTTTATAGATATACAAAATTATGATGATACTTAATCAAATAATTCATTGGATAAATTTGAAGATAGGATTATTGTAACTACAACCACATCATTGGGAACTTCTACTTCAGTTATAGTGATTGCATAATCTTGATCAACTCCCTTTATCCACTTTTGTGGTATATTACTTTGATGCTTGGGACATTGATTTGAATAATTACCCATTTCATTATAGTTAAATAATTGAACACCATATATTTGTTTCTTCCCCTTGCATTCATCAGCCCAATGACCCTTTCCTCCACAGTTATAACAAACTCTCATGCCTTTCAAGTATTTACCTGAATGGTTCTTTCTATAATTTTAACATAATGGAAATTTCATCATTCCCCTATTATTATTTGATGATTCAAATTTTCCAGGGTTATCCGAAGACCTCTTCTTCTCTGGATTAAACTTGAACATATAGGATCTTGTAAATTCCTTCTCCATTTTGATGGAACTTATTACTATATCATCATATGATGAAAATGTTTGAGAAACTAGTGCCCTTCGGAGACTTGGATTAAAACCATAAAACAAACGATCTATCTTGTCTTCAAAATAACATATAAAATCTATATCATACTGAGATATTCTTATCATGGTAGCTTCATATTCTTCAACACTCTCTTCTTCCTTTCGATTTAAGATAAGTAATTTTCTCTTAATTTAAGTTCATTGTTTGTAGAGGAAATATTTGAGGAAAATGTTTCTTTAAAAGTTCTTCATTAAATTTATTCTATTTCATCTTCATCCTTAGTATTTTGTACCAACATCCATCATTGATCATCACCTCTCTAGAGATAATATACTTCCAGTACTACCTTTTCAATTTCATTTCATTCCAATTATAGAAATATCTGTTCAAGGGACTTGATCCACTACTCAGCTACAATTGGAATAGTAGTCCCACTAATAAATGGGGGATTCTTCAACATAAAAAAGAACAAATATAGATGAATTATGGATATTTCTTATAACCTGAGTATGTTTTCCTAATATGGTCATGATCTGCTCAGCTCCAGCACAAACTGTGTTGACTTGCTCAGCATGGCAATACCAACATTATATGTGGGTTTTGATTCCATTTATTTCATTAGGTACTAAAACTAAATAATGAAACACAGTAAATTATATCAAAATAATCATGTGTATTGAGCTAAAAAATCACTATAAGGAATTATTATTATTATTTTGTTTACTTGTCATCTAGTTCCCAAGGTTTCTACTAAACACTCTCTGATAGAAATTGTAACAACACAACCCTATTATTCCAGTGTATGTGGTTATTTTATTACAATGGAAAAGATATAAGAGATAAAATCACAAAGGATCAATAAGTTTAGTATCCTTGAAGAACTAGATACATACATGATTGCATTATTATATTGGTAATTAAACATTGAACATAACTATGGAAAATGAACTTCTTCCTTAAAAATTATTCAAATATTTCATACACATAACCTGGGGAAGGGAAAAAAATAAAATTGTGAGATCAAATGATAAATAAGGGTTATATGAATCAATAATAAGTGAATCAATGTTAATAAATCATAGTTATTATAGAAATGTAAATAACTAAATAAAATCACATACTATCAATACATTGGGAATGAAGATGCGGCCATAGATTTTTCCACAGTAGAAATATCATGGAATGTAATAACAGAATACTGAATAAAGAAAATGATTAATTTTTTTGACATCAAATATCTAGAACATGGACCATACCATTAATATGGTTTTAGACTATGGGTATAAACCCATCCGATTCTTCTTGGAAAAAACATGGATGTTTTGTCAACAACTGTTCTGTCTCATTATACCTATCTATGCATCGAGGAGCTATCTATAATTGATCCCCACTCATCACTTCAATTCCAAAAATTTATTTATTCATATTTTTAATTATTTAACAGTATTATTTATAAAAATATCCATATTTAGTATATGACACATATTTATCAATATTTTCACCAGTTAAAAAAACATTCAAAGTGAACAAAATATGTAAATATGGTATATGGCCTAGAAAATAATCATATCCCTCAAAAAAGAAATATGGATATTTAAGATAAATAAAATTTTAAATGAAAAATTATCTTAAATATTTATTGGATACACTAAATTAAAATGATTAGGTTCATAATACCAAGTAAGTCTCGATGAAATAAAATTGAGATGAGGTCCCTACATTAATTCCCACTTAATTTTTCCACATTTGCACCTCCTAAATAAAACATTTTTTATTAAAAAACAGATCAATAAGTAAATTATAGTAATTTATACAAATATTTATCAATTATAATCATTGGATTAAATTTCTTAATTTTTTGATGAAATTGCAGTGTTTTAATATCGTGTTTTTCTTGAAAATTTCTCGTTTTCCCTCGATTTCGCTATTTTGTTAAATGTAAATAATACACTTGTATAATTAATTCCAGAATCATAGAATACATGAAATTAAATATTTATATATTATATATAATTAATATTTTTCTTCCATGAAGGTGTTCATAATAATTTTCTTCGAAATGTCTTTGTAGGTTGTTAATTGACATTTAATGAGACGTTGTCAAAAGAGCCTAAAAATAGAGTATAAAATTTATATATGTCATATATATAATACATAAAGTAACTAAAAATCATTAATATCATGTTAAATTAATATATAAATAATTTTTTAGTATATTTTTTAAAGGAATTGGGAAAATGAATAAGGAATAGAAAAAAAAGGAAGAGTTAATGGAGACTTTCTCTTTCACTGGTGTGGCTTCTCTTGTATGACACTATAACTCCTTTGATTTCAGGAGTTGGAATACTAAAGGATGTTTCAATGGATTTTAAGAGGCTTAAGATAGAATATTTGGGAAAATATTTGAATTTTTAATGGGTGGGATGACTGGTTTTCCATGGGAAGGGAGAGGGGTTATTTATACTTGAGGATATGGGTATTTTTAGAATAAAAATTTAAATAAAATATTATATCCAAGGTGAGACTTGTAATAGTGAATTTTTTAAAATATAACTGATATATTAATATAATATATTTCATTTAATATATTAAAACACATTCATAATTCTAATTCATTAGTTTATTAAAATGGAAAGTGAAAAAAAAATGTTATTTTAAAGAATCACTTTTGACTTTAGGTTTTGGAAAATAATTTTTAGGTTTTGATATTTAGTTTATTGTATTTTAATGAATAATTTTTTAAATTAAATATATAATATCCTATCTTGAATTTATAGAAATCATTATTTCACCAATACAGCATGAATGATGTAATTTAAGTTACATTGATTACATGAAAATAGTATTTCTATTATTCATCAGAAAATTGAAGTATTTCAGAAAATTAACAGAAAATTACCCATGGAAAATTTTTGCATGGTTATTTCAAAAATGGAATATGTTTTATCTAAATATGATAAATTTTATTTTTAATTAAAGTTATCATTTATTCTAAAAATATCAAATTTCAAATTATATCTGATTTTCTGACACCTTGAAAATTTAATTAAGGTCTCATAAAATTATATTACAATATTAAGACAACAAAATATAATTTGTGAATTTATTTTTAAAAAATAAATGTTTTTTCAAAAAATTATATTAATTATAAAATTTTAAATACATATCTATTACTTATAGAAATACCAGCACTAAATTTATCATTTTTAAAACAATTATTAACTTATTCCAAAACATATCATATTTTTATTTATGAGATACCTAAAATTTATTTATACTTTCTTGGGTGAGGTTATTATTTTAGTGCCCACATTATTATTCCAAATATTTCCATTACCATTCCAACAATCATGTTAATATTTAATATTATATCACGGTTCATTTTTACAACATAAACTATTGAATAAATTGAATATATTTAAGAAGATTCATACCATAAAATATTGGGGTGTTATAGATCCCTTCACAACTTAGAAAATGGGGTGGCCCAGATTGTAATGGGTTGGCCCGTTATATCTTATATGATGGGTGGGACTAGATATTGATCCAATGTATTTAGTAATGTATCATGTCTTGATAGGAAAGAAGTAGGGAGTTACCTAGCTGTTTCTTCTATGGATCAAACTGGGATCTAGTTAATTCTGACATGAGTTTAACATGGGTTATAAAGAAAAATACTCTAAGATACAAATATGCTTTTTTGCTTTCTATGGGATTATAATGTTTTTATGATCAATATTGATATCACATGGATCATGATTATTGAATATGATAATTCATTCTTTTTCCATGTTTTAATATTTATTGATCCGAGTATTTATGGGTATGAGTTATTTTATGATTTTCCCATGAAATATGATTTTTTCATCTTTCTCTTATGAAATTCTTATTCTTATTCCTGAAATTCAGTTGTTAATGCTTATTTTTACCCTTGTTGTGAATTTGATCTCTCCCTTCTTATGTTTCCTTATACCCAGGTTATAAATAATGAGGTTGAACTATTTATGTGTATAAAATATATCACAAGGATGATGTCGATGTCCTAACGTGAAATAAGAAGACTTGGGTAAAATTAGAAAAATGTTCATTTGATGAATTGGGTATTTCTTATATAAGAGTTTTCCTAATTCTCTAAAACTATAATCCTAAATGTCCTCTATAATATCAGTGATCCAATTTTTTCCTTTGATTTTTTAAGGTTTTATAGAAAAGAATTAGGTCACAATTATTAGTATCATTTCCAGAAATTTAAAGCCTATAATTTATCATAGGATCTGGGGGTGTGGGTCCTAGGATATTAGAGATGGTATCAAATGGAGTTTTAGATGACTTTGGAGATTATGATGTTTTCATGTGAGGTTATATTCAGATTTATGGATATTATCATCGGTCTAAAAGATTAAGTATTATCCTAAGTTCAATGTCATAGACCCCTCATTTGAAGGTTTAATTTAGTAAAAAATTAGAGGTTTTTAATGAAATTTTTTGAGGCATTATTTTGGGTTGACATATTTGAAACACCTAGTATCAACATGAAGTTTTTTATGGAGGAATTATATTTTAGGATTAAATAAAATTGGGGAAAACCTATATACTTCTTGACAACCCATCACATATGGCTAGGTGGTAGTGCTTAAACCCAATATAGAAAGACGATAAGGGTTTACCATCTTTCACTAGCATAAATGATGTACATGATAGTATGTCCTTTTTTATAGGTAAAGATTAATTTTATTTTTGAAACATATGGGATTTTATTTTACGAATAACATTTTATCTTATAATATTATATAATCAAATCCTTCTAATATTTGGGTTTTAAACTTAGTCAAGAAATTATTGAAGATTTTTAAGGATAGTAATTAATCAAATGATTTGGTTTTAACTTTGGGTATTAATTTAAAATATTAATGTATTATATGATGTTTTATTCATTTTAGGAATTATCTTGAAATTTTATAACCATTTTGGTTTTTCTTAATGTATAAGGGTATGTGGAATAGATTGACTACCTCTTTTATGGTTATGTGGTAATTAAAAGTTTATTTTAGTGCATAAATCATTAAAATTTCATCTTGAGTACTCATAATCTAGAGAAAAAGATGAGATTATGGTGGAAATTTTTAAAGGGTGAAATTTTACTAGTCATGTTATTATATTTCAAAAGTTTTTTAGTCTAGATGGTAAAAATAAATTCATCAACATTAAGAAAATAATTTGAAATAAAATGTTATCCTATTATCATCATTTCTAATGACATAAATGACCTTTTATATACTTATTTCCCTTATGGTTTTATTTTCATTGACTTCCAATTGACCATATTCTCTACCACTCTCTATTAATAAATTGGAATTAGTTTCCCTTCGAAATCCATCTTTTAGTTTCCCACTAATTTTCTCTATAAGTGGAACCCAAGTTATACGTAACTTCATGTGAACTTTTTGTTTCCCGCTTTATATTTTTAAGGGATGTTTTATTTATTTTAATTATACTTTGTGGCTTTTAAAAAATTAATTACAAAAAAGATAATTCTTTTATAACTAAGATGAATTTAGAAGTTAAAATTCATTTTAAATAGGGTAGGATGTAACATCCTGATATTTTATGAAATATATTATTTCAAATTAATTTATATTATTTGATAGCTTGAGTTACAAAAAAATTAATAGTTTATCATTCCCAACAACAAATTTATCTTTCTTTTCATGTAAATTTGAGTTCCATGGATAACATGGGTTGCATATAAGTTTGAGTCTTACTAGACAACAATATACTATTAATATTATTATTTAATGTGATTTTTATCACCTAGAAATTTTTAAGGAGATAATGGATATGATTAACTAAATTATGAAAATATGTTTTACACATGTTTATTAAATTAATTATTTGGTAACCAATTAATTATAAATGAAAATAAAACCCTTTTGAAAATAAAAGGAAATATTTGTATGAAAAAACAATTTTAAAGTGCACAAGTATGTTTTATACCAATAAATTAAAAAACCCACTTTTTTTATATTATGTAATGGATTGGACCTCTCTGGTCCATTAATTTATGAAAATCAGGTGTTTGATGTGTTTTATGAGGTCAAGTTGGCTTATTCCCCACACTTTTTAAGATTTTCAGTACTTTAAACAATGTTTCTAGGTTTGTGAATAGTGTTGTCGGTGATTTGTTTGTGAACAGTGTTGTCAGTGTGTCATTTGTGAATAGTGTTGTTGGTGAGTCATTTGTGAACATTGTTGTTGGTGAGTCATTTTTGAATAGTGTGGTCAGTGAGTCATTTGTGAACAGTGTTGTCAGTGATTCATTTATGAACAGTGTTTTCCATAATTCATTTTTGAACATTAGTGTTAGTGAGTCACTTGTGAATAGTGTTGTCAGTGATTCATTTATTAACAGTCACTACTACAAATATATCCTTTATTAGCATGAGAAAAGTGTATTAACAGCACTAAAAAATGTTGTTAATCGAGACGAAGATAAAGGGGGGTCCCGTTTATTAGCGCTCAGAAAAGTGCTGATAAAAGCCCCATTTATCAACGCTACAAAAAAAGGCGATGATAAAAGGGGTCCTTTATCAGTGCATTTTTTAGCGTTGATAAAGGACACCTTTTATCAACAATTTTAAAAATCACTGATAAAAGTTAATAAAATTAAAATAATAAAATATAATAAAATATATATATTATGCGGGGGGATTTTAACAGCACTTGACACCCCTCTATCAGCATTAGGTAGGCCCCCTCCCACTCTCTTGCACACTGCCCTTACCTGTGCATCTCCCAACATGCCCATGTGCTTCCACCCGAACTCAAACTCGTGACCTCCCCCCTTGTGGGCATACACCTTTACCACTAATCCATTTCATTTTTTTTCTCTCTTTAGTGATATATCATTATATATGTATATAGTTATATTTATTTGTATATTAATATAGATTCATATTAATAGAAATATATTTAGTTATATTAATACATATATATTTATTCATGTATTAATATATATATATATATTCGTATATTAATATTTATTTATATTTATTTATATACATATAGTTATATTTATTTGTATATTAATATAGATTCATATTAATATAAATAAATTTAGTTATATTAATATGTATATATTTATTCATATATTAGTATATATATATTAATTCATATATTAATTTATATTTATATTTATTTATATATATTTTTTCAATTATAATTTTTTATCCATAAATTTATTTGTATATTAATATATATTTATAAGAATAGTTTTAAATACATTTATAAAATATTTTTTTTATATAAATAAATAAATACATACATGCATGCATATATACAACACAGACACACACAGAGACACACACACTGATATATATATATATATATATATGAATAAATACATATATATGGGTATTTGAAAATCCATAGAATGTTAAATGACCATAAAATCTAATCCAGAAGTCCATATCAACACCACAACAAGTAAAATCAAAGAAAATGGAACAATCTTCGATATGATATGTGGTACAGGCCTAGAGGACATTCGGATCAGAAGTTATACATGTTTGAATGTTAAAAAATCGAGGTATCCCGATTAAAACTCGGTTTTGGAGGACTTATGGGCCTTTTGGGCATTTTTAAATGTGACTAAAGGTTCCCATTAATTATTGTCACATAGATCTTGTCGCAAGCTTCGATTTGATAAGTTGTAGAGCTCAAACGGACACCTGGATCAAAAGTTATGGTCGTTTGAAGTTTGAGTTGTATTTTCATCTTATTTTAGATCTTTTATTCATTTTTTTTTATTTTTTGTGTCTTTGGATTGTTATTAAAAGATTATTAATCAATAAACATTAGGAAATTTTTAATTAATAATATTTTTTAAAAATATTTTAAATCCATTTTCACTAAATTTCATATATATTAAATATAATAGTCTATTTATACTTATCAAAAACATATTTAAAAAATATATATTATATTTGTATAAATATAAATTTACTTATATAACAATATACTATTTTCCATGATTTCTTTAAAATATAAATTTTATCAGCGCTGATAAAGCCCTCATTTATCATCACTACTAAATAAATCACTGATAAAGAGGTCCCCTTTTTGGTGCATTTATTAGTGCAGATAAAGGGTCATGATTCCCTTGACCATTTTTGAAGTAGTGAGTGCTTTTGATGAGTCATTTTTGAAAAATACTATCAGTGAGTTATTTATAAATAGTGTTATCAGTGAGTTATTTTTGAACAGTGTCATAAGTGAGTCATTTGTTAATAGTGTTGTTGGTGAGACATATGTGACCTGTGTTTCCAGCATTTTACAGTTTCACCCCTTTAACATTTTCTTTGATGTAAAACACATACATGACCTTTTTAAGTGATTTAAGGCTGATTAAAATCCCATAACTCCTATATTAATATTCCTAAGTGTTAGGGTGCCTTTATTTGGTCAAACCATGTAATCTTGACAAGATCCACCATTAATGGAAATCTGTATCTAAAGTAATACTCCTTTTATATTTTCAGAATTCCGAGATACATTTATCCTTATTATCCCTTATTTATTTTACCCTGGAACAAAATTCCTAGATTTCTTCCTCCCATAGTTGTCGTGTGATCGAACTGTGATCGCTGGATCATTTTCCTTGGAGTCTTCCTTCTATAAGTGTGCCCCCTATTTTGGTGCAATAAGGAAGTGTCAATTTGTCTCTGATATAATATATGTTCTACCACCATTATTTTGGGTTTCTCTCCTTACATTTCTCTTTCCTATGTTATTCCAGGTGATCTCCATGTTTCTAATAGAGTTTTCTTGGGTGTTGGTTGGTGTGACGGTGTCTCTGCGTCATCAGGTGGATGAACACTTCCAAGAGAGGTGATCATGATCCATTATGTTGGTATGTTCTCATGTAAATAACATCAAGAACCTTTTGAAGTAGGAAATGTGTGGCTTCTATATTCTTTTACATGAATTCATATATTGGGCATGTTTTATCTACTATATCACAATGAAATTGACATAATAAATATTTAAAACTAGATTAAAGAATTTGAATCGATTTTATGTTATTTATTTATATCATGATAATGGTTTTACTCTTGATTCATAGATCATGTGATATCTATTATTTTCTTGTTAGCATGTCATTATTTATGGAATTGGTAAATAAATAATTTTTTATTAATTATAAATTGTTTGGATAAAGATAAAGAGGTATATAAAAGAATCCATTTGTTGTTGTAATATAATGATAATAAAATGGATGCAGTTATGCTTGTTTAATTGAATTGGATAGTTCAATATGGAATAAATAATCCGTTGTGCGATAATGATAATTCCATGAAGGGTTCTAATTTACCCTTCTGGTTTTAAAGTCCAAGAACCTTATTCTTTGGAGTTGTGAGTGCTCGTTGTGTGTGAAAGTTGAGTGCCATGTTTAGGGCCAACAATCCAGTTTCTATGTTATTTTTTTCCTGCTACTTATGTTATGGTGTGAGCCTGGGATGGCTAAGACTGGATGACTATTGTGGTATATGGGGGTTGGGAGGCCCAGCGTTTTTGGTGGCAGTAATTGAAGGCTACATCAGCGAGATACATTGTTTTATACATGTGGGTGTATGGGAGGACACCCGAGATGATGAAATAGGTTGGATGTGAATGTCAGATGCTTGTTTTACCTTCTATTTTTTATCTTCTTTACCTTCCCCACTACTTTAGGAAGTTGGTTTTCCTTACTCTCCTTCCAAAATAGGAGAATACACACAGGGTTTTCTTCATGCTTTCTGTGTTTATCTTCTTAATGATGGATGGGTCTACGCTCTTGTTATAGGTAAAAATACTCGATAGGTAGTTCACCTACTCACTGTGTTAAGCCCATTTTGGTTAGTATTATAGAATGTTTTTATAGAATACATAGGAATATGGTAAAGTAATAAGTTTTTTAGTAAATTATTGAATAAATGATGGTAACCCATGGGGATGGAGCTTGCTGGGATACAATGCTGAGGTTGCAATTTAAAGGAACTGTGGGCTTGGTTAGTTATGCCTGGGGGGTATAGAACTTTTTTGTGGAGCTAATGTAATATAATGTGGAATTTATAATGGTTAATTAATATTTGAATAATTAATTAACATAAATTTAAATTGATAAATATGGATAAGTAATTTAATAATTCTCTTTGAATTGTTGTGTTCTTATAGGATATCTAGTCTTAGTAGTGGAAGTCGGGAGTCCAAGGGATGTTAGATGCAGTTGAGTCTAATACTAGGTTATTCCCATAATTTAGTTGTGAGATATATAATATTCTGTACTTTTTATGTTTCTATATGTTACTCCACCCTGTCAGTTAGAAAAACTCACACCCTATGGATTTTAATCCCTGAGGGGTGTTTTCCCCAACATCTCGATGGGAGGATGGATGGATAACTACCCCTTCAGCCCCATATATGTGTATAGAGGGATTTAATGTCTTGTGCTTATTCACACACATATATTTTGGATATAGTTTCCTATGGAATACTATAAGTGTAACATGTATAGGTTGTGATGGCTTGGGGATCCTTACTCATTGTATGGGTCGTAAGGGATTAAGGTATAATACCTAACGTATGATACACATTATGCGAGATGTGTCGGATCCTAGAAACTACCTGGTTACTTTTTCTTCATGGATGTTGTGGATGTGTTTCATGAGCTGCATATAGTAGTGTTATTCCCAAGTGTCTGTGAGAAAGCCTTTTGGAGAGAGATGGCTTAGGACATATGACAATGGGAAAAAGCAAAAAACCAGTGGGGAATTTGTAGAGGGGCACCCTAGATATTATTTATTATATTATATACTCTTGTATGCGATACTTTATGAGAGTATCCATAGTGAGGTTGGGAACATAGTATACATGTTTAGCTGACGAGTTAGTTTCACTTGTTGTCCACTGTGCTTTAGCATTCTTTCTTTACATTTTCATGAGAGTCTCTAGGGAGGATCCTACTAAGTACATTGTTATTCTCACCCTACATATATATAAATTCTTTTTCAGGTTACTTAGATCAGGTTTGAGATCATGATGGTTACTATAAGATTGGGGTTACAGGAGATGTTTGGGTTTCTTGGTATCTGTTGTTTTACTTTCTTTTGGTACTTACAGTTTTCCTTTTCAGTTGGAGTAGTTCTTTCATGAAATTATGTATCTGTATATGGGAATTATTTTATATTAAGTCTTAGTTGATGTTTTTCAGTGTCTATATTAGCTCTCTCTTTCGCATGTGTTCTCTTATAGGGTAATTCCTCTCATTTTTGTGTTTATTATACCCTTGGTTCTAATTTCCAACCCGGTCCTACTGGTGGTAGGAATCAGGTTTCACTATCTCTCTCTTTTAATTACTGGACTAGGAGGGGTTCACTTAATTGGGAGGGGGTCATGACAGAGTGGTATTGGAGCTCTGGTTGAGGTATAGGATGGAGTTTGGAGTTAGGAATAAGTGAGGTTTCATGGGTTTGTAGGGAAATAGTGTTAGTTAAGTTTAGAAAGCACTATAAATACTGGAGACCGGCTGAAACATAGGTATTTAGGACCACCTAGTAACTGTTTTGTGGACCACTAGGTTTAAAATGGCTACTAAACAAGATGATATTGGTTGGTGGGTAGAGACCTAGGAAAGGATCATACATCATTCTTATTTGAACATGTGTTTGAATGGGTATACCTTGGGATAGGTTAATCGAAAATGAATGAAAGAAAATAATTAATTAATTTTAAATTATTCCATATTCTAGGTTTAGGAGTTCTAAATATTATTCCTTTTTTAGGTATGGCTCCCTATCGATGTCCTCTTCAGTTTCGCACATAAGATGTCTAGCTAGATGCACTAGATGGTCATCGTAGAGTAGAGGTTGAGGAAGATGACACTTGGAGGAGGACACATTGAGAGTTTCAATGCCCAAGTCTGCCGAAGCATGGGGGATCCTTTTCATATGCAGTCACAAAAACTAATTGGAGGAGGTTGAGATAGCTTTCAGTTTGATCTATTCTAGAAAGGAGAACTGGGTTTCATTGGTTATGATGATGTTGTATGGGGTAGTGAGGCAGTGATGGTTCTTGTTCTTTGTGGATTTTTAGGATTCATAGATATCGTGGGAGAAGATCCGATAGAATCTCAGAGTTAAGATTCTTTCTTCGACCATCAAGGCGGATAGTCGCTAGGAGCTTCTTATCCTTCGGTAGGGAAGTTCCAGTGTGTAAGAGTTTGGGATCCATTTCAAAAACCTATTGTGATATGATTCGGACTTGTTTCTAGATGGGGAGGCCAAGGCGAGGAATTTTGAGGAGGTTTTGTATCTATAGATCTAGTGTTAGGTCACCTTGTTTATGATAATGAAACATCTCTAGGTGCGGGAGAGGGTATAGGTTGTTGAGAGGAAATTATAAAAATTTGGATCATCACAAGTGGGGAGTCATCAAGATTCCTCACAATGTAGAGGTATGGTTCAAGGTTCTCTGTTTCCAAGGCAAAATATTTTCCATTCAGTCGGGGGCAGGTCCCACCCCTAAACATATCGTTTCTCTAGGGGTGGTGGTTCTCAAGCCTATGCTGAGGGATCAGGCACTTTTTTTGTGGAGGTAGAGGTCATCTGTAGTGATAGTGAGAAACCTTTTAGAGCAGTTAGGGTGCACCTGCTATTCTACTTCAGGTTCCTCTATTGAGGAAGTTTTAGCTGAGGTAGCATTAGTAGGTTGCACCAACTTTGGATCAATAGAGAGCAGAGGGGGCGGTCAGAGGACATCCTTGGGATGTTCTCCATCCTCATAGATCATAGTGCGTCCATGGTGGTGGTCATCAATATGGTCATAGAGGTTGTTTAGTAGGTCGTGGTCATCTTCATACTTTACTGTTTCTAGCATCAGGTGAGCTAGATATCGTTCGAAGTACCATTTAATTTTTTTCTACTTTGGTGTATGCCTTGTTTGATTTGGGGGTGATGCACTCCTTCATATCACATGCCCTTTTCCATGATTTTCGAATTGAGGTAGAGAGGCTTCTAGTTACGTTGGAGTTAACTACGTCAGTTGGAGGTCGTGAGGACTTGTTTTAGCTATGTAGAGACTGCGAGCTAGTGCTGGGGAAGCACTGCTCTTGGAAAGATTTGAAATTTTTATGGATAAAACCATATTATTTCATCCTTAGCATGGATTTTTTGTATTTTATGCAGGCTATTGTGGATTACTTCTGGAGGTAGGTGGTGTTCTTCAAAGATGATGGAGAGTCGGGTGTGTTTGTTGGTGAGTGAGACCCTTGGATGGGTCAGAGGCACGTTCCTTGTTTATCATCCTTCATAGATGAGCTGATGTTGAGTTTTTTAGAAGTTTAACAGCTGGCATTTATATGGTTTTTTTAATATTACCATGATTTATTTACAAATGAGGTTGTAACATTACCCCCTTGATGGGAGATCGAGTTCGGGATTGAGTTACAGCGAAGCGTGTCTCCAATATCGATGTCTCTGTACAGGATAGAACCTTCCAAGTTGGGAGAGATGCGTATATAGCTCAATAGACTGTTGTGGTTTGGTTTGGTCTAGTTGAGTGTGAACCCATGGGGTTCACTAGTTTTGTTCATGAATAAGGCCGATTGTAGTTTGTGGTTGTGTGTCACGTATTGTCACTTGAACAAAGTGATAGTGAAGAACTTATATCCTCTTCCATGGATTGATGATTTGTTCAATCAACTGATGGGTGCATGTTGGTTCTTAAATATCTACATGTGATTAGGATATCATCATATGCATGTGAAGGATGAGGATATCCTAAATACTACTTTTCTATGTCTTCATGGGCATTATGAGATCATTGCAATGTCGTTTAGTGTGATGAATTCTCCATCCATGTTCATAGGGTTGATGAACACTATGTTCTGTGAGTTACTGGATAAGTTTGTGGTGGTCTTCATCGATGACATCCCATTGTACTCTCTGTATAAGGAGGATAATTCCTAGCATATTCATTATGTTTTGGGAGTTCTTTGTCGACAACAGCTATTTGGGAAGTTGTCGAAGTGCGATTTTTGGGATTGAGAAGTATCTTTCTTGGGGCATGTTATATCCCAATAGGGAGTATCTGTGGATCTATAGAAGATAGAATTAGTTGTGTCTTGGTTATCCCCCAAGATAGTGGAATAGGTGTGAAGTTTTTTTGGCCTTGAAGGTTATTATAAGAGGTTCATATCTGATTTCTCTTGGGTTGAAACTACTCTAACAGCATTGACTAGAAAGGATCAGGCATTCATACGGATATATCAGTGTGAGGAATATTTTGTGTATCTAAAGGACAATTCTTTTATGTTCTCCAATTCATTGTTTTCCAGCATAAGGAGTTCAGTTTGAGGTTATCTGTGACACTTCACGTTTGGGGTTAGGCTTTGTTCTGATGTAGTAGAGATCGGTCATCTTTTATGGGTCTCAACAGTTGCATACCCAAGACCGCAAATATGCCACCCAAAATCTATAGTTTGTAGTAGTGTTGTTTTCCTTGAAGTTATGGATACATTACCTTATCATAGAACACTTTGGGGTCTCCATAAATCATAAAATCTTGAGGTATGTTTTCTACCCGTGTGACTTGAACTTTTGACAGTATCAGTGGATGGAGTTCTTACAAGATTACGATTTGAAATATCATATACACCTATTAAGAAGAATTTTGTAGCCAATACGATCAGTAGGAAGTCGCATAGTGATGCAATGTGTGAATTAGGTGATTCCTAGTGAGTAATGTAAGAGATTTTGGCATTACATCAGGATACAGGATAAGTTGGGGGAAAGGTTTTATCTTTCAGATGATGTTGTAGTCATATCTGGTGCAATAGGTAGAAGATTCATATTTGGGTTATCTAGCGGTGGAGGTCTAGAGTGGCCGAGTTGTTTGTGGCAAGGCCCCTAATGATTGGTTCAAGGATGAACAACATCGAGTGTTGTTTCAGGGAAGGATTTTCATTCCTTTGGTGTCATGTGAGATGGTTCTTAGAGAGTTCTGTATTTTACCCTTATAGATACATCCTTGCATGAAAAAAAATGTATCGAGCTTTGAAGAGTTAGTTTTGGTGTCCTGGGATGAAGTGTGCAGTTTTATAGTTTATGTCACAGTGTATGGTCTTCCATAAGGTGAAGTCCAAGAACTGTATTCCTAGTGGTTTTCTCCAGTTGTTATATGTTTCTCAGTGGAAGTGGGAGGACATATCGATGGAATTTTTTTATCAGTTTATCTCAATAATAGGGAGGATATGATGTTATATGGGTCATTAAGGAATGTTTGAATAAATCATCCCACTTTATAGAAATTCAGGAGTTGATCTTAGTCTAGGTTTTGTAGAGTAAATATCTTGAGGTGGTAGTGAGACTCAATGGGGTCCCGAGGATGATCATTTATGATCAAGATCCTCATTTTACCTCCAGGGTGTGGTGAGGTCTCCAACACGATTTTGGTTCTCAGCTATGCCTTAGCACTGCTTTTCAACTGCAGACAGACGGTCAGAAAGAGCGGACCGTCCAGACTCTTGAATACATGTTGTGCTCTTATGTCCTGTATTTTGGAGGTTCGTGGATGAGGAACTTTACCTTGGTATAGTTCAACTACAACAATAGTTTCCACTCCACCATCGGTATGGCTCTGTTTTAAGTCTTACATGGCCAACCTTTTCATTCTCTGTTGTGTTGCACTAGGGTCAAAGAGTTAGTAATTCTTGGGTAGGAACTGGTAGATGTTTTAGGTGATTCATGAGAAGATGAAGGTATCATAGGATCCTCAAAATTCATATTCCCTTCATCGGATGAGACCTTTGGAGTTTTACATTGGGGGTCAAGTGTTTATAAAGGTGACTCCCCATCATGGGTATAGAAGGTTTGGTCAAGGGAGTAATCTTTCTACCAGATTTTTGGGCCTTTTGAGGTGTTGGTTGTGTTGGATTCAAGGATTATCTAGAATCACTTCCCCTAAAGATAATAAGGCTACATGATTTTTTTCATCTTTCATAGCCCTATCATTATCTTCATGACAATTATCACGTCATCAATTGGGGTGATATTAATGTTGATGATGATTAAACCTTCGAGAAATAGCCTTTTGAGATTCAAAACCATAATTAGAAGGTGTTTTATAGGTGTTCTATACCCTTGGTTCATGTCTTGCAGTGGAACGATGGCATGGAGGAGAGTACTTGGGAACATGAGTCATAGATACATTCTCAATACCCTATGTTGTTTGATTTTTATCCCTTTTCTTGTAATGATCTTAGTTTTGTGGTTGTAGACCATTCTTGTTTATGAGATGGATTTATTTGTCTCTTTTTATATCTTGATCTCTTTTTAAAGGTATATTCCCTGAGGGAGTGTTTAAAAGCTATTTGTGGTTGTCATGTGGTTTTGTGTGTTCCTTTTTGAAGAGGTTGAGCTCCTTTGGTGGAAAGAGCCTAGATAGGTATCTCCAAGGGTGGTTGTTCGAACCGCTTTTTATATTTCCTCTCTAGGTTAGTTTTGGATTATTGTGGATGAGAATGTTTTTAGAGGTATCTAATGTAATGGCTCGGACCTCTCTGGTCCATTCCTTTGTGAAAAACGAGTGTTTGAGGTGTTCTGGGCAGTCAAGGTGGCTTAATCCCAACACTTTTCAAGATTTCCAATTCTATGAATGGTGTTTCTAGTTTTGTGAATAATACTATCGATGAGTCATTTTTGAATAATTTTTTCGGTGAGTCATTTTTTAATAGTGTTTTCGGTGAGTCATTTGTGAACGGTGTTGTTGGTGATTCATTTGTGAATAGTTTTGTCAGTGAGTCATTTGTGAACAGTGTTGTCAGTGATTCATTTCTGAACACTGTTGTTGGTGATTCATTTGTGAATATTGTTTTCAGTGAGTCATTTTTTAATAGTGCTATCAGTAGGTCGTTTTTGAATAGTACTATCAGTGATTCATTTGTAAATAGTTATGTTAGTGAGTCATTTTTGAACAGTGATTTCAGTGAGGCAGATGTGAATAGTGTTTCCAGCTTCCTACAGTTATACCCCATTAATTTTTTTTAATGTAAAATGAATTAAAGGATTTATTTTAAGGCATTTAAGGCCAATTCAAAGCTCATAACTTCTATCTTAATATTCTTATGTTTTAGATTATTACTTGGTCAAAACACATAATCATTACCAGATCTTCCATTAATGGAAAATCTAAAATTGTATCTAAATATATGCTCTGTTTAGATTTTCAAAAGGTTGAGATACCTTTCACCTTGTTCTTCCTTTTTTTTCCCCAAGCACTAGATGCCCAAAGTTCTTCTACCCAGAGTATTCATGAGATCGAACTATGATTTGTGGATTCTTTTCCTTGGAGTCTTCTTGCTATAAGTGCGTCCCCTATTTTGGTACATATGAGGAAGTTTTGATCTGTCTCCGATATAAGGTATGTTCAACCACCATTATTCTAGGTTCCTCTCATTCCATTTCTCTTTTCCATTTTATGGAATGTGATCTTCATGTTTCTAATTGAGTTTTCCTTGGTGTTGGTTGGTGTGGAGGTTTCTCTACATCCTTAGGTGAATTCTGTCTTCTAGGAGAGGTGATTGTGATCCGTTGTGTTGGTATATTCTTTTGTAAAGAACCTCAAGAACATTTTGAAGTAGGTGATTCTGGTATTCTATATTCTTTTATGTGAAGTCAAATAATTAGTATATTTTATCCACTGGATAACAATGAAATTTAAAAAAGAAATATTTGAACTAGATTAAGGAATTGTAATCAATTGTATGGTATTTCTTTATATTTTGATAATGATTTTACTCTTGATTGGTAGATAATGTGATATCTATGATTTTCTTGTTATAATGTCATTCTTGATGGAATTGGTAAAAAATGTAAAACTGGTATTAATTATAAATTAATTTGCTAAAGATAAAGTGGCATGTAAATGAATCCAGTTGTTTTTGTAATTTTATGATAATTGAATGGATGTAGTTATGCATGTTTTATAAAATCGTTTAATTAAATATTGAATAAAGAATCAGTTGTGTGGTAATGATAATTACTTGAAGGGTTATGAGTTACCCTTCTAATTTTTAAGTCCAATAACCTTATTCTTTGTAGTTTTGAGTGCTCATTGTGTGTAAAGGTTGAATTCCTTTTTTAGGGACAAGATCCCAGTTTCTATGTTGCTTGTTCCTGATGCTTGTGTTGAGGTGTGGTCCTGGGATGGCTGATCCTGGAGGGCTGTTGTGTTATGTGGTGTTAGGGAGGCCCAATGGTTTTGGTGGTAGTATTTGATTCCTAGAGTGATGATAAACATCATTTTATGCATATGGGTGTCAGGGAGGACACTAAAGATGATGAGTTGGGTTGGATATGAATGTTGAAAGCTTGTTGAACTTGTTGTTGGTTATGTGATTTACTTTCCCCACTACTTGAGGTAGCTGGTTTTGCTTAATATCCTTCCAAAAGAGGTGAAGAAATGTGGGGTATTCCATTTACTTTTTTTATTTAACATTTGAAGGATGGATGGGTTTATACTCTTACTATAGGTGGAAACGACTCAATGGGTAGTTCCCATACTCAACAAGTTGATCCCCTTGTGTTTGGTAGCTTAGAATTTTTTTCTAGAATTATTGGGAATATAGAAAAGTAATAATGTTTTTAATAAATGATTGAATAAATGATGTTAACCTGTGGGGTTGGAGCTGGAAAGTATGCAATGTTGAGGTTATAATTTAAAGGAACTGTGGACTTGGTTGGTTATGCTTTGAGGGCATGGAACTTCATTTTGATGATAATGAAATGTAATATGGAATCGATAATGGTTAATTAATGTTTGAAGAGTTAATTAATGTAAAGTTAAATTGATAAAAAGTTATAAGTAATTTAAAAAATCTATTTGAATGGTTGGGTTCTTATAGGACATCTATTCTTAGTAGTGGAAACTGGGAGTCCGAGAGACATTAGTTGTAGTTGAGTCTAAGAATAGGTTATTCCCATAGTGTGGTTGTGAGCTATATTATATTCTATACGTTTTTTGTTTCTATACTACACTCCACCTTATCGGTTAGGGAAATCGAAACCCCATGGATTTTGAGCCCTGGGGGTGTTTTCTCCAACATCCTGATGGGAGGATGGATGGATGACTACACCCTTTATCTGTACTCTCTTCTCCTGGTAGTCACTTTTTTTTTGTAGGTACGATGGTTATATTTCCCCATATATATGTGTAGTGGTATGTAATGGCTTGTGGTTATTCAAATGCATATATTATGGATATAGTTTCCTATGGACTACTATAAATGTAATGTGTATATGTTGTGATGGCGTGAGGATCCTTACTCAATGTATGGGCTGTAATGGCTTGAGGTATAATACCTGACGTATGATACACGTTATGTGAGCTGTGGTGGCTCTCAAAAACTACCTAGTTACTTTGGTTATGTGGATATAGTGGTTGTGTTTCATGAGGTACATGTTGTGGTGCTATTCCCAGGTATCTACGAGCAAGCCTTTTGGAGAGAGATAGCTTAGGACGTGCGATGTTGGGGAAAAGCAGAAAACCAATGGGGAAGTGGTAGTGGGGTACCCTTGATATTATTTATTACATTATATACTATTTTATGTGATACTTGGTGAAAATATCCATGGGGAGTCTGGGAACATAGTATACCTATTTAGGTGATTATTTAGTTCCACTTGTTGTTCACAATGCTTTAGCATGATTTCCATACTTTTTCATGAGAGGCTCCAGGGAGGATCTTAATGAGTATAATATTATACTCACCCTATGTATATATAAACTGTTTTTTAGGTCACTTGGAGAAATTTGAAGATCAGGCTGGTTACTAATATCTTGGGGTTATAGGAGTTGTTCGGGCTTTGTGGTTGTTGTTGTTTTACTTTCTTTTGGTACTTGAAATTTTATCTTGTAGTTGTAGTCATTCTTTCATGACAATACATATGTGTACTTGGGAATTATTTTATATTGAAGTATGAGTTGGATTTCATCAGTTTATGTCTCAACTCTCTCTTCTTCATGGGTTCTCATAGAGGGTAATTCCTCCCATTTTTTGTTTTTACTATACCCTTTGTGTTGGTCGGCAACCCGAGGCATACTGGAGGTGGGACTCGGGTCTCACTATCTCTATCCTCTCATTGTCAACCCAGGAGGGGTAAACCTTTTGGTTAGGGGTTCATGATAGATTATATTAATAAAATTTATATATAATATATTAAATATAATTTTTAATAGTTATATTATGTGTTTTCTAGGTAAGATATAACAATAAATCTAATTTTATGCATAAAAATATGTATTTTTCTAAAAGGTAGGTTTACTGTATTTTCATGGCGTCCTTATTTTAAAAATAAATTTTGACATTTTTATAAAATATATTTGAAAAACTAACCTTTTTTTAATCTGGACATCAAAATTATCCTAGGGTAAATTTTTTGTTTTTTTGAGAAGTTTCTATTTTGAATGAATAGTGAAAAATACTAAATTTTAATTGAAAAATGTCGTTTCATCTAAATAATTTATAATGTTTAATTGTATTTTGGATTGGTTTAAAATTAAAATTAGTTTATATTTAAATATTTTAATCCAATTTAGTTCATTGGAATCATTTTTATAATAAATTTAAAAATAAAAAACTTAAACATTGAAATTTTTCACCTTAAAAAATTCACTTTCTCATCCCCTATATGGGATTAATTTTAAATTAAAATGTATAATTAATGTGAATATAATTTGGAAAAATATAATTCCATATTTTTAATTATAATAATTTATATTATCTAATATGTTTACCCCAAATTTTAACCATAATGGTTAGTTAAAATAGTTAAAATTAATTAATGTGATTAAGGTTAAAATGGGGTTTTGTGCATTACATGTGTTTATATTAAAATTATTTTACACACATATTAGTTTTTTCATTAATTAATTGTAATTAATATTAAAAATTATTGGGAAAAAATTATCTAATAAATATCCTTTAAATTATAATATTAATAGATAAATTACATACGGAAATAAAAAGATACAAGTCAAATTTGAAAGAACATTAAAGAAAAAATTGGGTAAACTTAAATACTAAGGAATAAATTGATAAAAAATGTATTTATTTTGTGTGTTGGAGGTATATATTGAGCAACTCATCTATATCCTTCATTATTGAACAATGTTTTAGGAACATGTGGTAAGGGATACCTCTTAATAGTGTTTACCTTTTGGTATTTACAATAATGCCACTCTTTCTCCACTATAAAAGAGAATTCAATCTCCCCACTTATTCACACCTCTCAAGCCATTTGGATCCAATAAACCAAAAAAAAAATCCACTACCCAAATAACTAATATCATAATAAAAGCCTTAAGATGGGAAGAAATTAAACCATGTATTTTTTTTGGTGTAAACCACAAGGAGAAACCCGAATAAGTGGTTACATTCATCAACGAACATTTTTGTTTGATTTATTTCCCAAAACCCTTCAATTATTCTTATACCATGACTATATAATAACCTAATTATTATAAATACGCTTATATGTAGTTATGTTAAACTTAAAACTAGAACCCATACACACTTCCATCAAATGAGTTATGAAATCATCATTCATGTGTACGACAGACTACGGCCCCATGAACTGATGTCATTTGTTTTTCCATTACCACCTCTCATAGTTGGGACTAATGATTGAAATATTATTTATATATTATATTTATGATATTTAAAACATAATTATACCATTTCATTTTATATATCACATACACCCTTTTTACATTCCATGTCATAGGGGATACGATAACGCCACTCATGTGTACGGTGGACTACCGCCTCATGAAGTGATGTGAATGGTTTTTCATTAACATGTTATATGGAAGGTAATAAGGGTAAATATAATAAATATATATGATATAAATTACCTAATTATGATATTAAATACATGATTATCTTTATAAAAATATAATATATCTTTTTCTTTCTTACCATTTCACATTTTGAAAAAAGTGGTAAAGTCATTCTTGGATAAGTGGACTACCGCCTCCTCGAAGCGATGTGATTACTTTTACATCACAATAAGGATATATATATATATATAAGTATATATTATTAAATATAATGGTATTAATTATATAATTATCATTATATAAATATAAAAATTTTCTCACCTTCAATCCATAATGATCATTGAAAAATTAAAACGTTACTCATGCATACATACAACCTATTGTCTCTATGATCGTAAAGTTAGTTCATTATTCATAACCATATTTCATTATTGGATTTAAAATAATAATTTATGTAAAAATATGATAATTATTGTGTGTTTATTATTATATATATTTTTAAATAACTACCATATTTACCTTAGTCTACCTATCAAAGTATGTTTTGACACATAAGCCGAATAGGGTCGAAACATCCGTATTTAATATAATTTATTAAGAAATTATATATAACTTTTTTATAAGTGAAATGAAAGTAATAATAAACTTGAAAACTATTATCGATAAATAAAATAATTAAAATAAATTTATTATTCAGGAAGATGAAGAATAAGCATGATGAATCATGCTTATGGTAAGGTGATTTCTTATCTCACTTTTATTTGTGAAAGACTTGTGTCATATCCACCACTCATTTCTTTTGAATGGTGTATATACTTACCTATGACATGTAATATTATTAATTTAATTTAATTCATTATATTAAAAGTTTAAATTGATTTTATTATTTCAAGGAACTTATGATTCAATGTTTACTCGAGCAGTTAGGTTTTTTCTTGTCTCACTTTTATTTCTGTGAGACACATGCTATATTCACCACTTGTTTTTCTTATGTAGTGTATATAATTCCCATAAATGTATTTTATAATTACTATAGTAAAATTTATTTGTATTTTAATATCCATTTTAGGATATATCTTTCATAAGGCTGATAGTTTCAAAGTTACCAAAGCGGTTATGAATTTTTGTCATAATTTCCCTTCTTTGAGAATTATGTCATATTATGAACCTATATTGTTTTATGAGGTGTATATACATACCCTTTGACATTTAATATCATTAAATTATTTATTCTTATGTTTTTTTATGTTTCTTTTAATGTAATCCTTTCATTCGTATCGTTATTCAAAGTTACAAAAGTGGTAAGAGTCTTTTGTTAAAATTTAATCGGTTACTAGGATTGGGTATAATTAAGTCTCTAATTTTTAAATATTATAATTCTCATTAAATATTACTACTGGAAAATTACCCTATTCCCATAGTTTGGAACTGTAGGTATAGACCATAAAACCATGGGTATAGGTTATACCCACAGTTTAGAGAATTGTGGGAGCTTAAGTCGTCATTATAGATCTGAGCTATAGCCACGGATTGAAAATGTTATACCCACAGTTATAAATAATGGGAGTAGTTGTATGGGAAGTTTTCCATCTTTTCAATAACCCTATACCCATGGATCTGAAACTATGGCTAGAGGATTTAAAAAAAATCATGTCACTAGATTTGAACCTTGGACCACCTCTATTCTATCCACATGACAAACCATTAAACCACATATATTTTATGGTGTATAAATATATATTTACTTACATATATTTTTATAAAAAATTACTTTAGGTTGAAAACCATAGAAAAAGGTTTTCCCATATAAAATTTCTTTTTCCCATGAAATTTTTTTCCCTACAATTACACGGGAAAGTTATACCCATGATTTACTAAATACATGAATATAGGAATGACCTATGCCTATAGTTTTTGGGGAAATGTGGGTATATGCTTTGAACCAAACCCTATAACCATGGGTTTTTAGAAAACTGTGGGTATAGGTCTTGAACCAAACCCTATACCCATAGTTTTGTAAAAACTATGGGTATATGTTGGAAATTTCCACCTATAGATACAGTTTACCAAAATTGTAGAAATTGGTTCTAAACCAATCTTTATACCCATGGTTTTTGGAAAACTATGGCTATATGGTAACCTATACACATGGATTTTTCCAAAAATGTGGGTATAACCTTGTTTTTTAGTATTGTATCCTATCCTCTAGTTATTTATGATATCTTTAAGCAATGGTTCCATTTTTACACACTTTGTTACCTAGGATAATTAAGAAAAAATTTAATGAAATATAAACACTATTTCTCTCTTCAGTTGGAAATATATTTTCTTCCAAATAATTTTTTTTAAAATGTTTTCAAAATGTTGTTAAATGATATTGTATGATCATTTTCAAGGGAAGGGTTTTTAAAAATATTTTCGATTTTAAAAACTATTTTAAATTATTTTAAAAACATTATTTATATGATTCCAAGGTTTTTTTCAAACAAAAGGATATTAAAAATATATTATATTTTAAAAAGTGATTTCCAAAATGAAAAGGACATTTCTTAAAGAATTTTTCAATGATATTTTAATGGTATTTATATTTTTCAATGTCACCAACCCTTATTGGTACTTATCCTTAATTAGGGATATTTTTTATTAATACCATAGTCATTCTTTCTCTTCATGAATAATGTTTATTTCAAATATATTTTTATAGAACATGTTTTTGTCATGGATTAATCATGTTTCAAAGATATTGAAATGAAATAAATTTCTTTTCAATTGTATAATCGTGTTATTAAAGGAAGAATTGTTGTTTTTATGAGTTTCATGATGAAATATATATGTACTATATTCATATTGTGGTTCTTGGACATATTATATGATGGGGTGGCCCATATAGTGTTGGGTGATCCCTTTACAGCTTAGATGATTGGTGGGATAGATAGAACTGGGTGATCCCATTACATATTAGATAATGGGGTGGCCAAGAATGCATCGAGTGATCCCATTATAACTTATATAATGGGTTCTCCTAGTTAGCGCTCCAATTAATTGGGTAATATACCTTGTCTTGAGAGGCAAGAAGGAGGGAGTTACTTGAGGATTTATTCTACGGATATAACTGGGCTCTAGTCATTTTGGAGAGGGATTTGACATGGGTTATGAAGAACAATGTTCCAGGATAGAAATACATTTTTTATGACTGATATGGGTTTATAATGATTCTAATTATCAATATGTATTTCACATAGATCATTAGTATTAATTCTTATGACTCTTTTTTTGTTTTCCTTGTTTTCTTATTTTATGATACATACATTGATGGGTATGATTTATTTTATGATTTCCTCATTCACTGTGATTTTTTCATCATACCCTTATACACTTATTATGCTCATTAATGTCATTCAATTGTTAATTATTATGTTTAACCTTACTGAGCATTTGAGCTCACCCTTATTTTGTTTCCATTTACTTATTTTATAAAGAAATAGGTTGAATGATTTACATATTTATATGATTTTACAAGGATGATGTTGATGACCCAATTTAAAATAAAAAAATCTAGGTTAAATGGGAGAAATTTTCATTTGATGGCTTGCATATTATTTATATAGGAGTTTCCCTAATTCTCTAAAACTCTAAACCTAAAAGGACCTCGATAATGTAAGTGATCCATGTTTTCCTTTTGATATTTTCTAGTTTTATGGAAAAATAATTCGTCACAATTATCAGTATCTTAGCCAGAAATGTAAAGTTCTTGATTTCAACATAGGATCTTGGAGTTCGGGTCCTACGATATTATAGTATAAGTGGGGAGAAATGATTCATCTCTAAAACACAGTTCGTTTTATTACAAAGCTATTATTTTGTGTAATATTTATTATTTAATTATTTAATTAATTATTCAAGTACTTTTTAAAATGTTTTAAGGGGTTATGAATTTGTTCATTTTATTGGTTTATTTTAATATTTGAATGATCAAAATTTCTATATAATTAATTTAAATTTAATATGGTATTAAATGTTGTAATATTAAATTGGTAAATTAATAAAAAAAATTAAATAGTCACCCCATGATTATACCTTATCTTATAGTATGTGTTAGATATTTCTTATTCCATGTATTAAAAATAATATTTTTTATAATGAATTTTGTAATTATTTTTTACAATTTTGAAATTAATATAACTTTTTTCATTGTTATATAATGAATAAAAGTTGGTTTCATCATAATAATCAGATCTCAATTGAGTTTCAAAAGAATTTTAATTTTTTTAAAATTTTCATTTAATAATGTTTTAGATGGAGGTGTTGTACATTTTCCGTGTTATAATTATGTTAGAAGAACTTTTTTTATGTTAGGAAGAAGTTATATACCATATAAAAAAATATTTCACATAAACTATTATTTTTTATCAAAATTGAGAGATGAGACAATATTTTATTGTAATTAACAAAATAAAAGGAGTGGAATAGAGAATTTAGTATTTGATTGGTTTCCATTTGTGTATAATATTGAGAAATATAGTATGGAAATGATAGAAGAAAATTATTTCAATAAACCCAAGTAAAATTATAAAAATAATTATTTTGATAGAGTAAAAAATTAATGTATGATTCTAGGATTCTTGTATATAGTTAATGCACTAAAATTACAAAAAATAGAATTTTTAATGTGACTATATCATAGAAACCCAATGTATATAATTTATAGTAATTATATTTTAAGTACCACTTAATAATTACATATTATAGTGTCTTTGATCTATAATTCGCTTTATTATAATCCCAAGTATCTTTTCGGTTTACATATTTAGAGAATTGGGACAAATTCTTACATAGTAAACCCATAAATTATAATTGGAAACTTATACTTAGTCTCATTTTTCCCACTAAAAAAAATTAAAATAAAATATGGTTTATTTTCAATAAAACATCTTCACTAATTTAAACTTTACTTCTTATTTTCCTTTACCCATCTTTAAACCCTATTAGAAAACATTTTAACACATGGGTTGAGCACAAAAAATCTCAGTAAGGGACATAAAAGAATGAAATATTTTAGTCTAGTGAAAAACATAAAAGCCCATTAAAAATTTTTCTTAGAAAAACATACCTTCCACCTTAAATTATATAATCATTTTTTTAAACAAATGATATTTGTCTTACCATTTGAAATCAATGATTTCCATGGAATCTCATCGTATAAGATGTAACAGGCTCACTTGTCTCTATCTAGGAGAACTCACCATATAAGCCATAACATGATTGTGTGTGATCTATAATGGGAATTAAACATTCAAATAAACAATTTGAAATAACCATATAATGAATAAAACCCATGAATTACTCTTTTAAATTCATACGAAAAATGCTTTCAAATATCAAAGTACCCTTTTCTTTAAAAATCACTTTTAAAATCTAAAAAATATATATTAATAATAAATAAACCATTTTATTTGAAAATAAATATAAAAAATTATAAATGAGAATTCAAATAGTTAATATTTTATGATATTGTAAAAATACACTCATGTCGTATAAGATAAAAATATTCATTAGGTAATTTTTCTAAAAAGTCACAAAGTACCTCATCTGGAAAATGACCAAAATAATCCTTTCCAAATTTCTTATAAAAAATAAAACATGGTTAAAATTTTATTTAAATGGTAATATAATAATATAAATAATTCATTAAAATATATTTTTAAAATATGTATATTGAATAAAAAATAGAGTTTTAAAGGAAACTTTGAAAAAAATTATTAAAAGAAAGTATATTACCCTGAGTTTGACTCACCACGTACGTTCTTTATCTTACTGAATAATAAAATTATGTTAATTTATACTTGTTTTATAAAAATTTTCAAGATTATTACTCTTTTTATATCACTTATTATAATTCTATATAAAAATTAACTGATCATTCACATTAGACATGTTGACGATATTTGGTTCATTAGTCCTGAATAAATTTGGTAGGTTGACTATGGTAAAAAACGATAAGTATTTTATCATCTCCATAATAACATTCATGAAATATTTATCATTTTTATAAATAAATTATACTTTTAAATCAATATTTTAAATATGGTTATGAGAAATTAACTACATTACAACCATAGAGAGGGTAGGTCGTTCGTATGCATGAGTAATGTTTCAATTTTTCAATGATCATTATAGAAATAAGGTAAATATTATTTTATATTTTAAAAGTTATAATAATATAATATATATTATATTATTTCTATAAATACACTTATATATATCATGAATGTGATGTCATGATGAAAAAAGAATCGCATCCCTTCATGAAGGTGGTAGTCCACACATACGCCAAAACGATGTTATCATTTTCTAGTGAAGGGAAAGTAATAAAATAAATGATATTTTATACTTTAATAATGATAAATATGTAATTAATATCATATATAAATATTAATTCCATCATTATAACAAGTATTTAGATATGGTGATGGAAAACTAATTATATCAGTTCACGAGGTGATAGTTTATCATAAACATGAATGATTAATTATTTTCTCATTTGTTGGAAAAGATTATGGATATATTTCATGAAACTAAAATAATAAAATATAATTATATTTAGGATAATTTATATATTATTTTATAATGTTTTAATAAGGTTTTATATATGTGTAATAAGAAACACAATTTAATCTTGCAGATAAAACTATACCCATTCTTTGAAAACCCGTTTTTTATTAACACTATAAGACCTCTAAGATTGGTATTAAAACTAAAAAATGCCTATATAATGTGATTATAAATTCTAGGAAGGTATTTGTGTATTTATTTGCTAAAAAAATGGTTTTTAATTTTTAATAAATGAGAAGAATAGGTGTCCTTTTATAAGAGAGAGGAGGAGCACTCTTGGAATTTCTCAAAATATTAAATTAATATAAATTAATTTTAAGTTAAAAATGAATCAAAATTGATTTATTTATAATATAATATGATTATGGGTTTAAATACACTCATAATTCTAAACATTGTCTATGTTTTGACTATGTTTATACACTTATCTTTTGGTTTTAACCCCTATTTAACCTCCTAATCTCTTACTCTGACAATATAAATTTTACTCATTTAGGGTTAATATAGTTAAAATAAAATGATAAGATACCAATAAATGGATCATGGTTGATATTTTAAACCATATCATAAACATGTGGATTGATTTAATATTTTTAGTAATTTTAAATCATTTAATAAAATATTATTTACTTGAAAATATCCATAAGATCAATTTTTTGAACTACTCATTACTTTATCTTTAACAATATCTAGATAACAGTTATAATTTGAAAAAAATAACATATATCCAACATGTCAAGGTAATATATGCAATTATTTTATTACATTTTTATTTAAAATTATATTTATTTTAATATTTTCAATATAATTTATTTTATTTTTCAATTAATTAATTAATTTCTTCAACAACATTGTGAAAGAATTTAAGGTAATTATTTATTACCTAGAATTTAAGAATAAATTACCATGATAAATATTAATATTTTATGTTTCTAAATACTATTTATATTAAAAACTATACTCTAGATAACACCATTTTAAAAATATTACACGTATTAAAAACAACAATGTCACGTCTTTGAAATTTGTTTAAATAAAATACTATAATGGTCATAATCTCATCAAAGTGGCATAAAAGGGTCATATATTTGACCCCATTATGATTATTTATGATATATAACCATTAAATAGAGTTTAATCAAGTTTTATAGTAATTTTATAGTTATTATAATTTTATTTTTAACCATTAAATACAGTATTTACCCATTACTATGGTAACAAAAATTACTATGGTTAATATTTATATTGACCAAAAATAGAAATGACCAATTCAATAAATTAGGAAACACTTATTCCAAATATATAATCCATTTTAAAAAATTCAAAACACATAATTTTTAAAATTTAATTAAAATTAAACCACCAAAAAAATATAAAACAGTTTTTCGAATAAAACGCCCTTTTAAAATAGAAATTGTTTTTTTACAAAATTAAAGTATAAAATCCATTTCAAAACCCATAATTATAATATTTTAAATAAAAACTAAATAATTAAATTTTAAAACTAATAAAAAATATAATTTTACTTTTTAAATACTTTAAAATAAATTTCAATTTTCAAGAGAAATCATTATTTTTCACCATTCCTTGAAAAATCAATATTTTTTGAAAATTCTAAAAAAAATAATCCTATGATAATTTTTACATTCTAAATTTAAAAATTAAATTCATTTTTTCAAATTAATATTTTATAATTTTAAAATAAACTTTTCAATAAAATCTTATAAGAAATGAGTTTAATCAAATCATTTCCTTTTTGATTTTAAGAATTACTTAATATATTTATAATTAATATAACTAAATAGTTTTGGAATATTAAAAAATATTAATATGATTTACTCTATTGTTGCCTATTTTTTTAAATTCTAATCCACCCCCCTTGGAAATATCATCATCACAATTTTGACATCAGGCTCAGTAACCAGGGTTTAACTTTTGAAAATACCTTTGTTGAAATACAACATCTTCAAAATTATCAATAAATTTTCATTTTGAAAATAGGTAAATAAAAGTATAATTTTTATCTGGTATAATTCCTAACTTGGATTACATGTAGAAAAACATTAGTGGGATGTGAAAACATGGATATAAAATAAAAAACTAACTCTCAATGATTGATAGAGAGTGATAGAGAACATGGTCATGAGAAGGTAAACAATAACAAAATCCTTAATTTGTTATGGGTTAAAATCCATAGATTTCTTGATAAGAAAATTAAATAGATAATTTTTTGTTTTAATTTTCTTTTTCCTGGGGTTGAGAAATTTCTTTCTATATATACTAATAATATAGGGAAATATACATACTTAACAAGTAGAATTTTATATGTTAATCAATTTCCTCTATGATCTCATTTTTTTCTCCAAAATATGAGTATTCAAGATGATTTGTTTCATGAATAAAGAATTATAATCATCTTCTATAGATCAAAAAATCCGTAAAATAATAAATATCTATTCCTCATATATTTAGGAATTAACCAAACACAAAATGGTTATCACAACATAAGATAATTCTCTAAAAATGATAAACCTTTATATGAAAAAAAAATTTAATCTTAAAAATCCAACATTAATACCCAAAGTTCAATATAGATCATTCAAAAAATAATTCTAATTAAAATTTCTCAAAATATTCCAGACCAAAATTGAAACCTAAAAATTATATGGACTTGATCACATAACATGTGTCTCCAAATAACATCAATTACTCTTAAATACTCATACGAAAAATGTAATTTCTCTAATCACATAATCTCTAGGATATTCTAATAATTTTCATAAATAACCTAAATCAACACAAATCCATAATAAATTTTAATATTCTTCCAAAATATAATTCATCTCACATAAAATCCCATAATATTATATATACCTTAATCCTATAATTTTCTCAAAAATTATAGTGTTCTTTTTCTAAAATATCATTAATCACTTAATCCCTAAATAACGTTCCAAACACGATGATTATCTATATGATAAAACATTCATTCCCAAAATAAATTTATTCTTTATTTATCAAATTTTTTAGCTACAAAATGCCATACTAACCAAGACTTAACATTGTAACATCCCGTTAATGATCTTTCAGGTAGGTCTTTAACATCATCCTGGTATTTATATTCTCATTGTCTATATAGGGCTGTGAAGAAATTGAGAGGATACCTAAAATGGTGAAGTCACATATTTTTTAGGATCTCAACTTTAGCTGGTCTTTTCTACAGGTTGTTGAAGGATTTCAAAATGTATAACTATGTTACCTGATGTGTAAGTGTTGTTGGGTGAAATATTTGAAAGGGATTCTTATTTCGAAAGGTTACACAATGTGAAGATCAATTTTAAATTGTGAAAGATTTAAACAATGGATTTTTAATCTGAGCTGACAGATTTATCGATGTACTTAAACAACATGGATTTCATGATGTTTATGGGAGTTACACATCATGTAATTCCCTTATTAAAAACTCTTTAGGGAACCATTTGGGTTTTTGGATCCCATTAAACTACTTTTTATCCTTTTCTATCGAACCAAAGCTCATCTTCAGCAATTTTTTGAGTCACCTTCCCTTCCTGATTGATCCATTTGGCATTTTATCTTCATTATGGTTGCGGTGTGTCTCTTTGAGTAAGTGATATTTCTATTTCTTTTTTGGAATTGATCTCAGTATCACCCTAAGGTTGTATCATTTGATACATTGATTTAAATTGGTTCTTCTTCTTGTCTTCTTCCAATATTCATTGTGCGGTCTCATTTCGGAGGCCATTCCCATGTCATTTGTGGTGTGACATGTGTTCATTATTGAGTTATGTGGTGTTTCCTCTTCTCCTCTAACCCTATTTATCAATTGGATAAATCCTAAGATGTGTGGGTCAGATTCTAGGATCTATGTTGGCATTTTTGGGCTTTGTCGTTAGTGGGTCCCGATGCGGGCATGTACGATCTGAGTTTTGAGGTAGGTTATTCCATCTCTAGACTATGTTGATGAAACTTATTGTTATTAATTTATAAAATAATTTATAAAATGAATTACAATGATTATTTTGTGTGTGATGAAAAGATTTTTTAAAAAATAACGATTTGCCAAAATTATTTATAAATATTAAGAAAAGGGGTATTTTCAAAGTATTGAAATGGGTTTCTGAAATTGTTTTCAAAGAATTAGAATGAATTGTGAAAATGATAACAAGGGTTACCTTGGGTACTTAAGTTCAAGGTTTATCTTGAGGCAGTCATCCATTGTTTTAGATTATTGGGAGGTTTTCCTAAGGGTATTTCCTCTGTTTTCTAGGTATGTAATTATATGGGATTAATATTGACTTTGTTAGGGGGTTTACTCATGGGGTATTTCTCTACTTCCTAGTTAATTATTCTTGGAGCCATACTTTTCACTTGATATATTTTGATACGAGTAATATTCTAGTATGACCTATAGTGATCCTTAGTGATGATACATGTGCTTCTATTTTGTATTTCTTGGATTTTTTGTTTTATCCTTGATATGAATTATTATTCTTGTGAAAGAATAGTATGGAAAATATAGTTTGAAATTGATATAACTTCATTTGTTTTTAGAACTATGATAATGGGTAAATTTTGAAAATGTTTTCTATAAAAATGATTTACTTATTATCATTCCATGCTTTATTTAAAATGATCATATAAGAATTTTTATATACTAAATTGTTATGGAAAACCTGGGAGGGATCCTACTGAGCCTATTATCCCACACACTACGCACCACTTGAGTGGTGTGTAGACCTTTGTATGTCTTCCAATGTAGGAAAAAAAGGTGCCACAGTGAGGTGGTAAGGTTTTGTGTGAGATGATTTGTTTAGCTAGTGGTGAGATGGTGGGAGTTCGTCTATTCTAGTACATGGAGTGGCTGTTTGGTTTTGGTCCTTTGCAGTTGAACTTGGCTCTTAGAATTTTTGGATACTTTTATAGTCATTTTTTCTGCTATTCTTATTACAGTTATGGAATATATTTTATTGTATTTCTATTCTTCATTCTCGCTTCTTGTATACATATTACATGCGTTTGATCAGGTTGGGGGAAAATTATTCCCTATGGTTTGATGTTTGATGGCTAGGTGTTTGTCGCCAGCCCGTAGGGATCAGGAACACCCTTTGGGTATCTGATAAAATGGTTCACATAACTTTTTTTAGGGTAACCTAGGTCAGATAATTATACATATAGTCCAGTGGTAGGCGATTCACACTTATTTCCCTTTAGTTGTGGGTTTAAGCCATACGGCCTTACCGAATGTGATGGGTTGTCACTATTTATATGGGTTGTACTTTTTATAAAACAATATTAATATAATCCTTATAAAATTTAAGAAACATTATAAACATTCCCAAAAATAACCTTCAAATACTCAACATTAAATAAATGTTTTAACCTCAAAGTTTATCTCATGCCTTTAATTTTCTATCCCAAAATTTAATAACCCATAATTACCTCAACTTATTAATTAATTAAGTCTTTTATATCTTTAAATTTTACATTTCAACTCCCTAATATTTAAATAAGAATGTTCTAAGATAAAATAAGTTCATACCTGGATTATGGTGTCCACCTAATTTCATTTTCATTTTTCACATGTAGATAGAAGGTTCATGCATCACAACAATTATGTAGATATTCTTCAATGTCTCTTGATTCCTTTCTACAAATTTGCCTTGTAAAATTTTGGTTGTATAGATATTGGTAGTGAAATAGAATTTTAATAATATTTTTGTATGACTTTTAAATTTGAAACATCTGATAAAACTTGATTTTTATAATACATTTGGACCAAGTTTTTTATGAAATGGTCAATCAAGGGTAATTTTAAAATACCATAAGTATGACATATAATACTATAATTTAAAATTGGATATAAATATATTACACGATGTTAACCATCATCAGTAGTTGTATTAAAATAATAATATGCTTCAAAGTCATGTGATAGAATAAAATATATGAAAATTACCTCATAATATTTATATTTTTTTGAAAAGATAAGAAAATTTGGATATTAAAAAACCCATAAATCACATTGGTTTCGAGCTATAATGGAGGTGTTTGATATTTTATACAACTATTATAGGATATTTGTATGTTAGAAAAAAATTAAAATAATTAGGATATGACTTTTCAATAATTTTTTCAAGCAATCCATCTAGAATATATATAAATATTTTATAGGATCCCCCTCATTCCTTTTATAACTAATTTTGTAGGATTTGAAAAAGTTACATAACAAGGACTTCACTATGAGAATATACTAACAAATTTAACATATTCTTAATAAAAATTCCTAATATCCAATGTTTCTAAATCCTCCTTTTATACCAATTGTAATTATGTAACCTTAAGAATTACATATTCTAGGGTATTTGAGATAGAATTAACTTTTTTAAAATCCTGATAATCATTTCAGTCTAGAGTTTTAAAAATTTTGGAAACAATCATACATAGTAAACTTATACATTACAAGTGGAAAATTATACTAAGTATCCATTTTTTCACTAAAAAAACTTTTTTAAAATAAAATATGGTTTATTTTCATGAAAAAACTTCATGGGTTTAAACTTGAATTCTTATTTTACATTACCCATCCTTAAACCCATTGGAAATACATTTTAAAACATGGTATGAGCATAAATAATATAAATAAGAGACATAAATAAATAAATTTATTAGTCCATTTAAAAACATTAAAAACCATTAAAAACTTTTCATAAAAAACATACCATTTTACCCAAAAAGGGTGTAATCCTTATTTTAAAACAAATGATATTTAACTAACCTTTTGAAATAAATAATTTCTATGAAAAATCATAAGATAACATAGAAAATTTATGTAGGTGACTTGGGAAATCATTTTCTTATAACTCTTTCAATAGATCTTACAAATAGAAAAACCATATAATCGATTTCCACCTTTAGATAACCGAGTGCATTGGAGTGCAATCTGGGCACACCCATCATATAAGATATAATAGGATCACCTAGATCTATCTTGGTGTACCCAACATATAAGCTATAATAGGATCACTTGTAAACTATAATGGGGTTCAACCCATCATATAAACAATTTACAAGAACCATATCATGAATAAAACCCTTGAAAAACTCTTTTAAACCCATATTCCAAACACTTTTGGATATCAAGATACCTTTTTCTTTAAAAATCACTTTTAAAATATATAATCTATGTACATAATGAAGAAAAAAATTAAATAACTATGAAAATTAATTAAGGAAACTTAAAATCATTAAATAATCATGATTTCATAAAAATATGATGATTCCATATAAGTTAAAAAAAATCTCTTTCGTGTTTTTATTGGAAAAGTCCCAAACTACCTCATTTGGAAAACAAAAAACAAATTCCTTTCAAACCATTTTGTAAAAATTAAAATATGGGTAGAAATATGATTACAAATCTTAAAATAAAAAAATTCTTTATATTTTTTTAGAAAATATGGATATGAAAGAAAAAGAGAGTTTTAAATAAATATTTAATAGAATATTTTTAAAAGAAAGTCCATTACCTTGAATCTGACTCATTACACACATTCTTTATCTTACTAAATAATAAAATTAGGTTATTTTATACTTTTTTAATAAACTTTATCAATTTTATTATTCCTTTTATATCACTTAATATCATGTTATAAACAATTAATTAATCATTCACGTTGGACGTTTTGACAATATTGGGTTCATTAGTCCAAAATGACTTCAGTAGGTTGACTATGGTCAAATAGATCAGTATTACATAATCTCTAGAATAATATTCATAAAAAAAATTATAAATTTTATACATCAATTTTAATTTTAAATTCATCCATTAAATATGGTTATGAAAAATTAACTATGTTACAATCATGGAGACGATGGGTTGTACATGCGCATGAGTAACATTTTAATTTTTCAATGATAATTATGGAACTATGGTAAATATTATTTTATATTTATATAATTATCACAATATAATATATTTAAATATTATATAATTTATTAACATATACTTATATATATATCATCAATGTGATTTCATGATAAAAAATAAATTGAATCTCTTTGTGGTGGTGGTGGTCCACATGTATGCATGAACAACGTTATCATTTCCTAGTGAATGGAAAATTAAAACATAAATTATATTTTATAGTTTTGTAATGATAAATATTTCATTAATATCACACATAAAAAAATAAATTTTTTCATTATAACTAATCTTAATAGGCGGTTATTGAAAATGAATTACATTGGTTCATGAGGCGGTAGTCCTCCGTATACATGAATGATAAATTATATTCCAATTTGATGGAAGAGGATATGGATATAGATCATTAAATTGAAATAAAACATCTAATTATATTTATGATACTGGATTTATTATATTTTCATTGATGAAGTCGGTTTTAGGGATAAGGAAGAAGAATCATAACTAAATCATGCAGATAAAACTATACCTATTCTTTGAAAAAACTCTTTTTCTTAACACCTTAAGACATATAAGATTTGTATTCATACTAAAATGATTACTATATAATGTGGTTAGGTGTTTTATGAAGGTATATTGGTATGAATTGACCACACAAAAAGGGTTTTTAAGTGTTAATAAATGAGAATAAGAGGTTCCCTTTTATAAGAGATAGGAGGGTAACTCTTAAGATTTCTAAAAAAATTAAATTATTATAAATTAATTTTTAATTAAAAATGGATAAAAAGTGATTTATTTATAATATAATATTAATCTGGTTCTAAATACTATCATCCAATAAAAATTTAGATTTTTTTTATTTATACCTTTATCTTTTGGTTTTAACCCCTTTTAACTCTTACCATAACAACATTTATTATTACTCTTTGAGGGTTAATATAGATACAATAAAATAAAAAATAACTCAAAAATGGACCATAGTTGATATTTTAAACTTTATCCTAATCACTTTTATGAATTTAATATTTTTTAGAATTTTATATCATTTAATAAAATATTATTTACTATAAAATATCCATAATGTCAATTTATATAACTATTCATTACTTTGAATTTAATAATATCAAGATAACTCGTGTAATTCTAAAAAGTTATTTTAACATATCTCAAACATGTCAAGGTCATGTTGAAAAAAATTAATCCCAATAATCATATCAAATTGTATTTCATTTAATATTTTAAATATTATATATTTTATTTTCACATTAATTAAATAATTATTGTAATAGTGTTATAAAAACATTTAAGGTTATTATTTATTACCTAAGATTTTAAAAATAAATTATCATAATTAAAATAAAGATTTGAGATTTAAAAATACTATTTATATTTGAACATTCCTTCTAGATAAATCCATATTTAAAATATTAGACTTATTAAAAACAAGAATTTGACATGTTTGACATTTCATTAAATGAAATACTATAAAGGTCATAATCTCATTCAAGTGGCCCAAAAAGACATAAATTATACCCTTTGATGATTATTTATGATATAAAATCATAAAATAAAATTAAATCAAGTGTTATAGAAATTTCGTAGTTCTTATCATTCTATTTTTAACCTTTAAGTACACAATTTACTCTTTACCGTAGAAATAAAAATTACTAAGGTTAATATAGATAATAACCAAAAATAAAAGTGGCCTATTTAAAAAATTTGGACCCACTTATTCCAAATATGGAATCCATTTTTAGAAATTCTGAAAACATAATTTGAAGAATTTAATTTAAAATTAAACTTGAAAAACGCATCGAATAACAGTTTTTTAAAAAAATGATTTTATATTTTAAAATTGTTTTTATAAAAACTTAAAGTATAAAATCCATTTAAAAAACATAATTGAATTATTTTAAATAAAAATTAACTAATCAAATTTTAAAAATAATTTAAAATATAATTTTCTTTTGTAGATACTTTAGAATAAAATATAGTTTTCAATAATAATTAGTATTTTTCACTATTCCTTGAAAAATAAATATTTTCAAAAAATTATCATAAAAATCAACCTAAGATAATTTTAAAATTATGAATTTAAAAATAAAATTAATTTTTTAAAATAAAAATTCTATAATTTTAAAATTAAACTATTAAATAAAATATTATAAGAAATCAGTTTAATAAAACCATTTCCTTTTTTATTTTAAGAATTACTTAATATATTTATAATGAATATAAATATATAATTTAGTTATAATAATAAATATTAAAATTATTTATTATATCATCATTTGGGTTGTTACAACCATTTATTATAATATTACCTTTTCAAATTAATTACTTTATAATAATGTAGATATTCTCCCTGGTCATTATATTGCATGAAATTTAATTAAAAACATTGGATTTACTACTAAAAAAATTCATGATTACCTCAAAGATTACAGTTTATTTTTATAGGAAAGAAAATACCTAATTGATGGTAAAGAATTTTTTATATCTCAATGTTATCCAAATTCATATATAATACCATCTCACATTCTACAGAAAGTCATGTTTCCCTTTACATTGATTTCTAATATTCAACGTCTACTCACGCCTACTGAAATATCAGCAAATATTCTATTACATGACAGTAATAAAATTAATTATAATGATGATTTTATTCATTATTTATATGGATTATCATGGTTTTAATTTTACAAACAACATCTTAATTTTTCAGATAAGGTGTATAATGTTAGGTTGTGTCTGTCCTATGATGGTTTTAATTTGTTTGGGCATATGCTTACATTTCATAGCACATGGACAATTTTTATTCATGTTTATAATTTTCCTCTATGGATGTGTATGAAAAAACATTTAACTTTCTTGATTATATTAATATTTGGACCTACATATCCTAGAAATGATATAGATTTCTATTTTCAACCTTTAATAAAATAGTTGAAGAAACAATGGAATGTGGGTGTCTGAATATTCAATGATTATTTGAAAAATATATTTCATATGCCTGTGGATCTTATGTGGACTATAAATTATTTCCTTAATTATAAAATAATATTTCATTGGATCATGAAGGAAAAATAATCATGTACTATTTGTATAAAGAATATATGATCTATAAGACATAAATATCTTCAAAGTTTTTGTTTTAGAGGGCGTCGATGATTCAGGCCAATGGATCATCCACACAGGAAGAATCATTAGAATATTGATAATACTATTGACACTAAAAACCCACCTCAATTTATATGAGTAACTTATTTTCTTAATTAATTGTAATATATTGTTTTTTTAGGTAAAGTTTGGATGAAATAAAAAAATAACGAATGTTGGCACCAAATCCAATTATAATTGGAAGAAGAAAACTATATTTTTTTAGTTGACATATTGGTTAAAAAATTTGTTATGAAATTAATTATATGTAATTCACATTTAGAAAAATATATGTGAAATTATGTTTTTAATTCTTCTAAATATCAAGGGTAATAGTAAACCTGACTTAAGATCTCAGTGCGACTTGTTAGATTGGGGTATTTGACCAAAACTACATCTTGTGCGTATCGATGAAAATAAATAGAAAGGTAATTTTTATTCTTATGTGAGGAAACCTTCGTTGAAAAATAAATTTCTTAATGTATGAGAAAATATCAAGTTTTCTGATGACTATTCAAACAATATATCTCAATGATTCAATATAAGTGAGTTGAATCTAAAATCCAAAAAAAACTTATTATTATCACATTTATCTTCATGAATTGGTTCCAATAGAAATCCATAATTTACTATCCAAAAATGTAATGGTGATGAGGATTCTATTGCACAATTTTTATATATACTTATATAATAAATTTTTATCCAAGTCTTTCTTGATATAAATGTAGGAAGAGACGCCATTAATTTTTTGTGAGTTAGAGAAAAAATTTCCTTCTTCATTTTTATGTTGTATGTGGAATCTAACAATAAATCTTATAATTGGAACACTTATTAGGGGACCTATATCTTTTTAGTTGATGTAACATACTAAAATAAATCTATCACAATTAATTATTATGTTTAGATCAATAATCATCCTAATGGTTCCATTGTGAGAGGTTATCTGGATCAATAATATATGTATTTTTGTTCAATGTATTTTTATGATGTGAGCATAAGACGTAACTAGCCCAAAAGAAATAGAGATGAGTAGTATATGGAATGCAATCCCTTGTTTCCATCACTTACCCAAATAAAAGAAATTATTGGGTCATATAAATTGGAAACACTGATCCTTCAAGAGCGGGATATAAGACATTACATAGTCATGTTTAACTATGGTTTATTTGATAAATAGATTAAGTAAGTAATTTGAATACTTACATATTATCTCATACTATGTAATTTCATATATAACTAAATATTTTATTATAATTTTATGTAGGTAACCTTAAACATTATAAGTAGAGTTTATCAATATTGGCATTTGAGAATGAGAGAGAATTTTATTAAAAAAGAGTTTTGTACTTGGTTGAAATCCAAGTATAGCCATTACATTAATCAACTTAAAAAATTAATATTTATTTAATTATATTATTCATATATATTTATGGTATTAAAATTACTTCTTGACTATGTATCTCAAGAATTAAGAGTGTTGGGTTTTGATCCAAATTCTTTATTTTGAGGAAAATATTTAATAATCAATATGTAATTTTTTTACAACTAATCAAGTGGTGAACATGATAACAAAACCTGATGGAATTATGTTAAGTGAAAGAAGAATATACTTTTATTCCAGTGCATTATATAGTTGTTCAAGATAATAAAATATGTCTTATTATAGATTTATTGATAAAATATTGTTATTGGATTACTAATCTTATGGTCAAGTCACTATGATGTAATGGAAGGGGTTTGATTCAAAGATGTTACATGGTATATTTATTGATGAGTGTGGATTTAGATTTACCAACATGACTCACTTTTTATCTATGAATTAACAATATATTTTGGCATCAATGTAAAAACAAGTGTTTATGTGAAATATCATCTTTGACCTGATTATGGTTCCATTATTGACATACTTCTTAAACATATTTTTAATGATAGTGGAAATGAAATTGACACAATTTATGTCACTATTAGTGTTGACTAAAATATTTTACTTGATGAATAAAATTTATGAATTATTAGAATAGATGTTGAACTTGAAGTAGTGGTGGATAATATATAAAAGAAACCATATATGTTAAGTTTATTTATTTTATCTTGATGTTGGTTTTAAGGATGATAATATTATTGTTAATTTAATTTGGTTTCAGTTTTGAATGGTATGTTTATTTTATTTTTGGTTGTTTTTATTTTATATAATTTCGTTAATTTCATTTTAGAAAACTGAGTTTAAAACTATTTTTAAAAACATGAATAACTTGGTTCTAAATTACTATTTCTAAAACATGTTCTTAAATAAACATCTATGAAATCATATTTTAGAACTAGTTTAATCCACTTTTTCAAAAAAAGGTTTAAACTAGTATCTTAAAACTATTTTAAATCAATTGTATATAATAGGATTTTATGATATTGTTGATGTATTGTTTGACTTATAATTTGTATGAATAATATTTAAAAACTATTTTTAATAAATATATATTATTATTATATAGATTTTGAAGGATATTTAATAAATTCAAAGGAATATATTGTTTGATAATAATCGATGACTACATGACCTAGGGTTGTCTTCTCTAGTTCCCTTGGGGAGTAAAATAACTATAATATTTTTATTTTTCATTAAATTTAATTTCATTCTCCTATTATTTATTAAAATTATTTTATGGAAATTTATCTAAAACATAGTTTACCTCTAACTATAATACTACAAGGGGATAGTTTTCTGGCCAATCAAGCAAGGGTGCAACTAGAGCTTCAGGAAGCACCTATCATACACGTTCACACCCAGAATCGCTTGTAAAAATATCATCTACCACATTTTTCTTCATCCACTTGAGCCTCCAGGTATGTTCTCACCTACACCTCCATCAAAATTTTATTTAATATCTTCTCCTCATGTACCATTTAAATATACTATGATGTAGCATCATCCCCACTATCTTAATCCTTTTATGTATACACTGCCTCCATTTCCCACTCATATCCGTCTAGGATCTATTGATCATGCTCCTTAAAATTCTACTCTATATAATTTAGATGAACCAAAGCATATATTAGAACAATAACATACTTCACAAGATCCCAATCTAGAATATCCCACAAATATATCAAAGCCTAATAATCGTCCTGGGTCAGGTTTATGTTTTTAAGTATGTTAAATAATATCAGATAAATTTTTTCAGTTATAATGTGTATTGATTATTATTTTTTTCTTTTAACTTATTCAGTTGGATATTCTAATAGGTAACATGGTTTCACCCTTATGAGTGAATCCTAAAACCATAAAACCCAAATCAATGTAGATTATAATGAATATAACCAAATGATAGGAAAAAATTATATAAAATGTAAAAATTTCAAGGCAATGTTAACCAGGTATAGTGATATCATTCTTGTTCAACCAGTCTCATGGAGGCATATCCATAATCCAATAAGGGATAATTAATGGGATGAGATATGGGTAAAATAATTAATAAATTTTAATCCATATTATTATTTTATTTATATCAATTAACTTGTTTGTCACAAATTTGATTTAATTTCCTAATGGTCAAGCTATGAAGGTGATCTAGTTGATTTAACTTGTGGAATTATGGTGATCATATAAAAATGATCTATATATTTTTTGGAAGAGTATAGTAGGTATTGATTTATAGTATGTACCAATCTTCAATGATTTTACGACTATATAATACCAAAAAATGATCATTTATTGGAAGCGTTATGAGTTTAAGTTATTATTCATCTTTAATAGTTTTTATTTAAAATTTACTTCTTATTATTTGTATTAAGTTTTTATTTTTAGGATTTATCAAAAAGAAAAAAAGGGTTATATAAAGTACATGTACATTTTTGGGTGCACTATAATGCTGGAAAATGAGTTACACCAGATAATTTATATGACTAATTGAGTTTTACAAGTCACTAACATAACTAAATAAAACCAAATATTTATTGAACTAAACTGAATATAAGTAAATAAAATTAAATTAAATAGAATCAGAATATACATAACAAACTAAACTATCAAGTTCCCAATATAATAATACCCATAGAAACCAAATATAACCAATCATAATCAAACCAAATAAACCTTATATAATAAAAATTAAATGAAAGATGTCTAATGAAATCCACAATAAAATGAATAGAACCAAATGAAACCAAATAGACCAAAATAATATTAAACTAAACTAAATAGATCTTCATTATTTTAACTATAATAAAACTAAACTATAGATAAATAAATCTTGGATCCTTTTCCTAATAGAAAAATGGTCACTTACACCCAATAGAACTAATTAACATGACCTAAACATAACTAAACAATGTTAAACTAATTTGATACAAACTATCCTACTATAAACAAAATCAAACTAACTAAAACTATTTTTTTGTGAATTTAATAAAAGTGAAATAATGCAAACTATATCAATTGAAAATAAAATAATTGGAAATAAGATGAATTAAATCATTATGAAAATAATGAAAGGTAAATGAACTAAATAATACTAAGTGTTTGGCATAAAGATTTGAATAGATCTGAATAATTCCAAATAATATGAAACTAGATGAAAATTAGCTAGCTTGAACCACAAAAAAAACTATTCAAATCCAATTCCATTTGGTTCTAACTAAAAGAAAATAATTCAAATAAAATTGAGTTAAACAAAATGGAAGTGAACCCAACTAATACAAATAAATACAAAATAAATAAAACCAAATAAAATTGAATTAAATTCAATTTAGATGATATAAAACAACATGAAATGAACTATATTGAACTAAACTAATTATATTTGAACCATATTTTGTTCATAGATATATATAAGTGTGAAATAATCCTAAATAATTTTTTATTAAATTGAAATTAACGAAACTTGGTCAAATTAATACAAAATGAATGAAAATTATTAAAACTAAATTGAAGATTCATTCCAACCAGACTCAATAAAAAAATTAATAATACTAATTTCAATATACCTCAACAAAAGTAATCAAAGTTCATTGAAATTTATTTGTTTATTTTGATTAGTCTAATATTGGTTAGAATGAGTTAACTTCTTTTATCAATTTAATATTATGGAATAATGTAGTCTTATATAAATCAATGTCATTTGTATAAAGAACACTAAGCATCGAAAGTCATGTGCCTTGAGCAAAATTATTTTTTTCAAGTAGGAGGAAAAAATATGGAAGGCTTGTAAATGAACAGACATAAGAAAATATTGTAGTTATTACTATTGTTAATTCAAATTTTTATACCTAATTTATAATTAAATATCTTATTTATATTTTTAATAGTGTCACCTAGAGTCCCTCTATAAGAAGTAAGATGAAAACTTTGGGCCAAATGTTCATTTAAGATAGGTATTTAGTGAGGAGCACCAGGTTAGGGTCTGATGTTGACTTGAAAATAGAATCTTCTGCACCCGGTATTGGCCCCTGTTGAGTGCCTCTTATATATATAGCAACACCAAGATAAAAAATACTCATTAAGAAGTAATTTTGGTCCAAAAAAACAATAATACATTAGCATAAAAGGGGTAAAATGGTCATTGAGTGGGTCTAGAAAGATATAACAACTTTATATCCATTAATTGTATCAAAAACTTATATGTTTTTTTATTTTTTTTATTTCAAAAATTCAATATTTATATAATGCATTAGGTGATGGAAATTATGGTCCTAGTGGTGTTTGAGGTGATCAAACTCCTTATGATTATGATAATATTGAAGAGGCTAATGTTGGTGAGGATGTCTATGATGTAATTTTTGATTTTGATGGAAGTTGTGGTGATTAAAGAGATATTGATACCCTCCATTTTCTAATTTATAGTAATGAGACAATTATGAGGATATTTTTTAAGGAAAAAAAACTAGTTGTGTGCATTGTATATATGATTTGAAGTATTTGAAGTATTGATTGTACAGAGCTTCTAGATGGATTTGTGGCGCAAACTGGGGAGAACAACCTTTACCAATGGTTCATCTTTACCATTCATAAACATTTATACCAAGGGTTTTTACCAATATATTTGTATTCAAAATACATCTTAGTCTATACCCATTGTTTCAATGAAAACCATCAGTATAGATCTATAGTAAGGCTAATGACCCCATGGTTAATAGAAACAATGGTATGACCTAAAACAATGGTTTTATAGCCTATACTAATGGTTTTAAACCATTGGTATAGGGTAGTTTCCTAGTAGTGTATTATTTTAAACTAAATTTTTTTGGTGTTACATTCCCCCACCCCTTTAAATAAATTTCACCCTCACATTTTTACCTTGGTTATCAAAGGTTCATTATTTTAAAACTCCATTATTGTAAACCCAAAATGTAAAATGGTTTAATAAAACATCCACTTAAAAATAGAGAAAGGGGAATATAAAGGTTATCTCGAATAATGTATAAATAGACTTTTAAATAGGATAACATTATTGGGAAGTGAAATTATAGACATGGAATAGAAAATGAGAATCCATAGACTAATAGAGAGTTATAGAAAACATGTTCATGGGAAATTTAATAACAATAAAACCATGAATCAATTATGGGTCAAAAGACCATCAATTCATCCGAAATGATCCTAATAGCATTACATTTATGTTTAAGGATCCTTTTCCTATAGTTCAGGAATTCATTTACCATATAGACAATGAACATAAGTAAATACACTTACTTGTCAAGTATAATTTCATCCTTTAATCAATTTCCACCACAATATCATCTTTTCATCAAAAGATGAGTATTGAAAAAGAATTTTTCAAGCCTAAAGCACTAAAATCATCTTTTAATGGTTTACATAATCCACAAAAGGATAACAAGATATTCCTGATTTCATGGAACATTAAAGAAAACCAAAATAGTAATCCAAAAATGTATAAATTTCCATAATAACACCAAATATTAAACTTAGATCATTCTGTAAATAAATAACCTTACATCCCAAATTACCATAATAACCTCAACATTAAAATTGGCATAACCATAAAGGTGATATCATGCCTTTTAGCTTATATACCCAGAATTATAGTTGCATTATTCCCAAATAACATTTCATATTAAATCACATGTTCAAATTAAGGGTTATATATAACTCAATTCAATTAAGATTCTCCAAAAATATCATTAATTTCCATGATAAATCTTATAATGTATTGAACATTATCGAAATATCCAAAATCAAATTAAGATACTAACCAAAATGTAATATTTATCTTTACAATAAATATCACTAAAAATATTTTCTTATCATTGAATCACTTTTAAACAATCCAAATTATCAATATCTCACTTTTCAATTGAATATAATTAACTTAACATTAAATCATATACTACCGCAAAGGGTTATTTAAACCATAATAGAGTATTTTTCCTAAAACCTTGTAAAAGATTCAAATCACCTCAAAATCTCATCACTTAGAACATCAAAAGGGGAATTTATCCTTTTGAACTTATGATTAACATTAAACTTATAAAGTCATAATGGTATCAATAACTCCTAGGTTTTCCTCACATGAAAACATATATGCTTCCAAAAATGAACACATTCTTTATTCCTCAAATAAAATCGTAGATAATTTCCATAAATATAAAAATGAAATAAACTTCATCAAAGGTGACATAAATAACTTTGTCATATAATCATTAACCAATTTTATGTTCGTCAATACTATCACATTTACTTCATCAATGTCAATCATCTATTTATCCCAACTAAACATTTTCACTTTACCAATAAATCATTTTTATTGGTTATCGATACCTTTAAAAATATGTTTTAAAATCCCCAAATAAAATCTATTATAGAAAAACCCTTATATTTCTCATGATTCTTATATCCAGAATATCATTGATATAAGAATAATACAACATAACTTTCAAATTATAGTACATAAATGCCACTTAAATGATTAGAATAGCATGGGTCCTTCTTTGGTCTATGAGTTAACCCTTGTATTTTTTTCATTAGCTTGGATAATTATCATATTCCCCATATATAATAAAATTATTTATAACTGGTACCGTATGATGAAATTCATTTCCCTCCATCAGAATATTAATTTTTATTTGGGAATTAATTGATCTAATCCCATAATTTACACACCCGAAACCTCTTCTCATTTCTCTGAGACATTTCCTTAAGTACTAATTCCAACATAATTGACATATGATAAATAAGTGATGGTTGGGGATTGGAATCAAATTTTCTCTTGATTCATAAATAGGTCTTATGTGACAAAACGGGTTGGAAATTTGGTTGAGGCCTTACCCATTTATGTAATATACCCTGTCATGAGGCCACAATGGTAATTTATGATGTCTGATGTTATGCATTCCTTCATTATGAAATCAGTTTTTTTTCCCATGTGATTATTTGAATAATTATGATATTCATAGATAAGTTTTAGGATCATGTGATTATTTACATTTAATTAATTGATCATCATTTATTCTTATCATATTATTTATGACTTATTTATTCCATATTAGCTTTCATTATATACATACCCTCACTGAGCATCTGAGATGCCACCTTTCTTATAATTTTTTCTACAATTCTAGAAAGTGTATTGTGATTGATATATGTGGATATTATATATGGAATAATTATTTTATCAAAGAAAATACTATGTTGTATTTCATTTTTTCAAATGTAATGTCACATTTAACTATGTATCTATTTTTCCAATACTATTAAACTAATTAATCTTTTGGGTTGTGGTCACATGTACCTAGTACCAATTTATTAATATGATCACTAGCTCTATACTAAAAGGGTAGTGGTATTTACATAGACATTGTGATTGATATCCACATTTTTCTTTGTTTTTTTGGATACTATTGATGCTTTGTGGAGAATTCATCATGGATTTCTAATACAATTACCATGTTAGCTCAGAAGGGAGAAAAATTCCTTTATACAGATGAATGTGAAGAAAATTTCAAGTAATTGAATAAAAGGTTATTCATTGTGCATGTTATTACACTACCCTATAGTGGATAAGAATTTTTGATCTTTAGTGATGCATCAAATAAGGGACTTGGATACATCCTCATGAAGAATTATATAATAATAGATTATACCTCACGGTAATTAAGTGTTCATGAGAAAAATTACCCAACACATAATTTGAATATCTTTATGGTATTTTTTCATTAAAGATATATAGGAAATATATTTATAGATAAATGTTTAATATGTATATTGATCATAAAATTTTAAATTATATATTCACTCAAAAAGAGTTTAATATGCTCTAGAGAAGATGGTAGGAGTTGATTAATGATTATGAATGATTAGTACTCCATCATCTCCAAAATAATATTCATGAAATAATTATCATTTTTATGCATCAAATATAATTTTAAATCATTCCATTAAATACGGTTATGAAAATTGAACTACATTACAATCATGGAGATGGTAGGTCATACATAAGCATGAGTAATGTTTCTATTTTCCAATGATCATTATATAAAGAAGGTAAAATTTATTTTAACTTTTAGAAATTATATTAATATAATTTATATCATATTATTTCTATAAATATTCTTTTTTATATATAATTTATGTGATTTCATGATGAAAAATGGATTACATCACCTCATGGAGGTGGTAATACTCAGGTATGCATGAACAATGTTATCATTTTCTAGTTAATAGAAAATTAAGAAAGTAAATGAAATATTATAATTTCATAATAATGAATAGGTAAGTAATATCATATATAAATATTTATCCCATAATTATAATGATTATTGATATATGGTAATGGAAAATGAATTACATCAGTTTTCAAGGAGATAATATGATGTATAAATGAATAATGAATTCTTTTCCCTTTCAATTGAATAGGATATGGATATAAGTCATGATAGTAAAATAATAAAATCTTAATATATTGAAGATACTATAGATATTTTTTTATCATGGTTTAAAAAGTTTTTATAGATGATTAAGAATAAACATAACTAAGTTATACAGATAAAACTATACCTCTTCTTCAAAAAACCTCCTTCTTCTTAACACAGTAAGACCTCTAATATTGGTATTTAGCATAATCCTAGACCACTAAAATGTGTTGATGTATTATAGGAAGGAATTTGGACAATTCTAGTCCCAACCAAAAGGTTTTTTAAGTGTGAATAAATGAGAATATAAGGTGAACTTTTATAATAGAGTATAGGGGCACTCTTGGAATTTCTCAAAATATTAAATTAATATAACTTAATTTTAAATTAAAATTGAAAAAAGTGATTTGTTTAGAATATAATATTTGGGTGGTTAAAAATAAATCTATATAATAAAAAATATATATGTTTTGACTGTATTTATACCCTTATATTTTGGTTTTAACCCCTATTTAACCACTTTAACACTTACTATGACAATATGGATTTTTACTCATTAAGGGTTAATATTATTAGCCCAACTAGGTTAAATACCCTAAGAGTGGGGTGAATAATGGTATGATAGATTAAAAAATTTACCATTTGGATCTTGTTTTATCTTTAAAAAAACACTTTTCTCTCCCTTTTCTGTATCAATGTATGAACAAAAATGAAATCATGCATGAGACATAGTGATTTTTACTTGGTTCTCCCTCACTGGGATATATCCAAGGAGAATAGAAAAATGATGTGCCGATGTGCCAAATTTATTATAGTTCGATGATAAATCAAGGTTTGGGATAGATCACTTATGTGCCTAGGTTCATTTTCTTTACAAGGTTTAGGGATAGCTCACTACCTTCTGAAGGGAAACTCCCTAACTCTCTTTCGATGGAACACTGTTGGTGGAAAGGATCGCCTTCTTCATCTTCCTTTTCTCACTTATCTAGAAAGGATTCATAATCATTCAATAGAAATATAGGTCCCTTAATTATAAATAATTAATGAATATTTTATTGTAGGTAGATGCTATGTTGAAGTCCCACTTTCATCTAATTAAGGAATATCACTTTACCACATATTCATTGGTAAATCCCTTTTGAACACTTTCACGATTACCACTACCTTCACGAATCTCACCTCATTCACAAAGATCAAAAAATAATTTGTGAAGTAACCTATTTTTGTGAATCTAATATATAATTCTTAGGGACCCTACCTTTCATGAAGCTCGATTATCCATTGCAAAGATAAACACTTTTCATCAACTTTTTACAACCTTTACGAACATCAATACATTTTTTATGCTTACAAATTTTGGTCAGCTTTCATAGCCTTCACGAACATCATTTATTCATAAACTATTCGTAAGAACAACCTTCTAGAATTAAATTCTTGAATTTGGATCCTTATAATTTTCATTAAATCTTTCTCTACTTATATGAGGGGGTTTGATTCCTATTTATAGGTCTTTCCTCCAATTCCAGTAGCTTCCATCCACATCATCACCTTTTCACGATTCTCTCCAACGTTGTTTGAAAATCTCCCTATTTCATGAAACTATAAATATATTTCACCATTAACAAAGATTATCATAATTTCAAAGAGTACCATAAAACGTTCATGAATTTTTGATGCTCTACACATCATAATCATAGAGATGTTACATTTTTTTCATGCATTACTGATGCTCCACACCTTCATGAAACCCAGCCTTTATGACACTGAATGACTCCTTGAAGCTCCTTACCTTTTCAAAACACCTATATTCAATAAACTCATTACTTTTCTATAATTTTATGAATAATTCATAGAAATCTATATTTCGTGATGATTGATCCAATATACAAATTCTGAACACCAAAAATTTGGCAAACACTAGGAAACAGTCCCACCTTTAATATGAAATTTTCTATATTGCCTCCATATAATTCATTCCTATTTCTTGGATCTTTGTCAACTTACCTTCTTAATACTCTCTTCAGAACTCCACAAACGTCCATGGAAACCAGCTTTGTCAACAAACAAAAACAACCCAAAAACACTACAATGTTACCTTTAGGGATTTTTCCCCAACAAATATAGTTACAATAAAATGAAAAAATATCAATAAATGGTCCATGGTTTATATTTTAAAAATTATCCTAATCATATGAATGAATTTAATATTTTTAGGTATTTTAAATCATTTGATAAAATATTATTTAATAGAAAATATTCATGATGACAATTTTTTGAACTACTCATTACTTTAACTTTAACAAAATCAAGATAACAGTTATAATTTGAAAAATAAAATAGTTTAAAATATATCCAAATTTTAAAAGTTAATCTATAAAATTCTTTTATTATAATAAGTATCAATAATTATATTTATTTTAATATTTTTAATATAATTTTCTTGATTTTTCCATTAACTAAACAAATACTACTATAAAGTTGTGAAATAATTTAAGGTAATTATTTATTCCCTAAAATTTAAAAAAACTGTACCATGGTGAATATAAATATTTTATTTTTCCAAATACTATTTATATTCAAAAATATCCTCTGGATAACACCATATTAAAAATATTATACTTATTAAAAACAAGAAAGTGACATGTTTGACATTTAGTTAAATAAAACACTATAAAGGTCATAATCTAATCCAAGTGTCACAAAAAGGTAATATATTTAACCCTTGGATTATTATGCATAATGTATAATAATAATATAAAATTCAATCAAGTGTTATGGTAATTTTATAGTGCTTATCATTTTATTTTTAACCTTTAATTTCCTTATTACCCTTTATTATAGTAACAAAAATTACTATGGTTACTATTTATATTGAAGAAAAATATAAGTGACCTATTTAATAAATTTGCACCGAATACTTAAAAAAATATAATCCATTTCTAAAAATTAAAAAAAACATAATTGGAAGAATTTAATTTAAAAATAAACCACCAAATGCAAAAAAAAATAATTTTTTGAAAAAAATCCCATTTTAAAAATAATTTTTTTTAATAAATTAAACTAAAAAATCCATTTAAAAACCCAAAATATATTATTTTAAATAAAATTTAAATAACTAAATTTTAAAACAAATAAAAATTGGGATTTTTATTTATAAATACTTTAATATAAAATATACTTTTTGATAGAAATCTCTATTTTCGTATTCCATGAATAATAAATGATTTTAGAAAATTCCCAAAAAATCATCCTAAGATAATTTTGGAATTATGAATTTAAAACTCAAATAAATTTTGAAAAATTAAAATTTTAAAAATTTTAAAATAAAATTTTAAATAAAATATTTTGAGAAATTAATTTAATAAAACCATTTCTTTTTTGATTTTATGAATTATTGTATATATTTATAATGAATATAAATTCATAATTAAGGAATAATAAAAATACTAAAATTATTTATTGTGTTATTGTGTTATTACCTTGTTTGTTATGTTATCCCCCCTTGGAAATTTCATCCTCCCAATTTCGAACTTTAGATTAGTGAAAAGGGTTTAACTTTTCGAAATACCTTTTTTGAAATCCAACATCATCAAAAGGATCAATAAATATTAATTTTCAAAAGAAGGAAATGAAATTTTGAAGGGCATATGGAATAACACATAACTAGGTTTCCATGTATAAGAATAATTTTTGGAAGTGAAAACATGGATATAGAAGAGAAAATGAACTTCGAAGGACTGATAGAGAGTGATAGAGAACATGATCATGAAAAAGTTCAACATCCCAAAATCATAAATATGTTGGGGGTTAAAATGAAATTGATTTCTAGATAAGAAAATTAAATGGATAATATTTTTGGGTTAGGATCCATTTCTAAGGGTTAAGTAATTCCATTTCCATCTATACTAATAACATATAGAAATATACTTACTAGGCAAGTACAATTTCATCCGTAGATCAATTTACATCACAACCTCATCCTTTTCTCCAAATGATGAGGATTAAAGATGAATTTTTCTTGCATGAAGAATTACTGTCAACTTCTATGGATAAAAAATTCCACAAAATAATAACTACTTATTCCTCCTATCTTTAAAAATTGACCAAAACCAAATTGGTTAGCACAAGATAAGATAATTCTCTAAAAATAATAAACCTTTATATGAAAAAACTACTTTAATCTCCAAAATCCAATAGCAATACCCAAAGTTAAATATAGATCATTCAACAATTAACTTTCTATAACATTCCTCAAAATATTCCAGACTAAGATTGAAATCTAAAAATCAAAAAGATTTGATCATATAAAATTTGTCTCCAAATAACATCAATCACTCTTAGTGTCTCATACCAAAAATTTAATTACTCTAATTACATAAAAACCAGGATATTATAATCATTCAAATAAATATCCTAAATCACCATAAAGCTATAATAAATTCATATATTCTTCCAAAATATAATTCATCACAAATAAAATCCCATAATATTCTATTTACTTTAATCTTATAATGTTCCCAAAAATTATAGTGATCTTATTATGAAATAATATCATCATCTCTTTATTTATAGGAAACATGCCAGATGCTGAGACAAAAAGATAGAGTTATGATCTACGAGGGCCTAAAATAATGTAGTCCAAGAGTATCTTATTCTTCTAAAATAACATTAATCACTAAATCACTAAATCATTTTCCAATAAGAATTAGTATCTATATGATAAACCATTAATTCCCAAAATCAACTTATTTTTTATCAATTATAATTTTTAACTAAAAAGTAAATTTCATACTATCTTGGAAATCATGTAGGCTAATGGTAGGTCATGAACCCTTATCACCCTTCAGTTGTGGGTTCAAGCCTGTGACCTTTTTGGATGGAATGGGTTGTCACCCAGTCCACGGGTTGTCCTTTTTCTGAAACTATATTTATATAATCATTATAAATTTTAATAAACATGATAAAAATCCTAAACAATAACCTTAAAATATTCAACATTAAATAAATTTTTTAACCTTTATGGTTATCTAATACCTTTAATTTTTCATCCCAAAATTTAATAACTCGTAATTACCTAAATATCTTAATTGATGAACCTTTTATATATTCAAATTTGATATTTCAACTCCCTATGATTTAAATAATAATGTTCCAAGACAAAATAAGGTCATACCTTTATTATGGTTTCCACTTAATTCCAATGCCATTTTTCTCACATAGATAGAAGGTCCACACAGATAAAAAATACTTTAGAGCTGCTTCAATGTCCCTTTCTTACTCTGTCAAAATTAACCCTGTAAAATTTGGGTTGTATGGATGTTGGTAGAGAAATAGTTTTGAACGATATTTTCTAATGAAATATAATTTCCAAACATCTAATAATATTTTGTTTATAAAACATTTAGACCGATTTTCTTATAAAACATTCAATAAAAGGTCCTTTCAAAATAACATAAGTATTACTCGTAATAATATAAGTTAATACCAAATATAAAAATACTGAATAAGTATTTTCATCATTAGAAGATGTATTAAAATAATATTATGTTTCAAATTCATGTGATGGGGTAAAATATTTGAAAATTACTAGAAAATATTTACCTTTTTTGGAAAGATGAGAAGATTGGGAATTTATGATTTGATAAAAACAACCCATAAACTATAGTCGTGTTGAGGTATAGAGGATGTGTTTAATATTTCATACAACTTTTTTAGGATATTTATATGTTATAAAATGTTTTATTAGCATAAGAACATGACTTTTCTATAATTATTGCAAGAAAATCATCATGAAGAGATAGAAATGTTGTTTCGGATCCTCCTCCTTCCATTTGTAACTGATTTTCCTCGACATGAAAAAGTTAAAAAAAATAAGGAATTTAATAAAATAATATATTGATAAACTTAACCTATGATTAACAAAAATTCATAATCTACATTATTTTTTAATCCCTCATTTGATACCAACTGTAATTATTCAACCTTAATAATTATATATTCTAGTGTCTTTGAGCTATAATTAAATTTTTTCCAATCATGTGGATCTTTTCAATTTAGAGTTTTAGAGAATTCGGAAAACTCATACATAGTGAACTCATACATTACAATTGGACCCTTATACTAATTATCCATTTTTTCACCAAATAAAAAAATAAAACATTGTTTCTTTCCATGAAAAATAATCATAGATTTAAACATGACTTCTTATTTTACTTTACCCATCCTTAAACCCTATATAAAAACATTTTAAAACATGTTATGAATGAAAAAATATTATTAATGGATATAAAATAAATATATATATTAGTGCAGTTTAAAATGTAAAAACCCATTTCTTAAAAAACATATCTTTTACCAAAAAACATTATAACCATTGTTTTAAAAAATGATATTTATATTTCCTTTTTAAATAAATTATTTATATGAAAAATCATAATACAACATAGGAAAATCATGTAAGTTATTTAGTAAATCATTATATTATCACTCTTACAACCTCTCTTATGAATGGAATAATTATATGGTTGATTTCCACCTTCAGAGAAACCAATGCATTAGAGTGCTATCAGGGTGCACCCATCATATACACTATAATGAGCTGACCTGGAGAAATCTAGGTGAACCCAAAATATAATATATAATAGGATAACTTGTGAGATATAATAGGGCTCAACCAAACATTTAAAAAATTTCCAAGAACCATATCATTAATAAAACCCTTGAAAACTCTTTTAAAACCATATGCAAAACACTTCTTGATATCAAAATACCATGTTCTTTAAAAATTAGTCTTAAAATTTAAAAAAATTTCACATAATAAATGAAATTGTAAAAAAATAACTATGAAATTTTAAAAAGGAAACTTAAAATCATTAAGTATTCATTATTTTATAAAAATCTTCTCATTCCATATATGTTAAAAAAACATACCTTCTGTATTTTTGTTGGAAAAGTCACAATGTTCCTCGTTAAGAAAAGGAAAAATAAATTACATTCAAACAATTTTTCAAAAATTAAAACATGGATTAAAATAAATTTAAAAAATCATATAATAATAGTAAAATTATTCTTTAGAAAAATTATAAATATTGATATGGAAGAAAAAGATAATTTTAAAGTAATCTTTAATATAATATTTTTATTAGAAAGTCTCTTACCTTGAGTCGGAATCATCACATAATTTTCTTTATCTTCTTGAATAATAAAATTAGGATAATTTATTATTTCATAAGAACGTTTTTCAATTTTATTATTCCTTTTATATCACTTATTATCATGTTAGATATAATTAATTAATCATTCACATTAGACGTTTTGACAATATTTGGTTCATTAGTCCAGAATCACTTCAGTTGGTTGACTATGGTAAAAGAGATCAGTATTCTACTATCTCAAAAATAATATTAATGAAATAATTATCATTTTTATACACCAATTATAATTTTAAATCCATGCATTAAATTTTTTTATGAAAAATGAACTATGCTACAATCATGGAGACGGTAGTTCGTACGTACGCATGAGTAACGTTTCCATTTTTCAATGATCATTATAGAAAGAAGATAAATATTATTTTATATTTATATAATTATAAAAATATCATATATATCATATTATTTCTTAACATATACTTATATATATTTCATCAATGTGATTTAATGATTATAAGTGAATCACATCACTTCATGGAGGTGGTATTCCACAAGTATGCACGAACGATGTTTCATTTTTTAGTGCATGGAAAAGTAAGATCATAAGTGATATGTTGTATCTTAATAATGATAAATATGTAATTAATATGTTATATAAATACTAATTCCATCATTATAACCAGTCTTATAAAAAGTTGATGAAAAATGAATTAAATCAACTGGCGAGGCGATAGTCTGTCGTATACATGAATGGTTAATCATTTTCCCATTTAAAGGAATAGAAGATTGATATAGGTAATGAAACTAACATAATAACATGTAATTATATGTATGATTATAGATTTAATATTTTATCATAGTTTAATTAGTTTTTATGGATCAAGAATAAGAAAAATAAATAAATCATGTAGATAAAATTATACCTCTTCTTTGAAAAAACTCATTTTCCTAACACCTTAGGTCCTATAAAATTAGGATTCATCATAAAAAATAATTATATAATGTTTTTAGGGATTAAATGAAGGTATATTGGAAGTTATTAGAATAATAAAAATACTTTTTATGTGTTAATAAATGATAAGTAGAGGTTCCATTTTATAAGGGATGGTATGGGCACTCTTGGAATTTCCCAAAATTTTAAATTAATACAAATTAATTCCCAATTAAAAATGAAAAAAACTGATTTATATATAATATAATACAAGTATTGGTCTAAATTATATAATAAAATAAAAATTATATAATTTTTTACTATAGTTATACCCTTATCTTTTGGTTTTAACTACTATTTAACCCTTTAACTCTTATCGTAACAACATAGATTTTTACTCTTTGAGGGTTAATATAGTTACAAAAAAATAAAAAAAAAACTCATAAATGGACCATGTTTTATTTTTTAAACCTTATCCTAATAAATGTTATTAATTTAACATTTTTATGAATTTTATATTATTTAATAACATATTATTTACTATAAAATATCTATAATGTCAATTTTTTGCACTATTCATTACTTTGACCATAATAATAACAAGATAACACTTATAATTCCAAAATATTATGTTAAAATATCTCCAAAATTTTAAGTTCATCTTGAAAATTAGTTTATTATATTAATCATCTCAAATTATATTTCTTTTAATATCTTTAATATCATTTATTTGAATTTTCAATTAATTAAATAATTAATATAATAGAGTTGTGAAAACCATTAAGGTTATTATTTATTACCAAAAAAAAGGTAATAAATTATCATGATGAATATAAATCTTTTATATTTAAAAATACTATCTATATTTAAACATATCCACATGATAAAATCATGTTAAAAATATTACACTTATTAAAAATAAGAATGTGAGATGTTTGACATTTCATTAAAAAAAATACTATAATGGTCATAATCTCATACAAGTGGCCCTAAAATGTTATAAATTAGACCCTTTGATTATTATTAATGATATGTAATCATAAAATAAAATTTTATCAAGTGTTATAGTAAGTGTATAGTGCTAATCATTTTATTTTTAACCTTTAAATGCATGATTAACTCTTTACCACGGAAACAAAAATTATTAAGGTTATTATTTATAATGAACAAAAATAAAATTAAACTTTTACAAAATTTTTACCCACTGATTCCAAATATTTAATCCATTTTTAAAAATTTAAAACACATAAATGGATGAATTTAATTTAAAATGAAACCATAAAAATGTAATGAAAAACATTTATTCGAAAAAAATGCCTTTTTAAATATAAAATGTTTTTACACTAAATTAATGTATAAAATATATTTAAAAAACATAATTGGATTAATTTAAATTAAAATTAAGAAATAAAATTTTAAAAATAAAATATAATATAATTTTACATTGTAAATACTTTAAAATAAACTAAAAAATTTCAATAACAATAATTATTTTTCACTATTACATGAAAATAAAATATTTTTAGAAAATTATAAAAAAAAATCCTTTGATAATTTTTACATTATTAATTTATAAATAAAATTTATTTTTTCAAATTAAAATTCTATAATTTTAAAATTAAACTTCTTTATAAAATATTATAAGAAATGAGTTTAATAAAACCATTTCCTTTTTTATTTTAAGAATTAGGAAATATATTTATAATGAAGATAAATAAATAATTAAAGAATAATAATAAATATTAAGTTTATTTATTCTATCATCACCTGGGTTTGTATGACCATTAATTATATTTTTACCTTTTTAAATGAATTTATTCCTCATAATGCATATATTCTCTAAAATAATTATATGGAATGAAAGTTAATTAATATAACTAGATGTTATACAAAAAAATGATGATTTAAAAAATATTATACCTTATTTTTTTAGGATTTATCATACCTAAGTGATGGTAAATAATGTAGTATATATCAATGGAATCCAAATTCATATGTAACAATATCTCGTGTGCCACAAAAATTCATGTGGTAATTTCCATTGATTTCTAGTCTTAAAAATCTATTAATGCATAATAAAATAATATAAAATATGTTACTACATTATGTTGATATAATTAAAGCTAATTATGAGTTTTTTCATTATACAGATGGATTATCATGGTGGTAATTTGATGAACAACATCCGGATTTTGTAGATGATGTGTGTTATGTTAGGTTGGGTCTATCTTATGATGGTTTTAATGTATTTGGTCAGATGGTTACTTTTCATAGCACATGGCCAATTTTTATTAATGTTTATAATATTTTTTGTGGATTTGTATGAAAACCCATATATATTTGTTGAGTATATTAATATCTAGACCTTATGATCCAAGAAATGATATAGATGTTTACTTTCAACATTTAATAAATGAGTTAAATAATCTTTGGGATGTGGGTGTGTGAATATTTTATGTTTCTTTAAATTATATATTTTAGATGTGTGTTGTACTTCTAGGGATTATAAATTATTTCCAGTCATATTTAATGATAGTTTGTTTGAGCGTGAAGGAAAAACTAATATGTGGTATTTTTAATAAGAATACATGATATAAAATACATAAATATATTATTAGTTTTAGTTTCATGGGGAATCTATGATCCTTGCCAATAGATAATCTATACAGAAAAAAACATCTGAGGATCGATAATATTGTGGAAAATAAAAATGCACCTCAATTTATTTCAAGAACCGATGTTCTTGTAGAATTTTTAGACATTAGGTTTTCCTTAGGTAAGGGTTAGATGAAATCTAGAAATATAATTAATGTAAGCATTAAATCCAAATACAATTGGGAAAATAAAACTATATTTTTTAGTAGACATATTGGTTAATTAACTGTTCAAATATTGTTTATATATAATGAAAATTGAGAAAAGTATGTGCAAAATTATGCTTTTAATTATTTTGAATATCTAGGGGAAGACTAAACATTACTTATTATCTCAATGTGACTATTTAGATTTGGGTATCAGAAAATAACAACATCCTATGTGTATTGGGGAAAATAAAAGGAAATTTCCTTGTTCTTCTTATGTGATAACACCTTCAGACAAGAATAAATTACTATAATTATTGGGGGGAAATAATGGTTCCTAATGACTATTTAATAAATACATCTAAATTATTCAATATAAGTGAGTTAAAACTAAAATCCCTAAAAACTTATGATTATCACATCCTTCTTCATGAATTGAATTAAATATAAATCCATCATCTACTATCCAATAATCTAGGGGTTATGGTGATTCTATGGAACCATTTTTATATATACCTTTGTACTAAAATTTTATTCAAGTATTTATTGATAAAAATGAAATAAAATGCACCATTAATTTTTTATGAGTTAGAGAAACAATTTCCTCTATCATTTTTCACTTGCAAGTTATATCTAACAGACCATATTCTAACTGAAAAACTTCTTGATGGAACTGTATATTTTAAGTAGATGTATCCTATTAAAATAAATCCATTCTCAATGAATTATTATGTTTAGATCAAGAATCTTCCTTAAGGTTACATTGTGAGAGGTTATCTGGATTAAGAATGTATGGATTTTTTCAATGTATTTTTATGATGTGATCATAAAATGTAACCATACAACAACAAATGAAGATAATTAGTATTGGGAAATTGATCCATAATTTCTATATCTTCCCCAAATAGGCATAATTATTGGGTCATATACATTGGAAACATTAATCCTTGAAGAGTGGGATATGGCACATTGCATAAACATGTTTAACTATGGTTTATTCGATGACTATATCAATTAAGTAATTTGAATATATACATATTATCCCATACTATTTAATTTCTCATATACCTTAAAATTTTATTCTCATTTTAGGTATGGTACATAAACAAATTATAATTAGAGTTCATCGTTCTCTACCTTTGAGAATGAGAGATACTTTTCAAAAAATATATTTTCCTACTTGGTTAAAATCAAAGGTACAACTATCACTTTAATCAACTTAAAATATAAATATTCATTTAATTATATTATTTATATTTATTTCTAGTATTACATTTTCCTATTGACTCTATATCTCAAGAATTATGATTGTTGGGTTTTGATCCCAATTCTTTGGTTCATAGAGGAAAATATTTAATAATTAATGGGAAAACAATTGTTAGAACTAATTGAGTGGTGAACATTAGAATAAAACATGATAGAATTATGTTAAATGCAACAACAGACTACTATTTCAGTGCATCAGATATTAGGCCTCCATATTAAAATATGTCTTATTATGGAGTTACTGAGAAAATACTATTATTGGATTACTAATTTTATGGTCAAGTCACTATGACGAGATGTAAATGATTTGATTTAGTAAAATGACATGGTACATTTATTGATGAGTGGGGATTTATATTTACTAAAATGACTCACTTTATAGCTACTAATGAACCATATATTATGGCATCAATGGAAATAAATATGTGAAAGATTATCTTTAAGCTGGATATGGTATCATTATTAAGGTATTTCAAAGAAAAAATTTATGGTGGTCGGGATGAAATTGACACAATTGAGATACTCATTAGTATTGACTAAAATATTGAATTTTTTTACTCAATTTTTCTAATTATTATAATTAATGATAAACCCAACATAGTGGTGGGTAATATATAGTATCAAACATATATGTTCATAGTTTATTCAATTTTTCTTGATGTGGGATTTTAAGGTTGAAAATATTATATTTACTTTAATTTGGTTTCAGTTTGGAAGGGTATGTTTCTTTATGTTTTTTTTTCATTGAATTTAATTAGGTTTATTTCAATTCTGGAAAATGAGTTTAAAAATATTTTTAAGAACATGTATAAATTTGTTTTAAATTAAATTATCTAAAACATGTTCTTAAATAAACATTTTGAAATAATATTTTAGAACTAGTTGAAAAAACTTTTTCAAAAAAAATTTAAACAATGTTCTTAAAACTATTTTAAATGAGGTGTATACAATATGATGTTATGCTATTTTTTATGTCTTGTTTTAATTATAATTTGTATGAATAATATTTAAAAACTATTTTATAAAAGTATATATTTCATTATTATGTATATTTTTAAAGATATTTAATAAATTCAAAGGAAGAGATTGTTTGAAAATTATTGATGACCATGTGAACCTAGGTTTGACTCCCCTAGTTCCCTTAGTGAGTAAAATAAATGTAATATTTTTATTCTAGATTACATTTAATTTCATGTTCTTGTTATTTATCAAAATTATTTTATGGACATTTATCTAAACCATAGTTTACCTCTAACTATCCTACTACTAGGGGTCAGTAACATGGTCAATCAAGAGGTGGTGCTATTAAAGCTATACAGAGTGACCTTCATACATGTTAACACCCAAACTCACCAGCAGAAATACCATCTATTGCACTTTTCCCTCATCTACTTGAGCCTCTAGTGATTTTCTCACATATACCTCCATAATAATGTTATTTATGATCCACTTATAATATACCATTCTCAAGTCCTTTGATGTAACCTCATTCATTCTATCCTTATTCTATCATGTCTACACTGCCTCCATTTCCCACTCTAATCTTTCTGGGATCTGATGATCATGATATTTCAACTTCTACTCTATAGCATGTAAATAACCTAGATCATGAATTGTAATCAGTGTATACTTCACAATCTATCAATCCAAAATATCCAACAATTCTATCAGATACTATTGATCATACTACATTAGTTTAATGTTTTAATGTGTGTTAAATTATATCACATCAATTTTTTTTAGTTGTAATGTGTATTAATTCTATTTTTTTCTTTTATGTTATTTGGTGGTATATTCTAATAGGAAACATGGGAACACCCATATGCATGAATCCTAGAACCATTAAACACAAATATTGATTGATTATAATGAATATAACAAAATTATAGGAAAATATTATAGACGATGTAGAAGTTTCAGGACAATATTAGCCATGTATAGTGAATCATTATAATTCAATCAATCTTATAGAGGTATATCTGTAATCAAATAAAAGATAATTCATGGGATGAGATATGTGTAATAAAAGTTATTAAATTTAAATCTATATTATTATTTTATTTATATCCATTAACATGTTTATTGTAACTTTGATTAATCTTTTTTTGATGGTCAAGTTGTGAATGTTACACGGTTGATGGAACTTGGGGAATTATGGTTATCAAATAAACATGAGCTATATTTTTTTAGTAAGAGTAGAGTTATAATTTAGTTAGATGATGTATCAATCTTAAATGACTATACAACTACATAATTCCAAGAAATTATTTTTTATTAGAAGATTAATGAGTTGAAGGTATTATTTAACTTTAATGGTTTGTATTTAAAATTTACTTCTTATTATTTGAATTAAATTTTTATTTTCAGTATTCTTCAAAAAGAAAAAAAACATGGGTTCTATAAAGTACATATACACTTTGGGGTGCACTACAATGATGGATCATGAGAGAAACTAGGTACGTTTTCTAACCAATTGAGTTTTACTAGGAACTAACACAATTGATCAAGACCAAATATTTATTAAAATAAACTAAATTGAAATTAATAGAATTTAATGGAATAGACTAAAACATACATAAAAAAACTAAACTATATTGTTCCTAATAGAATAATACCCACTAAAACTAAACATAATCAATCATAATCAAACCAAATAACCCTTATATAATCAAAATTAAACCAATAATATCCCATGAAACCCATCCAAAAATGAATTGGAACAAACCAAATCAAATATACCAAAATAATATTAAACTAAACTAAATAGAGCTTGATAAATTTAAAAGGAATAAAACCAAACTAGAGATAAACAACTCTATGATCATTTGTATAATATAACAATACTCACTTAAACTCAATAGAATAAATTGGCATGAACCAAACATAACTAAACTATTTTGAACAAATCTGACTCAAACTAGCCAACTAAAAAAATAAAACTGACAAAAACTACATTTTTATGAATTTAATAAGATTGAACTAATATAAAATTTATTGATTAAAACTAATCTAATTGAAACTTGGTGTAATTGATTCATCATGAAATTAATAAAAGGTAACTAAACTGAATAATTCTGAGTAGAAGACAAGAAAAACAAATTTAAAAGATCTAAACAATACCAAACAAGACGAAACTATATGAAAAAGAACAGAATTGAATCACAAAAACTATAAAAACCCAATTCCATTAAGATTGAACTTAAAGAAATTGATTCGAATAAAATTCAATTTTACTTAATATAAGTAAACCCAACTATCACATAAAAAACCAAACCAAATAAAATTGAATTTAATTCAATTTATATGAAACAAGACAACCTAAAATTCACTATATTGAACCAAACGAATTAGATTCGAACCATACTTAGTTCATCAAGATATAAAAGTGTGAAATAATCCTAGATAAATTTCTTTAAATTCAAATAACTCAAACCAAATCCAAATAATACAAAATAAATTAAAATGATTAAAACTTAATTTAAGATTCAATCCAACCTCACTCAATAAAAAATGTAATAATACTAATTTGAATATACCTCAACCAAAGTAATCGATGTTCATTAAAATATATTTGATTTTTTTTGGTTTTGATCTGTCCAATATTGGTTAGAATGAGTTAATTTTCTTTATCAATCTCATATTTTTGAATAACATAGTCATAGAGAAATTAATTTTATTTTTATCAAGAAACATTGAGTATCAAAGGTCATGTGACTCAAGAAAAAAATGTCGACTAAGAGGAGAAAATATAGATTGGTTGTAAATGAACAAATAAAAGACAATATTGTAAGTATTATTATTATTATTTAAAATTTTTATATCTAATTCATAATTAAATATCTTATTTATATTTTCAATAATGCACCCTAATGTCCCTTGATGAAAAATAAGATGTAAACCTTAGGACAAATGATCATTTAAGACAAATATTAGGCAAGGAGCACCATGGTAGAGTTTGATAATGACTTGAGAAGAGTATCAAGACCACTAAGTATTAACCCTAATAGAGTGTCTCTCAAAGATATGGAAAAATCAAGATGAAAAAAGCTCATGAAAAAGAAAATGTAGACAAAAAAATAATTATAAATCTGTTTAAAAGAGGTAAAATGGCCCTTGAGCAGTTCTTGAAATATATGAAAATATTATTTCCATTACCTATATCAGAGACTTCTATGGTTTTATATTTAGGTATTTCAACAATGAACTCTTTATATGATGCATTAGGTGATGTAAATGGTGATCCTAGTGGTATTTTAGGGGACGAAACTCATAGTGATTATAATGATGTTGAAGATGAAAATGTTGGTCAAGATGCCTAGGATGTTGGTGATGGTTATCATGGAGATTATGGTTAAAAGAGAGATATTGATCCCCTATATTTTTAAATTTATATTAATGATACAATTTTGAGGATAGTGTTTAATGAAAAAAACTAATTTTGAGGATTTTATATGTTTTTTATAGTATTTTTAATGGTTTCAAAACTATAGATATAGTTATTGATTGGTTAAATGATAAATATAAAATATATATGTCACATAGGATGTGTACTATGATTGGTATTTCTTTAAATTTTTGGTATTGATTATGTGGAGCTTCTAGATGGTCATGTGGTGCTGACTAGGGAGAATATCCTATACCAATTTTTTATTTTTACCTTTGGTAAACATTTATCCCAAGGGTTGACACCAATGTATTGGTATTCAAAATACATCCTAGCCTATACTAATTGTTAAATTGAAAACCATTGGAATAGCCCTATACTGAAAGATAATGACCCTATGGTTCATAAAACCATTAGTATGCCTTATTCCTATGGTTCTATAGCCTATACCAATGTTTTTAAACTATTGATGTAGGGTATTTTTCTAGTAGTGTATTATTTTAAACTAAATTTTTAGGGTGTTACATACCCCACCTAAAAATAAATTCCGCCCTCACAATTTTATAATGGTCATCAAAGGATCGATATTTTAAAATTCCTTTGTTGAAAACCCAAACTGTAAAAGGGGTTAAAAAACTACCTTTTGAATAAAATGAAAGGGGAATATAAAGGTCATCTAGAATAACATATAACTAGAGTTCCAAATAGGATAACATTAGTGGGAAGTAAAATTATATGTATGGAATAGAAAACTAGAATCCATGGACTAATAGAGAGTGATATAGAATATGTTCATGAGAAAGTTAATGAACACAAAACCATAAATATATGATTAGTAAAAAGTCCATCAATTCATTGGAAATGATCACAATAGAATAAAATTTATGATCATGATTATTTTTCTAGAGTTGAGGAATTCATTTACCCTCTAGACTAAGAATATAAGGAAATAAACTTACTTTACAAGAAAATTTTCATCCTTTAATCAATTTCCTCCACAATAATGTCATTTATCTAAATTATGGGTATTAAAGATGTTTTTTTCATGCCTGCTGTACTAAAATCAACTTATAATGTAACACATAATCAAAAAATGGATAAAATGTTATTCATCCTTTCCTAAAACATTAAATAAAACAAAAATAGATAGAAAAAATGTATAAATTTATATAATAACACCAATGGTTCAACTTATATCATTCTATAAATAAACAACCAGACACCCCAAATTACCTCAATAACCTCAATATTAAAAATGGTTTAACCTAAAATTTTATCTCATACCTTTCGGCATACATTCTAAATATTTTAATTTTATTCTTCCAAAATAATCTTTCATGTTAAATCACATGTTAAACCTAAGGGTTACATATAACTTAACTAGAAGAAGAATCTCCCACAATATCATTAATCACCATGATAAATATTCTAATCTAGTTAACTTTTCCAAGATATCATGAATAAAATTAAGATACTAACCTGAAAGGTAATCATTATCTTTACCATAAATGTCTCTAAAAATATTTCCTTATCATTGAATCACTTTTCAACCATAAATATTACCTATATCTCACTGTCCAATAGACCATAATTAACTTAACATGAAATAATATACTAACCCTAAGGGTTATTTAAATAATAATATATTAGTCTTCCAAAAACCTAGTGAATGTTTCAAATCACCTCAAAATACCATCAATTAAAACATGAAACGGGGAATATATTATTTTTGAACTTATGACTAACCTTAGAGTTATAAACCCATAATGGTATCAATAACTCTTAAGTTATACTTACATGAAACCATCTATGATTCCAAAAATTAACACAATCATTATTCCTCAAATAAAATCATAGAAAATTTCAATGCATATAAAAATTCCAAAAACTTCATCAAAGACACCCTAAATCACTTTTTCATCTAATCACTAACCAATTTTAAGGTCACTAATACTATCCCATTTAATTTATTGATGTCAATCATCAATTTATCCCAAATAAACATTATTACATTACCAATAAATCAATTTTCTTGGTTATCAATACCTTTCAATGTATGTTTTCAAATCATCAAATAAAATCTACTAAAGAACAACCCTTAAATGTCTCATGATTATTATATCTAGAATATTATTGACATAATACTTATAAAACATAATTCCAAAATACCGATACATAAACACTGCTTAAATGAGTGGTATAGAATTGGTCCTTCATTTTCCTAGGATTTAACCTTGGATTTTTCCTTATCTCAAATAATTCTCATATTCCCTATATAAAAGACACTGAACTATAAGTGGTACCTTAGGATGAACTAAATTTCCCTCCATCAAACCCTTTATTTTTCCTTGGGAATTACTTACTCTATTACCTTCATTTACACACATAAAACACATTCTCATTACTCTAAGACATTTCCCTGAGTTATTCTTCCCACATAATTGACATATGATAAATTCATTGGACTTATTAAGTGATGGATGGGGCTCATAATTATATATCCTCTTGATTCATCAGTAGGTTTCATGAGAAAAAATATGTTGGGTATTTGGATAAGGCCTTACCCATTTATATAATATTCCCTATAATAATGCCTCAATGGTAATTTATGATGTCTTATATTATGGATTCCATCATTATGAAATCAGTTTTTGATTTATATATGATTATATTCAATGTTTTGATATTCATGTATAAGTTTCAAGCTCATGTGGTTATTTATTTGGCATTAATTGATTGTCATTTATTCCTATTATATTATTCATGTCTTATTTATTCCATATCATCTTTTTTTATACATACCTTTACTAAGAATATGATATTCCCCCTTTCTTATGATTCCTTTACCTATGATTCAAGGAATTGTATTATGATTGATATATAAGGATATTATAGAGTGAATAATGATGTTATAAATGAAAATACTATGCTATATTTCACATTTTCAAATATATTGACAAATTTAAGTATGTATCTTGTTTTCCAAGACTATGAAACTATTTAGTATTTTGGGATGTGATCACTTATATCTAATACCAATGTATTAATGTGACCACCAACTATGGAAAACTAGGGTTGCGGTCTTTACACAACTATTTTGACTAAGATCTATATATTTTTTTTGGTTTGGTGGGATATTATCGATTCCTTTTGTATAATTTCTCATGGATTTCTAATCTTATAATAATGTTAACTTGGAATGGAGTCAAATTCAATTATACATATTAATGTGAAGAAAATTTCAAGGAATTGAAGATAAGGTTAGTTAGTGATCATGTTCTTACACTACCCTATATTAGAGAGGGGTGTGTGATATTTAGTGATTAATAAAAGAAGGTACTAGGATATATCCTCATAAACAATGATATTGTGATATCTTATGCCTCAAGATAATTAAGTATTCATGAAAAAAGTACCCAACTCATGATTTGGAGTTAACTATAATAATTTTTTCATTAAAGATATAGAGTCATTATATTTATAGAGAAAGGTGTGATATATATATCAATCATAAAAGTTAAAATAATATATTCACTTAGAAATATTTAAATATGATCAAGATAATATGGTAGGATTTGATTAAAGATTATGACTACTCAATAAATTACCACCATGGGAAAGCGAACAAGGTGGTTGACAACTCAAGTCGGTAGGATACTTCTATATTATTTATGATGAGGGTAACAAAAGGTCAAATATTTATGTGTTTTCATAGGATGAATTTATAAATACGGAAATAATAGGAGAAATATTATTTTTCTCTACTGAGTGTTCAACCATCAATCTAAGTGAAGATTAAAGAGAAATAGAAGGAAGATATGGAGATAAAAAAAGGTAAGAAATGTTCCTGAGTTTAACCTTGATTGTGATGGAATGATATGGTTCTAGAACCATGTATTTTTCATTTCCATACTATATTTAAAGTATTATTTATTATAAGAATCTCATAGTTCATTATTCTATATTCATATTGGGAGTATGAGGATGGAGTATTTATAGTGGGACGATATGTAATGTGATATTTCATAGTATGTATCTTAGTGTTTGGTATGTTTTTATGTTAATTATGGGAGAAATAATTCTAAGGGTATTTATATCCCTCAACTATAACATAATAGATATGGGAAAACATCACCATTAATCTTTTCATCGAACTCCCAAAACATCTAAAGTCAATAATGCTATTTGGGTTGTAGTCGATCACCTTAAGAAGGAATCACACTTTATTATCATCAAATAAGATTTCTCTCTTGATAATATTTCTAGAATATACATCAAATAAGTGGTAAGGCTTCATGGAGTACCACATTTTCTTGTATTTGATTAAGATTTGAGGTTTACCTCAAATTTCTTGGGAAGTCTTTAGCTTCTGGAGATTTAGAGTTGTGATTTAGTACTAATTATCATTAATACACATATTTTCAGTCTAATATAACCATTAATACCCTATAGGATATTCTGATTTCTTATTATAATTATTTCAAATGTGATTGGTATCAACACCTTCCTCTAGGATATTTTTCTTATAATAATAGCTTTCACTCAAAAATTTAGATGACTCTTTATCAATACCTCTATGGAAAGAAGTTTATAAATCCAATATTCTGGGATTAAGCTAGATAAATAAAGCTATTGAGGCTTGATTTAGATGATTAAATGGTATATAATATTATATCCATTCAACAACACATCAAGGCTGCTCAAATTTGAAAAAAAATGTTATTCTGATAATCATCAGGGGAATATAGAATTTGCAGTTGTTGAGAAGGTATTTCTGTGAATGTATCCAAGGAATAAGGTTATGAGATTTGAAAATAATGGAAAGTATATCCATAGGTATATTTTCCCCTTAAATATTCTTGATCAAGTTAGTATGGTATATTATTGCTTGGTTCTTCCACCGAACCTCTCTCAATTTTACAATTTGTTCTATGTTTCTCTCATGAGGGAGTACAAATATGATCCCTCAAATGTGCTAAACTCAGAGTTTTTACTATTAGGTAATGATACTCCCTATAAAAAAACTATTATAAATATGAGATTATATAGACAAATTTCTATAGAATAACACTACTCACCATGATAAATTTCTCTAGAGTAATCAGAAATTTGAAGAAGTTACATAGGAACCCAAGGTTATGATGAAATAAATATATATTAATTTGTTTGTATCAAATTGATTTAATTTCAAGGGGAAGTTCATTTTAATGGGAATAAAATTTAACACCGTGATATTTTGTGATATATTTACCTTCAAATAAATTTAATTTCTTTGATAGCTTTAAATACACGCAAACCCAAGTCTAAATGAACGATAATATAGTATACCATTATAAACTAGCCATTAATTTTTTTATATGATTTCGAATAAATAAATTTTTAAAATTATTTATAATTTTTTTAAATATATAAAATATATTGAAAAATAAGTATTCAGTTTTTAGTAAAGTCTTTATATGCTTCAAAAATACATTTTCTCTAAAAATGGGTTTTATTGTTTTTTGTGAGAAAATAATATAATTATTTTTTTCAATTTTAGATAATTTATTTAAAATAATGAACTTTATCATTTAAATGAGCATGTCAGAATTATCTTAGAGTTAAATTTTGAGAATTTTCTAAAAAGATTGATTTTTCAATAAATAGTGAAAAATATTTATTTATGTGAAAATTGTCTTTTCATTTCAAGAATTTAAAACGATTAATTTTATTTTATAATGATTTCAAAGAAAAATTAGTTCATTTATATTATTAATAATCCAATTATGTTCATTAGAATCAATTTTTTGTTGGGGTTTTCTATAAAAAATTTATACATAAGAAAACATTATTTCTTGAAAACCACTTTTCATTGTGTATTGTGGGTTTAATTTTAAATTAAACTATGCCACTTATATTAATTAAATTTGATAAAATGTATTCCATATTATGACTCATTATAATTAATATTATATAATAAGTTCAAGTTAATTTTTTCCATAATGAATAGTAAAATGTAAAAAATCATTATTGTAGTTAAGATTAAAACAGATTGATTGGGGGTTAAATCCAGAGATAAGGTTAAGTTTATCAATTAAACCTATATAAATAAAATTTAATAAAAATATTTATATATCATAATTTCTAAACCTTTAATATATTTCCATTTTGAATCATTTTAATTGAGTACAAAATTATTATATTTTAATCTTATTAGAAATTTCAAGCGTGTCCACTCCTCCACTTATAAAAGGGAACCCCATCCTTTCTCTTATTTACACCACTTTGAACCATATATATTGACCAATAACTATAAATTTTATTCTAAAATCCCATATTTATGAATTTAAGGTTTATAAAAGACCATTTCAAAGGTTCTTAAGAAGTTATCTGAAGGAGGCATATCGAAGAAGAGTTAACCATCCTACCTAGAAACTTTAAATTTTTGTATTCTTTTACCCCCTATAAATATATGGTATTAATCATAAAATAATAAATTCAGTGTCTTAAATATAATAAATATTATTTTTATTATATAAAAAGTTTTATTCACCCACATTTCTAATAAATGGGAAGTGAAAGTATCGCTCGTGCATGCATATGGACTACCACCTCTACATAGTGATACAATTTATTTTCAATAACCATATTTTATGGATAGTTAATATGATGGGTTTAAAATTTATATATTATATTTTTAATATAATTATTATTTTGTAATTATAATATTATTTCCTCTTTCTTACCTTTCAATCTATTGAAAAATGATAACATCACTCATGTGTACGTGTGGACTACCACCTCCATGAAGCAATGTGATTTTTTTCATTTTTGACTTACATAGATAGTAATAAGTATAGATTTAATGTATATATATGTTATTAAAGGTATAATAATGTTAATTTAATGATAAAATAATACATATCTTTCTTTCCTTCTTTTTGTTAGAAAATGAATAAAGTGTCCATGTGTATGTACTGCCAACAGTCTCTATGAATAGTGTAAATCATTTTTATTTTTATACCATTTATGGATAAATCTATATATATATATATTGATTATTTATGACTCTAAATATATATATATAATGAGTATACATATAATGATTATATATGATTTTTATATCATGATTAAAATTATGGATATTATGTAATGATGGCCTTGTATCGGAACTACTAAACTAAAACTCTCATGAAGAAAAACAATTAACACCCATAAATGAATATTTTAATGAGTAATTATTAATAAATTTATATTGAAATTTTATAATTGGATCGTATATGATATTATATTTATTTACGTGATTATTTTATAGAATTATATTAAATTTAAATTTATTATATATAAGGATAGGGAACTTCCGAAAAAATCAAACGTGAGGTAAGGGTTTTATGTTACAATCCAATTGTTTACTACGATTTATTATGAATAATTTTACAATGATGAAATTTCATGATCTTATACTCAATAATATAATTATTTTTCATATATTATTATTATTCATGAAATTTTAAATTAATAATACCACTTTCCACTCTTTGGTACTTAAAATGAATAAGAAAATATTTTTAAGAAAAACATAATTTATTTCATCTTTGGTTAGGAATAATTTTCTTCCATATCCATATTTTCTTTAAAATATTTTCAATAATGTTTTTATTATTCTCTTATTATTGATTTTAAGTCCCTTTTACACATGTTTTATTTTTTACAAAATGGATTGAAAGGAATATTCTTTTCATTTTCTGAATGAGGTAATTTTGAATTTTTACCCAAAATGTGAAAGGAATATTTGTCTTGATATACATAGTAAGAAATAAATTTCCCATCACCAGGAAAATTAAAAGATTTTAATATTACTTTACAAGTGATGATGGTTATTTTCAATTAAATTTTTTCCATAATATTTGGGAAATTTTTAGATTTTTAATAAGTGATTCCAAAATAAAAGGTTATTTTCCTCAAAAAATATTCCAAGTATTTTTTAAAGTCATTATCATTTTATGTTTCTTATTATTTAATGGGTATATGATCTAAGTATACCATCCTTATTCTTTATTTGGATGGTTTATGATTATAATGATGAGATTTTAATGAAACTAATTACTTTTCCATGGGTTATGGTAGATGATGAATGTTTTATCATCTTTTTGAAAACATATGAATAGATTGTGATTATGTGATGGGCAGGCCTGGAATTATATACGTTATTAGATGAAATTTTATACATTTGGGATACATTTATTTAAGGTTTATTAATGAATTATTCGATAATCCATAGGTTTTTTATTTATTTTCATAGGAATTGGAAGTTCTAGAATTAAAATAATGCATGTGGAAAAAGTTACAAAAATAGTATTTACATGCCATGTATCACATACACAATGTGTAAACTCCATTCATAGTATTCCTTAAAGGTCACAAACAAACATGTGAAAATTTTTCATAACATGAAAACATTACACATTATGTATCCCAATTACATGATGTGAAGCATTAAAATTTTATAATCTCTCTGATGTTTAGAGATTTCATGACGTAAAAACATCTATGTCTCACCCAGTCAAATATTTTCTCAAATTCATTAGTATGAAAAGAGGATCTTAGTTGAACGGTGATTACATGATGTGTATATGTCAGGTCATAGATCATTTAATATAGTACATAATGTTAAATACTTACACTATGTGTACTTATTGGGCCTATATATATATTTATTATCACCTCTACGCACAAATAGTTTTAAGTATTTGATTTTTCTATTGTTTTATTCTCCTATTTTAATTACCTTTTTTAATAAACCATATTCCTTTAATACCATTCATTATTTCATTAAATCAATCTGATTTGTTAATCATTCCTTAATTTTTCTTCATTCATTGCAACATCACTATTGTTTCAAATGTTCAATTTCAACACTGCACTCCATTATTCATCAATGAAAACATTTTTCGTTATTTGTTCTTTATTTGCAATAAGTTTTGGATTGATTCTTGATTTTTTTTATTTCAGTTTGATTTTTCTTCATTATTTAATCTCGAAAAGTCAGTTCTTTTATATATTTTCATTGTTTCCATCTTTTTGATATTGAATCATTATTATGTAATCCTATAGTGTTTGTTTTTCAATATCTTTTTGATTATTCATATAATTTATAATACCTCATTGTTTTTTTCATCACCTCTATGTGTAGATAATCCTCTTAAGGTTAGGTTTTGAGAGTAGGGGTGTTTCTAAACCTAAATAATATTTATATTCAATATTGGTAATCCTATGGATAGTAATTAGGTTAATAATAATTTTTCATCACATTCTTTCACACCACCATGACCATGGGAAGTGTGATTTAACAAACCTGGCCTAATTGTAGTTGCACGGGAGTATGAACATTAACCTGTAAGAAGTTCTTCATAAAAGCCAGTTATAATGCATTTAATTAGTCAATTATACCCTGACCATTGGATTGTTTCCGAATAGGTGGATCCAATTGATTTGAACAAAACCAATTAGTGACTTTTTCACTAGTTCAAAACCTATTCCATAGGACCATTCCATGTTATATATAAAATTATCTTTTGTAAAGATCCCTTTAATTGACCCCAATACCTTCTATATTAATATAAATTAACAACCAAAATACTTAGTCTTAGTCAGTAACTAAATCTAAAGAGTGAGATTGAGGAATACTTCCAAGGGTTTTGTTTGATTAGCTATTTAACTTTAAGTAGTCTTCATGGGATCATCCATGCACTGCCACTTTACTATGACAATGTAGTAAGTTTAGTTGGATCCTATAAATTATAATTTGATCTCATTATATTTTAATTCAATTATTTGTATGGATGAGTTAAATTTTAGCACCATTTATAGGGACATATGTTTCTTAGGTATAGTGACCTTCATACCAAACTTGGATCACCACACCCCCTTCCCCTTTCTTCATTTATTTAGCATTTTCATTTTTCATTTTTTTTCTCCATCAAACACACCTACATACTCTCTCTCTCTTTCTCTATTTATCTCTTTAAATATCTCTATATTTATTTCCTTAATTATTTTATTCAGGCATATTGCATCCACATAGGTCCCTTGACTCGATCAAGAAGCCTAGACATAGGATAATAGCTTTTATTCAATCCTTAGGTTGATAGAACCACCACTACACACTACCACTACAAAATTTCACAGTGTAACAATCTTGATCTACCTCATTGGTATGACTCCAAATATGTGGAACCTATTAATTAGGATGGGAGACTAGTGCTACATGAGTGTACTATTATGGACTACAGTTTTCCATCCATTAGTAGTGTTGTTCCCAGCTTTGTGCACCCACAAATTCAATAACATACATTTGAAATAAAAAATGGACTCATTCACAAGATCAGGAATAAGAGTTAGTTTAGTGGTATTTATAGTGAATACCCTCATGAACACATTTCTAATATTCTTGACGTTTAAAATAAATTTTGTAATAAATTTTTTTCATAAGATTTCATAATATTGATATTATTCCATATCTCCTTTCATGATATAGCTAAGGACTAGATAAAAGGTCAAGATCTCAAATCAATCACTACTTGGGATGAATTAGAAAAGATGTTATTATACATGTGCTTCCCATCCATCCAAACTTGGGAGCTCCAAAATTAAGTTCAAAACTTCGTGAAAGAAGATAAATAATTAGTATGGGAATCTTGGGAGATATTCAAGGAGTTGACCCACAAATTCTCAAATCACGGAATCAATGTTTGGCTTCAATTATAAATTTTTCATCAAGGACTCTGGCCTACTACACGTACTATAGTAGATGTCATTATTAATAGAGGAATCATGGTTAAGATGTCGTAAGTCAGTTAGGAAATTATAGATAAAGTATCTCACAGTAGAAGTATATGGAAAAGTGATTGAGGACTGACCTAGTATGGAATTCATCAAGTGGAATAAACTACCCACCTTTTTACTCAAGTTGAGGCTCTGAACAAGAAGCTGGGATCATCCTAGTTAATTTCTATAACACCACCCCTCCTGGTCCAATAATCAGATACAATCCTATGAGATGTGTGGAGGTTTGAATTCTTACCAAGCTTTTTGGGTAGGGATGGAAGACCCCAAAACTCAAGATTGTAATTACATAAATTATAATCAACAAGGATAGTAGTACTAGTAAGAACAAAAATTTCAACCACATAAAAATTACCAACAAAATATAGCTTATCCATAGCAGTAAAATCAAGTTTGGTTTCAATAGAAGAGTGAAAAGTTACCACAATGAAACCAAGGACTACTTAGGTACCCACCACAAGTTCCATCTCCTCAACCAAAAAATTAGTTCCAATAACCTTTCCCTATAGATCAACAGTATCCACTAGCACCACAATAGTAATACTAGAAAGCTCCACAAAGACCAACACCTCAATCCTAAACTCTACAAACCAGTATTTAAAACCTTCTCACTACCTTCGTGTAGAAATCATACCATAGTATAACGACCCAAGAAATAGAGATACAAAAATACAAGGATTCATAAGGAAACATGGGGCATCAAATGGGACAAATTTCAAAGACCTTTTCTAATTGGCTACAAGGTATTATGCCCAATAATATTGAGGCACATCCAATAGAGGAGACTAAAGCTATAATTGTTAAAGATTAAAATATAATAGATTTTTAGTAAGCATGTTAAATTGATAAAAATCGGTTAAAAGTTATAATGAGGATGGTAAAAGAACAACTCAAAAGGTAGAACCATATAAGGAATATTTAGTTGATGAACAACCTTAAAAGGATAATGACTATGTGGAAACACCTATATATAAGCTTCCTCTCCCATTTCTTGAAAAAATTCAATAAGGAAGAGAGAAGTGGAAATTTAAAAAAAAATCTAGACTTGGTCAAATAGTTTACTATGAGTTTTCCTTTTCCAGAGTCAATTTCACAAGTACTTACTTATTCACAATTCTTTAAAAACATGCTCTTGAGTAAAAGAGATGATGATTTAGGAATAATCCTTCTAAATGACGAATGATCTCCAATTTTCTAAAGCAAATTGCCTCTAAAAATAAGATATCTCTGAAGTTTCTCTATTCCATGCACTATTGGGACATTTACTTTTGAAAAATCCTTGTGCAGTATATGTGAAAGTATAAACATAAATACTATGAGTGTTTAAAAGATGTTGGGGCTTAGAGAATTGAAACCAATAGAGATATATCTCTACCTTGTTGACTATTTAGTCAATAATCCTTGAGGATTACATGAGGAAATCTTGGTTAAAGTTCAAAAATTCATTTTTCCCCATAGATTTCATTATTCTGGATATGGAAGAGGAAGGTGAAATCTCCCCCATTGTTGGAATACCATTTCTCTCTACTGAAATTTTGATGATTGATGTTAACCTGGGGAGATTTATTTTTAAAATGGGTGAAGATAAATTTATGTTAAACGGGGAGAAATTTGTTAATAAAAGAAATGTATCAACAAATCTTCAAATAATTTGTCAGTCAAATAAAAAAAATATCATATAAAAAGTGATACCATTAATGAGATACCACCTCCTATTAATAATTGATTAATTGATCCCAAAAACTAAATTTTCATTTTACCTCTAACAAATAAGTTTATCCTACCTTTTGTCCCCACTTCTTTTAAGAATCATTTATTGAGGGGTATCAACTAAAAGATTAATTCTTCTGATTTTGAAAATTTATATCTCTAGATAATAAATAAAGTTTTGAATGGGAGGTACCCAATTTAGGTTAGGATAGGTTAGAGTAGTTTTTATAATGTATTCGAGGGATTATAGAAAAGTATCAAAAAACATATTAGATGGGGGGAAATAAAATTTTACATAACATGTATTATTTACATAGCATGAAAAAGTCGAGAGGTTTAAAAAAATTCAATATCATAATTTTAATGTCATGTATTCAATAAACTACATGTAAGTGTTGATATTAGTTCTAAAAAAATATGAAACTAGGGTTAATGGTGACCCCCCCCCCCCTCCTCTTCGTTGCTCCCTCGTCCAATCATGCCCCTCACTCTATGAGCTCTCTCATACAGATTCAAAACCCAATATCCACCATCTTAAACTCTCATATACCTCCCTTTTTATCCACCTAATATGGAACAAACCAATAAGTTTCACACCCCACCCATCGACCACATGCCCAAGTGTGAGGACACCCCTCCTCCACCCAAGTAGTAGAGGAACCCGCCTCTTCAACCACTCGCAGATCCATATTATTCCTCTTCTTACTATGCCAATGCATCTACTTTAGCTAAGGGATACTCTCATTCATATTTCACTAGATCACAGGGCCAATACCGTCCCCACCTTCATCCTTTCCTTCATTTATCAAACCCAAATCACCAGGTATGGTGGTTCCACTTGTAGTCCAAGCCTATGAGGGCCAACAAAACATTGTACCTGACTGTCCTGAAGCACATCCACAAAAATCAAGAGGTCCTTAACCACATGGACCACCTACACCTGACCCCTATCACAAATATGTATGATGATACATATGGGGAGCTATTCCTTGAGTTATTTTCCATTTTTGAGATGGTAATTTACTTCTTCCACTTCACACTTGGTGGATTTCCATGGGATATTAGCCTAGGATACTGTGTAGTCGGCCTCAGAATATATTCATCCATCTTCATTGCCTCTACCACCATTACTACTATTTATCTTGATACTAACAAGTTCTAAGCTTCATGAATTCTGCATAGGATCTCTAGAGACTTCTAGAGTGTTTACAACCCCCGTATTACGAAGAGCATATAACTTTGAGGTTCATCCATAAAGATTCTTCATAATTCTATCACTCATGCTTGGTTGGAACATGAAGATTATAATGACCCTATCTTTGCATACATTAATATTAAAAAAAAAATTGGAATACATATAACATTACACAAATGGATACTCAAAGAATGTATTAGTCTAGTGCCTTTAGAAACATGGAAACACAAACACTGGTACATAAGTGCTCTACATTATCTCCCACTAGGTTCATCATGACTATACCACTTTTTAGGCACATCATACATAATGAAAATCTTCATAACCTGGGGAATGGAAGCATAAAAATGGGTGACCTAAGATGATCATTAAGGGTAAAAAAGGGAGATATATAATCATAAACATGAGCATAAGGGTATGTGAACATGATCATGACATTAGAAGATCACACCCTATATATCAAAGTGTGTAAATATGCATCGTGGCATAAATATTGGTAGTTTATAAGACATGAATCATAAGGGAATCAAGAGCATAATCCATGAAATCATAACTAAGGAATAAAACATAGAATTTGCAGTATACATATAAGAATAGAAAATATTATGTCTAGGATACCTACCAAGACCGTTATAACATTTTAGGCTTGGGATACAGCCCATGTACCTAATTTGTTATTAGGATAACAACCCATGTACCCTCTTTTCTTGGTCTTGGGATATAACCCTTGTACCCTATTATTTTTAGGTTTGGTATGCAACCTATATACCCTCTTGTTTTCAAGCTTGGGCTACAACCTGTATACCCTCTTGTTTTCAGTATTAGGCTAAAACCTATGTACTCTCTTGTTTGCAGGTGTGGGTTACAACCCCTGTATCCTATTTTTTTAAATCTTACTCTACAACCCATGTACCCTCTTGTTTTTGAGTATGGGATACAACTCGTGTACCCTTTGACCTCATATACCACTTATCATTACCCAATGCATTGGAGGGAGTTATAGGTCTCACCCTTCTTATAATGAGATCATACATACATGTTCCACAAAATCATAAAAAATAATATCATGACCCGTTAAATGAAATGGGTGTCATAAAAATGTAATCATAATGTAACCTATGGAAAAAAGACAGATTTCATAATCATTTCGTGAAAGCATGACCTGTGAAAAGAAGTGAGTTTCATAATAATATAACCTATGAAAGAGAAACATATTTCATAAAAATAATGACATCAAAACATAATTCATTCAGAGAAATAATATGAATGGAACCTTTGGATCATTTTCTATAAAGTCGTGAGTAATAGTAATGGATGTTATCATAGAAGGAAAATAATTTAGAAATATACTTTTAAAAACATTTCTTGAGGAAAATATCATTTCTAATTTTTAAAAAAAATACTTTGAAAACATAAATAATTTTGAAAATATTTTTCATTTAAAACATAAAATGGACTCTTGAAAAAAAAATTGAAAACCATTTTCTTTCAAAACATATATAAGAAGCTTAAAAACATTTTGAAACCCACTTATTTGGAAAGGAATATTGAAAAAAAAAATTAAAAATATCTCTTTATAAATACTTTGAAAACTTATAAAGGATGCTAGAAAACCATAAAATAATTAAAATAATTTTTCATTGAAAATGATCTTAAAATATCATTTTTTAAAACATTTTTGAAAGCTTGGTTTTTAAAGTTCTTGGAAAGTGTCTCAAAGAAGAAAAATTAAGACAAAACTACTTTACTAATTTGGTAACTCTTGAAAGATAACCCCATTAAATAGAGATCATAAAATGGATATGTAAATATATATAAATTTAATGATAAAAATCATATAATATATTCATGGTCATTATATACACCACAAAAAAAATAAATGATTGGTGAATAAAGCATAAATGTCACATAAATAAAAATGAGATTATAAATCCCCTTACCTAATGTCTTGACTCTCGCCATACTCATTCAAAACTCATTTATAATAAATATAATTTTACTATAAATATACAAAAAAAATCTTTATATATATAATACCATATATGTATGTATATTACCCAATTATTAACACTTCCATGTTAAGGTTATGTTTCGTGTAATATCCACTTTGTTCTTGCATGTGTCTTAATTTGTTTTATTTTTTGTCACCATACTTATATCATGATTTAAAAAAATTTAAAAATGATATAAATATCATGTATATTCATTATATATGTATTTATAATAATCTATTAAAATTGAAATCTGAAATGGAATACATTTCTCTTGGAGACGGTAGGTCGTACGTACACATGAACATTGTTTCCGTTAAATTACCATATTGAAATAAAAAAAATTAAATGATATATATATATATATATACAATAACTATATTGTAATTATAATGTAATATCTATCATATAAGTCTACTTAACTCATATTTAATACATTCCATGTAGAGTGTGAACGAATCACATCGCTTTGAGAAGGCCGCAGTCCACACTTCCCCAAATAAAATTATCATATTTATAGAAAATGGAAATCATGATGGTATGTGTTATATAGTAATTCCAAAATAATAAATAAATCATATATATCATATAAAAATATATTGTTCATCATAATTTTTAACCATGAGTGGTGGTAATGGAAAAAAACAACATCATATTGTGAGGTGGTAGTTCATCATATATAATAACGGTAAATCTGTTACCCATTAGATGAAAGTGTGTATAAGTGTAGGTAAAACCCTTATAATAAGACATGTATGTATATTAAGGATGATTATTATGTTATTTATTCATTTAATAATAAAAATTTAGTAATTTGAGAAATAAAATAAAGAAAATGAGCTTAAGGAAGGATGTTACCTCTTCTTTGGGTAACCCCTTTTGGTTTGCACCAAATGGATTCCTTGGTTGGATTTCTATCAAAAGGGACACTTAAAAGAGTAAGGTAGAGATATTGGGAAGTTAATTGGGTATATATTCTCTAAGCATAATTGTTTTGAGATGTTTGAAGAAGGGGGAGATGGGGTGGCCTTTTATAAGGGAGGGAGGGGGCACTCTTGGCATTTTTTAAAACAAGATAGGTGTACCCATGTTTTTACCAAAAAAGTCATAAAAACCAAAAAAAACTATATAATATAAGGTTTATGGACGAAATATGTCCATATAATGGCCGTTTTATACGTTTCTATGTCATTTTTTACCTTAAGTTTAATGTTTAGTCCCTTATTAAGCTTAATTTTACCTTAATTACTTTAATTAATTTTAATCACTTTCACTAATATTTTTGTTCAAAAATTATGTTGATCTTATTAGACTATAAATATAATCCTGATTATAACTTCATATTTCCATTTTTTTAAACTCAATTCAAATAAGTGTTATAATTATGTTTAATTCTAATCTTGCAGACATGGTGAGAAAGCGGGTTTTTAAAGTGAGAAAGATCAAAAGTTCATTAATCTTTTATATCTGAATTCAATATAAAAATGATTCTAATTACCTAAATTTGACTAATAAATGTATAATTTATATATTTTGGCTTTAAAAAAACATGAAATTTAATTTAACTATATATATAAATTAGACGATAACACAATTTTGAATTAAAATTCGGTATTTTTTTACTATTCACCCAAAAATGAAGTTTCTTAGAAAAATCCCAAAAATCACCCTAAGATAATTTGGACATTATGATTTCAAAATTTAAATTTATTTTATCAAATTAAAATTAAATAACTGTATAAAATTATTTTTATTAGTGTTCATAGAAGTACATAAAAAGAAGCTCATTTGAGAAAATTGTATTTTAAAACATATAAATACTTTACCAATATTACATGTTTTATTATGAATATGTTTTACCATTATAAATAATATTTTTTAAAAAATATTTATATTAATATTACTAAGTTTATCAACTAGGTTATAACTATCTCGTTTAAATAATTATAATAATAAAATTATGTTTCATAGAAACTCTACGTTGCATGTAACCCAAGACAAGTCGATGTTGAATGTAGAACAAGCTTATCTTATTATAGCATATAATGAAAATTTTAATTAGTGTAGTGTGAAATTCCTGATATAAAATAAAATTAATTCATTTGAAAAAAAAAGGTTCACAAAAACTCAGGGTGTTACATTCTACCCCCCTTAAAATGAATTTTTCCCTTGAAATTCATCTTTCTAATAGAAAAAAAATGATGATACTTCTGCCTCATCATATCCTCAAGTTCCCATGTTACTTCCTCAGGAGAGATACATGTGAATAATAATGAACTTGATAGGGATTTCAAGTAAGTTCCAAGATATAGGCTACCATTATGATATGATCAATAATATCAAAGGGACCAATATATCTAGGGCTTAGTTTTCATTTCTTCTCGTACTACATAACTTTTTTACATGAAGAAATTCATAGAAAAACCTTTCCACAAACTTTAAATTCTAGGTCACACTAATGGTTATCAGTATAAATTTTCTACCATCTTTGAGCTACCTTGACATATTTTTGAATGGTTCTAACCATATCTTCCATTTCATCATCTATCTTAGGCCCCAATAGCTTTCTTTCTTAAAATTCATCCTAATAAGTACATGTCTTCCCATAGAGGGATTCAGAAGGATCCATTTGAATTCTCAAGTGAAATCTATTGTTGTAAGAAAACTCAACTATATGAAGTTATTTATCCCAACCACCTTTGAAATCCAATGAAAAAGACCTCAACATATCCTATAGGGTTGAAATTTTCCTTTCAGACTAACCATTCATATGAGGATAATAATTAGTGATCAAAATCATTTATGTATCAAGTGAATGATGAGGACTTCTCCAAATCTTTGAGGTAAACCTCAGATCCCAATCATATACAATAGAAAGTGGTACTTCATGAAACCTTACCACTTCTTTAATGTATATCCTAGAAAGTTTATCCAGAGAGAAGTTTTCTCGAATAGAAATGAAGTGTGTTGTATTAGTAAGATGATCTACTACCACCCATATGGCATTAAACCCTTTAGATGTTTTGGGGAGTCCAACAACAAAATTCATAGTGATGTTCACCCATTTCCATTATGGTATGGGTAATGGATACCAAATCCATTTAGACTTTTGTCGTTCTACCTTAAATTTATAGCATACCAAGAACGAAGATACAAACTCTATGATATCCCAATTCATTCCATCCCACCAAAAGTATTCCATTAAATCTTTATACATATTTGTACTTATAGGATGAATAGAGAATGAAGAACTATGATATTCCTCTAAAATATCCTTCTTCAAGTCTGGTATGGAAGAAACACATACACAGTTCTTGAACCTTATCATTTCATCCCAACCAAGGTTAAACTCAAGAACATTTCTAACCTTATTTTGTATCTCTACATATTCTTTTTCACCTCTTTAATATTCACTTTCATAGATGACTAAACATTCAATTGAGTAGGATAATATTTATCCCCTTCCTTCAGTATTTCTAGATCCATCCTTTGAAAATCCAGAAATATTATATCTTTTTTTATCATCATACTGTGTAAGCTAGTATAATCCTTTCGACTCAAAGCATCAGCCACCTTGTTCACTTTCCCAGGGTGGTAATGTATTGAATAGTAATAATCATTTATCAGCTCTAACCATCTTCTCCAGTACATGTTTAACTCATTCTATGTGAATATATATTTCATACTTTTATGATCAGTATATATATATATCACACTTTTCTCCATAAGGATAAGGCCTCCATATCTTTAATGAAAATATTACCACTGCTAACTCTAAATCGTGCGTTTGGTAATTTTTCTCATTGATCTTTAACTATCACGAGGCATAAGTGATAAAAATGTTATTCTTCCTAAGAACACATCCCAATAACTTCATGGATGCATTACTATAGATTACAAACCCCTATCTACTATAGGGTAATGTAATAATAGGTGTGTTGACTGACCTTCTATTTAGTTCTTTGAAAGTTTCCTTATATTCATATATCCATAAGTACTCGGAACACTTCTGAGTTAACTTGGTCAGAGTATTAAATAGTCATGAGAAATTCTCCACAAACCATTGATAATATCCAACTAATCCAAGAAAACTAAGTATTTCAATCAAAATGGTTAGTCTAGTCTAACATTCAATAGCCTCCTTCTTTGATTGATATACTACTATACCATCTCTTGAGATTATGTAGCCCAAAAATGAAACCTTTTACAAATAAATTCCCAATTTAAAATTTTTTTCATATAGTTTCTCCTTCCTCATGGTCTTTAGTGCAATTCTCAAGTGGTCATCATGCTCTTACTTTCTCATTTAATAGATAATAATATCATCTATAAAGACCACTACAAACTGATTGAGGTAATCTATAAAGACTATATTCATCAAATCCATGAAGATAGAGGGAAATTAGTAAGACCAAATGGAATCACTATATATTTATAGTGTCTATACCTTGTATGGAATTTTATCTTTGGTATATCCTCTTCCTAGCCCTTAATTAATGATATCCATAATTAAGGTCAATCTTGTAAAGTATTTAGCTTCACAAAATTGATCAATTAAGTCATCAATACAGAAAAGATGATACTTTCTATTGATCATGATCTTGTTCAACTCCTAATAATCAATGTAGAGTCACATTGATCTGTCTTTATTTTTCATGAATAGAATTGGTGCACCTCAAGGTGACACACTTGGATTAACTAATCCCTCGTCAAGGTTTTCTTGGAGTTTCTTCTATAATTCCTTAAACTCAATTGAGGTCGTTTTATAGGGATTCCTTAAAATTGGTGTGGAACCAGGTTTTATCTTTATCGAGAACTCATATTCATTTTTTTGTGGAAGGTTATGAAACTCTTCCAGATAGACATCCATAAAGTCCTGAATAATAGGAATATCATCAATGTTGAGTTTCTCCCCAACCATTTGGTACAAATTGGCCTTCTGAAAGGAAATTATGACCCATGAACTAGATGTAATCTCTGTATAAATTTCATACTTATCATCACATTGTTAGAAGATCATATGTTGGTTTCAAATGTCAAACATCACTTATTTTCCTCAAAAATGGATGTGGTATTAACACAGAGAAAGCCAATATATGCCTAAGTTTCATCAAATTCAACAAAGGGAATAATGAAAATATTTATAGGAAGTATATTCTCACAAACATCAATCGGAGAGGAATCATATAATTGAGATGAAATAATCATACCATTAGAAGATTTAACTTCTAACTCCATATCTATTTTTTTTGGGTAGAATCTTAATACCCTTATAAAATTATTTAGAAATGAAAAATTCGGTGGATCTAGAATTAAATAAGACATTAGATGTTCTAGATTAGATGGTAATTGTACCTTTCACCACATCGTTATCGCAACCCTCATCAAAAACAGTAATCGCCTGAGATTTCCCTATGTCCCTTGAGTTAATAGGTTTCTGATTCCAATTGTCATCATCAATCCTTGGGTTTGAGAACCAGTTATCATAATTCCCATACTTTCTATACTTGAATAACTAAAGTGTGGGAGGTGAATTCTGTATAGATTTTCCTCTATTTTCACCATTGGATGACTTCTTCATATCAGTGGAGAAATAACTTGCTCTATGGCCTTCCCTTCCACCATTAAAACACTTATTAGACTCTATAATAAAATTTAATCCATGATTCTTTTCACACTTAGATCATTATGTAAGGGTCATCTTCTTATCTCCATGGTTTTTATATTTTCCTTTAAACTCCATCTTCATATTTGTACTAAAATCATGATAATGATTCATAACTCCAAACTCTATTTCAAATTTGATTTCACAATGAAAAATATCTGCATATCTACTAAACTCTCTTATTTCCAACTCCCTTATGAGACTTGTATTTAAGCCACTAAATAACCTATCAACCTTACTTACTAGTTGGATGATAATTCCAAAAGTGTACCTTAAATGTCTTGTGAAATTATCCTAGTAGGTACTGATAGATTCATCATCCTTTTTATTTAACTCAAGTAACTCATTTTCCAACTTTTTACAAAGAACATAAGGAAAGTACGTATTGATGAATATGTTCTTGAACTCATCCCAATCCATGGATTTAATTTCATCTTGATTCCTCATATAATTTATTATTTTCCACCACTTTTCAACATCACCTTCTAACTGATAAACATCCAAAATGACTTTCTCATGTTCTAAACACTAGATAACGGAGTATATATTTTCAGTGGTACTAATCCTGTGTTCAGCAACAAGTGGATCAAAAGACCCACTGAAAGAAGGTTCATATTACCTTATTAAATACTTAACATAATTTTCCCCCCTTTGCTCATTTGGAAGTTCTGTACGATTCATAACTTGATAAAGTTGGGTGATCATAGAAATAAGATTTTTCATTAGAAATACCATTGAACTTAGATTCTATAGTGAAAAATAATTACATTGTACATCAAAATAACCATTAACGTGGTTCCTTTGGGTTTCATCCATTGACTAAAACTAAAAAAAATAGATTGTGAGACATTTTTTATAGTGAGGAACCACATAATCATGAAAAAACACTTACAAGGTGTATAAATTATAACAACTTTCTTAATATATAATACCCAAGGTTTATTATATGTTATTCATAGCCAACTTATTTTAAAATCCTTCATGATGGTTTGTGAAGAGTTTGTGAAGTCCCCAGGGAGTGTCAAACCAGGTGTGCAGTAAGGCCCATTATCATGTACTAGGTTATTCTTGAGTCAGAATCAATGCACCTTGTCAAATTTGTTACTCCATTGTACATCTATTCCAAAACCACATCCCCTTTTAATATCCAAAAAAGTATTTATTACTAGGAAACCACTCCCTCCATCCTTTAAAAAAATTCTAGGACATTTTCCTATAGTATTAATTATCCTTATACTTATCCTTAGACATTTTCTTAGAAGTATCACTAATATTTTCTCATCTAATATTCTAAAGGTTAACTAAAATTTTTCTATGATACCAACTATAGAGACCCTCACTTTTCATACCTTACCATTACATTATTTTTACAAAATACTTAAAACATTACATAAATAGACTCCCAAATACTGTCTTAGTCTAGTACCTTTGTAAAAAAAGGAAACATAAACATTGTTACATAAGTGTGTTTCAATATCTCTCAATAGATTCTTCATGACTATCCCCCTTCTTAGAAATATCATACATAATAATATCTTCAAAACACAGGGAATGGAAACATAAAAAATAGTGATCTAAGATGTTTATGAAGGGTAAAAAATGAAGATACATAAGAAAAAACACGAGTGTAAGGGTATGATAACATGATCATGACATTAAAAGACCATATCATGCATGTAAAAGATCATAAACATGCATAATATCATAAATATTGATAGTCTATAAGACATCAATCCTAAGGGATAAAGAGAATAATCCATGAAATCACAACTGATGAATAAGACATAGAATTTGTGGTATACAAAAATGCATATAAATTTTTAGGTCAAGGCTACCTACCAACACCTTTATAACATGTTAGGATTGAGCTATAACATGTGTACCTACTTCAGGTTTGGTATAATAGTTGTGTGCCCTCTTATTTTTTTGTATTAGTCTACAAATTTTGTACCCTCTTGTTTTTAGGCTTGGGCTACAACTCATTTTCCCTTTCACCTCATATATCACTTATCATTAACCAATGAACTAAAGGGATATATAGGTCCCACTCATCTCATAATGAAATAATACATACATGTTCCAGAAAATCACAAACAATCATATCCTAACCCATGAAAAAATGGGTTCCATAAATATATAATCATAACTTAACCTGTAGAAAAAGATAGGTTTCATAATCATTTCTTCAAAACAAAACCCATGAAAAGAAGAAGGTTTCATAATAATATAACCAATTAAATAGAAATGTGTTTCATAAAAATCATTCCATTAAAACATAAACTATTCATAGAAATAATATGAAAGAAACCTTTGGATCATTTCCCAGAAAGGCAGGAGTAACACCAATGGATGTCATCTTTGAGGGAAAATAATTTGTAAAGATCCTTTTAAAAACATTTCTTAAGAAAAATATCCTTTATTATTTTAAATAAAATTATTTCAATACATAAATCTTATTGAAATCATTTTTTTATCTTTAAAACATTTTGAGAACCATTTTCCTTGAAAACATATATAAGAAACATAAAAACATTTTGAAAACTATTTCTTTGGAAATGAAGCTTGAAAACTTTTTTGAAAACTATTTCTTAGAAAATAATTTGAAAAATTATAAACTAATGTTGAATAAAATTAAAAAAAATTAAAATCATTTTTTCCATGAAAATGATATTAAAATATCATTTTTGAAAACATGGTTTTTGAAGTTCATGGCATGTGTCTCAAAGAAGGAAAATTGAGATAAAACTACTTTACCGATTTGGTAACTCTTGAAACATAAAACCCATAAAAGAGATATCATAAAATATATATTTAAATACCCATAAATTTAAGGGTAATGATCATATAATATATTCATGGTCATTATTTATAACAAACAAAAGAAATGAGTTGTCAATATGGTGTTAATCTCATAAAAATAAATTTTACATTAGAAATCCTCTTATCTTATTTCTTGACTCTCATCATAATCATTCAAAAATTCTATATAATAAATATAATTTTATTATAAATCTTCCATAGAACCATATTATTATATCTAATATCATATATGGCTTTATATTACCCTCTTATTTAAACTTCTATGTTAAGGTAAGTTTCAGGTAATATCCACTTTTTTCTCATGTGTCTTGAGTTGTTATAGTTATTGTCCTCATACTTATATCATTATTTCCAGAATTTAAACCATTATATAAATTTCATGTATATTAATTATATTAGTATTTATAATAATCTATAAAATATCAAAATATTAAATGGAATAAACCGTTCATGGAGACTGTAGGTCGTACGTCTGCATGAATGTTGTTTCCATTTGACTATCGTATTGAAAGAAAGAAAGTAAATGACATATATGTATATATGTATATATACAAATTAATGTAGAATTATTATGTCAAATATATCATATAATTTTACTAAAATCATCCTTAATACATTCCATGTAGAGTGTGAACAAATCACATCACTTTGAGGAGGCGGTAGTCCACATTTCCCCAAACGAAATTATTATATTTACACAAAATGGAAGGCATTAAGGTATGTGTTATATAATAATTATGTAAGACTAAATACATAATATATATATTATATATCATTTAAAAATATATTCTCTATCATAATAACGAACCCTGAGAAATGGTAAAGGAAGAAAACAAACAATATTGTTTCATAAGGCAGTAGTTCGTCAAGCACAAGAACGGTAAGTTCATTACCCATTAGATGTAAGTGTGTGTAAGTGTAGGTGAAACCCTTATCATAAAAATATATAAATATATTTAGGATAAAAATTCTATTACTTATTCATGGAATAAGAATAATTTAGATGGTGGAGAAATAAAATAAAGGAAAGGATCCTGAGGAAGGATGTTACCTCTTCTTTGGGTAACTCCTTTTGGTTTTCACCAAAGGGATTATGCGGTTGGATTTATACCCAAAGTTAGGATTCAAAAATTAAGGTAGGTATTTTGGGAAGTGAATTTTTTATATATTGGTCAAACCTAAGTTTTTTTAGAGTTTTGAATAAGGGGGATAGGTGGCGGCCTTTTGTAAGGGAGGGAGGGGACACACTTGGAATGTTTTAAAACAAGTTAGGTGTACCCACATTTATACCTAATAAAAGTCATAAAAACCATAAAAACTGAATAATAGAAGGTTAATGGATGAAATATGGAAATAAAATGGGTTTTTAAAAATTTTATAGGTCATTTTTGTCTCTAAGATTAAGGTTTAGTTCTTTGTTAAGCTTAATTTTACCTTAATCATTATAATTAATTTTAATCACTTTAACTAATTTTTTGGTAAAACAATAAGTTGATATTATTAGAATATAAATATGTTATTTATTAAAACTATTTATTTCCATTTTTAAAAGTTAAATTCACATAAGCATAAAAAATTATATTTAATTCTAATCCCACAGATGTGGTGAGAAAGCAATTTTTTAAAGTGAGAATGTTCAAAAGTTCATTAACATTTTATAACTAAATTAAATATAAAAATGATTCCAATGACCTAAATTGGATTATTAAATGTATAATTTATATATTGTTACTTTAAAAACAACTCAAAATATAATTTAACTATATATATAAATTACTCAAAAAACAGTTTTGAATAAAAATTCAGTATTTTTTACTATTTACCCAAAAATAAATTTTCTCATAAAAATACCAAAAAATCACTCTAAGATAATTTGGACTTTATGAATTAAAAATTTAAGTTTACTTTCATCAAATTAAATTTTTAATATTGTCTAAAATTAATTTTATTATTTTTCATATAAGGACATAAAAAATTTCATTTGAGAAAATATTATTTTCAAACATATAAATACTTTATGAATATTTCATGTTTTATTATCAATATATTTTAACATTATATGTAATATTTAAAAAAAATATTTTAGTTAATATTAATAATTTTAATGGGTATGTCATAACTATCTTTTTTAAATAATTATAATAATAAAATGATGTTTCGTAGAAACTTGGTTTTGCATGTAACACACAAAATCTTATCTTGGTGTAGCATATAATAAAAGTTTGAATTAATGTATATTAGAACTCACAATATAAAAAAATTAATTTATTTAAAAAAAGGTTCAAAAAATTTGGGGTGTTACATAGATTCCCATGGAACAATCATCCAGATCTAGGTACTTATTCTATAATCATCCATGGGTGGTTGTGTCATCAACATAGTGAGATAGTTTGGAGAGTTTTATAATAATTTTGAAAATATGACCTAAGAAAATTTGATGAGTGGATTTTTTATCACCCACTTGGATAGACATCCAGGTGCCTTTGAGATATACATGCCTCACGCTTCCCACGTTCCTATGGAGAGCATATCACTTTTGTTGCTCCATAGGATGGGGATTCTGATAAAGGAATAAGGCATCTACCGATGGGTGCCAAAATTCATGTCGAATAATGATGAGGATCCTTCTCATCATGTTTCTCATCCTCCAGATGCCCCATAATCCCCAAATCATGCTACTAGTCATACCCCATCCTCCACCACCACAGCTACCATCCCACCCCCCACTAATCCCCTACCCCTGCTACCTCTCATACCCATTCACCATTTAATACTACATTTCCCACCCTTCCACCCACCTGATTGTACCCATCATATATTTGGTACATGAACCTTTTTATCTTTTAGAATATGTGATAGGTTTTCCACAATCGGATCATCCCCTTTGTATATTTTTTCCATTTTACTACCCCATCCACCACAACCTCTCATCCACTAGACTTTTTGGTCTTTCATCTACTTCCATACCCACCCTAACACCTACCCTGGAAGACCTACCCTCCAAGATCATAGACCCTCCTTCCTGGAAAGAGTTTCTAGAAATATCGAACTGGTGGGGAAAGGGCCCAGCCCCTCCACTATCAATTGAGGTACAATTCATTGACCCTACTTCTAGATCCATGGCCACTCTCCGGACTCATAACTCTCCCCACATCCACTAAGATTGGTTCCATCACCATGTAACCCACTGTAGAAGTTTATCCCTCAGGACCTTACTCTATAACTGTTGTAGATAGGTTGGGAAAGATACAAGAACCCTCTGTTTGTAAGAGGACCCTTGATGATCAGCTCATAGATTTTTATTATACTTAGTTTTCTATATATCCCTACCCAATATTGTACTCTGTTTGGGTGATCATATTTTGTAATCTTTATATTACAGTTCATTGATGTATCATTTCACTTATTATATATGTGGTATACAGTTTTTCTTCAATGTTTCTTGAATTATTTCTCATTTAATTAGAATATTACTTTAGTCATGTCTCATTATTATTCCTCTTACATGGTTATCGATGTGCCAATTCCACCACCATCTTCCCTCATACTTTGGATGACTTGGAATCTATAAAACATCAAGTTCTAGATTGAGGATCTTTCACTCGAGATATATGAAAAGAAAATTTACCCACCATGATAGGCATATATTATTTTCTTACCATGTTAGATTTATGCATGGTATGCTCTAGAGGGGATTAACCTTGCTATGTTTCACTACAATATTAATGACATAGCCACCAGTTCTTATAGGTGGTGGAGAACTTCTAAGTAGATGGAAAATATTGATTGATTCCTTTTTCCATATGTATGGATGAAAATTTTATTTTTATCACCTTATGGTATGAAACCCATATTTTATTTCTTTTATTTAGTTTTATTCTTGTACTTAATATTTTTTTATTTTAATTATAGTGGAATTATTTATCGTAGGACATTCTTGAACTTCATTGTACCACACATCTGCATATATATGAGTTTTTTCATTATTATTCACCATGTGCACCTTCCCATTACAATTATTTCATCATGTATAAACCCTATGAACTAATGTTTTATCTAGTTCAAGATTTTTCCTTTTATCCCATTATGCAGTTATCCTAATTTAGACCCATTAGCCCAAATTTCCCGAAGGCCTTCTTTTTTTATTGATTTTTGATAACCCCCCTTGCAAGGGATGAGGGGGAACCCTTACAAGCTCGTAGGCTTAGATATTACAAGGCCTGTAGGATTAGGATATTACATGACCTGAAGGTATTAGGGAATTCAAACAGACTATCTATAAGGAACTGCCTCTCCCTAGCATCTGCATCGTGATAGTAGATCTCCACCTTCGCATGGTCATCTGGCTAGGCTCATGTGAAAGCACAAGTTGGTCCCGATGGCATAGACATACCCTCTCATTCTGACAATCCATTTGACTCTACTCCGGTGAGTTCACCTACTCTGAATTCTCTTATGGGGCTGCTCCTTTTTTATATAGTCTGTCTGGGGCAACTGCATGTGGCCCGAAGGACTTGAGGTGGACCGAAAGCCTTAAAGGTGTCTTGAAATCCCTATTGACCCAAAGGTATGGGTGGCCTAAAATCCTTAAGGACTCCAAGCCTAAACTGATGGCCCAAGGTGAATAGTCCCAGCTGCTACAGTACCGAATAGTGCCTGCTACAGTACTCGCACAGTGTACAGTTCTTCTATAGTACCTGCACAGTGTATAATTCTTCTATAGTACCCGCACCGTGCACAGTTCTGCTACAGTACCTTCTACAATACTGCTACAATAATGGTACAATGCCCCCAGAAATATGCCTCTACCTGGTTTTGAACCTGGGTCTCGTGGATGCACTTAAAGACACCTCACCAACTAGGTGGAGGCTCATGTGCTAATTTGGGCCCATTATCCCCCTTGTTTCTCCATGGAATGACACTCATAAAAGGAGATCTCAATCCCCTAAAAAATAATTTCAAAATTTTCCATTTCATTTTTTCTATGTTATATCTTTCATATCCCTCCCATGATAATTTCTAGTACAGTGCATACACTATCACATTTTAAGTGTGGGGGGTCTTTATTGATCTTTCTTATTGATACACTTGGATTTTTCTTATTTTCATTTATGTGGGAGACATTTTTCACTAAAACAATGATTTAAACCTAAAACTAATTGTATCCATTTTAATAAATAACAAAGTTAGGTTAGGAATTGTTGAAAACCATATTTTACTACAAATTATATTTTTAGAATGATTGATGGGTATAGTGATTTAATTTAAATTCAAAGAAAATTAAATTACTTTTGATTGAATTATTACTTGATTTATGTACACTGGGTGATTTCAAATATTTTTGAATATTCCCATTCCTAATCTAATTTTGAGCACAAATTTTCATATTCTTTTCTCAGCATATTTCTTATGTGACACCTATGACATGTAAACCTATCATAACTTGCATTGAGTCTTATTATGTCTAAACTAAACAAAAATAATTTCAATATGATTGAGGAAATATTTATTGAAAAACTTGTTCATGATACCCACCTTACATTATTCCTTATTTATCCTATAGTTTCCATGAATGGCCTTTTTTGGATCCATCTATTTCAATATTATTATCCATTCCAACCCTTCTCTTGGTATTATGCATGATTTTCCTTTAAAAAAGTGTTGGGAATTTTTCAGGTGATAGACATAGGATATTATAATTGAATAAATGTATTGTGTAATTTTTACCAAACTAATTTGATATGATCCATGTTTATTCTTGTAATTTTATGCCTACCATGTTCCCTTAGAAAAAATGATAATTAATGAAAAATAGTTTAGGTTGTGTATTAGGAAGGTCAAAAATCTTCATTTCCAGATTGATGAATCTTGTAATGGGTCATATGTGGTGAGGGGATGGATGTGAGATCTAGAATGAACATTAATTTTGAAAAAGAATAAAAAAAATAAAGAAACATGGAACATATTTTACAAATAATTGATACACTCATGGATATACTTGAGCTACTTGGATCATGGACACTGTTTTGATCTTAGAGGATCGACATCATTACATTATTCCCTCTTATCATGCTTTATAATTTTGATCTTACCCTCCTTTTGAGCTTGATTTTCACTTTCTACCCACCTATCTTTAGCCTCAGAATCATTTGAACCCTTTTTACATAATCCCTAATGATTGATTTTGTATTTTTCATAACAAAGTGAATATGATAGAACCAATTCAATACTATGGTTAGGAACATGTATTTAGAGTTTGAGAATAACTCAAGTTACATTTTAACCCGATTGATGAGAGAAAAATTATTGTGAGGTAAACTTCCAAATGCGGATAAAATTTAAGGAGAAATTACAAATTAGTAATTAAAAAAATTAGAATCTTGATAAAGAACTGAAATATGAGGCATGAATAATTTTCTATATAGGATTGATTTTAGAGGATTGAATTTTTATACTTACATTAGCTTTATTTTTCTAGTTGTAATACATGTTTCCTATTTTAAAATTTTCTTTTTTTTGAATATCTATTAAGATTATTTTTTCTTAAGGAAAATAAATTGTTCAAGTGTGGGGGAATTTGATTAGCTAAAATTTTATATACATTTTGGATACATTTTTTTAAGTTACTTTAATTAATTATTCGATAGTGCACTAGGTTTTGGTTTGTTTTTGTAGGAATTGGTAATTCTGGAATTAAAATAATAAATGTTGAAAAAGTTAAAGAAATAGCCTTTATGCACGATGTATCATATACACAATGTGTAGACTCCATTCACATAATTTCTGCAAGGCCTTACACCAACCCATGAATATTTTTCATGGCATGAAAACATTACACAACATGTAACCCAATTACATAATGTATAGCTTTAAAATTTCAAAATCCCTCCAAAATTAAAATTCATACATGATGTGCATAGATTGTATGGCATGTAGAGATTTCATGATGTGAAAACATTGAAGGCTCTCCCAATCGAAGATTTGAGTAGATTCTTCAGTGAGAAAATAGGGTCTCATTTAAACAGTATGCAACCAGATTACATGCTGTGTGGATATAGGGACACAAATAATTTAATCTAGTACATGACATGTAGGACTTTCATGCCATGTACTTCTCATGCCTATATATATTTTACAGCATCTCTATGCATATAGATACCATACGTCTTTGAGTTTTCTCTCATTTTATTCTCTAGTTTTCATTCCTCCATATCCTAAACTAGATTCATTTCATTATTTTCATTGTTTCAATAAATCAATGTGAGTTTTTAATAAATCCTACCCCATTATTCATTTGTTTCAACATTGATTTTGTTTCTGATGAACACTTTCAAAATCACACTTTGTTCTTCATCAAAGAACACGCGTTTCTTTATCAATTCTTCATTTGTAGTATGTTTGTGATTTATTCTTACTTTTTTGATTTTATAATTCTCATTATTCATTATTTAATCATTCAAAGTCAATTCCTTCATAGATATTCATTGTTACTACCTATTTTATATTGAATCTTTCTTATTTAATCCTTTATTTTTTCTTTTGTAATTACTTTATGATTATGTGTAGTGTGTCTAAAACCTCATTGCTTTAGATCATCACTTCCACGTGCGGCTAATATGATTGGGATTAGGGTTAAAGGGTACGGGTGTTTCCAAACCTAGTGAATCTTTATATTGAATATTTTTAACCATATGGTTAGTAATTTGGTTAATAATAATTTTTCATCACATTCTTTCACACAACCTTGACTATGAGATGTGTGGTTGAATGAAACTGACCTAATTAGAGTAGAAAAATACTATAACCATTATCCTATGACTCTTTCTATATATAATCCATTAATAATTCATCTAAATAGTTTTATTCTAGGTATATCAAATTGGTTTGACCAAAATAAATTGGTAACTTTTGTACCACTTCATAGGCTAATCTATATGACCATTCCAAGTTAAATCTAAGATTATATTTTGTCAAGAACCTTGAAATTGACCCTAATAAATTTTTTTAAATCTTAATTAAAAAACAAATTACCTTGTCTTACTCAAAAACTAAATCCTAATAGTCAAAGTGTGGAATCCTTCTAAGGGTTTTGTTCAATTAGTTGTTGACCTTCCAATAGTCATTGTGGGATCAACCCCACACTGTCACTTTACAATGTCATTGTATTAAGTGTAGTTTGATCCTATAATTTCTAATATTATCTCAACCCATGTGAATTACAAGTCATGTTTAGTTGAGTCAATATCCCTATAATGCATTGGATAAATATGGATATCTCGTGAGATAACAAGGACTGTAAGGGAGATCAAACCCAGATCAATAAGGGACTCTTTCCACTATGATAATCTTTGGAGTCAACTATGACTAAGAATAAAATGGAATGGGGATTGAACACAATCTACTATTATAGTATTGGAAATTATACTTGGCTAAGGAAATTATTTTATAAGCTTATTTTTATGCCAAAAACTTATGTCATGTGCTAATTTTATGCTCTCATAGCTCAAGTTCTTTGATTACTTTATGATTAGTGTCTTATTAACTATAAATATTTCTGTCATGATTTAATATTATGATCTATGATATATTCGGTATGGATTTTCAATTGTTAAGACCATGTTTTCATACTATTATACTCCTTTTTTTCTTAAGTGATCATTGATATCTCCCTTTCTTACGCTTAATAAGAATATGATATCACCCTTTCTTATGTTTCATTTCCCCAAGTTATAAAGAAAGGTTTTATGTAGGGTATTTATAAGAAGAGTAAAATGTGGGAATATCTTTTTGGGAGAGTATTAATATCTTTCATAAAATAAAAATACTATATAGTATCCAAAGACACTAAAACTTTATGATCCTTAAGCATGTATTTTTGACACATATTGAATATTCATCTATTAAAATGTCATGTCTATGTATGAAAATTTTGGGTCACTATATAGAATTAGTGAGAAAAGTGAAGAAGATAGAGTCCCCCTAGACCGATAATTCACCCTTTTGAATCATTGTATTTAGAACATGAGTAATATTACTTCCTAGATCATTGATACATCATTGGTGTGTTCTCCTTGGAGTATACCATTTGGGTGAACCATATATATTATCTGTATCTATTACATGTATTTTATTTTTTCACCTATATAGTGAGGTTGTATAAAAAAGAGTAGTTGCAAAACCAGTTAAATACAGTTCCTACTAATGTGAGTAAGTGGAAATAAAAGGTTAAAATTAGTTGAGACTGGGATCTCCCCCTCCCCCTCTCAGGGTGTCTTAGGTTCTAACATTGAATTACAAGAGTGTAATGTTTCTTAAGGTATTTTTAATGAAGTTCATAAATATTGTTTATAGAAATAAATTTTCCTACAATAAAATAAGATATTATATATGATTTAAATAGTTGTTCAATTATTTGGTAATTTAATTCAAATAGGATAAAATCATGGTGGTAGTGAGGATAAAATAAGAATACATATAAAATGATATAGAGATATCAAACCTTATATATGAAACTATTATGGGAGATTGAAGGTGATAATATACATTATTTAAAATAATCATTCACTATAAAAGGATGTAGAGGAAAATTTTTATCATTTGAATATAAAAAAAGTGTTGAGGAAACTAAGAAGATCATGTCCACACCATCTAAAAAGGGTACTATAATTCTTATTCATTATTAATTTTTTCTTCAATAATTGAAGTGTGCCAAGTCTATATAAATATATCGTGCCGACAATAAAAGTTTACCATTATTTAAACCTTTTTAATAAATTTAATTAGTTATTGAAGTGAGATGAAAATTGATTTTATCTCATGAATTATATTATCTTATAAATTAATGTTAAACTAACATAAATTCACTGGTGATTTATGCATTATTTCATCCAAATTTTTATGAATCTTTTAAGGTTAATAGAATATCATTTTATATACTATGTAATGATATCTATATAAATGAAAAAAATTATAAAGGAAATAATTTCCTAATACCTTGATTCACTCAACAACCTCCAAGATATCTTCCATGTCACATCTAATATTTTAAAATACTCCCATTTTTATTTAGTTAGATATATTCTATATGTTTTTTATCCTCTCTACTTATATATTTTACTTATTTTTAAAACTTATACACAAACATTCTATGAATTATTTTAGATTCATTATCTCTATCATAAATAATCCTTTTACTGGAACTTTTCAACTAAATTTACTTAAACATAAAACTTCTTATTTATTTTTTTATAATCTTCTATTTTCATTTAAATTATATATGTTTTTTCATTATTGAATTTTCTTCTAAGAATAGAATTTTATTAATCAATTTTTTAAGTTTCTATCACTTTTTTGTTAGTACAACACTCCCAAATGTTTCTTAATAACACAAAAATTAAATCAATTAAAAGTAAATTTATTTTTTTACTTTTATTTTCATTTATAAAATAATTTAAACATAATTTTTTGGAACCTACCATCATTTTCATATTTAATTTATGTATAAGTTTATTATTTTTATTTCTATTTTATCTCCGAGTTCATTATAGATTTAATAATATTTTTTCTCTTTCTTAATTTTATTTTTTAAAACATAAGGCTCTCTTATCACATAAGAAATGATAATATTGTGAATATCATTAATATAAAGCTCATTTAAGTCCTCTATATTCCAGAGTGTAAACTTTAACATCCAAACTATAAGGAAAAATCCTTACTGAATTTTTCAATTAAGTTTAATCATCAACATTCTCACCATATCCTCGAATTTTTCAATAAATTTCCTTAATCGGTAGTGATGTGGTGAAAATTGATTAATCTTTATTCACATTAGTGTATTTAATTATTTATATAAAGTGTTTCAATTTTTTCATCTTCACTTTAATATTTCCTTAATTGATATTTTCAAGTATGTTTGAAATATCCTTTAATGATTTAGATCCCAATGCCATTGTAAATTCCTTATTAAATAATGAATATGTAATAGTATTCTTTTCTTTTCCATCATATTCCAAATTATTTCTATCTATAGGATATAATAACACATCCTTATCGATTGATGTAAAACCAATTCCAAAAATAATCAAATGCATTAAATTTAAGAGGTGTTAAATATGGAAACACTATTTATTTCATATTGTACCAGATTACCCTAGTTTTGGGACACCTTTTTAGAACCTCTCCTGTGGAATAAGGTTGGATGTTTTGAATCTAGCATCACCTAAGGTTATAATTAAAAAAAGGAAATATGTTCCAATATCTCATGCTAAATCACCTTGATCTCTATATAACTTCTGTAACATACACATAAGTGAATGAAAAAATAACTCACACTCACATTGAACAACACAAAGTATTTAAATGGTCCAGGCTTAGCCCTACTCCATGGGAGAAATAATTATTATTTTATTAATCATAGAAAAATATTACAATATTAAAATTATATAAATGATTGATCTCACTTAAATATTTATAGAAAATTATAGTTATTAGATGTGGTGTCATCACCTTCTAATCTTTGTTGGAATCCCTACACTTGGTCAAAGCTATCGAAAGATTCTCCATCTCATCTTCTGATACCTAGTGGATATTGTAAATAATCTGATTCAATCATACACAACCCTATGAATAATTATATATAGAACTTCAAAAACATTGAGTTATTCTTCTATATCCAAAAAATGTATTCCTACATGATCCAAATACTTCTTCCACACTTCCATCATCTAGATTCAAATTTAACCATGGTTGTTGTTGTTCGATTTTCTACTTCAAATTTTGATTCTAATTTTGAACATTAATTGTACTGTTAGAATTATTCCATATGGTTCTATGATATATCATATACAAAAAACCTCATAGAATATATATTTAATTTTTCAAAAAACATTTATCCTAACTTTAAACCAACAATATCCCACCATAGAATTATTTCATTACCTTTACCACCAGGTCCTTTTTCACCACTTGGTAAAATTTTAATGATTCTTCCTTATTCCTTCTATAAAAATAGTCAATATGTATCCCCATTATTTCCTAGTCACCCAATTACCACTGAAGCACAAAACATATAATTTCTCAGACTACAACCGTTGTTAGAATATAATACAAATTTTAACTTTCACATATCTTTTATAGCTCCAACACTCTATCTTCCACAAGATTCTGGATAAAGTGATATTTTAGATGAATGTGTTTTGTTATTTTTTGTGAAACAATATATTCCTTCCAGATGGACTATACTCTAACTATTATAGAATAATGTTTCATTCATATACTTAATTTCATGTCTCTATAATAAACACTTAAACCATATGATCTCATTTATTTCTTACACAATCACAATATACTCTACTTCCATAGTTAATATTTAAATTATAAGTTATAGTATTTATATATAAATTATGGACATTCCTCTATAGGTAAACTCAAACTCATTGGTACTTCAATATGTTCTTGCACCATCCCCAAATTAGAATTTAATATAAAAATTCAATAAATCATCCATTCTGAAATATAATTCACTGCATTATGAACCTTTGAGATATAGGAGTATCAACTTTACCACTTCTAAATGATCATTTCTAGGATAATCCATAAACCTACTAACAACTATCACTACTTTAAAATGGTCAACCATTTAAAAATCATAGCGTATATCAAACTTTCAATATTGATGTATAAATAACCTTTTCGTGTACTTAACCTCAAGTTCAATTCATGGTTCCTTCTCTTTGGATAGTTTCAAATATAAAGCTAATATGATAGATACAAGTTTAGATTCTTGCATTATTAACCTTCACAATATATTCTAGATATGTTATTACAATGGAAAAAATAAATGTCTAGTACTTCCAATACCTCTGAGTCCTTGTCCCCAAAATTCATTTAGCTTCCCTAAGATTCATAATCTTGAACCTTCTGAAAAACTCAACAATTATCTCTTCAATATGTTTTTTTTAGGTCCTTCTAAGAGAATACCATCCACATATAATAGAATTATGATTAATATTAGATCATTTAACACCTTCCTATAGTAGCAATGATCTATATTTCACTAGATATACTTTTGTTCCACCATAAAGGAATCAAACTTATGGTATCACTGCCTAAATATGTTCCTTACCCCATACAAACTCTATTTAAGCTTATACACTAGGTTTCTTATAGATTATTTGAAATCCTTCTAGTTTCATAATATATATTTCATCCTCCAAATATCCAAGAAGAAAATACATCTTCAAATCTAATTGTTCAAGATGTAGACCTTATTCAAAAATAATTCCAAAAATTTTCTATATTATTAATTTCCTAAAAACTAAAGAAAATGGTTTCTTAAAATCAACTCATTCCATTTCATAAAATCCTTTCCCAACTAATATTTCCTTCTATCAATTTATAACTTCTTATTATTCCTTTAACCAATAAATTCAATTTTTCTAGAAATTTTTTCCCTTGTGGAGGCATCAAATGCTCCCATGTTTGAGGTGGGATACATAGACCAGTCTTTCAACCCACATTATTCCAAAATATTATTTCCTAGTGGTGTATAAGGACTTCTATTTATGAGGTATGATTCACAATTCACAAATTCAAACCAAAAATACTTCGCAAATATGGAAGTAATTATTATTCTTTTGGAGGTCTCATATAGCATCTAATTCATCCACTTTTCCACAACATTTTTCTATAGTGTTACAGGAACTGTCTTCTCAAAATTAATTCCTTTCTTCTAGAAGAAATATCAAAACTCCCTATTTCTATATTCCTCACATTTATTATACCTTAATCACTTAATCTTTAAACTACACTCCTGTTCCAAAATATATCTTTATAGGATTAAGGTTTTTAAAACTTCAGACTTGTGATTGAGAAAAAATGTCCACACTTTCAATGTCACATAACCAATAAAGCAAAGAAATTACAATAACCCTAATAATAATGAACTATTGTCGATCCCAAAACTTTCATATATAACAAATCAAACCATCACCTCCTTGTTTTCTTACCTTTTGTATTTAAGGAAACTTTATCCCAAGGATATACTCTTCAAAGATTCTATAATACATAAAATATAGTTTCATTATTCTCTTTGTTTCCATGAATTTCATCCCATTATCACCCATGGGACCTAGATGATCATGTCGTGGATTTTACATTACATAAGTTTTTGTTTTGGAAAGTGATATATCCTAAAACTCCCAATAAGATAAAATATTCTGTATTTCATACATTTGGAAAACACCATGAAACTGGATGTTATATTCCTTGATCTTTCTACAAAACTCATATAGAACCCCATATCATCAAGTTAATTGATCATGATTAGATTATTCCTTAACCCCAGTATATGTCACACCCCCTAAAACTCAAGAAAGTGTCAAATATTTTTTTTAATTTTCACATCAGATTTTGTAATTATCTCAAGGGTTTTATAATCCATAATATTTACCTTACCAAATATTTTGGATATATAATTTTAAATGCTCCAACACTCGTTATGTGAAATGTGACCCCAGAATCAATAATACATGATTCCAATGGACTAGAGAAATATATAAATAAATTTATTTACTCATCAACCATGGTATTTATATAAGAAATTATAGAAGTGAAACTTTTGTAATATAATATTCAATATCTATAAACATTCTTCAAGTTCTCATTTTCCCCATAATTCCATCATATGGGTTTTGATCCAATTGATTTCCCTCTTATCATCTCTCTTTTTCCTTCCCCTTCTTCTAACTTTGTTTTTTATCTTCAAGTGGAATGACCCCTAATTTCCACATTATATGTTATTCTAATATCTCCCTAGACTTCAATCTTCTTGATCTCCTCATTTAGAACTCGGTCTAGGATTCCATGAAAACCAAGTCACTTTAACCACTGTAATTACTTACAGCAGTAACCACCACACCCCATGATTCTATAAATGATGAAATAAGTATTAATGGCCATACTAAATCATCAATCTTCAATATCATCAATTTTATTTCACCACATATCATATTTAATTCATTAGAAGAATTTTCCACTAATTTTACTTCTAACACTTTCAGGTTGAATATTCTCCAAATCATAAACACTTTATTCATTATTATAGGATTTCTATACATATTTTCAAGTGTGGTAATAAAACCTAATGTTGTCATTAACTCTTGGAAGTTGAAATCCATGTTCTAGAATAATGAAATTTGAACTAACTTGAGTACTTTTTGGTCAAGTCTTTCCCATTCTACCCTATCCATTTATTCTTGATTGATCCCCTTAAATGAAACTCCAATCTTCTTTTGGTATTAATAATATTTAATCAACATCCAATAGAATCTAAATTCTAGACATTAAAAATTTTCTATCCATACCTTGAATTACTATAATTTCATTCCTTCTGAATTATTAAGCTCCAAATTAAACAAAAAAAAGTGTGAGGATAATAAAAACTAATGAGGTCTACTTCAATGTTTTGATACCACTTATTATGCTGAAAACCCCTAGTTTTGGAATTCCCTTCTGTAACCTTGGTTATATAATAATGATGGAAGTTACAAAACTAGAAGAACTCTATGTAATATTATGGAAAAGGGAACCATGATCCAATTTCTCACACTAAATCACCTTGATCTCTACAAACCTTCTGAAACACACACAAAATCACTGGAAAAAATAACTCACATGAAACAACATGGGGGATTTGTGTGGTTCATTCTTATACCTACTCTGTGGGAGAAATAATATCTCTTTTATTAATCTTATAAAAAATAAATGATCAAAACTATATGAATAATTTATCTCACTCATATATTTGTAATAAAGTATAGACGATAGACCTAGTTCTGCTACTTTCCAATCTTTTTTGGCATCCCTCTACTTGGTCAAAGCTACCTGAAGATACACCACACCAACTTTTAATACCCAATAAATAGTCAAATAAATATTATTTACTCCTATACTACCCTATAAATAATATCATGTATATATTAAAAACACTAAGTTATTCTTACATATCCAACAAAGTTATTCTTACACAATCCAACTATTTCTTCTACACTTACATCATCCAGATTCGAATTTTTTTGTGGATATTGATGCTCCTACTTCCTCTTCCACTTAAAATTATAGGGTAATGCTAAGATACTTATATAAAATTCTAAAATATATCCTCCATAAATAATTCATAAAAATATATATTTACTATCTAAAATATTAATCATATATTTAACCCAACATTTCCAACCATGCAAATTTCTACCATCAAAAATAAGAATCCCCTTATTATTAAAAGTGTTTATATTTTTAATATTAACCCAATTGAATCAGTAAAAGTCAATATTATTTATAAAATATTTTATATATTCTCACAAATGATCCAATAAAGGATAACCTAGATTACTTCTATTCCACTTAAAGTACCCAAAAAATTTATGAATACAGCATAAAGAGGGGAGTGAATTAGTGTTACCCACTTTTTATAATTCCATCAATTAGTCTATGTTTACCGGTTAAATTATTAAAAGTATCCACTCCTCTCTTTAATCACTCCTTTACCCCTATGAAAATTAATAAAGAAGGAACACAAAAATATAGTATTTATAAGGATTTTCCTCAGTGTTGGTGGTTATTCCCTTATTATTACTAGTATCTTAAAAATCAAAATCAATACACTAATATTATAAAGGATTTTTAAAAAAATATTGTAAAGAATCATTATTTATACCCCATAATGGTATTCCAATAAAATTATCAATACACCTTCATATTAATCAAATTAAAAAAAATCAATAATAAATTTAGGTTGATCCATACATCAATAGAGTGATCTTCCTCTAGTTTTGAAGAGAATACATCAATGTTATACCAAAAATATCAGGAGATCTTGAAAAAAATACAATCTTTATATAAAAATCAACTATTCTAAAAAAATAGTATACGCATTGAATATGTTCATAAATTCAATCTATTATACAACTATCATGAGTTAAAATATAGATTAATTCATATCCAAATATCATAGAATAATTTTAACTTTTCTCTATGTTAAAATCTACTAGATCATTCATTTATTCAAACTAAAAATATATGTAATTGACTATTTATTCAAATAAAATCAATTCACATACATTCAAGAAGATGTATTTGATCTTCCAAAAATATCTTAAAACATATTTCATTTTATTTTTCTTTGAATAAATATTTTAAATTTAACTATAAAATGTAAAATATTAGGTTTCATTGTTATATAGAGTTAAAAACTTAGTTTTGTTAATTTTTATAAGATATAGTACACTCAAGATATGTGTTGATTGTAATTCTCAAAATACTATCATTTTATTCTTATTGTGAAATGGATTAAAATATATATTCCACAATAATCATTCTTTACTAGATTATAAATGATACATACTTTATTTATTCTATTTACATGGATTATAGTTATCATTACATGTGATATATATAGATTTTATTGTTTCATTTAGTAAATTCTTTATTTTTTCATGTAAGCACGTTATATTCCATGAAAGTTTATTTTTTTCATTCAAGTTAATTTTATTTCATGTAATTTAGTTTTTATGACACACATTTCTAATATATTGAGTATAACTCCAATGTTGTTCTATGAATCAACCAAACTTGTTTCATACAGTAAATAATTTTACAATATTACTTCATAAACCTTATATAAACTACTAAAACCATAATTATTTCTTCTTACTCGCTTCTATAAAACTTAAAGACATATTTAATTCATATTTTATCCAAAACTCTCCATTCATATCTATACTCAATTAACTTTATTAATATATTATTACATGTGTTGATGTACATAAACTTTAAATGATCAAAAAAACCAATTCTATTTTATGATAATTCTTTAACAAGGGAAAAAAGATGAAGGAAATGTGTGACTCCTTAGAAAATATGTGATCGTGAGTTGAGTGTGAAGGGCCAATGGATTCACTCTACATTGAAATTATCATCATAGTAGGACCCTCTTCTTATACAAGCCATTTATAAGGTCATCATTTGAGTTCCAGCATCCTATGTGGGCCAGTAATGGGTTCACCATCTGAGTTCCCCCTCCTATGTGGGCTAGTGTCATTTATGTTTCATAAATAGGAACCACTACAGACACCCCCTAACCACATAGAAAATATATCGTATATAGTGAAATAATGTAACCCTCTATAGACACCCACTTAATATGATATAATTACTTATGAAAACATGCTTGGAGGAAACCATGCATGGTCGTACACCCTCTTCTATATGGTCACCTATTTTGAAAAGTCACTTACTCGAACATTCCCAATAAATACCAAGTTTTCCATTTTAAGAGTACATTTAATGATAAATAAATAGAGAAAGATATACCTATAGTTAATTCATAAGTTATAAAAACATTCTAGGAAGGATTAATTCACATGAATTTATCTCTAAAAACTTCCTTCATGAGAGTTCATTCCCAATTCTAGTATATTAACTCTCATCCTCGGCATGCTCATCTTGCCACAACTACCGTGAAAGTTTCCTCTATAAAACCCACAATATAGGTCTAATCCCCACTCATCTAGCATGAAAATATTATTCCTTAATGACCCCCCCCCCCATGAATAACTCACTATGCAAGCCTCCACTTTTCACATCTTCTTCTATGAACCTACCCCATGGGCCAACCACATAGACCAGTTCCCCTTGAAAGACAACCATATGGACTGGCCTTGTTTGGGTTATCTAAGACCCTTCCTCTATCGATACCTATACATGGAGTATTTAATCATCCTATGGTAGCTTCATGAATTATCCTAGATATAAGGGGTCCAAACTCACTATTTTTATACCTATCTCACAATTTTTTCCATTGAGTAAAACCTTTTTAAATAACCTTTCTGAATTCTTTTGAATAAGGTAAAAATCTTGAAGAGGAAAAATCAAGACCTTCTCCCAAATCATGTAACATACATAATAATATTGTTTGGATCATAAAAATATCTTCCCTAAATCTTGTATACCCTAAATAAAAGGAGTCTTAGGAATTTTCACCCTAAATATGTAGAATCCTCAGGGTGATCATGATCATGTACTCTCTTGATAACAAGTTCCCTGTCAGGAGGACACTGAAGAGTTATCCCCTAAGTCAACATGATCAACGTGGATCTTGATTCCAATCAATAAGTCTTGTACCTTTGTGATTCCTTCCTAGTTTTAAGCCCTAACCATGTTCTAATTGATCATTATATAACTAAAAGACATCAATGATCTGTGTAAACCCATATCAATGTAGCATATTCTCACACATAATCCTCGCTGATTCTTTACTAGTTTATAATCAACATTTTAGGCCTCCTCTAAGGTGTAAAACCCAATAATGGAATCGTCAAGAGAAACCACCCTTTTCCACTCAATGATCTATTCCTCCATCTGGGAATATCATGTGTAAGACCCAATCAATCCTCTGTTGTCAACTCATTCATAATATGAACGTCTTTACAGCATGGTGTAATCCTACAACAGTACCTAAAACTACGCACTTAAAACTATGTGGGATTTTATTCTTATTATCCATCATATGTAGGATGCCTCCTTGAGTTTCAAACAATAATTTATAAGCACCTATTTCCTTCCTCATTACACCATATTCCCCATAATCCAAGACATTTCTACTCATTGGGTTATATTTCCTCTTACCCCCCCCCCCCATTCACCTTTAATAGGTCCATATCACCTATAAACCCATTATTATTAGCATATATTCCTAATTATTCCATATATAACCTGGTGGACCATATCTCCACTAGAAAAACCAACCAAATATCACATGGGTTCATACTCCTAGTAAAACAAATCTATCCTTATCGAGCCACATCCCTTTCAGGTTAACCAGAAAGTTTTATCCATGCGTAGTCACCACACAAACCATTAAAAGGAATCTTTCACTTATAATCCCACTATATATGAATTTAAACTACTTAGAAGTAGTTATAGTTTCATGAACTTAAAAGACACCCTAATAGCCCTTATCACGTGAGCTTAAAATATACGATGTGTCTTGTTAAGTGGAACAAAAATACATTGGCTGTGATTCCCATAATTGATGTAATAATCCCTTCCTAGGGGCCTAATTTTATAACCATAAACACCTACCACATACCTATAAAGAAATAAATTCCAGATTTCCAAAATAGGGGTATTTAAACCAAAGCATCACTAATTATTAGAATAAGTATGGAGAACCAATGATACATATATATGGTGCCATAAATGTAGAACATATGATATATGTAGATGTTCACATCAATTGAGAACCTCTAATACATATATATTTTCAAATTGGCATACATAAATGATCAATAACTAGTATAAGCGTAACCATCCCAACACTAGGATTTGGGAAGGATTCGGGAATATGAATTAAATTTATAGGATAGTCTGGAAGTATGAAAGAATTCCCCAAAAAGGTATGTATGATCCTAACCTCTCTTTATATCAAACAATGCACATTATAAAGTGTTACTATTAAATTCTCAATGAACACATAGATTTGGAAAGTAGGTCCTCACCAACTCAAAATGTAGTGGGTTCATGCATCAAAATTTTTCATCTAAAACAAAAAAAGTGAACTCTACATGAATACTTTAATTGTGAAAATGATTGACAAAACTTGTTATTTCTTATGATGCTACATTAATGAGTTTTCTTGTTTTTGATTGTTAATACTTACAAGAATATCAGAATAATATCATATTCATTTCAAACCAATTGAATCCTCAAAATTTCCACCACCATAGTCTTGAACCCCCTTGAATACCAAAGAACATGTCTAGTGATGGTGTATTATGCTTTGGGTCAAGTACATAGCAAAATGAGGAGAAATAAAAGGCATGACTAGTCCAAGTAGAAGGAGAAACCAACATGGAACAAAAATAAGGTAATCCATTGACACATAGTCATTCATTAGATCCTCAAGCATACACCTTTAATATACCTAACCATTATATCTGCTATCATATCTAACCAAGGTTGGGGTTGATCATGGTGGCTTCTATTATAAGGGAATAATTTGATGTTATTTTGATTGAGAGTACCAGATGGATATTTTATTTGGTATAATGTATTTTTATTTTCATGAATTATCACCCCAGATAGTAATTTTAGCAACATAAAAAATGATATTGATAAAAATGAAAATCAACACAATTATATGTGTATTTTAATCTCCTGAATCATTTGATCTTCATTATAAATTCATTAATATTATTTTTAGTAACTATAAGAAAAAATTTATTTGGGACTAATTAAACCTGGATAACCCATTTTCTATTAGAAATTTGGTAAATGATTATTGTAATTTCCCAACCTGATTAACTCTATAGTAACCGAACTCGTTTCCCACATGACATTAGGTGGACCTCCCCATATGCTAGAGGTTTCTGACTAGTATAAAAGGTATAAGGTGTTTTCATGGAGCGACTATACCGTAATATCATAGTAAAATAAATATAAGAAATAAAAAAATTGAAAAACAAATAATTAGAGTATATATAATAAAATAAGCATTCATACTATATCAAATGAATGTGATCAAATAAGAATACATCCCACTGATCACCCACTAGGCCAATCACATATAAAAAATAAAAAAATACAAGGATATTATACAAACATCATTTAGACTCATCTTCAAACTCCATTCAATCTATCCTGATCAAACTTGTAATACTAGGCCCTTGGCCAACCTATACATTTTATCATGTGTTCTACTCAAATATCAAAGTATCAGGGATGCTCGAGTAGGGTATTGGTAAAACATAGTAGGTCACTTCTAATGGCTCCCATAACATAACCAATAAATATTATGTATTCACATGTAAAATGATTAGAATGATAAACAAATAATGCATGTATTAAAATAAATCACCATCTATATTTGGGTACTGAGGTGACACATGATGTTGACTATGCCTATTTCATCTAGTTTAAAATGTCTATGATCATAATTCACACACATCAGGGGAGAATGACTCCCCACCCAAAAATTAGTAGTCATAAGGGGGATGTCCCAACACCCTAGAATCAGTAGTCATGAAGGGGTGTTACCCAACCCTAGAATCAATAGTTATTAGGGGGATAACTCCCCACACTAGAATCAATAGTCATAAATCATCAGGTAGGATGGTTCCCCACCCTAGAACCAGTCATCATAATATATATATATACTCATTTTTGGGATAAGTTTCTTCCCAAAAACATATCCCAAAAATGGGGAAATGTGACCCTCCCTAGAAACATATATATATATATATATATATATATATATATATATGTATATATATCCATCATAGGGATAAGTGCATGCCTCAGAATCATTTCACATCAGGTAATAGTATCCCACCTTAGAAAAATTACCATGACATCATTACCTATGGGTTTCATCCCATCCTATCACAAGATTTCCCATTCATATATTTATAAAAAACACCCAAGGGCGCATCCCAATCTGGAATAGTTACTATGACATTATTACCTAGAGACCGCATCCCACCTTGATACCTGATAATACATAAACCTAAGGGGATAATCTATCCCTATAACCTTATATAGAATACACCATACACCCGGGTTTTCCACTCACTTAAACCTAGAACACATCTTCTAGGTTGGCCTCTCATGAACACAACCTGGTTTGTCACTACATTAGTGTTAGTCTATCATTTTACTACCCTCCCTATATCACCCATATCTAGGGTCATTGTGATTTTGGGTTACCCACTAAGGTCCCCTAGGTCACACCAATTTATGGAAACCCTACATGGTCCCCTCTCACACATCCCTAACTCTAAGGCTCAAGCTCATCACTCAGAGGGAATATAATCCCTTAACATCACCATGATCTCATCATGGACTCATTAAGCTCATAGGAAATACTATACAGGAATCATACTATAGATATAACATTAATAACATCTCACCTACTTGTCAAGTAGGTTAGTCACTCATACCTAAACTTTCCATAATCATACCCATGTTATACCCAGGTGATTACCCACATTCCCATGAGGAAGGAACTCTATCCACAATATCTGGTTTACTAGACTAAAGGCTATAAGGTGTCTCATGTTTCTATATGCACTCCCTTTAGTCAAATAATCCTAATTCTATCATTTTCCCCTAGTTGAAGGGTTCTAGGGGAACCTATCACAAGGTCCACTACATTCATTCCCTACAGTTATACCACTCTAGAATCCATTAATCACATATCACATATTTATGGTCAATCCCTCGACCATTGATGGTCGATGCATCAAACCAATGTTAAAGGGTCCATCGTATCCCTAGACACTTCTGTTACTCTCATGATAGTTTTAAAGAAACTTATTATTTTAATTCAAAGTCAATCCGACACAAGTGGTGAGACTTCCTAACATATGATACATAAACAAATTCATAAACCTTAAGGAGAAGTTTAGGGAACGCCTACCTCAAACATGAAGTTTACATCTTCAAGATACTTTCCTCATCCTTATATAATCATGGTCAGGCTTCACCCATGCTATTATCAACCCTATATATTCTATCTTAATCTATCACAACAACAAAATTAATTATAGTAATTTATAATTAATTATTCAATTTAATTCAATGAGTTTTAATTGCCTAAAACTCATTAGGTGGAATCTTGTAGAGACAAAAAGTGTAACATCACAAGTAAGTAATGAATAATATATATTTTAATCTATGTCTATTAATGAATTAGATAGTGTTTAGAGGCTTAAAATGAAAATAAATCCAATCTTAAGCATGGAATACACTAATATTTTTTAAAGGATTGTTTTACTGCCTTTTGATGGCAATCCATTTTTAAACCTATATTTTGACAATTTTATAAGCTGTTTTTGTCAAAATAAACTTATTCTTTATTATTGGGACATCAAAATTTACTTTGTGTGAATATTTGGTATTTTTAGGACAATGTTCATTTTTTTATGAATAGTGAAAAATACTGTATTTTACATCAAAACTGCTTTTTAATCTACTTTATTTATATGATTAGATTATCTTTTGAATTGGTTTTAAAGTTAAATTAGAATATATTTTTACCATTTAATCCAATGGTGGTCATTAGGATTAATTTCACTTTGGAATTGGGTATAAACTAATGCCCAACTTTTCATAGATATTGTTTCAAAAAAAACCCGCTATTTGTTTTGACAACGGGAATTATTTTTAAATCAATTATTGAAATTTATATGTTTGGAATTTGGTAAAATGGATTACATATTTGGAATCAGAAGGCCCAAATTATGTAATCAAGACTCTTTTGTTTTTGGACATTATGTATAGTAATGACGGTAATTATCTTTAATTATCTTGATTAAAGAGTAATCAGGTAGTTAAGGGTAACAAAATGATATCATAATAATACAAAAAGACCACAACATATGTCCTAAGGCTACTGGTTGTATCATGGACGACCATGGGATTCCTTGTGCTAATCTTGGGGGCCCCATGGAATCACTTTTGTGAGAAAGTGACTTTTTATCTTTTTATTTTTAAAGAATGTTAAATGTGACAAAGAATGTATCACCTAAGTAAAATATTTTTACTTTTGTCTAAATAAATGATATTTTAGACTATAAATATTCATTAGAAATCTAAAACGATTTCCTACATCATGATATTTTTTTTATAATTTTTAGGCATTAAATTTATTAAACTATTTATGACATCATGATGATGCAGCGATTACCTCATTAATAAAGGATTTAAATAAAATGAAATGATAATGTAAAATATTTGACCTACACATGTCCAAAACTTATTGGATGGGTGGATTTTGAACCATTATCACCTTAACCTCTAATTATATCAATGTGGGACCTTTTTAATCCGAAAATCATTTTCAAATAAAGTAACATTTCTTTACTTTCCAAGAGTGCCCCTCCTCTCCTCTTATAAAAGGCCCCCACCTCTACCTCCTTACCCACACTCCCAAAACCTTTGGCTCGGCCACCCCTTCCCATTTTGTCTCTCCACTTACCTATATTACTCCTTGAAGCCTCAATTTGGGAAAAAGTATTCCCAAGGAAGCCTTTGAGCTCAAACAAAAGGGAGTTACCCGATTTTAAGGTAATGTCTTCACTTGTGTCCTTTTGTTTTATTTTTCTTCTCCAACCCCCTAAACTATTTTTATTCATTTATTTTGTAACAACTCCAGTATCTTAAATATACTAGGATGTTTTTTTTAGAAATATTCGAGATACACTTACACACACCTACATCTAATGGTTAATGGACATACTGTTTCCGTGGATGGTGAATTTATGCCTCCCGAAACGATGATTGTTCAACATTCTTTTAACACCTTAAAAGGTGTCCATTAAGATGTCAATATATTTATATATGATATATAATATGTTTATGTTTTCCTTAAGCTTCTTTATTTTTCATTTTGGGCATACCTTTATGGTTTCCATTATGGGTAAACGCGATATCTTCATTTAAGGAAGTGCGGACTACCGCCCCCTCAAAGTGATTTGATTCGTTAAATACCATACGTGGGACGTATAAAGGATGTAACTATGATATTATATATGATATTATACTAGAATTATAATATAAATTTATATCATTATGATCCCATTCTATAAAATACTAAATAGAAATGAAAGTAGCGTTCATGCGTATGTACGGCTTACCGTCTCTATGAACGGTGCATTTCATTTATTATCTCTAAATGATTATGTAATATTATAAATGCATGTATATACTGGATATATATGATATATACATCGTGATTATAATTCTGGATATAATGGATACATGAACAACTTGTAATTATAAAGGTTTTATTTTTTACTCAAGTACCAATGATCGTTAAAACGATCGTTATTAACTTGAATAATTACATAGTGTTCATGACATGGATATAAGTTATATAAAAGGAATAATGAACTTGAAAAAGGTTCTTAAGCAAGTATAAATTAACTCAAGTTTATTTTTCAGGACATTAAAGAACGATCGAGTCAAGTCGGACCCAAGGTATGGGACTTCATCTCAATCTCCTTTCATTGAGGCATATTTTATTTTATACACAACCTTCTTTTATACGGTGTATAAACCCCTTTGACTTTTACGTTTATTCAAAAGGAATATTTTTTATAAGAAGCTTTTACTAAATGAAAAAAGAGAATGTTTTTGTCGTACGTATGCGGCGACAACGACTTCTCAGCCGCCGTGACCATTATTTGAGTTTCATCTTCCTCTACAAGCCCTACCTTTTTTTAAAAGAAAAATAACTACCATGTTTTACTTTTATTTTATTTTGGTATTGAAAATGGTTTTCATAATGTTTTTATATCAATGTGTTGTATTTATATCTTGTGATTGAAAGGTGGAAATGTTATGTTTCCTTTATGCATGTTTTATGTGATATGATTATGTTGAGGTTCTTGGGCATTATTATGAAGACGGGTGGTTCCGTGATAAAATAAGGGCGGGTGAGCCCGATATAGCTCTCCAATGCATTGGGTAACGCGAAGGAGTGAAACGTTAAGGTTTCTCTGAAGAGATTTGGGGAATATACTGTGATGGGTATTCCAAACGTAACCCAGAGGGTTACTCCCTACGTTAGAATGTTATGAATACCTCAAGTTACCTTTATGTCTTATGATTTCTATGATTTATTCATGATTTGATGAGGTAGGTTAAAGTGCTTATGTTTTATGGGTAAAGTATGATTTCATTCTTATTTATATATGTACCCATGTTTCCTTTCCATATTTTTATATCCCTTACTGAGCTTTTTATGCTCATCCCAAGTTTTTTTGAAATGCTTTTCACAGGTCAAGGGAAAGGTACATGATATGATGATAGTGTTAAGGAAGTGTCAAGAAAGAATCCATGTTTTATTTTAAATATGTTTCCATTGATGGGAAAGAAGAATATTATCTTTATGTAACCAATTTGTTTATATGTGGAATGTAATACAAGTTTTATGATCTAATTCTCTAAAACTCTAAACCCGAAAAGATCCTCAAAGTGTAATATTTTAATAACTCGATATTAAGTAAGGTTTAAGGCTGGGGCCTTATAGTTGGTATCAGAGGTCGGTTTAGATAACTTTAGGAGTTATAATTATATTAAATGATTATCCAAAAATATTTTTTTTATGGTCAAATTGAAGTGATATAGTATTTGAAGATTACCATGTTGCTTCATCTAAGACATTTTTGTTCAGAATGGTTTTCCGCAGAGGAAACAGGGCAGCAGTGCTAGGAAGGCATGTAGAAGGAAATAACCTTCCGAATCAGCATCCTGAGATGGTTGGAATTGGAACTGAACAGTTTTTTACAGTAATGGCGCAGTTGACTCAAGCGATAAATGGTGGTGGTATCTATGCACGAGATCAGCTAGATCAACTGCAGAGGAACATGTCAGTGGTGGAACATTTCATGAGGCAACATCCCCCATAATTCAAAGGATCATCTGACCATGTGCTAGCTGAAGGGTGGATTAAAGCACTGGAGAAGATTTTCGATGTCATGGGTTGTTCAGACAATCAAAAGGTTAGTCATTCTATTTACCGTTTGGAGGGTGAAGCAGATCAGTGGTGGTCGATGGTTAAAAATATCAGGGACGCTGATGAGATTGATGCTCTCAACTGGGATGAATTCAAAGGTATGTTTCTTGAAAAGTATTTTCCTAAGGCTGTTAGACTTAGGATGGAAAAACAATTCTTGGAATTGAGGCAAGAGGAATACTCAGTGGCTACCTATGAAGAAAGGTTCACTCGATTGGCAAGGTATGCTCCAAATTTTATCTGAGACCTTGATAGTAAAATCAATCGTTTTTACTCAGGATTAAAGCCAAAATATCGAAGGGCATTAGCTTCTCGTGAGTTTAAAAGTTATGAAAAGCTTGTTCGATGTGCTGAGAAGGTGGAAATGGAGTTTGCCGATGATCAAGTGTTCTATAACAACCAGCAGAAGAAGAGACCAAGGTGGCAGGAGAAAGGGAAGAATTCTTCAAAAAAGTCTGATGGTAAGAAATCTAAGTTTCCAGTTTGTGATAAATGTGGCAAAAGGCATGCTGGGGAATGTCTTCTGAATTCTGGAAAGTGCTACCGATGTGGTAAGATGGGACATAAGGCTCGTGATTGCACTGAAAAAGATCAAGGTGAAGGTAAGACCAAATTTGATTTACAGTTAGTGAAATGTTTTAAGTGTAATGAGATGGGTCACTATGCAAACGAGTGTCCGACAAAGAGCTTGAGTGATGGGAAGCAGTTAGACTACAAGAAGAAAGGGGTGGTGAAATCCTTTGCAACTACTTCAGCAGATGTCGGGCCATCAAATGAAGTTGTATCAGGTACTTTGTTTGTTTTTTCGGATTATTCCAGTGTGTTGTTTGATTCGGGGTCCACACATTCTTTCATCTCTGAAACCTTTTCTAGTAAAATGGGAATACCATCTCAAGAAATGACTCATGAACTTTTGGTAAAAACACCTGGGGGAAATTTTGATGCAAAAAGAATTTATAAGAATCTTACTATCCTTATCTGTGGAAAGAACCTACTTGCAAACCTTATTGTTCTACCTCTAGTAGAGTTTGATGTTATCCGGGGTATAAATTGGATCTCTATTTACCATGCTAAGATTGACTGTAGAGCTAAAGAATTTTCTTTTCAGAAAGACTTTCAGTTTGTGTACAAGAATGAACCCTTACTGTTGATAACTTATCAAGAGGCCAAAAACTTGTAAAAGATGGAAATGAATGTTACCTTGCACACATTGTTGAAAACAAGGGAACTGTTCAGATTAATGATGTTCCAATTGTAAATGAGTATCCTGATGTTTTTCCTGATGAGTTTCGTGGAATAATACCATATTGGGAAGTTGAGTTTACTGTTGACTTAGTTCCTGATGCTAAGCCAATTTCAAAACCCCCTTATCGAATGGATCAAATTGAACTTTTAGAGTTGAAGGAGCAATTGCAAGATTTATTAGAGAAAGGTTTCATTCGACCTAGAACATCACCATGGGGTGCTCCTGTTTTATTTGTTAAAAAGAAAAATGGTTCAATGAGACTTTCCATTGATTATAGAGACTTGAATAACATCACTGTTAAGAACAAATATCCTTTGCCTCGTATCGATGATTTGTTTGATCAGCTCCAGGGAGCTTAGTATTTTTCAAAGATTGACTTGAGATCGGGGTACCATCAGCTGAAGTTAAAGGAAGTAGATGTTCCGAAGACCACGTTCCGTATAAGATTTGGCCATTATGAATTTGTATTAATGTCTTTTGGCCTAACCAATGCACCTCCTGTATTCATGGACTTAATGAATAGAATTTTCCATGAGTTCTTGGATAAGTTTGTGGTGGTTTTCATTGATGATATTTTGGTGTTTTCTAAAAGTAAAGAGGAGCATGAAAGACATTTAAGGGTTATCTTGCAAACCTTAAAAGAAAAGAAACTGTATGGAAAATTCATCAAGCGTGAGTTTTGGTTGCAACAAATTTCTTTCCTTGGTCACATTGTTTCTAAAGATGGGATAACTGTTGATCCTGAAAAAACAAAAGTTTTGGAAGACTGGCCAAGACCCACAAATGTAACTGAGATTCGTAGCTTCCTTGGTTTGGTAGGCTATTACCGAAGGTTTGTTAGAAATTTTTCACGGTTATCTAGTCCAATGACTAAGCTAACTCGGAAGGGTGTTAAGTTTATCTGGACAAAAGAATGTGATGATTGTTTTCAGGAATTGAAAAGAAGATTGGTGAATGCTCCAGTTTTGGCACTACCTTCTAGGAATGGTGAGTTTTTTATCTACAGTGATGCTTCATTGAAAGGACTTGGTTGCATCCTAATGCAGAATGATCAGGTAATTGCTTATACTTCATGACAGTTGAAAACTCATGAGTTAAATTACCCTACACATGATTTAGAATTAGCTGCTGTTGTTTTCGCTTTAAAAATTTGGAGGCATCATTTGTATGGAGTAAAGTGTGAAATATATACTGATCACAAAAGTTTAAAGTATATATTCACTCAGAAAGAGTTAAACATGAGACAGAGGAGATGGCTAGAATTAATCAAGGATTTTGATTGTACCATCCGGGAAAAGAAAATAAAGTGGCTGATGCTTTGAGTCGAAAAAGTAATGATTCATTAGAAATGTTGCGTTTGGAACATGATCCTTTGGTTAAGGATTTGATGAAATTTGGCATAGAAGTTGTTGGTGTAGGAAGTTCTTCTATTTTGTTTCAGGTATCAATGATATCATCTCTCTCAGACAGAATTAAGCAAGCACAGAAGCAAGACAGTGAGTTGCAGAAAAAGGTAGAGTTGGTTCAGAAGGGTAAGTTGCCTGAATTCAACATTGATAATGATTGCGTTTTGAGATTTGGGAAGAGATTGTGTGTGCCTTGTGATTCACAGTTGAAGAGAGAGTTGTTATGTGAAGCTCATAGTTCTCCGTTTTCAGTTCATCCTGGAAGTACTAAGATGTACAGAGATCTGCGGGAGTATTACTGGTGGGATGGAATGAAAAGAGATATTGCTGATTTTACTGTTAAGTGTTTTACATGTCAACAGGTTAAAGAATAGCGGTAGTTACAGAAAGGGATGCTTCAGCCTTTACCAGTTCCAGAGTGGAAATAGGAGAATATATCCATGGACTTTGTTGTGGGATTACCGAAGACATCTCGACGTAATAATGCAATCTGGGTTATTGTTGATCGTTTGACTAAATATGCTCATTTCCTTGCTATACGAGATACTTTTTACCTAGATCAACTTTCCCGTTGGTATCTTAAAGAGATAGTCAGGTTACATGGAGTTCCCCTCTCCATTGTATCTGATCGTGATCCCAGGTTCACTTCTAACTTTTGGAAAGGCCTTCAGAAGTCGTTGGGTACTGAATTAAATTTTAGAACAGCATTTCATCCTCAATCAGATGGGCAGTCAGAACGAACAATTCAGACCTTGGAGGATATGCTACGAGCTTGTTCGATGGATTATCAGGGAAGTTGGGACCAACATCTTTCTTTGGTTGAATTTTCATATAATAACAGTTTTCATTCCAGTATACAGATGGCACCATTTCAGGCATTATATGGGAAGCGGTGTCGAACTCCAGCTTTCTGGGTTGAAGTGGGTGAAAGGAACTTAATGGGACCAGAATTGGTAGAAGAGATGGCATAAAAAGTTCAGATGATTCAGAAACACATGAGAATAGCTCAGAGTAGGCAGAAGAGTTATGCAGACAACAGGAGAAAGGATCTAACTTTTGAGGTAGGTGATCATGTTTTTCTCAAAGTCTCACCATGGAAAAGTGTGATGAGATTTGGTAAGAAATGAAAGCAGAGTCCAAGGTTCATTGGACCATATGAAATTCTAGAGAGAGTTGGATCAGTTGCATACCGGGTGGCTTTACCTCCGAGTTTATCTCAGGTACACAATGTTTTTCACGTTTCGATGTTGAGAAAGTATATGCCAGATCCATCTCATGTTTTGAGTCCAGAGGTAGTTCAGCTGGAAGAGAACCTATCTTATGAGAAACAACCAGTCCAGATTCTTGACCACAGGGAGAAAGTGTTACGAAATAAGGTGATTAATCAGGTAAAGGTTTTGTGGAAAAACCACATGATGGAAGAGGCAACATGGGAATCTGAAAATGCAATGAGGGATAAGTACCCTCATTTATTCGATAAGTAAATAAATTACAGGGACGCAATTTTCTAAAGGGGGGAAGGATGTAACATCCCAAGTAAGTAATGAATAATTGATATTTTTATCTATGTATATTAATGAATTAGATATATTTTTAGAGGCTTAAAATGAAAATTAATCCAATCTTAAGCATGGAATACACTAATATTTTTTAAAGGATTGTTTTACTGCCTTTTGATGGAAAACCATTTTTAAACCTATCTTTTGAAAATTTTATAAGCTATGTTTGTCAAAATAAACTTATTCTTTATGATTGGGACATCAAAATTTACTTTTTGTGAATTTTTGGTATTTTTCTGACAATGTTCATTTTTTTATGAATAGTGAAAAATACTGTATTTTACATCAAAAGTGCTTTTTAATCTACTTTATTTATATGATTATATTATATTTTGAATTGGTTTTAAAGTTAAATTAGAATATATTTTTACCATTTAATCCAATGTTTGTCATTAGGATTAATTTCACTTTGTAATTGGGCATAAACTAATGCCAAACTTTTCATAGATATTGTTTCAAAAAAAACCCTCTATTTGTTTTGACAACGGGAATTATTTTTAAATCAATTATTTCAATTTCTGTGTTTGGAATTTGGTAAAATTTATTACATATTTGGAATCATAAGGTCCAAATTATGTAATCAAGACTCTTTTGTTTTTGGACATTATGAATAGTAACGACGGTAATTATCTTTAATTATCTTGATTAATGAGTAATCAGGTAGTTAAGGATAACAAAATGATATCATAATAATACAAAAAGACCACAACATGTGTCCTAAGTCTACTTGTTGTCTCATGTCCAACCATGTTATGCCTTGTGCCAAACTTGGGGGCCCCATGGAATCACTTTTGTGAGAAAGTGACTTTTTATCTTTTTATTTTTAAAGAATGTTAAATGTGACAAAGAATGTATCACCTAAGTAAAATATTTTTACTTTTGTCTAAATAAATGATATTTTGGACTATAAATATTCATTAGAAATCTTAAACTATTTCCTACATCATGATATTTTTTTTATAATTTTTAGGCATTAAATTTATTAAATTATTTATGACGTCATGATGATGCAGCGATTACCTCATTAATAAAGGATTTAAATAAAATGAAATGATAATGTAAAATCTTTGACCTACACATGTCCAAAACTTATTGGATGGGTGGATTTCGAACCATTATCACCTTAACCTCTAATTATATCAATGTGGGACCTTTTTAATCCGAAAATCATTTAAAATAAAGTAACATTTCTTTACTTTCCAAGAGTGCCCCTCCTCTCCTCTTATAAAAGGCCCCCACCTCTACCTCCTTACCCACACTCCCAAAGCCTTTGGCTCGGCCACCCCTGCCCATTTTGTCTCTCCACTTCCCTATATTACTCCTTGAAGCCTCAATTTGGGCAAAAGTATTCCCAAGGAAGCCTTTGAGCTCAAACCAAAGGGAGTTACCCGATTTTAAGGTAATGTATTCACTTGAGTCCTTTTGTTTTATTTTTGTTCTCCAACCCCCTAAACTATTTTTATTCATTTCTTTTGTAACAACTCCAGTATCTTCAATATAATAGGATGTTTTTTTATAAGGATTCGAGCTACACTTACACACACCTACATCTAATGGTTAAAGGACATACTGTTTCCGTGGATGGTGAATTTATGCCTCCCGAAACGATGATTGTTCAACATTCTTTTAACACCTTAAAAGGTGTCCATTAAGATGTCAATATATTTATATATGATATATAATATGTTTATGTTTTCCTTAAGCTTCTGTATTTTTCATTTTGGGCATACCTTTATGGTTTCCATTATGGGTAAACGCGATATCTTCATTTAAGGAAGTGCGGACTACCGCCCCCTCAAAGTGATTTGATTCGTTAAATACCATACGTGGGACGTATAAAGGATGGAACTATGATATTATATATGATATTATACTAGAATTATAATATACATTTATATCATTATGATCCCATTCTATAAAATACTAAATAGAAATGAAAGTAGCATTCATGCGTACGTACGGCTTACCGTCTCTATGAACGGTGCATATCATTTATTATCTTTAAATGATTATGTAATATTATAAATGCATGTATATACTGGATATATATGATATATACATCATGATTATAATTCTGGATATAATGGATACATGAAAAACTTGTAATTATAAGGGGTTTATTTTTTACTCAAGTACCAATGATCGTTAAAACGATCGTTATTAACTTGAATAATTACATAGTGTTCATGACATGGATATAAGTTATATAAAAGGAATAATGAACTTGAAAAAGGTTCTTAAGAAAGTATAAATTAACTCAAGTTTATTATTCAGGACATTAAAGAACGATCGAGTCAAGTCGGACCCGAGGTATGGGACTTCATCTCAATCTCCTTTCATTGAGGCATATTTTATTTTATACACAACCTTCTTTTATGCGGTGTATAAACCCCTTTGACTTTTACGTTTATTCAAAAGGAATATTTTTTATAAGAAGCTTTTACTAAATGAAAAAAGAGAATGTTTTTGTCGTACGTATGTGGCGACAGCGACTTCTCAGCCGCTGTGACCATTATTTGAGTTTCATCTTCCTCTACAAGACCTACCTTTTTTTTAAAAGAAAAATAACTACCATGTTTTACTTTTATTTTATTTTGGTATTGAAAATGGTTTTCATAATGTTTTTATATCAATGTGTTGTATTGATATCTTGTGATTGAAAGGTGGAAATGTTACGTTTCCTTTATGCATGTTTTATGTGATACGATTATGTTGAGGTTCTTGGGAATTATTATGAAGACGGGTGGTTCCGTGATAAAATAAGGGCGGGTGAGCACGATATAGCTCTCCAATGCATTGGGTAACGCGAAGGAGTGAAACGTTAAGGTTTCTCTGAAGAGATTTGGGGAATATACTGTGATGGGTATTCCAAACGTAACCCAGAGGGTTACTCCCTACGTTAGAATGTTATGAATACCTCAAGTTACCTTTATGTCTTATGATTTCTATGATTTATTCATGATTTGATGAGGTATGTTAAAGTGCTTATGTTTTATGGGTAAAGTATGATTTCATTCTTATTTATATATGTACCCATGTTTCCTTTTCCATATTTTTATATCCCTTACTAAGCTTTTTATGCTCATCCCAAGTTTTTTTGAAATGATTTTTACAGGTCAAGGGAAAGGTACATGATATGATGATAGTGTTAAGGAAGTGTCAAGAAAGAATCCATGTTTTATTTTAAATATGTTTCCATTGATGGGAAAGAATAATATTATCTTTATGTAACCACTTTGTTTATATGTGGAATGTAATACAAGTTTTATGATCTAATTCTATAAAACTCTAAACCCGAAAAGATCCTCAATGTGTAATATTTTAATAACTCAATATTAAGTAAGGTTTAAGGCTGGGGCCTTATAGTTGGTATCAGAGGTCGGTTTAGATAACTTTAGGAGTTATAATTCTATTAAATGATTATCCAAAAATATTTTTTTTATGGTCAAATTGAAGTGATATAGTATTTGAAGATTACCATGTTGCTTCATCTAAGACATGTTTGTTCAGAATGGTTTTCCGCAGAGGAAACAGGGAAGCAGTGCTAGGAAGGCATGTAGAAGGAAATAACCTTCCGAATCAGCATCCTGAGATGGTCGGAATTGGAACTGAACATTTTTTTTCAGTAATGGCGCAGTTGACTCAAGCGATAAATGGCGGTGGTATCTATGCACGAGATCAGCTAGATCAACCGCAGAGGAACATGTCAGTGGTGGAACATTTCATGAGGCAACATCCCCCATAATTCAAAGGATCATCTGACCATGTGCTAGCTGAAGGGTGGATTAAAGCACTGGAGAAGATTTTCGATGTAATGGGGTGTTCAGACAATCAAAATGTTAGTCTTTATATTTACCGTTTGGAGGGTGAAGCTGATAAGTGGTGGTCGATGGTTAAAAATATCGGGGACGCTGATGAGATTGATGCTCTCGACTGGGATGAATTCAAAGGTATGTTTCTTGAAAAGTATTTTCCTAAGGCTGTTAGACTTAGGATGGAAAAACAATTCTTGGAATTGAGGCAAGAGGAAGACCCAGTGGCTACCTATGAAGAAAGGTTCACTCGATTGGCAAGGTATGCTCCAAATTTTATCTGAGACCTTGATAGTAAAATCAATCGTTTTTACTCAGGATTAAAGCCAAAATATCGAAGGGCATTAGCTTCTTGTGAGTTTAAAAGTTATGAAAAGCTTGTTAGATGTGATGAGAAGGTGGAAATGGAGTTTGTCGATGATCAAGTGTTCTATAACAACCAGCAGAAGAAGAGACCAAGGTGGCAGGATAAAGGGAAGAATTCTTCAAAAAAGTCTGATGGTAAGAAATCTAAGTTTCCAGTTTGTGATAAATGTGGCAAAAGGCATGCTGGGAAATTTCTTCTGAATTCTGGAAAGTGCTACCGATGTGGTAAGATGGGACATAAGTCTCGTGATTGCACTGAAAAAGATCAAGGTGAATGTAAGACCAAATTTGATTTACAGTTAGTGAAATGTTTTAAGTGTAATGAGATGGGTCACTATGCAAACGAGTGTCCGAAAAAGAGCTTGAGTGATGGGAAGCAGTTAGACTACAAGAAGAAAGGGGTGGTTAAATCCTTTGCAACTACTTCAGCAGATGTCGGGCCATCAAATGAAGTTGTATCAGGTACTTTGTTTGTTTTTTCGGATTATTCCAGTGTGTTGTTTGATTCGGGGTCCACACATTCTTTCATCTCTGAAACCTTTTCTAGTAAAATGGGAATACCATCTCAAGAAATGACTCATGAACTTTTGGTAAAAACACCTGGGGGAAATGTTGAGTCAAAAAGAATTTATAAGAATCTTCCTATCCTTATCTGTGGAAAGAACCTATTTGCAAACCTTATTGTTCTACCTCTAGTAGAGTTTGATGTTATCCGGGGTATAAATTGGCTCTCTATTTACCATGCTAAGATTTAATGTAGAGCTAAAGAATTTTCTTTTCAGAAAGACTTTCAGTTTGTGTACAAGAATGAACCCTTACTGTTGATAACTTATCAAGAGGCCAAAAACTTGTAAAAGATGGAAATGAATGTTACCTTGCACACATTGTTGAAAACAAGGGAACTGTTCAGATTAATGATGTTCCAGTGGTAAATGAGTATCCTGATGTTTTTCCTGATGAGTTTCATGGAATAGTACCAGATTGGGAAGTTGAGTTTACTGTTGACTTAGTTCCTGATGCTAAGCCAATTTCAAAACCCCCTTATCGAATGGCTCAAATTGAACTTTTAGAGTTGAAGGAGCAATTGCAAGATTTATTAGAGAAAGGTTTCATTCGACCAAGCACATCACCATGGGTTGCTCCTGTTTTATTTATTAAAAAGAAAGATGGTTCAATGAGACTTTGCATTGATTATAGAGACTTGAATAACATCACTGTTAAGAACAAATATCCTTTTCCTCATATCGATGATTTGTTTGATCAGCTCCAGGGAGCTTAATATTTTTCAAAGATTGACTTGAGATCGGGGTACCATCACCTGAAGTTAAAGGAATCAGATGTTCCGAAGACCACGTTCCGTATAAGATTTGGCCATTATGAATTTGTATTAATGTCTTTTGGCCTAACCAATGCACCTGCTGTATTCATGGACTTAATGAATAGAATTTTCCATGAGTTCTTGGATAAGTTTGTGGTGGTTTTCATTGATGATATTTTGGTGTTTTCTAAAAGTAAAGAGAAGCATTAAAGACATTTAAGGGTTATCTTGCAAACCTTAAAAGAAAAGAAACTGTATGGAAAATTCATCAAGCGTGAGTATTGGTTGCAAAAAATTTCTTTCCTTGGTCACATTGTTTCTAAAGATGGGATAACTGTTGATCCTGCAAAAACAAAAGTTGTGGAAGACTGGCCAAGACCCACAAATGTAACTGAGATTCGTAGCTTCCTTGGTTTGGTAGGCTATTACCGAAGGTTTGTTAGAAAATTTTCACGGTTATCTAGTCCAATGACTAAGCTAACTCGGAAGGGTGTTAAGTTTATCTGGACAAAAGAATGTGATGATTGTTTTTAGGAATTGAAAAGAAGATTGGTGAATGCTCCAGTTTTGGCACTACCTTCTAGGAAGGGTGAGTTTTTTATCTATAGTGATGCTTCATTGAAAGGACTTGGTTGCATCCTAATGCAGAATGATCAGGTAATTTCTTATACTTCACGATAGTTGAAAACTCATGAGTTAAATTACCCTACACATGATTTGGAATTAGCTGCTGTTGTTTTTGCTTTAAAAATTTGGAGGCATCATTTGTATGGAGTAAAGTGTGAAATATATACTGATCACAAAAGTTTAAAGTATATATTCACTCAGAAAGAGTTAAACATGAGACAGAGGAGATGGCTAGAATTAATCAAGGATTTTGATTGTACCATCCGGGAAAAGCAAATAAAGTGGCTGATGCTTTGAGTCGAAAAAGTAATGCTTCATTAGCAATGTTGCGTTTGGAACGTGATCCTTTGGTTAAAGATTTGATGAAATTTGGCATAGAAGTTGTTGGTGCAGGAAGTTCTTCTGTTTTGTTTCAGGTATCAATGAGATCATCTCTATTAGACAGAATCAAGCAAGCACAGAAGCAAGACAGTGAGTTGCAGAAAAAGGTAGAGTTGGTTCAGAAGGGTAAGTTGCCTAAATTAAACATTGATAATGATTGCGTTTTGAGATTTGGGAAGAGATTGTGTGTGCCTTGTGATTCACAGTTGAAGAGAGAGTTGTTATGTGAAGCTCATAGTTCTCCGTTTTCAGTTCATCCTGGAAGTACAAAGATGTACAGAGATCTGCGGGAGTATTACTGGTGGGATGGAATGAAAAGAGATATTGCTGATTTTATTGTTAAGTGTTTTACATGTCAACAGGTTAAAGCAGAGCGGTAGTTACCGAAAGGGATGCTTCATCCTTTACCAGTTCCAGAGTGGAAATAGGAGAATATATCCATGGAATTTGTTGTGGGATTACCGAAGACAACTTGAGGTAATAATGCAATCTGGGTTATTGTTGATCGTTTGACTAAATATGATCATTTCCTTTCTATACGAGATACTTTTTACCTAGATCAACTTTCCCGTTGGTATCTTAAAGATATAGTCAGGTTACATGGAGTTCCCCTCTCCATTGTATCTGATCGTGATCCCAGGTTCACTTCTAACTTTTGGAAAGGCCTTCAGAAGTCGTTGGGTACTGAATTAAATTTTAGTACAACATTTCATCCTCAATCAGATGGGCAGTCAGAACGAACAATTCAGACCTTGGAGGATATTCTATGAGCTTGTTCGATGGATTATCAGGGAAGTTGGGACCAACATCTTTCTTTGGTTGAATTTTCATATAATAAAAATTTTCATTCCAATATACAGATGGCACCATTTCAGGCATTATATGGGAAGCGGTGTCGAACTCCAGCTTTCTGGGATGAAGTGGGTGAAAGGAAGTTGATGGGACCAAAATTGGTAGAAGAGATGGCCTAAAAAGTTCAGCTGATTCAGAAACACATGAGAACAGCTCAGAGTAGGCAGAAGAGTTATGCAGACAACAGGAGAAAGGATCTAACTTTTGAGGTAGGTGATCATGTTTTTCTCAAAGTCTCACCATGGAAAAGTGTGATGATATTTGGTAAGAAATGAAAGCAGAGTCCAAGGTTCATTAGACCATATGAAATTCTGGAGAGAGTTGGATCAGTTGCATACTGGGTGGCTTTACCTCCGAGTTTATCTCAGGTACACAATGTTTTTCACGTTTCGATGTTGAGAAAGTATATGCCAGATCCATCTCATGTTTTGAGTCCAGAGGTAGTTCGGCTGGAAGAGAACCTATCTTATGAGGAACAACCAGTCCAGATTCTTGACCACAGGGAGCAAGTGTTACGAAATAAGGTGATTAATCAGGTAAAGGTTTTGTGGAAAAACCACATGATGGAAGAGGCAACATGGGAATCTGAAAATGCAATGAGGGATAAGTACCCTCATTTATTCGATAAGTAAATAAATTGCAGGGACGCAATTTTCTAAAGGGGGGAAGGATGTAACATCCCAAGTAAGTAATGAATAATTGATATTTTTATCTATGTCTATTAATGAATTAGATAGATTTTTAGAGGCTTAAAATGAAAATTAATCCAATCTTAAACATGGAATACACTAATATTTTTTAAAGGATTGTTTTACTGCCTTTTGATGGAAAACCATTTTTAAACCTATATTTTGACAATTTTATAAGCTATGTTTGTCAAAATAAACTTATTATTTATGATTGGGACATCAAAATATACTTTGTGTGAATTTTTGGTATTTTTCTGACAATGTTCATTTTTTTATGAATAGTGAAAAATACTGTATTTTACATCAAAACTGCTTTTTAATCTACTTTATTTATATGATTATATTATATTTTGAATTGGTTTTAAAGTTAAATTAGAATATATTTTTACCATTTAATCCAATGTTTGTCATTAGGATTAATTTCACTTTGTAATTGGGCATAAACTAATGCCAAACTTTTCATAGATATTGTTTCAAAAAAAACCCGCTATTTGTTTTGACAACGGGAATTATTTTTAAATCAATTATTTCAATTTCTGTGTTTGTAATTTGGTAAAATTTATTACATATTTGGAATCATAAGGTCCAAATTATGTAATCAAGACTCTTTTGTTTTTGGACATTATGAATAGTAACGACGGTAATTATCTTTAATTATCTTGATTAATGAGTAATCAGGTAGTTAAGGATAACAAAATGATATCATAATAATACAAAAAGACCACAACATGTGTCCTAAGTCTAATTTTTGTCTCATGTCCAACCATATTATGCCTTGTTCCAAACTAGGGGGCCCCATGGAATCACTTTTGTGAGAAAGTGACTTTTTATCTTTTTATTTTTAAAGAATGTTAAATGTGACAAAGAATGTATCACCTAAGTAAAATATTTTTAATTTTGTCTAAATAAATTATCTTTTGGACTATAAATATTCATTAGAAAGATAAAAAGATTTCCTACATCATGATATTTTTTTATAATTTTTAGACATTAAATTGATTAAATTATTTATGACATCGTGATGATGCAGTGATTACCTCATTAATAAAGGATTTAAATAAAATGAAATGATAATGTGAAATCTATGACCTAAACATGTCCAAAACCTATTTGATGTGTGTATTTAGAACCCTTATCACCTTAACCTATAATTATATCAATGTGGGACCTTTTGAATCCGAAAATCATTTTCAAATAAAGTAACATTTCTTTACTTTCCAAGAGTGCCCCTCCTCTCCTCTTATAAAAGGCCCCCAACTCTACCTCCTTAACCACACTCCCAAAGCCTTTGGCTCGGCCAACCCCTGCCCAGTTTGTCTCTAAACTTCCCTCTATTACTCCTTGAAGCCTCACTTTGGGCAGAAGTCTTCCCAAGGAAGCCTTTGAGCTCAAACCAAATAGAGTTACCCGAATTTAAGGTAATGTCTTCACTTGTGTCATTCTGTTTTATTTTGCTTCTCCAACCCCCTAAACTCTTTTTATTCATTTCTTTTGTAACAACTCTAGTATCTTGAATATAATATGATGTTGTTATTATAAGTATTCGAGATACACTTACACACACCTACATCTAATGGTTAAAGGACATACTGTTTCCGTAGATGGTGAATTTATGCCTCCCGAAACGATGATTGTTAAACATTCTTTTAACACCTTCAAAGGTGTCCATTAAGATGTCACTATATTTATATATGATATATAATATGTTTATGTTTTCCTTAATCTTCTTTATTTTTCATTTTGGGAATAAATTTATGGTTTCCATTATGGGTAAACGTGATATCTTCATTTAAGGAAGTGCGGACTACCGCCCCCTCAAAGTGATTTGATTCGTTAAATACCATATGTGGGACATATAAATGATGGAAATATGTTATTATATATGATATTATACTGGAATTATAATATACCTTTATATCATTATGATTCCATTCTATAAAATACGAAATAGAAATGAAAGTAGCGTTCATGCGTACGTACGGCTTACCGTCTCCATGAACGGTGCATTTCATTTCTTACCTCTAAAGGATTATGTAATATTATAAATGCATGTATATACTGGATATATATGATATATACATCATGATTATAATTCTGGATATAATGGATACATGAAAAACTTTTAATTATAAAGGGTTTATTTTTGACTCAAGTACCAATGATTGTTAAAACGACCGTTATTAACTTAAATAATTACATAGTGTTCATGACATGGAAATAAGTGATATAAAAGTAATAATTAACTTGAAAAAGTTTCTTAGGCAAGTAGAAATTAACTCAAGTTTATAATTCAGGACATTAAAGAACGATCAAGTCAAGTGGGACCCGAGGTATGGGACTTCGTCTCAATCTCCTTTCATTGAGGCATATTTTGTTTTATACACAACCTTCTTTTATACGGTGTATAAACCCCTTTGACTTTTACGTTTATTCAAAAGTAATCTTTTTTATACGAAGCGTTTACTAATTGAAAAAATAGAATGTTTTTGTCATACGTATGCGGCGACAACGACTTCTCCGCCACCGTGACCATTATTTGAGTTTTGGATTCCTCTACAAGCCCTACCTTTTTTTAAAAATAAAAATAACTACCATGTTTTACTTTTCTTTTCTTTTGGTATTGAAAATGGTTTTCATAATGATTTTATATCAATTTGTTGTATTGATATATTTTGATTGAAAGGTGGAAATGTTATGTTTCCTTTATGCATGTTTTATGTGATACGATTATGTTGAGGTTCTTGGGCATTATTATGAAGACGGGTGGTTCCGTGATAAACTAAAGGTGGGTGAGCCCGATATAGCTCTCAAATGCATTGGGTAATGTGAAGGAGTTAAATGTTAAGGTTTATCCAAAGAGATTTACGTAATATACTGTGATGGGTATTCCAAACGTAACCAAGAGGGTTACTCCCTATGTAAGAATGTTATGAATGCCTCAAGTTACCTTTATGTCTTATGATTTCTATGATTTATTCAGGATTTCATGAGGTATGTTAAATTGCTTATGTTTTATGGGTAAAGTATGATTTCATTCTTATGTATATATGTACCCATGTTTCCTTTCCATATTTTTATATCCCTTACTGAGCTTTTTATGCTTATCCCAAGTTTATTTGAAATGTTTTTCACAGGTCAAGGGAAAGGTACATGATATGATGATAGTGTCAAGGAAGTGTCAAGAAAGAATCCATGTTTTATTTTAAATATGTTTCCATTGATGGGAAAGAAGAATAATATCTTTATGTAACCACTTTGTTTATATGTGGAATGTAATGCAAGTTTTATGATCTAATTCACTAAAACTCTAAACCCAAAAAGATACTCAATGTGTAATCTTATAATAACTCAAGATTAAGTAGGTATTAAGGCTGGGGCCTTATAAAAAGCTTTATTTACATACACATTACAATACTTTTGAGGAATACTTAATACATAACAAGAACCAACACTCAAGGATCGTAATAGTTTAGTGTCTTTGAAAACTTGGAATATAAACTTCTAATCATGTTGAAATATCTTCAACATCTCCCATAACGATCTTCCCCTTTTTGTTTCCTTACCTAAAACCTTTCTTTATATCCTGGTAAAAATAAAACATAAAAAGGGTGATCTCAAATTCTCAGTAAGGGCAAACATAGAGAACATAAAACAATCCATAAACATTTGAAAGCAAAAACTTGAACATGAAATTTAAATATCAAAATCTTCAGCAAAGACATAAATCGTGGAAGTATGTAAGGAATATATCATAATGGAACATCAACCATGATAAAATATAATGGGAATAAAACATGTAATTGTGGAAACCATTCGGCACGTGATATGATTTCTATAGTAGCCAAGGCATTGCTGCCAAGACCATCTTAGTGGACAAAGTCCCTTTCTGAATCGAGTTCACTCCTCTTTCATGTCCTGTAACACTGAACCGGATTAACTTACCGTTATAGACATGTCTATATCATGAGATATAAATCTTTACCCAATTCATTGGATGGAGATATATGTCCCACCCATCTCATAATTAAATAATTCTTACTTGTGCCACAAAATAAACTTAAAACATTCCTCATAACCCAGTGAATAAAATGGGTTTTATAAACATCGTCTCATAATAAAAAAATCCATATAAAAAAATGGAAATAATTTTATCATAAGAAAAGTGAAACCATGTAAATCATAGATACATTATACTTGAAACATACACATATGAAATAATGCCATCTTAGATGGAAAATGGTTTTGATAAAATACTTGAAATGAATTCTTGAAGAAAATATCATTTCTTTTTCAAAATCATTTTCTTTTCACAAAATTCCATAAAATTTTAAAAGAAAATGATTTTTTTGAAAACATTCATGAAAACATTTAGAAGAAGCTTCATAAAAATTAGGCGTTATAAAACCATAAAAATCCGTTCATGCCGTATAATTTAGAAAAAACATTTTCCTCGTACTTTTAACGGAAAAGTCAAAAAGTACCTTATATGGTAAACAAAAGAAAGATTCCTTCTATACACAAAGTAAAAGTCAAATAGGGGTAAAAATAAGTTTATAAATACATGGAATAATATTAAACACTTTATAAAAAACATTTTTATGGACATGGGTGAAAAATATAACCCCAGTAAATACTTACGAATAAACAATATCAGATAAAAACAAGATTGGAAAAGTTGTCCCTTACCTTAGGTCCGATATGATTTGTACGTATCCAAACCTCCTGTATAATGATTTAAATAATTTCATTTACTTATGACAGAATCATATTCATATATGGTTCACTTATGACTTTATATTACCCATTCTTTTGTAAATTCCATGTTAAAGCAGTATTTTGGGTAAAATCATTTTATTTATCATACGTGTTTGGACTTTTTGTTCTTAATATTATTATTACTTATATAATGATTTAATTACTTCCAAAATTTAAATCATGATTTATATATCATATATATTAATTTTATACATATATATAATATATCGATAAATGGAAATAAATACACCGTTCATGGAGATGGTAGGTTGTACGTACGCATGAACACCGTTTTTCCTTTCCTTATTGACCTGAATGGAAGTAAGTAGGTGACATATATATATATACATAAATAAAGTAGATTTATAATGTTATATATTTATTTATTATTTCTTATATATACTTTATAATCATTCTTGAATGGTTAACATGGAGAATGAATCTCATCGCGTCATGGAGACGGTAGTCTGTACGTACGCACGAGCGATGATATCATTCCCATAATTATTGAATTGAATTGGAGTGGATGATACAATATATCAGAATCAGTATTATTTTATAATAACTATGTATAGTTATTATTTACATCATTATACACATCCAAGTAAGGTGGTGGTGGAAAAAACAGATTACACCACGGCGTGGAGACGGTATTCCGTACGTACGCACATGCGGTGATTTCATTTTCCATAGGATGGATAGAAGGTGAAATGAGGTTGTTTCATATTTATAATAACATATCAGTATATTAGGGATACTGATGTTATTACTTCATAATGAAACCACTAAATAAGAGTAAGTATAAGAAGAAAGAAACTTGAATGAATCGGTAGAAGGTATTACCTCTTTCTCGAAGTGCCTCCTTTGAACTTCCACTTAGGGCACTAGAGTTGGTCTTTTGAGAAGACCAGTACCTCTATAAGTTTTCAAGGGAAGTGTTTAAGTGAAATGGTCAGAGTTTGTCCGAGCTTCAAGGCTCAAAATGGTGTGAGGAGGAGAGGGAAGGAATTCCCTTTTTATAAGGGGGGAGAGGGGCACCTTTGGAAATCTTAAAAGTATTAATTTATAATAAATCTAAACCCACTTAAAAACCTATAAAAATGACTCATATTCAAAGATTATATGATATAGGGTTGTAATATCATCAACCAAAAAAATTTATACATGTAGGGAATTTATTTTAAACATTATCAACTAGATTTATCCTTATTTAATCTATTAAATTTTATTTGTGGTAATAAGATTCTAAATTTTAAATTGTTATGAATAATTACTTATGTGCTGTGAATTATCCATAATTAGATACTTTATGAAATTTTAGACTATATAAATTTTAATTTATAATTTTTAAATATTTTAGTGATTTTTAGACAATTTAATAATATGTTATTTTTATAAAATATCAATAGTGTCAATTTTGACACTATTCATTTATTTGAATTTAAATAAAACCCAAACAGAGGATATATTCGAACTAAAATATTTAATAGGTTCCTAACATGTCATATTAATCTAGAAAATTAGTGTATCACATTAAATAGTTCATATAATATTTATTTTACTATTTGTAAAACCATTTATTTGATATTTCTCTTAATAAAATAATTACTACAACATTTTTGTATAATTATTAAATATACATATTTGTTGCATAAAAATTAAAAATAAAATACTAAGATGAATATAAATATTATATATTTCATAATAATACATTTAGTCGGATTTATCTTCTAAAACACCCAAATTTTAAAATGTTATATTTATTAAATTATGAAGGTGACAAATTTGACATCATATAAAATAAAATAATATAAGTGTTATAATCACTTTTATAAGACTCAAAACGGTCATATATTCGGTAATTGGATTCTTATGGTGTATATATACACTACCAATAAGTTTTGGTCAGGTTTGTGAGTCCTTTAATATGTATTACAATTTCAATAAAAACAATATTATTGATTTTTTTACTAAATAAATAACTTCTGCAACATTAATGTATAAGCTAATAAGGTAATTAAATAACTCCTAAAAATTACAAATAAATTACCATGATAAAGAAAAACATTTTAGATTTCAAATGAGAATTTATAACCTATTTTATATTTTATATTACCTTATATTAAAAATACATTAATTATTGAAGTTTGAGTGAGACATATTTCACTTTCCTTTAAATAAAATAAACTAAAGGTCTTAATCACCTCCAAGTGGGTTATAATGGATTCCATTTCAACCTAAATATGACTTAGGACGAAATAAAATAATACAATTGTATTAATACTAGTGTTATAATAATTTTATAATATTATATTTACCCTTATTTACCCGATTTACCTTTTACTATGGTAAATAAAATTTACCGTAGTTACTATTCATAATGCCCAAAAATAAAAAATAGTCTATTAATATAATTTGGACCCACTAATTTCAAATATGGAATCCATTTTTACAAATTCAATACACAGAAGTTGCATAAATTAAATTAAAATTAATCCCGTTGTCGAAAGAAATCGGGTTTTTGTTTAAAACATTACAAAAGATTGAATTGATTTAACCTACGAATTCAATGTAAAATCAATGATAATGACATAAATTATATTAAATGGTAAAAATATATTCTATTTATACATTAAAAACATTAAATATTATAATTTAACCACATAAATTATTACGATGAAAAAAGTTGTGTTTAATTAAAATATAGCGTGTTTTTACTATTCATTAAAATATGAAAGTTATCAGAATAATATAAAAATTTTATCCAAGGTAAAATTTTATATCCTAATTCCAAATAATAATTTTATTTTGTAAAATTTAACTTATAAACATTTCAAAAACTAGATTTAATGTGGTTGTGCCATCAAAAGGCGGCAAAACTGCATTTTTTGAAAAATACTTATTTTACCCAAAAAAAATTATTTTATTCTCATACCATGTTCTAGAAAATGAGTATGATGAATAATAATGTTATAAAATTCAAAATTTAGTTAATAATCTTCATAAAGGCTAGTTCGTGATAATATTATAACCATATATCATTGTTTAGTGAAACCCGGTATTGCGTACAACACACGCTATCGAGGAAGGTCGTGATTGCGTGTAATGCAAGCCAGGTCAGGGTTGCGTGTAGTGCAATCTCCCTTTGGTGTTGCGTATAAAATAATTCAAAACTTATTTCATTTATACATTAAACAAAATCTATACTTAATGTTGTGTAGAATAATTTCTACAAAACGAATTTGAAATTGTGTGTAACACGAGCCAAGAATAGTGTTTCGTATACTGCAAGATAATACGGTGTTGCGTATAACGCAAGATAGTCTTGGTGTAGCGTACAACACGAGACATCAATGAAATTAAAAGAATATTCTTCATAAAATCTTGGGGTGTTACAAATCTACTTGTCTAAACCTCAAGTAACAGAATACCAAAATCCTATTCCATACACTTGGTATCCCTGTGAAAAAAATTCACATCATCTAATATCCACTCGAGAACAAATATCATTCCATAGTGACAAAAAACCCTATAAAAATTCATCTAGAAACTTACCTCTGATTAAAAAGATAGAAATAACATGTAATCAACTTCCTAGTATATCCTATATCTATCATTCAATAAATCCCAATCATTTTGAGATGATTCCCACCATGAAATAGTGAAATAATTACCAAAACCCATTCTTAATACACTAAGGTCAGTGGATAATGAAAAAAGAGAAGAATAATGGGAATAAGAAGAAAAACATACCATGAATACATTATAGAATCATCTAAAAATAACCCATATCTAAGGGGTGAATGGGGGAATAGGGGAAAGATTATGCCAAAACTAGCCTCCCCTTATGCCCTGATCACATAAAATTGAAAGGTCGGTAAAACATTAAATAACAAGATTTCTCCTTTTCTAAAAACTAGAATGGGGGTCTATCATGGTTTTACCTTATGTTTCATGGTGTGACACCCTCTTGAGGGAACCAATCATAATATAGACCCTTGGGACATGATGTGTAACACCTCCCTTGGATAGAATGAAAAACTCACAACTTAATCCATCATAGTGGTTCCCCTCTAGTAATGGTGTAGCATGCCTCTCTTAGGACACACCAAAATCCCATGGCCCTAGAATCTATGTATTGTCAAAATCTCTCTACAACATGTGCTTCACCTTACCATTTATGATTCCTCTCATGGAAATTCATTATAGCATAAGCTTCTTAGTCATGGAGTGACCATACTTTCCCATATGAAAAACACAAGGAAAACATAAGGTTTTTAAAACCCATACATAATATTCTCCCTCACAGTGTGACAAACTCTTCCATGGAATAATTCCCATATAAAATTATTTTTCCATAATGAAAACCCCCACAAATAAACACAATGATTTAACACTAACTGGTCATGACATGAACTTGTGTATGTTTTTTCCTTAAAATAATCAATTAAAAACCACTATGTTATGACACTCACGAGTCAAGGAGTAACCCCTCATCCCATGGCTATTATCCTAGAATGTAACCACCCCCACATCATAACACCAATCATTCATGAAATGACCTACTAACACTATGGTGTTGAACCTATTGGGATATAGTGTAACCTCGACCATCCATCATCATGGTGCGACCTTCCCCTATCATAGAATGATGATACATCTATAGTAATCTTTTAGAAAAGGGTCAATCCAACCATGCTCTTTCATCTATAAAAAACCCCAAACACTTAATGAGACTTTAAAATTTTCTAAAAATATATCCTTGAGATGTTCAAACTCTCAAACTCATGATTTGAATCCTGATTCTCAAAACATCCCATTCTTCGACACCAATAATTCAAATTTCCCCTAACTTTCTCAAATTGTGACTATATGGGTTATTAAAAACTTATGACCATATAACTTATCATCCGAGAGAACCTACTGTGTTCAATCACAACCTATCTTAGTCATCAATTCACCACCAAATCATTGTTTTCTACATCAAAATTTCAAAAGAGCTTCTATTGTGCTGCTCTAAACAATAAGGTGTACTATTCACTAAAAGTTAAGATACTTGTTCATCACCATCACCAATTATAAGATAGTTCTCAACCCCACCTATCTATCATGATACACATAAGTTTGATAGACTGATTTTTCTATAAGAATATGGTTCTCACAACCATAACACTATTTTTATAAAGGTAAATTCTCAATCATGGTGATCCAGAATATAAGAATCACCTACATTAAACACACTTTAAATATTCTATTGACATGTTATATGTATTTTCCACCTCACCATGCCCAATTTCGTATAAAAAACAAATTGATCTTCCTCGTTATAACATTTTCCACAAACTCATAGTTGTGCCTATTGATATTCTATCCCATCTCTTGATCATGATTGATTAATTATTGGGTGTATCATGAGATCCTCAAATCACCCACACTGGATCCTATAAAAGAATTTTTTTTTTTGTAATTCCATGGTTGATTACTCAACCATCCACACTATTCATCATACTTTTACCACAATTTTCAGAACTTCTCTGATCTTACTCTCTCTCAGAGCAAACAAAATTCCATCCTGGGCCTAATATTGACAAAATGACTCCATATAATATCACCTATGAATATCGAATATGGTATTTTACAAGCAACCAAATCATAAGGGATCTACCAGAACACTGATATCCTAGTTCCACCTCAACATTACACTGACTTCTCTCACCTTTTCCATAACCATTCCAATACTAAGGTCATATATCTGAGACTAATAAGATACTCCCCACCATATTAGTATCCATATCATCACTATACTAAACCAAAATTTAATTTTCATGGACCATGATTCATAAATTATTAAATATTATGAATGGACATGATCACCCCACTTATACCCAAGCACCAACATGAAACACCAATTGATACCCATTCCCATCTCACTAGGAACACCAACCTCACCATCTACCAAAATTCCATCTATAATGAGGGTCACACCCTCAAATGGATAATGGTTTACTACCCACCGTATGGATTCCCTTACACTACTCCTTGGGCATAATTCTTTACATGTTCTAACATCTGATGTGTGTTGGTCATCCCGAGCCACACTCATCCCAAGCCTAAAAATACCTGTCAAGGGACAAGATCAGATCAATAATGCCATGGTACTTGAATCCATCTATGATTTCACCACTCACCATAGTGGAATACTTCCCATTCTCATCAAAACCTTAGGCTATCATTCTTATAGGTGTCACACCGATCACATCAGTACTCAAATATCAACTGATTGAAAATTCACACCTCATTCTTGTTCACCTCAAAATATGATAATGTATTAAACAACATTATGATCAAGAGACTCTCCTATGAGTTGTTATGAACTAAGAGTAATTAATCACCAAAACATAATCACTAAATTTATCAGGTTATTAAAACCTATAAAATTCCTAATTGACCTATGTACAATCTTCTCACTGATCAAAAAACCAAATGGGAACTATGTATAACCTCACAAAAATTTGAATTCACACATTTATGTTTTTCCCAAAAATACATTCTAACACTAACTCTCCTCATCCAAGGTAAAGTGATCCTCTAATAACCCTCTCATGGGTTATTATCCACTATCTTACTCAATATCATCTAAATCCAATAGGTGTACACTCTCATGCTACCTGATCACACAACCCAACTCATGATCTAATGAGTCCCACACCATCAATCCCTCACTAACACTAATAAAACACTAACTATGATTCATTACATGTCAATATCATCTAGTTAAATGGAATCCTTGTGACCTATTGAATATTAAAATCATCTTTCTGATTTTCCCCTTTTGTGATCTTCATCACATTTATTCATCTCACCTAACATCTAAATAGAACAAATTTAGTGTTATGGTGGTGGTATTTATGACTATTCTCATTTGCGAGCCTAACCCAAAAGAAAATTATCTCCATTTTAATGGAGAAACTATAGTGTTACTGGGAAATTTTTATTCTTATACCCATTCATGATCCATGCCCATGAGGAAATATTTTGACACAAATGAATTGGGGAACCATGATTGACCATATCCATTCTAAATTCAATGATATAGTGAATTTAAGTTATCTTGATAATTCCTTTTAGAGTTTCATAATTTATTAATAATTTATTATTAGAATAAGATAAATTTTTAAGAATTTATAAGTAATTAAGAAAAAAAATTGTTTCATTCATTTTTAAAAAAAATGAAGAGAATCATGCATAAGTTAGAGTCTCTTTAAATAATAGTGAATCATCACAAAATGTTCTCGAAATAGGTATGAATTTTAGAGATTGATTCTCATGATTCATCAGTATTCTTTTTAATTTATGTTAGCTCCATATCCTCATCATCTTTATCATTATAAAGAATCTCTAATATGGTAATGGTAGAATTTATTTCCCTTGTTTTGGATTCTTCATGAATCCTCCATGATTATATCAGCCACTCCTTTTTATCATCTATCTATTTCTTGTGACAGTTCACCTAGAGGGATCTTGTATTAACTTTTTGGGGTTTTACACTATTTTTAAAGAATAATTGGACTCCTATTATGAAATTTCAACCTAAATATCAGTGAATCATGCTGACAATTTCACCTCAATGAGAATTCATTGTGATGTTTCCTCTTTTTCTTATCATTAGAGGGTATCCCTTGGGGTATAATGATGGGTATGGTAATTGAATCAATAGTGCCCCAAAGTTGTGAAGATTTTGTGATTCTTATGAAGCTTTATAGGTAGATCCTACAAAGGAGTCTCTATAAAAAAACCTCCATATATCCTTCCATGAATATCGATAGGCAGTGTGGAATTCACTCATGGATTCCTGGTCTGATTCAAAACTACTCTTAAATGGTGAGATGTACTTAAGAACCGGGTCCCCCAATGGGTCCACTTTTATTTCACCCATAGATCTAATAGGTCCTAGAGAAATCTAAACCCCTTGTACATCCATATGGTTGAATCATTGAAGAAAACACTCCTTCAAAAATCCTAACAATTTAAGTTGAAATTATTGGGACTAGTGATCAAAAAGTTCACATTAGAAAGAAAAAGGTGAAAATGAAAATTTAAGAATTCTACAAATAATCTCCAACTTCTAAAGTTTAGGTTTTTATGGTAGATACCATCTTTGGTAGGAGTGTTTTATAGGATTCTCTTATGATAGGATTCATATTAACTATATTGGTAGGATACCCAACTATAAATGATGTCTCATGATGTGGTGTTACAAAAATGTCTCTTATTATGGCTAGGTCAACTGGTTGATTTAGATTCTCCATTGTGTAAATGAACTCATTAGTCAGTGAGGTAGAATAATCCTTAACAATAAAATATTCTCAAGGGAATTCAGGGCCTACCTTTGGTAGCTGAGAGAGATCCACCCTTTATGAGTCCTGAGTATATGACACCTCTACTATAAGAGTAGGGAATATCCTATTCTATTAGATATGAATCAACTTTATGATGTTCATTGTAGATAAGATTTAATGAGTTATAAATTTGGATCAATACATCATGTGGGGAAGTAGACAAGTCAAGAATAGATATATAATACTTAAACTCGTCTAGGTTTGTATTAAAATTACTAAAATATTTTAGTGAGGAAGGTTCATTAATGTTTGAAAACATACCATTCATCATTACCAAATATTTTCATAATGTAACAATTTCTATTTAGTGAAAAAATTCTAGTAGATGTTATAAAACATTTCAATTGTGTTTGGTAATTGTTCTTAAACCACCCACTCCTATAGAAGTTGGAACAACATTTGAGGTATTCAAATTCAAGTTTAATTTAATTCCCTCTTGAGTTACACCCATCATCATTTCAGTATGTATCCCTTCAAGGGGAATAATATATTAATTCCCTTAAGAGGATGCCATATCAAGATTAATGGTTCTTAGAGTTGTATTTTCACAAATTAATACATCATTAAAGAATTATCCATCAAAGAAAATTTTCAATGGTAAAAGTGACATTTACCTTCTAAAATCGATCATATTTCAATTTCCAATGAATTTTATTTCTTTAACTTACATATTTTCTTTTCCAATGGTCCCATATGAGGAGAAATGGGTGGTAGTAATGGAAATACCTCTTGAGGTTGGATATCATTTCTCACTTATGATTTTCCAACCTTAAATACCATGTTCCTCTATCTTCCCCAACATTAAATGGATACTTGATGAATTTTTTGTTCCTCTAGAAATATATATATGGGATACAGTGTGATATTTATCTTCTTTTAACTCGAATAAAAGTTAAATAAAAATTTAATGGCATGGCTACATCATTAAGAAAGTATTATAATCAAAACAGGGTATTCTGATTACCTATTCCTAAGATGATATTTTAATATTTAATTCACACTCACTACTTGATTCAAGACCCATTAATTTTAATATTCAGTCTAAGTGGAAGTTATTATCATTTATAAAATTAATGGTGATATCTAAATGTAAGAATCATCTTCATAAGGATCACCTTTATAATAAATACCAATGGGGACTGTGACCTTGCAAAAACTTGTCAGAATAATATCCATCCATTAGAGTAAATACCAAACATCCTTGGTATATTAGGACTCTCTCCATGAATCCCACTCCCTTTTTCCTTATTAATACCTAGTATTGTTGGGAATTAAATTAAGGACTACTACTCCTCCCCCTGAAGGTGGGACATCTATATGTTTAACCTACTTCTTTGGCATTCAAGATAATGATGTTCCCCTTAAAGAAAACATATTCCCAATATTGTCCACTTCTAATGGGTGATGGGAAACCCTTTTACCAAGCCTTATCATATCCACCATTCATTCCTGTTCTTATTTTCTTTTATCTGCCAATGGACCTTTGAATTTTGGTATTATCTCACCCAATTTCCCATCAAGATACAACTGAATCCAATTATCAGTATAATCAATTAGAATCTTAGTGATGGAATAGATTGGGTGAATATTAACTGGTGTACTCATTTCCTACCTTTTTATAATTAACAAAAAAATTGTTATCATTGGATATTTTTTGGTTCTTACGCTTTAAAAAGGAGGGGGGAAATTCTTATATACATAGCCAAATTTCCTCCCAAACCAGAATGATATGTAACCCTCATAGATTACTTCTACATATATCATGGAATCCAAGTCTCCCTATCATATGAATATCAAATAGGCATGTTCTTTAAGTCTCCAACTCACATTGTCTGTTATAGTGCCAGTTAGGGCTGCATATGGTGAAAAAAAACCAGTTATGCTGGTTTATTTTTATCTTCACCTCTTATCCATATTGAGATATTAGATTAACCTCACTTATACTTTGCATGTAAGTTATGAAATGTAAACTAGGTATTTATTAGGAATTTATGAATTTATATTCACCTATATGTTCCTCCATACACCCCCACAGCACCTAGAAGGGTTCAACAATATAAAATAAGGATTTCTCTTTATTGATATGCCAAAGATTCTAGTACATTTTGGATAACACTATAACTACCAAAAAAATATGTTTGTCAATTTTTATTTGAAAATCCATTATAAAGGTCTTGAAACCGACTCTAGCCTATGATTCTTATAATATAATATGATATTCACTGATATAAACTATGAGAAAGGCTTCCAAGTGAACCAACCAGAAAGTCTTGGAAATAACCTCCCAACTCTAACTATTGAATTATCCCTCCTCAAGAGTTGGCTAATAAGTACTAGGAATCCCACAATTCAATTGAATTTAGCATGACTGAGGTATCTTGGGATGTGGTTCTTACCCAGTTATTATAAAGAATAAGCATGTCTATTCTCCAAAGGGAATATCAACCTTAGGACATAGATCTTCTCCCATGATGTTTTTTTCTAAGTGAAATAATTCATTGGAAATTGGTGGGGTCCTTTAGGAATCATCCCATATATAGGTTGGGGGAAGAAACTTGTCATACATTTCCCCTAAGATCAAAAACCCACTAACCATTTACATATCCTAGAGGCTTATTCCAACTTATCTATTCACTAAATGGAAAGTTTTTATGTCTAGGGTACACCTACTGATAAAATATGGAAGTAAATTCTAGTTGTGATGAGAAAATATTTGTGAGATACATATATCATCATACAAGCCTATTAACTTCAGCCCTTGTTCAAACCCTTTGCAGCTCCACCGCAACTAGGTTGTCCAACTGCAATCCTTGTTGAATTCCCCTATGTATTTAAGGTCCAAGGTTTCAGACCAAATAATATTTTTATTGGTTGTTTTATTTATAATTGATATATATTTTTGTACATATGGATCAGGTTTACACAACTTCTCCTCTAATATTAGAGGAGACTACCCAATGACATGACCTTTTGGATGTCCAATATCTTTAATAAATCACCCGACTGGTGGTATGTTGGATCTATCCACCTATCAATGCTTTTTAATCTAGTGAAGCAAAAAAAATTCTTCTCATGGAATGGGAATTAGAGAATCTCTTAGTAATCCAAACCCATATAAGGGAATAAAATCATATAATAGATAGCTCCTAAGGCCTTCTCCCATGAATGCTAAGTAGAAATAGTGATTTAAATGAATTTTCAGGTTGTGACTATTCTTAATGTCTTAAATCTTCTTAGTCCACTATGTGGACATGGATCTCTCATGTCAATTATATTTTAGGATTATTTTCTATAAAAAACACAAGAGGAAGATCAAAACTCAAAAAAATGGAAAATTATAATTGTTCATGTAGTAACTATGTGAATGCTACACTATGACCACAAAGATGTTTGAACACAATGAAGTGACCATTAGGATGGTGAGGTGAGAATGAAAAATATTTTAACACTACTTAGAAACCAATAGTATGGTGATATGACTATACTGAAACATGAGTCTTCCTATCGATCTCGTAGAGGCCATCTATTCACAAGGAATGCTAGTAATGTTTTGGTACATGGGTCAGTGTTCAAGAGTCATAGTTAAGATAATCTAGAATAAATGGATAAAAAATAATGGGGATACCTTATTTATAAGTAATTAAAGTGTCCCTTTGACTACCCATGCAATATTATCATGGGTAATGCAATTATCAATATGGTCTGCACAATTATCAACACGGATCACATGGAAATTATGTGATCTTTTCTTAATTACTCATAATTGAATGTTCTTCATGCAGTTTGAACTCCATTATTATGGGGCCTATTTTTTAATTCCTATAATCTTTAAATTATCAATAAAACCAAGTCCATAGGCCAAGAATTATAAAACATAAGAGAAAAATAAGGCAATGTGTGGTCATATAATGAGTACGCAAGTGCATATTGAGTGTGTGGGTCTCATAAAATTGTTCAACATTTATGAGGTCATCACAAAAGTTCACAATTCTTTTAGGGGGTTCATAAAATTTCATCACACAAACACATGTTTCCAACATAAGCTGGTGATGGAGTTACCATGTAAGTCCCCCCCCCCTCTATGTGGATTGGTGTCATTTTCATTGTGCATATGAAAACCTTTACAAAACCCCCTAACCATACAACAAATCAAGTTTATATAGTGAGATGATGAAACCCCCAATGGTATCTAACTTAATAGGAGATAATCAATCATATAGAAAAACTTGGTGTAAACACTCAATAATCATGCACCCTCTCCTATGTAGCCACCTATTTTGTAAAACTACTTACCTGAGCCTTTTATATAAATACCAGGGTTTCAATTTATAGTAGAAACCTAGGGAAAATTCATTAATAAGAAAAATTAGATACATGAAGGTAATTCTTGATCCATCAAAACATTCGAGGATGGAGGAATCCTTATAAACATATCTCTATGAAATCCCTCTATAAGGTTTTGTTTATAAGCCTAGTATGTGAACTATCCTCATCCATGGGCTCATAGTGTACATAGATACCATGAAAATTCCCTCTATAAAACGCACCACATGAGATCAATCCCCTATCTTATACCACATAAAGCTTCTCCTACATGATCTGTAATGTCTCGAATTTTACGTGAATTATTTTTAAAAAATATTATATGGAATTATTTTGAGACCAATCATGAAGACAACACATCATTCTGAGGCCTGGTGAGCCCAAAATGGTGGATTTAAGTTTTAAAGTTAAGTGAGTCGGTGTGTGTGCGCGGTTGTGGTAGTTTCCAAAATGATGCCTGGATTAAAAAACTGAGGGCACCGTTGTGCCTAGGATGACGGCTTTACCTAAGAATGGGCCTAACCTTGACCAGCACAAATCAAGGGAAAAGGTTAATTTTTGAACGTTTTAAATAAAATAAAATAAATTGAAAAGTTTATTTTATTTTATTTGGAAATATTTTCTAGTGTGCAATGACATGGAAGCTATTTCGATAATTAATGACACAGTATAATCACTATAAAATAGCAATGTTAACTCATTAATTCCGCAGTGTAACAGTAGTGACTCAGCCAGACAGAATGATGAAACATGTTCCCTCCTTTTAATGGGTTAATCGAATGTTGGTCATTGGTAGAATATTGATAGAAACTCTGGATAATTCTTGGATCTTTGGAGAGAACTCTTGACAACAAATGAAAAAGAATCAAAAGTTAGAATCACTATGTCAATGGAGTTAAAGGATCTCAGAGACAACGGTAGTGTGATCCCTTCATTAGTGATCGAACCCTCCTTGAGGTATGGGTTCTGTTTTAAGTTGTTTTTCTTCCCCATTCTTTAATTCAATGATGAACGAGGATCAACCCATGAACTGGTTAATCCACGCATTGTCATTCTTGTGGGAGGGATTCATCACGTTCGTTCTTGGTGAATTTATTATTCAATGTTTTATGCTTTTAATTTACCCCATTTAAACCTTATAACAGGATCAGATTAACGTCGTGATGAATGGCAGAGGAGGTTCATTACTCTTATGTTTATTGGATTTCTTCCTCTATCTTCCCCATGTTCTTCATGTTCTTTGTAGGGATACAAATGAGGAATCATTGTGTGGTCATTCCTTGATGCAACAATCCCAAACTAGATATCCTACATCACGACAACCTAGTAGAGGTGCAGCGGCGATGGAAGTATATGAATTGACATGGTTTAGAATATCTCATTCTTAAATAATTCTTTCTGTGCAAGGATCAAAATGAATTTTTGGAGATTATTGGAGGACCAAAACTAGAATAATCATATTTGAGGTTTTGGGGTGACATAAACCCTTGAGTTTCATGGCGATCGGATGGCCGGATCGAAGAAAGGACATCACTGGAGGTGTGCCGGCGAAGAACCAGTGATTCTGAAAATTTACAAAGAACATAGCATGTAACCCAAAGAACATGTCGTGTGGGAAAAGCTCTCTGGTGGCTAGGGTTCTGGGAGATAGACAGGTATCACACAGAGTGTGACCCATGTCACATGGTTTGAGGGCCCTTCCCCAAAGATCAGTGTGTATCCAAGGAAGCACATGGACATGGGATAAACTACATAGCTTCAAAACATGGCGTGTATACCCTACAAATTATGGTAGAGGTAGCTACATAGGACTCGGTGTGTATCTAGGTGATACACAGACATGGGGTGGAGTACACGATCGTGTACTCCACCACATGTCTAAATCGGGCCAATTATGTGAGTTACCCCATGTACCAATTACAAGGGATGGCCCACATGGGTTGAAGCTGTGTATGGGCACCCGGTCGCATACACAGAGGGAACCCCGATTACTCTAACACTGTGTGTGGTCTTTCCTACATGATGTGTACTTACCCCCTTAAATACGGAATGTTCATCTAACTTGGTTCATTTTACACGATCAATACCCAGAGTCGAGAGACATAGCATGTGACCCTTATACATTACATGTATATCATGGAACATAGCTTGATTCTCTTATCCCACACTCCATGGAAAAGTTTCATTTGGGTTAGTTTCCCTTTTTTCTAGTTCCCTTGAAGGTCAGGTATCATTTCCATCCATAGGACTATGATCCCTTCAGTAGGGATTTTCAAGATAAAGTGAGGTATCCCTCCGAGAGGCTCGGAGTGAGATCCTCAATCTATTCTTGACCCTAAGTAGAGTTGGGTATTTATGTGACTAATCCTACAGGACGTTGATCCTCTACTTATAATGTGAATCTGAATGAGTCACGGTATCCTCCAAGGCCCTAGCAGTGATCCTCATATATGTATCATGATCTTTCCCCACTCAAGAGTGTGTTCCCCTAGAATGAGTGTATCTATCTCTCATGGCTTTTCCTAATGAATAGTACTTCTCAAACGAACTTCATCAGAGCTATCAGACTCTTCGAGTGAGTTCTCCAGGATGAGTGCTTTGTGGAATCTTCAAACTGAACCCCTCGCATGGGTATGTTGTCATGTGACTTGTCTCTAGACTACAGGTCTGGGTTTGGAGTATATCTAGATGTGTTTCTTTTGTTATATGTTTAGTAGACATATACTGTATCGAGCTGATTGTACCTTTACTTTGCATATTGCTTTGTGGTTTTCGGGGTACTCTACCGAGTATTTTTATACTCACCCCTTCATGGGAGTTTCCCTCATGTGTCATGTCTTGTGTAGACTAGCGACCTTCTGATGGAGTCTAGGGTGGAATAGGATTGGACAGAGATTTCTGAGTTCCCTATAATCTGAGGTGTTCCTAAAGCTACAAGTAGTAGTCCAAGTACTTATTTGTGCTTACAAGTTAGACCTTGTAGTTTGCAAAATCTTTTTTTGTGTTCTTGTATTCTAGCCTTTTTTACTTTCAGCACTTTAATTTCCATTGTACTCTATTGGTTGGGTTTAGTTGTATGCATGCATTTTGTTCCTTAGTGGTATTTTTACATTTCATCATTTTTGGGCTTGGAGATGTGTGTGTGTGTACAGGTACATATTCAATTCCTCCCATGTTAGTGATATGCCTACTCGGTGCTAGTCACCAGCCCCTGGCCTGTTGGAGGCGGGCTTGGGGAGTCGTGACGTGGGCCCCACTGGGATGGGTCATGACAGAGTCATATCAAATATGGTCGGTTCTACCTTAAGACTATGATTCTGTGAGATTTTTTTTGATGAAATAGTGTTAAGTGTTTCAAGCTTGACTTTCAGGCCAGAGACTCCAAAGTTGGTGCGGGCAGCCGACTTATCCATACAGTATGACTCTAATAACCTAATTTTTGACTCGGTACATAAAAACAGTAGTTTTGGGGAAGTAAAATAATGGTACATGAATAACATAGGAATGGGTTGTTTTTTCATGTCCTTTATGTTATCTATCGAGATATACTCATTGATCAGGGTACATCTTGTTTTCTTATAGGATGCCTCTACGGTGCATACCCTCTAGGATTCAGAAACTCAATCAAGATGATGAACCCCTGAGGAAAAAGGCTTCGATACAGGGACCAATTCCCTAGGTGTTACTTTGAAGTGGTGCACCTGCTATACCACCACCAGCAGAGTATCTCGTTTTACATGTAGTACTGAAAGATGAGGGGCGTAGGCTGAATGTGCTCCATGAGTTTCAGAGATAGATACCCCTCAAGTTTCAAGGAGAGCCCGACCTTCAGGTGGTTGAGGACTGTCTTGAGGTGGTGACCTGATTTTTATGTCTAGTGAGGACACCAGGGGACCAGTTGGTGATCTTAGGAGTGATCCTTCTTCAGGGTTCGGCGGGACAATAATGGAGCTTGACCATGTAGACTCATGATAAGGAGACTCTTTCATGGAAGGATTTTGAGAGACTCTTTAGGGGGAGTTATCTCCAGTTATATTGAGAGAAGTTTATATCTAGGAGCTTCTTCATCTCTAGAGGGGAATTTTTACTGTGCCCGACTATTCATTGAGGTTTCCCAACCTTGCCAAGTACTCGATGGATATGGTTAGGGATCAATAATTCAGAGCTTGAACCTTCAATCGAGGTATTTGACAGGTCATATGAGATATTTTTGTGCCTCCATTCATTTCTACTTATGCTGGAGTTCCTGAGCGGACCTTGGTGATCAAAAGCTTCTTGACGGAGCAAAGATAGCCAGTGGTAGTCCGCAGCAGGCAGACAGGTGTTGAGACCTCAGCTGTAGGGAGCCAACGTTAGGCATAGGGTTCAGTAAATGGGATATGTGAGAGGAGGACCCAATGTAGGGGATCGATATCCTAGGGCTCTCATTATGGATCAAGTCAGTCTATGGATATGAGATGCAACTAATGTTATGGTAGGGTACATCTCGCTAGAGATTTTCTAACTTGTCGAGTTGCTAACAGGGAAGAAGTGTATGGACCACTGAGGCAGAGGCAGAGAGTGGAGCAGACATACCCTCCAGGTGAAGGGTGTGGAAGAGGAGTAGGGATAGATTTAGGTGGTGGAAGATTCTTTAATCTACTCCTACCACCACCCCCAAGAGGTTCGCACCAGGCTTAGGGAGTTGGGGGACAGGGGCGAGGACAACTGTATGCGGTTGAGGCGTACGACCTAGGGACTCTAGGGATGATCCAAAGTGTGATCTTTGTCTTTTCTACCTTATACGCTGTACTTATAGACACAGGTGTTGGTCATTCTTTCCTTTCCACATGTCTTGTGAGAAACATTGAGATTTTGTTAGAGCCTTTGACTCAACCCTTTTGCTTTGAGACACCTATGGGAGTAGATTCAATAATCATGCATCTTTGCAGACAGTGTGATCTTTCCCTTGGAGGTGAGATTTTCTATTGGAATCTCTTGGTGGCAGTGTCGAGGCCTTAAGACATCATTATCAGTATGGATTGGCTATCTTCGGTCCATGCCCATATTGACTTCTTTAGGTGAAGAGTGTGGTGTTTCTGTGACGAGGTTTTCCTTTGTCGGTGAAAAGGAGACCCAGGAAGCACAATATGGGAACATGCATAGGAGGTTGTAACCAATCACTCATGATTTGGATAGACTTACCCTTATAGAAGTAGACATTGTGAGCTTCCAGTTCCCAACATTATTGGTAGAGTATGAGTATGTCTTTCCCAAAGATATTTCAGGGATACCTACCCTCCGTGAGATCGGATTCTGCATCGACTTACACCCCTGGACAGAACCGATATCCTCACCAGTACATCATATGAATCTTGCATAGCTTTGTGAGCAAAGGGTACAGTTTTATGATATGCAGAGTAAGGGATTCATAAGACCCAATGTTTCACACTGGGAATCCCATGTTTTGTTTGCCAAGAATAAATATGGGAGTTTGAGGTTGTGAGTGGATAATCGGTGCCAAAACTAGGTGACGATGAAGAAAAAGTATCCATGGTTGAGGATTGAAGACTTCTTCAATCATCTAAGAGGGGAACATTGGTTCTCAAAGGTTGACCCTAGGTCAGGTCATCACCAGCTTCAGGTATGGGACGAGGATATACTGAAGACGAATTTTAGATGTCGCTACGGTCACTACGAGTACTTTGTGATGCCTTTCATCATGAAGAACGCCCCCAGAGTGTTCATGGGACTTATGAACTGGATCTTTTAGACATATTTAGACCAGTTCGTAGTGGTCTTCATTGATGAAATATATATATACTCACCATAAAAGGAGGATCATGAGAGACACCTTTGGATGGTTCTAGACATACTTCGAGAGTATTGGCTTTATAGTAAGCTCTCTAAGTTCTAGTTCTAGATACAGGAGGTCCAATTTTTGGGACATGTTATCTAAACATATGGACTATAAGTGGACTCAGCGAAGGTCGAGGCAGTGTTATCATGGGATCCCCCTCGGAGTGTGACAAAGGTTTTGAGCTTCCATGGGCTGGAAGGATACTACTGAAGATTTATCCCTGATTTATCTCAGATATCAACACTGATGACATCCTTGAACTAGAAGGGGAAACATTTTGTCTAGAGGGAGAAGTTATATTAGTCTTTCTAGTAGCTGAGTCATAGTATGATGAGCACACCAATCTTGAGATTTCCATAAGAGGATTTCGAGTACGTAGTTTTTTGCGATGCATTAAGGACTGAGCTCGGCTGTGTCATGATGCAGATATAGGCGGTGATTTATTATGGTTTGCTCCAGCTTAGGTCACCTGAGTAGAACTATTTGACCCATGATCTTGAATTGGCAGTGGTAGTCTTCACATTGAAGATGTGGTGACACTAACTTATGGAAGAGCGGTTTATCATCTACTCTGACCACAATATCCTCAAATACATCTTCTCATAGAAGGATCTGAATCTGAGGTAGAGGCGATGGCTAAATTTCTTCCAGAACAATGATTTAAAGATCATCTATACTCATGGGAAGGGGTAAAAGGTGGAAGATTCTCTTAGCAGGAGATCAAGTTCGTAGCTATTGAGTGAGGCGACAGAGCAGTTGTCCTTGTTATAGTTATCCTTCATGGATAGAGAGAATGTAGCTTACCTTCAGTCGATGGTTGTCACCCATCCACTCTTATAGTGAGTTAGGGAGGAAAAACTTGGGGATGTCGACTATGAGTCTTTACGTTATCAGTTATCTATAAGATATTCTCTTGATGGACATTTTCAAGGTGGGGAGCATGTTGTTCTATTCAGAGGACGCACGGTCATGCCAGTGGAGTTGCGGGATTTGGTTCTGAGGGAGTTTCACACATCCCCCTTGGTGGTACATCATGAAGTAGAAAAAATGTACCAGGGCCTTTAGCATCAGTTCTGGTGGATAGGTATGAAGAAGGCATTAGCATAGTATTTTTCTCAATGCCTTATGTTCCAGTAGGTGAAGACTGAGCACCGGGTTCTGACAAGGTTAGCTCACCCCTTTGAAATGTCGTAGTTGAAGTGGGATGGGATATTAATGGATTCAGTGATGGTCTTACCATGAATATACAAGGGACATGATTCCATCTTGGTGATTATTGACCGACTTACCAAGTCAGCCCACTTCCTAGATATCAAGGAGCAGAGTTCCATAGATAGCTTGGGATGCCTCTATATGTAGGAGATAGTTCAGCTTCATGGAGTCCCTTCCATGATACTCTCAAATCATCATGCTCATTTCACATCCCAGTTGTGGAAGGGACTATAGGGTGTGTTTGGGACTCAAATATGCTTGATCACATCCTTCCATCCCCAAATCAATGGTCGAGTGGAGAGGACTATTCAGGTTCTGGAGGATATGTTTCGGGCATGTATCTTGGACTTTGGTCATGGTTGGGAGGACCACTTACCACTGGTGGAGTTTTCATACAATAACAACTACCACTCCACTATTTTCATGGCACCATTCAAGGCCTTATACAGGCGGCCCTACAAATCACCGCTTTGTTGTACCAACCCCAGAGATTCAGCACTCATGGGTCCAGAGTTGGTGCGAGCTACCACCAAGAAGATGCAAATCATCCAAGAGCAGATGAAGACTGCACAAATCCAGCATAATTCTTATGATGATAGGCGATAGAGACCTCTGGAGTTCAAGGAGGGATATCATTTCTTCCTTAAGGTCTCACCTCTACGAGGGTTGAGAAGATTTGGTCGGGGCGGAAAATTGTCCCCAAGGTTCATTAGCCCTTTTCAGATACTATGTAGAGTTGGTGAGGTGGTGTACTTCTTAGTTCTACCACTGCAGTTGTATAGGGTACATGATGTCTTCCACGTGTCGCAGTTGAGGAGCTACGTGCACGACCCATCGCACGTCATCGAATCGGGTTATCTAGACATCGAAGATGGAGTGACCTTTGCTGAGTTCCTAGTGGATATCAAGGATCGGCATGATAGGATCCTTAATGGAAGATCGATTCCCTTAGTGTGTGTGTGGTGGTAGCATAGTAACCTTCAGAAAATCATGTGGGAGCGAGAGGCTCATATCCATGCCCAGTACCCACATTTTTTTTAATATCCCTGGTTTTGGATTTTCGGGGATGCAAATCTCTAAGGAGGGGAGAATTTAATGTATCATATTTTCCATGAATTATTTTTTAAATATTATATAGAATTTTTTTGTGACCAAGCGTAGAGAAAAAATATCATTCTGAGGCCTGGTGATCCTAGGATGTTGGTTTGAACATTTTAAGTCAAGTGAGTCGGGGTGTGTGCGCAGTTGTAGATGTTTACAAAAAGATGTAGAGATTAAAATATGAGGGCACCATTGTATCTAGGATGATGAATTTACCTTATAATGGGCCTAACCTCGACTAGTACGGGTCGAGGGAAAAAGTTAATCTTCGAACTTTTTAATTAAAATTATATAAATTGAAATTTTTATTTTATTTTATTTGGAAATGTTCACTTCATTGAAACGATGGGGAAGCTGTTTTGATAATTAATGACAAAACATAATAAATCAGAAATAGAAATGCTGACTCATTAATGTCGTAGAATAATAGTAGAGACTCAATGTGATGGAATTATGAAATGCATTAGCTCATTTTAATGGGTTAGTCGAATGTTGGTCATTGGCATAAGATTGAAACTCTGGAGAATTCATGGATCTTTGGAGCGAACTCTTGACAATGAATGATGACGAATCAAAAGTGTGAATCGTTGCACCAACAGAGTTTAAGGATCTCGGCAATGATGGCATCATGATCCCTTCATCATCGATCGATCCCTCCTTGAGGTAGAGGTACAGTTTTAAGTTGTTTTTCTTTCATGTTCTTTAATTCAATGATGAACACTAATCAACCCATGAACTAGTTGATCCATGCATCGTTTTTCTTGTAGGAGGGCTTAATTGGGTTCATTCTTAGGGAATTTATTATTCCATGTTTTATGCTTTTCATTTACCCCGTTTAAACCTTCTAATGGGAGTGGATTAATTTCGTGACAAATGACAGCAGAGGTTTGTTCCTCTTTTGTTTATTGGATTTCTTCCTCCATCTTCCCTACATTCTTTGTGTTCTTCATGGGGATGAAAATGAGGAATTTTTGTGTTCCTATTCCACAGAAAAACGATCCCAAACCAGATATTTGACATCGTGACAACCCAACAGAGGCATGATGGTGATGGAATAGAATGAATCAACATGGTTTGGGAGTTCTATTTCTTTGATCATTCTTTATGCGGGTGGATAGGAATGCATTTTCGGGGATGATAAGAGGACCAAAACCAATAGAATCAACTTTGGGGTGTCCGGGAAACCTAAACCCTTGAGTTCAATGGAGATCGGAAGACTGAATCAAAGAATGGGCATCACCAGAGACGTTCCGGTGAAGAACCAGTGATTCTATAAATTTCTAAAGAACACGTAATGTAACCCAAAGAACATGCCATGTGGGACAGGCTCTATGGTGGCTAGGGTTTCAAGAGACAGATAGGTATCACATTGAATGTGACTCCTCTCACACAGTGTGTGGACCCTTCCCCAAATCTCAACGTGTATTATGGGAAGTACAAGGACATGGGATGGACTACATGGCTTCGTAACACAGCGTGTAGACCCTACGCGACATGGATGAGGTGGATATGTGGGACTCAACATGTATCTAGGGGATACACAAACATGGGGTGGATTACATGGTCCGATACTCCACCACATGTCCAGGCTAAGCCGGTTACATAGGTTACCCTGTGTACTAGTTACATGGGATGGCCCACATGGTTTGAAGTCATGTACGGGCACATGGTCGCATACACATAGGGAACCCTGGTTACTCAAACATGGCATGTGGTCCATCCTATGTGTCGTGTACTTACCCACCCCCCTCAACACGACATGTTCTTCTAACTTAGGGTTGTTTTACACGGGTAGTACCTAGAGTCGAGAGACACAACATGTGACCCTTCTACACACCATGTATATCCTGAAACATGGCTTGATCCTCGTATCCATCATTCCTTGGAAAAGTTTCATTTGATTTAGTTTCCCTTTTTTTCTCATTCCCCTTAAGGTTAGGTATTGTTTCCATCCATAAAAGTATGATCCCTTCATCAAGACTTTCCATGATAGAGTCATGTATCCCTCCAAGAGGCCCGGAGAGATATCTTATATCCATTCTTGACCCTAGGTAGAGTCAGGTATTGACTTGACTAATCCTATAGGATACTAATCCCCTACTTTGAAGGTAACTTCGGATGAGTCGTGGTATTTTCTAAGGCCCTAGAAGTGATCCTCATCTGGGTATCGTGATCTTTCCCCACTCAGGAGTGTGTTCTCCTGAAATGAGTGTATCTATCTCTCATGGATTTTCTCAATGAATAGTACTTCTCAGATGAACATCATCAGAGCTATCATACTCATCGAGTGAGTTATATTAGATGATTTCTTTGTGTAATCTTCAAACTTAACCCCTAGTGTGGGTATGTGGTTGTCTGACTTGTTCCTAGACTATGGGTCTCGGTTTCGAGTATAACTGGATGTGTTTCTCTTGTTATACATTCAATAGACATATACTGTGTAGAGCTGATTGTACCCTAACTTTTTTTATTTCTTTGTGGTTTTCAGGGTCCTCTACTGAGTATTGTTATACTCACCCCTACATGGGCTTTTCCCATATATATCATGTCTTGTGCAGATGAGCAGCCTTTTGATGGAGTCTAGGGTGGACCCAGAGCGGACCATGCTTTCTGAGTTACCTATCGGCTGAGGTGTTCCTACATCTACAATAAACCTTCCCAGTACTTCATTGTTCTTACAGGTTGGACTTTTTAGTTTTCGGACTTTTTTTGGTGGTCTTGTATTTTGGCCCAGTTTACTTTCCACACATTAATTTCCATTGTACTCTGTTGGTTGGGTTTAGTTGTATGCATGCATTTTGTTACTTAGTGGTTTTTTTACATTTCATCATTTTTGGGCTTGTGTTTGTGTGTGTGTGTGTGTGTTGTGTGTGTGTGTGTGTGTGTGCATAGGTACTTAGGAAATTCCTCCCCTATTAGTGATATTCTATCTCGGTGCTTGTCACTAGCCCCTGGCCTATTGGAGGCGGGCTTGGGGAGTCGCGGTGCGGGCTCCACTAGGATGGGTCATGACATGATCCTCCCTCAAATATACATCCCTCTGTTATCCTCTCTCATGCATATATTCTTTTATAAGCCTCTCTCATAAGCCTACCAAATGAACTGACCTTCTTTGTTGTACCTACGACCCTTTCTTTACTTATGCTTATGTGTGTAGTATTTAATCATCCTATGTAAAATTAAAAAATATATTTAATATAAAGGGGGAACAAACCTCTCTCTTTTCATACCAATCACCCATATTGTAACCCTATGGAAAACCTTTTCGAACTACTTTTACGGCTTCATTTTCCCATGGTCAAAACCTTGAAGGGGAGAAAATTAGTCTTTCTCCCAAACAACCTAACATAAATGATCATATTGTCAATTGAATCATATATTCTTCCATTGATCGTGTATTCAATTAATAAAAGGAATATTTGAAATTTTCATCTTATATAGGTAGAACCCTCAAGTTTATCACAATTGTGTACTCCCTTGATAATGAGAGTCCCTATCAAGAGGAAATTGGAGTGGTCTCTCCAGGCTCAACATGCTCATCCTGGATACTAATTCCCATTAATGGGCCATGTTATTTTGGTATTCCTTCCTAATTGTAATCCCAATAAATGTTCCTATTGCTGATTTCATTATGAGGATACATCAATGGGATAAGGACACCCATATCGGGTTGGCATATACTCATGAATAATCCCCACTAATTCTCTCCTAGTTCTAAAGCATCATTATGGTCCTCCTCCTAGGTGTAAGCCCAAATCATAGACTCATTGAGGGAAACCAACATTTTCTAAACAATGAGAAATTTACCCATCCATAAAAATCATTCATAATCCTCAATAAATCATATACGTTCACCTATTTCACAAAAAAAATGTTCATACCGCATTACATTAAACTAAATGGTATGGTCATGTCGCATGACCTAAAATTGTACACTTAAAACTATGAGGGTTTTGATTATTTTTTGGAAAGATATACAGAACTCCTACTTTCCATATAAACCCAACATCATAACCACATACTTCCTCACTAATCTATATTCCCTATTATCCCAGAAATTTTTTCTCATTGGTCCATATTCCCTTTGAGACCCCCCCACCCCCTTTCACCTTCATTAGGGATATATTCCATATGAATTAATACTAATTAATCCATATTCTTTTTGAGTCCATACACTTCATGGTGGGATATATAATCGCCATCCAAACCAACCACAAATCTCACAAGACCATACTCTCTATAAAAAAATCCATCCTCATTAGTCCATATTCTCTTTGAGGATAAGAAGAATGGGTCTCCAATGCATAAGTCCCATACCAACCATTACTAAGAACCTTTTTTCTATAATTCCACTCCATATGAATTTAAATGACTTAGAAAAGGTCTCTATTTTATAACCTTAAAAGTCCCCATGAAGATCCTTATAACATGGATTTATAAGTTACAATGTGTCCTGTTAAGTGGAACTAAACTACATGGGTTTTCATTCCCCTCACTAATATACATAGGAATCCCTTTCTTGGAGATCAATCCCTACAACATAAACACCAATTAACTATATATAGATTGATAAATTCCAAAGCTACCAGCTAGGTGTATATAAACAAAATCATCACTAATTAATAGGATAAGGATGGAGAACCTATGATAGATACATATGGTGCCATTGATGCAGAACCATTGATATATACAAATGTTCACATAAATAGAGAACCTATAATATATATAGATGTTCACATTAACACATGTTAATTACCAATAACTGGTATAAGGATAACCAGTATTTCATTGGGATTTGGGAAGCATTCATTAATACGAATTAAATTTATAAGAGATTCTAATATTAGGATATAATTTCCCCCAAAAGGTATATATGATCCAACCTTCCATCCTCTAAACAAACACACATTATAAGGTGACATTGGTAAATTCCCAGTGACTACCTACCTTTGAAAAGTAGGCATGTTCCATCTCAAAACACAATGAGGTCTCATGTCAAAATTTTCCATCAGAAATACCAAAGTTTTTTTAACTAAATTCATAGTTACTTTCACTATACTTTATAATAACTTGTGATCAACTTCATAGTATCTTTTGATAAACTACATAGTCACATTTAGTCAATTACTTATTCATATGTTAGAAAAAATAATATTAAATTCCATTGTCAGTTTTCAAAAAAAATCATTTATCTTTAAAGTATCAAAAATTCACTTTTACCAACCTTTGGTCATCAAAATAATCCTTTAATCATATTAATAAAACTTCCACCAAGGTCCTTTAATATATAAATATTTTATGATATCACAAATAAATTTTTATATGTCTCTTTCTAATCCATTTTTGTGATTTTTGAATAAAACCACTTTTTAGGTTGAGTGGGAACCCTTATATACTAATTACCATAGAAAACCCCAACCAAAAATAGAAAATTAAAACAACTAAAAAATACAAGCACAAAGACATAATTAAATATAAAAATTTAAAATTTTTTGGATGAGTGGGTAGAGTGGGTTAATGCCTCAAGCCCAGCACCAACATTGTTTCCTGATATGACCCACAATGACCTCAAACCCATCACCTTACCATACATATCTACAATCATTAGAAAGACACCATATATTCATATACCCATTCATTTCCACCACAATAAATAAAAAACCTTTGTAAAAAACCATCAATGAATGGACTAAAACTAGGAATCACATAACCTTAAACAAACTAACAAGAAGATCAAGGACATAAGTCTAATAGAAGGATAATACCATACTTCAGACACCACTACGAAACATCATCAAACACCTCACCAAAAAAATCATACATATCTCATTATAAGATATAGATCTTCAACATACATAACCTCGAAACAAGAAACCAGAAAATTATAAAAAAGAAAATATTAAAATTAAAACAACCAATGAAATTTCCAAAGAAGGAAGGCTTCCAAATTATTAATGAAAACACAAAACATAAAAACCTGAGGAGGAACACACTCACTTGATCTATTACCAAAATTCCCACTACCATAGTCACAAACCCCCTTAAAAATTAATTCACCAAACCAAATATGGGGTATAATTATTTGGGTCATGTAAGTTAGGAAGAGAGGAGAAGGGGAAGGCATGACGAAAATAGGGAGAAGGAGAAAACAAAAATTCACCAAATAAATGGAATTAATTAACATAGGAGAATTCATTGGATCCTTAGGAATCCATCTTCACTATCCCAAAATACAATATTCACCATTTTACCTATCCAAGGTTGGGTTAAAGCATGATGGGTTGTAAAGGAAGGGTTGTAGTTGATGTTCCTTAGATTAAGAGCACAAACTAGCTCACTGTTTTGGTATAATGAACTATTATTTACATGAATTATCACTCAAGATAAAAATTTAAGTAATTGAACATGATAGTGATAAAAAATAAAATCAACACAATTTTATGGGTATTTAAATTCCAAAAATCATAGGTTCTTTAGTAATAATTCATTATTTTTATTTTTAATAAATATAAGACCAATTTTATTTATTTTTAATTACACTAGATGACCCATTGAATATTATAAATTTAGTAAATGATTAATGTAACTATAATGACCCAGGATTAATATACATGGATATTACATTATTTGAGATTAATAATAAGCACATTACAAAAGTAAATGCATGAGGACTATAATTGTTTAGTGTATTTGGAAACTCGGAACACAATATTCTAACTTGGTAAAAGATCATCAATATTTACCACATAGATCTTCTCATTTAATACTCTTACTTAAAACCCCTTATTTGTAACTTGGGGAAAGGAAACATAATAAAGGGTGAGATCATATTCTTAGTAAGGGTAATTAAGGGAAATATATAAGCATAATATGATCATAACGGTATGATAACATGAGTATGACATTATAAAACCATACTCGGCATATCAAATATCATAATATTGATTCACAGAATAAATAGTGGCAGTTCATAAGACATGAATCATAAAGAAACCAAATAACATGAACCACGAGGGAATGACATTCTCATAATACATAGAATTGTGGCATTCACATCATCTTATATAATTTTGAACATGTATTAATCGAAACAGGTTCACTCATTAAGTTAAGGAAAAGAAATTAGGCCCTATCATAAATATATAGATATAAAACCAAGTCCATGCATAACATTATTAACATGTAATCAAGTTCACACATAACATTTTAAACATTTAATCAGGTTCATTCGTAACATAATAATAGTCAAGGATCACTACCAAGGCTATCTTAGTGGGACGGTTTCACTCCCCAAACCAAATTAATAGCCAAGGTTTTCTCTTAAGACCATCTAAGAATACAAATTCTCTTACTAAACCATGTTCACTTCTCATTCCATCCATTTCTATCTCATGAGATATAAATCTTTACCCAATGTATTTGAGGGAGATATTGGTTCCACCTTTCACATAATGAAATTATTCATATGTGTGCCGCAAGATAATAAAACATTAATCATATCATGACCCATAAAAAGATATGGGTTTCATAAACATCATATCATAACCCATGAAATGAAAGGGGTATCATAAATAATTCATCATATAATTAATTTTGGAAAATAGATATATTTTATAATCATTCAATCATATAATAACCCATTAAAGGAAGCTACTTCAATAAGAATTTTATCATGGTATAATATGTGGAAGATAAATAGGTTTCATACACAAATTTTAGTCATAAACATAAAACATTCAAAGAAAGAGTAAGAATGGTTTCCTTGGATCATATCCCTATTAAATCATAAACTATATCAAAGTATGTAATCTTAGATGGAGAAATATTTTTAAATATCACTTGGATAACTTATTAAGGAAAAATAATTTTCCTCTAAAAATTATTTTTATGGCATAAAACATTTTCAAAATCCTTTTCTTTTAAAAATAATTTAAAAACTTATGAATTAATATTTAAAAATAATTTAAAACTATTATTGAGTAAAATTTACTTTCCACTTTGAAATATTATTTTCAAATCATAAAACCTTTTTAAAACCTTTTTCTTTACAAATATATTTGGAAACTTATAAAGGAAGCATTGAAATACTTGAAATTATTTTATTCAAAAATTACCTTTGAAAACTTATAAAGAAATATTTGAAAATAATTTTAAAAAAAATTAAAGATAAAACATTTTTTAAAATAATTTTACTTGAAAATGAGACTAAATATCATTTAGAAATTTTTTAGAAAACATTTTTTTGAAAGAACACATATTTATGACCGAAGAGAGAAATAAAGTTAGATTTTCGTAAAAATATTTTTTTAATTATCTTATGTGAAAAAGTGTGGAAAAAGTGGTAACATTAATTTAATATATCATTAATAACCATATTATAATAAAATTAATGATAATTATTGAGATATTGATCATAATTTTTCATCAATGGAAGCATGACAATAAATAATCTTGATAAACAATGAGATTGTAACATGAAATGTATTACCACTTTAGTAACCTTGAATCATAAGATTCATGAAGGAATAACATAAAATGGAACTTAAAAATATCATTAGTATAGATAAATTCATGATATTATATTTCTACGGTTCTATATATACACATCATGGAATAATATAGGTGCATGTCATAACATACGTCTCAAAGAAGGAAAATTGAGACAAAAGTTATTTACTAATTTGGTAACTTTTGAAACACAATCCCAATGAAATAGGTCATAAAATGGATTTTTAGATCCAAATAATTTTAATTATAATAATAATTAAATAAATCCATGGGTATTATACACACCACATACAAGAAATTGGTGGTGAAGTTGGCTTGTGTCTCACGGAAAATAAAAGTGAGACGGAAATCCCTTACTACTTGAGTAACTTTTGAATCATGGGTCACATGATAGAATAAAATCAATTGAAACAATTAATAACATTAAATAAATTAAATTAATGATATAAAATTTAATAGTTCAGTATATACGCAACACAAAAATACAAAAGTGGTGAATATGGCATAAGACACACATAAAAAAGTACGACTAGAAATCCCCTTACCTTAAGTCTTGACTCCCATCGTACTTGTTCAAACCACTTGTATAATAAATATTAATTTATTATAGATATATAAAATAAATCTATTCATATATATAATACCATATATTATTTAATTACGACTTTATATAACTTGTTTATTAACAAACCTATGTTAAAATTATGTTTCGGGTAATAACCACTTTGTTTTCGTATATGTTTTGACTTGTTATTTTTTATCCTATTACATTCATAATGATTTTATTATTTATAGAATTTAATAAATGATATATATATATATATATAATATTCATTATATATGTATTTATAGTTATTTATAAAATTTATAGGTATAAAATAAAATACATCGTTCATGGAGACAGTAGATCGTACGTATGCATGAACATTGTTTCTATTTTCTTTTCATATTAAAAAAATTAAATGATATATATATATATCATTACAATATCATTATTATTTTTTATATATCATATATTTCTAGTAAACACATCTTTAATACATTTTATTTAAAGCATGGATGAATCACATCGGTTCGTGTGGCGATAGTCTGCCGTACATATGAACAACATTATCGTATTCCCATGGAATGGAAATCATAAATTTATTTTTTATATAAAAATTAAATAACCATAATAAAATAATAAAAATAATAAATATTATATATAAACTATAAATTCGTCATTATTTCGAACCTTTAAAGGTGGTGATGGAAGAATGAACGACATCGGTTCGCGAGGTGGTAATCTTTCATACACACGAACGATGATTGTGTATCCCATTTGTTAAACTGTCTAAAGTTTTAGGTTATACCATTAACATAACAACATCTCATTATATTTAAAATATTTATGTTATTATATAATCATGATATAATAATAATTGAATGGGTGTAGAAGAAAACAATACAAAAATACACATTGATGAACGTTACCTCTTCTTCGGGTATCTCCTTTTAGTTTACACAAAAGGACTTCTTCAGTTGGATTTATTAAAAAAAATTAGGTTGATAAGATGAAGTTAGAAATTTTTTGAGTTTATTTGTTCATTTTTTTATTGATGGGGATATTTTGTGTCTTTTTATAAAGGAGGTGAGTGGGAATCTTATAAATACCAAAAACGTAAACACTATTAGGAGGTCTCTCTTACATAATTTTCATCCAATAATGAACCATTTAAGATAAAATAGGTAATATGGTATAAATATATCCATAAAGGGGGTTTTGGAAATTTTTATTTGTCATTTTCCCTTTAAGTTAAAGTTTAGTCCCTTGGTAAACTCGTTTTTCTCTAAATCGTTGTAATCAAATTTAACTGTTTTCATTAATTATTTTTGTAAAAAAATAATTTAAACTTACTATAAAATATAAATTATTATTATTATTAATATTTAATCCATTTTTTCAAATTAAAATCACATAAGTGGTAGGAATTAATCTAAAAATAATCTCATAGATGGGACAAAACAATGAGTTTTTAAAGTGAAAATGTTCAAAAGTTTAAAATTTTTTATATCCAATTTCAATGGTAAATTGATTCCAATAAAATAAATTGGATTTTTTTGATGTGTAATTTAAATAATTATACTTTAAAAATTATTTAAAATATAATTAATCTATATAAATAAATTAAATGAAAATTCATTTTTCTATTTAATTCAGTATTTTTCACTATTAATAAAAAAATGAAACTTCTCAAAAAAATAATAAAATAACCCTAAACTAATTTTGAAATTCCTATTTGAAAAATGAAAAAAAAATCAAATAAAATTTATAAATGTTTCAAATTTTATTTTTAAAACAATTTTTCCATTAAAAATAGTAAAAATGCATTTTAGAAAAATATATCTTTTTATGCCTAAAATTGTATTTATTCTTATCTCTTGTCTATAAAACCCATAAATGAATTTTAAATAGTTTATTGAATATATAATATATAATTTTAATTAAAATAATTCATCAAATGTGGTTTCTTTAATTTATTAAGATAAAATATGTGTGTTCATAGAAAAATAGTTTTTCTTAATAAGAATTTCTTTTTTTTCAAATAGTTATTACTTTTATTTTTAATTAATCTGATTCTAGGGAATTCATTTTATAAAAATTAATAAACTATATTTTCATAATTTATTTAATACTTTTCATACCCTCCATTCCAATGGCAATGTGATCACTAGAATAATATTTTAATAATAATATTAACAGTATATTCTAGTTGAGTAAAACTATATCTTTAATATTATGCAAGCTATTGAAAGTAATTAGCATTGTGTGTAAAAAAATCCAAACATAGTGTTGCATGTACCATAATTTAATCTAAGTGTTTCATTTAGCACAATATTAACTTGTTTTTGTGTATAAATAAAGCATTACTTGGTGTATCATGCAATGCAATCCATCAAATAAATTTGATTTATTCAAAAGAAATAATTCATAAAAACTAAGGGTGTTACATTATACACCCCTTAAAATGATTTTCTCCCTCAGAAATCATCTAGGTAATAAAAAATTTTATAAGTGAAATTTCTTTTTAGGGAAACCCACATTGTAAAAATGAATACTAATAATTCTATTAAAAAGGAAAGTTAGAAACATAATGATTACCCATAGTAACTCATAACTAGGTTTCCACGTATGAGAACATAGGTGGAAAGGAAAACCATATACATAGAAGATAAAAACTAACACCCAAATATTGAGGGAGAGTGATATAGAACATTGATCATCAGAAGTAGGTGATCAAGAGAAGGTAAAATACTGCAAATCCATAAAACATATAAGCATGCTAAATTTCATTAATTTCATAAAAAATGATGATAATAATATAAAACTTTATTTAAATATAATTTTCCTAAAGTTGATGAATTTTCACAAGAAGAAATACTTACTTGATTTCATTATATTTCATAAGAATAATATCACCCTTTGATTATGCCTTGATCAATTTTCACTTCATATCTTACTCCAAGAAATAAAGGTGAATATGTTATTTGTGAAGAACGAATTGATCATAAGATCCATAAATATAATGATAAGTCAATCCATCTATCTTTCCTTATCATCAAAACAAAATTGTTTGTATTGGTTATCCAATATTCATAAATCTTCGTATTTTATAATATTAATCACTAAAACCATATTCAAAGGTCAACATAAACCTTTTGGTTAACATTTTTATCCTTTTGAAAGATGAAAATATAAAACTTTATAAATAAGGTGACTAAATTTCTCAAAATCAACATAACATTATTCCCCCATATATCATAAAGTAGCTCTTGATTGTCACATTCTCAAAATATAAATACCTTCATCATATAATCTCTTCAAACATGAAAATAACAAAAAATTTCATAGAACCTTAATGAAAAAATTAATTCTTCTTTATTAATTAAATAATAAACAAATTATTAAATATATTCAATAGATCCAATAATTTTGTAAATCCCATTAATGATATCATAATCTACTTTTTCAATAAATCCTTTATTAGTTTTGAGTACATTGATACTATCCAATTTAATTTATCAAAATCAATCATCTCTTTATCCAAACTAAACACCATTTTCACATATTTTAGAACATATTTATGTTTATCTCCCCTTAATAATTTTGTTTCCATAAAATATGACCTTTGCATTAAATCAATTTTTTTAATCCACGAGTACCATTTAACACATTCTTGAATGTACATACCGTAAAACTTATACAAAAAATCCTTATATATTTCATGTTTTATATATCATAATCCTTGAATTTAAACACATTAATACTTTGATAATTCTACATCTTACATAATACATTAACTAGGATTCCTCGTATTATTCCTTAATACTTATTTTCTCTCATAATGCATTTGTAGTCTCTTTATTGTCAGTGATATAAGCAATACTCACACCACCTTACTAATTCTCTTCATGAACTTTATACTTAGTAAATTTATTTGAATAATTCATGTTAGGTACACTAGGTCGAATACCCTGAGAGGAGGGTGAATCAGGGTATGATAGATTAAAATTTTTTCCCCTTCAGATCTTGTTTCGTCATTAAAGAAAACTCTCTTCTCTCTCGTTTACATTGCAAAGTATGGATAGAATTTAAATCATGCATGAGACATAATAATTTTTACTTGGTTCACCCTCATTGGGATAATTCCAAGTAGCATACAATGGCTATGTGCCGATGTATGAAATTCACAAAGGATCACTACCAATAATGATTACAAAGTTCGGGCAAGATCTTTTATGCACAGGATCACTGCCTATACAAGATTTAGGGTGTGTTCACTTCATTCCCAAGGGTCACTCCCTACGCCTCTTTCTCTGGATCACTACTAGTGGAAAGGTTCACCGCCTTACTCTTCCTTAGCTCACTGATCTTGGAAAGGAATCCATTCATATTTTTTAGAATTGTTGGTCAGACATAGTTTATGGATATGTAGGTCCTTTTATTTTTATGAATTTCTATATCTTCAACTATAGGTAGATGCTCTGTTGAAGTTCCTTTTCACCTACAGATGAAGTCCACCTTCCTGGGTACTATTAAATACCGAAAAATACTTTTGAAAACTGATTTAAAGCTTTTTAAATATTCCATGAGTGTTCCATGAACTACATGAACCTCCCACATACTGTTTATTAGGTTTTATATATGGACCTCATCCTCCGCGTACTGTTGCATATTCCATGAACCACCTTGGTCTGCATACTGCCACCATGTTCCACCTATGTGAACTAACTTTTCCTACTACATCTGCGTACTACGTCCACATACCGGCTATGCTTCTATGAATTTCCCTTTATCTGCGAATTGTTCTCTATTCTTAGACTACCTTCTCTTCTGTATACCAAAGCTCCACCTCTATTTACCACGTTCTTCTTCCACATACATTCTTCCTCTGTGGCCTACAATGCCCCCACAAAAACCTTCAGTGAAATTCCTTCCGTGTAAAACACTTTAGAACATCACTGAATTTCTAGAGAAAAGAGATGTTCACTAATTATATCTGTTATATCTTCTAATTGGTGGGATTAGTGATCCTTATATGGTCAGAGATACACGCAAAATATTCTAATCCAAGATTTACTAAATCTTTGATTCGGTATAGCCTCCACCACATATTGATCCTCATACCATGAACCGAAACCCTTTCACATACCATTTTTTCACCACAGTTCACATACTACATCTCTTCCTACGTGGTGCACTATTTTGTGAACCTCTATGCCTTCCACATATCATGATCCGTTCAATATGAACCGTTCTACGTACTGTTCATGCTACTCAGTACGCAGCTGTGAACCATTCCAGGACATGGTACGCGGTCCATGTTCTGAGGTATGTGGTTCCCTTATTTTTCCAATTTTATTCATAGTTCTTCCTATCATTCGCTCATATAATAAAGATATTCTTTTTCCAAACACAAATTCCCTATTTTGAGGCCTAAAAATTTGGCAAACACTGGGAAATTGTGCCACCTTAAAAACCTATCTTTGGAAAACACCGACCAAACTCATTCATGGTAATCTAGCTTTATCAACCAACACAATCACAGCCAAAAAATACTAATATGACACATTGAGGGATTTTTTCCCAACAATATCCCCCTTTGGGTTTGTTGAAAACTCTTCTCATGATAATTTTTTACATTTTGATACCTCGTTAAGGCTCCATCCTTCTTCAATCAGAATTTTCTCCATGAAATTAAGATAAAGATCACATATTTACTAAACACATACTCTAAGCCCACATGACCCATGCTCGGCATTAGAAACAAGATTATAATGAAAATTCCATCAATGAATCACTTCATTCCTAACACCAACTCTTGAAACCAATCAACTGCTTTCATCATGAATCTTAACTATTGTGATATGTAATCTTTGATCGATCACTTCTAGAATTGTAAGATTTAATGATCCCCCTATATTGCTTCTTCTCCAAATAGATAAAGCTCAGTTTCAACTCCCCCTATCTCGTTTCTCCACCTAACAGCTAAGTTTCAACTCCCCATATCTCATTGGTCCACCTAACAACTTCTCCCCATATCTTTTCTCCCCCCTAAACTAGTCACACTTTATTCCCCTTTGTTAATGAACCCGAAGAGAACTTCAAGGTTGTATGAAATAGGGTAAAGAACATATATTAGTACCTTAGGGGAAAACACACCATACCATGGGGATAGGGGGTTCCACGTCCACACTTTTTCAAGTGCTAGGAGTTTACTAGACTCCCAGATCCAATCGATGTCATTCAAATGCTTCTTTGGGTAACACCTTCGTAGGAATATCTACAACTTGTTATTCTATTATCACATACTCTAACTTCACAAGCCCTTTCTCCACATTCTCCTTCATAAAATGATATTTGATTTCAATGTTCTTTGTCCTTGAGTGATGGACTGGATTTTTTCTATTATTTATAGCACTTGAATTATCACAATGAATTTCAATCAGATATTTCACTCCAACTCCCATATCCTTAAGCTCCTGCTTTATCCAAACTAATTGTGTGCATTCTTGAGTAACCGCAATATACTCATCTTCTGTATTTCTTAATGAAATGCAGTCTTTTTTCTTTATCAACCAATAAATACACAATCCACCAAGATAAAAATCACCTTTAGACGTTTATTTCTTATCATCTAATGAACTCGCACAATCTACATCTATATATACCAATAAATCTTACTGAGATTCATCATTGTACATCAAAACAAAATTTAAAATGCCTTTGATATATCAAATTATTATTTTTACTATAATCATGTGGATTTATTTGGGATTGCTTTGATATTGTTCTTCTTGGAATGTGGAAAAAACAATATCAGGTCTAGTTGTTGTCATATACAGTAAACTTCCAATAATTTTCATGTATTCTACAATGTTAACTGCCTCTCCATTATCATCCTTTGATAATTTCATCCAGGTAGCGACTGGAGCCTTCATCTCCTTGGGATTTTCCCTTCCAAATCTTCTTATAAACTCTTTTTCATATATATATTGAGAAATGAAAGTATTGTTCCCTCCTTGTTTCACCTAAAAACCATGGAAAAACATCATCCCACCAATCATTGACATTTCAAACTCTATTTTCATGAATTAAAAAAACTATCTACATTGTGCTTCATCTGATCCTCCAAATATTATTTCATCAACATAAACCAACACCATCGTCCTTTGATTACTATCGTTATTTAAATAGATATTGTAATCAACTCAACCATGCTGAAATCCAAACTTCTTCAAATACTGATCAAGTCTCAAGTACCATACTCTCAGTTCTTACATCAACCCATATAGTGACTTCTTAAATATAAAAACTCTATTCTCATCTTCATGAATGATAAAACCATCGAGTTTCTCGATATATACTTATTCTTCTAGAACTCCATTCAAAAATTCTAATTTGACATCCATCTTTAAAACCCTGAAATTTCTTTGCACTATTATGTCCAAGAATAATAATATTGTCTCCATCCTTCAAATATGTGAAAATGTCTCATCAATATCAATACCCTCTATCAGGGAGTACCCTTTGCATCCAAGTCATGATTTTTTTCGAATCACAACGCCATATTCATTAATTTTGTTGTGAAAACCCATTTTTTCCCAATGAAATTCTTGTCTGCTGGTCTTGAAACAATCTATCATGTTGGATTAATTTCAATTTGGTCAACATCTTCATTATTAACTAGAACCCAGTTCTGATCTCTAGCTACTTCATCAAAACATTTAAGTTCCACCTGTGATAAGTATGATTCTTGTTGTAGATTATTCATTCTCTTTGTCTGCATGGGTGTTGTCTAATCAACAATTATGTTCAACCAATCAATTTTAGCTCTTCTCACAAGTCTCTAGGTAGATACTAATTTAGTCCTATCATCTAAGTCTTCTTATAAATCAACCTCTGGAGTTGGATCATCTCTTGACCTTCTCATATCTTTATCACTATCCTCCTGAGTCTGATCATGTATTTTATAAACATTATGTTAATTCTCTACTATATTCACATCAGGACATTCAACTATCTTTTCAAGCCACTTATTGAAGTATTTATATTATTTGGTTTTCTTTGAGTATCCAATAAATATCCCTTAATCCCCACAGGATTCAAAATTCCAATTTTTCTCTTTATTGAGAATGAAACATTTACTTCCAAAGACTCAAAAGTACTTCAATTATGGATTCTTTCCATACCATAACACATATTGTCACGACCCGTCCCCTAGGGCCCATGTCGTGACTCCCCAAGCCCGCATCCCGATGTTTAGGGGTTGGAAATTAGTGTCGAAGGCATCCACCTACAAATGGGAGGCATTTTTATGAGTACCTATATGCACACACACACAACCATGTCCCAAAAACTGGGAAGGTAAAAAATTCATGCCACTAGACAACCACTGAGTAAAGCTACAAGTTGTAGGTCAAATGGACAAGAATACAAACCCAAAAAAAGAAAAACTGAAAAATAGAAAAGTACAGAATATCTTTGAAGATATATCTACTGAAACCCCCACATGATGGTTAAGTGTAGATTATATGTCGGAAGTCGTAGAAGTGTGCCCCGCCTGCCTGATCTCACTAGGCAGCATCGGGTCCTAGGTTGCTAAGTCCTTCATCAAGGAGGTGATCATCTGCATCAGACACAACATGTGTGGGTGAATCCCATGTAGGGTTGAGTAACAAAATACTCAGTAGGGACCCCAACCCACAAAGGAAATACCACTAAGAAATCGACAAAGAAAACCACTAAGAATAATCACGAAGCAAGATAGCTGACACAGGTATAATCTAATGTACATATAGCAATCAGTCGTAATACTGAATGCCTTGGACTACTAAGGTACTCATCCCTGATGAGTACCATGGGTTTGATGGGTCACATAGAGACACTTCCCACTTAGGTCATTATAGCTGGTCCACACAGGTCCACTTGTAGCTGATCCACACAGGTTCTCTTAGAGTTGATCCACACAGGGTCACTGGTAGATAATCCACATAGGGCCACTGGTAGCTGATTCACACAGAGTAGCTGGTAGTTAAAACACACATTTTCATTGGTAGTTGATCCACATAGATTCACTTGGAGCTGATCCACACAAGGTCGCTTGTCTTATAGGCCTATAGGGTTACTTGGACCCCCTCGTCAGCAGTCTTCGGGTCTTAGCCAGCTCCAGGATTCCCGCATGTAGCACACTTGATTACAAGAGAATCAACTCCTCAAGCCATTATTTGAATTTCAAATTCTATGAAATCCTCCTTAGAGTATGAAAAAACACTCTCCTCATCGTAAGGGTTCCAACTCTGCAAACTCCTCATCAATCGAACGCTCAGTCTGAAAGATATTGGTGTTTTAGTAAAAGGAGGATAGTTGTGTCTGGGCCTAGTCCAACTCGGTCAAGCTAACCCAACCCAGTATGTTAGACCCAACCCAAACCAGTTGTGTATGGGTCGGCTCGGTCTAGCCTCACTTCTAGGTTAGTCTCATTGGACCTTGATGGACCAAGTCCTGTTTGGTCGTGGGTCTAGTCCGTCGGGTCGCCCAGCGACTCGGATTTATTTGGCTCGGCTTGTGCTGGCCGGCCAGTTTTCTTTCCCAACCCGGGTGGCCCAACGGCCAAGGTTTATCCCGCCAGCCCAGCCCATAATAGTGGGCTGGCTTACTCCAACCCGGGCCGCTCCACGGCCTGGTTCGTGCCCCACCTAGCATAGCCCACATGGCGGGTCGGTTTCTCCATCCCGGATACCCGCTGGGTGTCCAGTTTGACTACACATGACTGGTAGTAGTCGGCTAACCTTTCTCCCACACATAGTACCTACTGGACTGCATTCCAGTGCATAGCAGCCCGCACGGCGTGATCCAGCCTTCTGATGCAGCCAGATGGCTGCATCTCGCCTCCGCCAGCCATCGGCCCAAGTGCTAGCAGCTCCTACTACTCCGCCACAGTATGAGCTAGTCACAGATGCCACCTCGACATGCCATCATGACACGTCGCCACCCACCTATGGCCTCCGCTGGAGGAAACCACCAGTGGTCGCCGGTGTCTCCACCCCAGCGGTGCTTTTTGTGGGCCTTCAGGTCCACTCAAGTGGTATGTTCCATGAACCGTCTATGTCGACGGTCTTCTTGGGTCGTTATCTTCACTACTATGGCCTCAGTATCGGATTTCCATAAATTTGTAGTTGCGGACATGAAGAACATGCCATAATGCACAAAAGTGGAGGGGCTCATGCCTTGTTCTTGTCGGCCCACACCCTCTGCATTAGAGGTTTAGAAACATGGGGAAGATTTATGGCTTTATCAAAGTTCAATCCTTATGCAAATCACCCTCCCTCAAGAAAAAGAAACTGTTGGATCAACCTATTCATGGGTTGATCTTTGTTCATTATTTTAGAAAGAAGCATATGGAAATAAAAAGTCAAAAGTAACCCTTACCAAAAGAAGGTTCGTCATTGGTGTCAATCTATTCGAATTTGTTGGTGTTCGTTGATCTGTTTGAAGTCGTTGGCATTTGTCGATCTCCAATCTCGGATCCTTACTCCAAGGCAACATCTCTACTTTCTGATCCACTGGAGTTCTTTTTTGGAGATAAAATTATTCATAGTTCGTTAGAGAAATTCTAACTCTGATTCTCCAACTCATTATCTCATTAAAGGAGAAATGTGTCACAGTGTTTCTATTACGTTGCATCGTCACATCGTTATGTTGTTTCATTAGTGAAACAACGTATTTTTTATGCTTTGATTAATGAGTTGTTACACTACTCATTTAAGATCCTCATTAATGGGGTTTCTCTCCACCTCATCATCACACTGCAGTGTTTTCATGCCACTACTCAATACTGAGGAAAAGAAAATAAAATAACTTTTTAATTTATTTTATTTCTCTTCAGAAAGGTCCAAAAAATATCTTTTCTGGTCAACCCTCGACGTTCAAAGTTAGGTCCTTCCTAGGAGAGCCTCGTAGTTTTGAGTTCAATGGTGCCCTCATATTTTTTCTCCAAAAACCAGTTAAAAAGTCAGAAAAACTCACTTGCACGTTTATTTAAATGAACAAAAAAAATTAAAAAAACTATTTTGGGCTCACTGGGCCTTAGAATCAGGTGTTGTCTGAGCTTATGGTCTCAAAATAATCCCATATAATTTAAAAAAGATTACAAAGACTTTATGGGGAATTATATTACCACCACATTTAGGTATTCACATCCCCATAATCCAAAACAGGGCCAAAAAAACAAATGGGGGTACTGAGCACGAATCTGAGCCTCCTGCTCTTATGTACTCTCCTAGAGATTCCCATGCTGCCACAGAATGCACACCAGAGGAATCGACCATCCATGAAGGAACTGCTACTGTAGATCCTCTATCTTCATTGGGAGCTCCACAAATTTCACCCCATCATCAATTTCTAGAACACCCCAGTCGATGATGTGTCATAGATCATGCATTTACCTCCTCAAATGCGACATGTGGAAAACATCGTTCACTTGGTGCATCTGTGGGGGGATATCTAGGTGGTATGCCGCCTTGCCAACTCTATTTAGAATCTAGAAAGGTCTGATGAACCTCAAAGATAACTTTTTTCCCTAGCCAAATCTTCACAATCCCTATCGGGGTGAGACCTGAAGGAACACATGATCTCCCTCCTCGAACTCAAAGGGCCTCCATATCCTGTTAGAATAAGATTTATTCCTACTATGTGTTGTCCTCATCTGTTCTTGGATGATATGAATCTTCTCAGTGGTATCCCATACCAACTCTAGATCCATGAGTGTTAACTCCCCTGGGTCTGTCCATCATAGAGGTGATCTGTAAGGCTACCCGTACAAAGCATCGAACAGTGCCATGACAATGGTGGAGTGATAACTTTTTTTGTATACAAACTCCACCAGTGTTAGTTGGTCCTCCCAACTATGACCAAAATCAAGAATGAAAGCATGAAGCATGTCCTCCAAGGTCTATATGGTACTCTCTATCTAACCATCATTCTATGGGTGAAAGGTTGTGTTCAAGCCCAGCTAAGTCATGAACGCCTCTTGTAATCCCTTCCATATCTGGTATGTGAAGAGAGCATCGCGGTCTGAGAAAATCATCAAGGGAACCCCGTGAATCTACACTATCTCCTAGACATAGATGTGTCTCAATCCCTCTATCAATCCCTACTCCCGGATGGGTAGGAAGTGATATGACTTGGTGAGTCAGTCAACGATCACCCAGATAGAATCATGGCCCTTGGACATGCGTGGTAATCACATCACGAAGTCCATTGAGATATCATCCCACTTCTACTCTGGTAGCTCAAGTGGTTGTTTTAAGCCTGTTGGAACCTGATGCGTAGCTTTCACTTGCTGCAAAGTGAGGTATTGTGCAACAAACTCAGCCATCGCTTTATTTATCCCTAGCCACTATTAATATCTTCAGAGATACTGATACATCTTTGCCGCTCTAGGATGTATCGCCAAGGGGAGGTATGAAACTCTCTCAAAATCTCCTCTCACAATGCCACTAGTAATAATGTGTTCCCTCTAAAAATGATGAAATGATCCCCGCCTATCGAAAATACATTTTGAGCATTTCTTAAGCATAACTGATCATGTCGGGCCTCACAATCAAAATCCACAAGTTTTGCCTCCCTAACTCACTATAAGAGTGGGGTAATGATAGTCATTGGTTGAAGGTAAGCTGCTCCAACATCATCTATGAAGGATATCTATATCACGGCTAGTTGCTCTATCACCTCACTCAACAGATGCAAACTGGATCTCCTACTAAGCATGTATACCACCACATTCCCCTTACTAGGAGTATAGAATATCTCGAATTCATAGTCTTGTAGGAACTCCATCCATCATCATTACCTCATGTTTAAGTCCTTCTAGGATAAGGTATACTTGAGACTCTTGTGTTTGGAGTAGACGGTAAATTGATCACCCATCATGTAGTGTTGGGACATCTTCATATCAAAGACCACTACTACTAACTCTAGGTCATGGGTCGCTTGATTCTGCTCATGTTTCCTCAACTACCATAAACCGTAGGTGATCAATTCTCACTCCTGCATCAGGACATGACCCATTCTAGTCCCTGATGTGTCATAGAAAACTACATACCTAATTTCCTCCTCTGTTAGTCTCAAGATGGGTGCACTTGTCAGTCTCAAACTCAACTCATGGAAACTCTTCTAGCACTTCTACATACACACGAAGGGTTGTCCCTTATGTTTCAAAATAGATAAGGGTGATTATACTTTGGAAAAGTCAGGCACAAACCTCCGGTAGTATTCATCCAACCCCAAGAAACTCTAAACCTCAGTCATGCTCTTGGGTGGCTCCCAAGAAAGCACTACCTCTATCACTGTCAGATCCACTGCAACTCCATCCCCTGAGATGATGTGTCCCAGAAAGTGGACCTCCTGAATCCAGAACTGGTACATTTTGAGATTTCCATAAAGCTGGTTCTCTTAGAGTGTATCAAGGACTATCCGTAGGTGTGTAGCATTATCCTCTTCTAATGCCAAGTACACCAAGATTTCATCAACGAATACCACCACAAAACAATCGAGGTAAGGATGGAAGATCATGTTCGTGATTCCCTTGAACACTACTAGGTAATTGGTCCCATCTAAAGGAATAACCAAGAACTCATATTGGCCATACCATCATCTGAAGTTTGTCTTCAGTAGATCCTCATACCTTACCCAAAGATAATGATAGCCTGATCTAAGTTCTATCTTTGAGAACCACCTCACTCTCTTCATCTAGTCGAAAAGGTCATAAATTCTCGATAGTGGATATTTGTTCTTCATGGTCACCTGGTTTAGGTGCTGGTAGTCCATGCTTAGCCTCAAGATTCCGTCTACCTTCTTGGAAAACAACACGGGGGATACCCATGGTGAAATTATAGGCCTCATGAAGCTCTTCTCCTATAATCCCTCCAACTGTACCCTCAACTCACGAAGCTCCGTAGGAGCCATCCAATATGACGGTGTGGATGTCAGTGTTGTCTCCGGGTACAGATTGATGCATAAGTCTACCTACCTATGAGGAGGTAGTCCCGAAGCATCCTCCGAAAATAAATATTCATACTCATAGACCACTACAAGAAAGAAAAAAATTATCTCATCCACCACACTGAGAGTGAGTCTAGCCAACTGGTGAGTGATCGGTTTCACCCTCCTCCGAGAAAGTTTGTTCTACGCTGCAAGAGTTCCCTTCTAGCTGGTGAAGGAAAATTTGGTCCCATATTTATGGACACACCTCACTCTACACCTAATAAAGTTGATCTGAGCATGAACAGTGGATAACCATTTCATACCCAAGATAATGTCTTAAGGCCTCGATGTCTCTACTAGTTGATCTCAGTTGAAGCTCTCGCCTCCAAGAGTAAGCTCACACTGTCGGCACCAGTGTGAAATCATTGAATACACTACCATAGGAGTCTCTTATCGTAAGGATCGATCCAATGGATCCCCTGGAATATCTGAGCCTCAAATGATGTCCATTTAAAGGAAAGAGTCACTGGAACCTGTGTCTAAATGAACTGCAACTAGGATGGAGAAGACACAAATCTTACCTCTAATATTCTCTAGAACATCGGGTTCATAGGCCTCCACTGTCTGAAGCTGATCTACCTCTTTTCTGCCTCCTCCCTAATGTTTTGGTGGACCACCTAGGGGTGGTGGGGGTAGTACCTCGAATTGTCTCACATCACCTACTGTTCGGCCTTCTCCCCTTCCATGTATGTCGCCCTGCGGACCTCCCAACTCGAACCTCTATCTCTACCTCAGAGGTCCCTCAACTATTTGTTGATCGTCTATGCGGCAGATCGGGCAATCATGATCCATGTGTCCCTACTCATCGCATGAATAGCACCCCCTTATCCACTACTAATCCCCACTGCCCCGGTGGCCTTGCACCACCGATCTTGTGTCTTGGGGTCACCCTTTGGATGGTCTAGACCGCCTGGACCCCTACGTCATATGTCGACTTCCCTCCATTGATTACTTGACCACCTGTATCCCAATGGTAGCTCCCACTGTCGGTGCCTACTCTACAAGAAATCTCACTACTATTAGAGCTTGCTCTAGCACTCCATCTTGATTGGGGATATTGAGGGAAATCCTTGATGACCTGATCTCCCTTTAGAGTCCCTGCTCAAAGGTTTGGGCCCTGAAGAAAGGGTCTAGTACTATATCCGTAGAGTAGTGGGAGAGGTCTGTAAACCTCACAGAGTACTTAGCAACTAACATGTTTCCCGGCTATTGGAAAAGAAACTCTTATATGTGCACTGAGCACAAGTTCATGGAGACGAACTCCTCCCATAAAAACTTCTCGAAGTCATCCCAGGAGAGGATTGCCTCATCATGAGTCTAAATCGTCAAGCTCAACCATTTCCTTGATGATCCCTGAAGAAGGCGCATGGCTAAGATCATCATCTAGTCAAGTGGCATCCACACAAAGCCTAAGACTTGTGTCACCACCTCCAGCCAGTCCTCAGTGGCTTGAGGATTTGTCTCTCCCCTAAACCTAAGAGGTCTCTATATCTGTAACTCGTGCAAGGTACTGAGCCTATGTTGTTTCTCTACTTGTAATAATGGTAGTAACTGTTGATCAATGGGTGGTGGTAATGTTGTTTCACCACCCGGTGGGCCCATATCTTGCATGGGTCCTTAAACCGACACCTCATCGCTAGGTGGGTTGTCCTCATGGTCATACATCATAATCCTAGAAAGCTGTCTACGTGGAGGCATCCTAAAATTGATCAAGATATACCATGGCCAATAGATTATACCTACTAAGATGACTCTAATTCAAGAAGAACATGAGGAAACACGCAATTCCTATATGATTCATTCAACCATTGTTTTTATGTATAGAGAGGAAAAAAATAATTCAAGGTCCGGGTGTATGGATATGTCGGCTGCCGCACCAATACTAGACTCCCCGAATCAGAAAGTCGAACTCTAAATAGTTAACATTGTTTCCCAAAAACAAAGCAATAGACTCCTGGTCTTTGAAGTAGAATCGAACACCTTTGATACCACTTTTTCATGACCCATCCCCTGGGATCCATGTCATAAATCCCCCAATCCCACCTCATAAAGGCATGGGGTTGGTGACTAGCACTAAAGGTGTCAACCTGCAAATGGGAGGCATTTTCCTGAGTACCTATACGCACACACACACAACCACATCCCAAAAACTAGAAAGGTAAAACATGAATTCCACTAAACAACCACTGAGTAAAGGTACAAGTTTTAGGTCAAATGGTCTAGAATACAAAGCCAACAAAATATAAACTGAAAAATCAGAAAGTATAGAAGATCTCTGAAAATCCATCCGCTGAAAATCACACCTGATGGGTAAGTGTATAGTAGCTTCTGAAAGTTATAGAAGCATGCCCCGCCTACCTGACTCATTGGGAACCATCGGGTCCTAGGCCACCAAGTCCTTCATCAAGGTAGTGGTCATCTGTACCAGACATAACATGTGAGGGATAATCCTGTGTAGGGGTGAGTAACAAAATACTCATTAGGGTCCCTGAACCACAAAGGAAAGACCACAAAGCAATCCAAAAAGAAAACCACAAAGCATTATCACTAATCAAGATAACTCACATAGGTATAATATAAATTATAGAAAGAAATACTATTAGTTGTAACACTGAACACCTTGGACTGCTGAGATAATCATCCCTGATTAGTACCATGGGTTTTTTGGGTCACACGGATCCACATCCAACATAGGCCATCATAGTTGGTCCACATAGGGTGACTTGTAGATGATCCACACAGGGTCTCTTGGAGATGATCCACATAGGTTCGCTGGTAGCTGATCCACATAGGGTTACGGGTAGCTAATCCACACAGGGTTGCTGGTAGCTGATCTACACAGGGTCCCTAATAGCTGATCCACATAGGGTCTCTTGGAGCAGATGCACATAGTTTATCTTGTCTTCTAGGCCTTCAGGTTCACCTGGACCCGCTTTTCAACAATCTTTGGGTCTTAGTCAGTCACAGGATTCATTCACATAGCACGCTTGATTATGAGAGGATCAAATATTCAATCCATTAATCACATTTAAACTTCCATTAAATCCTCCTTAGAGTATCAAAAAATAACCACCTTATCATGAGGGTTCCAATTCCACAAACAGATCATCAATCGGATTCCCGGTCTGAAAGATATTGGTGTTTCAGTAAATAGGGGTCGGTTGTGTTCGAGCCCAGCCTGACCCAACCAATCCGGCCTGAGGGTCCCGTATGACTAGACCCAGTTCGTTCGACCTGACTAGACCCGATTGGGTCTGGTTCTGCCTACTTTGGCCTAGCTACTGGTCTAGGCACATTGGACCTTGCTGAACCCAACCCGTTTTGGTCGTGGGTCCAGTCCGCTAGGTCGCCCAACAACCCAGATTTATCTGGCCCAGCCTACACTAGAGGGCCAGTTTTCCTTCCTAGCCCAGGCCACCCAGCTTCTCGGCTTTATCCCATAGGACCATCCCATAATAGCGAGCCTTCTTACTCCATCTCGGGCCGCTTCGTGGCCTGGTTCCCCCCCCCCCAATCTGACCTGCATGGAGGGTCGGTCTTATCTAGCCCAGATGGTAGCTGGGCCTCCGATTCGGCTGCATGTGGCCAGAAGTAGCTAGCCTCCCTTCCTCCCACACATGTTCCCTACTAGACCATGTGCCAGTGCACTGCGGGCCTCCTTTCTGATGCGGCTGGATGGTTGCGTCCCACCTCCTCCGCCCGTCAGCCCGAGTTCCAGTAACTCCTGCTGCTTTGTCATGGTCCAAGATGGCTGCACCTTCCACCTCAGTGCACCATCGTGGCGTGCCTCCATGGGCCACCACCAGCAGTCACTCGTGTCGGTGCACTGGCAGTGCTTTCTACAGGCCACTGGGTCTACTCCAGTGGTTCGTTCTGTGAACCGTCTGCACCGGATGACTTCTCTAGTCGTTGTCTTCCCTGCTACGACCTTGGTACCCGGCTTTCCATCAATTCGAATTTGTAGCCATGAATAAAATACAAGAATTCAAAAAGGTGTAGGGGCTCAGGTCTTGTTTGTGTCAGCTCACACCCTTTACATTAGAGGTTTATAAACATAGGGACGATTTAAGGCTTTATCAAAGTTATATCTCTATGAAAAACCCCAATACAAATCACCCTCCCGCAAGAACAAGTGACCCGCAGATCAACCTATTCATGGGTTGATCCACGTTCATTGTTTTAGAAAGAAGAATGGGGAAATAAAAAATCAAAAGTATCCCCTGTCAAGAGAAGGTTCATCTTTAGTATCGATCCCTTCAAATCCATTGGTGTTCATCGATCTCCGACCCCAGATCCATCCTCTAAGGAATAGTCTCTACTTTCTGATCCATTGGAATTCTTCATTGGAGAGAAAATACTTTTTCATTCATCAGAGGAATTATAACTCTGATTCTCCAATCTATTATCTCATTAAAGGAGAAATGTGTCATAGTATTTCTGTTACACTACATTTTCACGTCAGTATATTGTTTCATTAGTGAAACAATGTATCTATTATGATTCAATTAATGATTTGTTAAAATGATCATTTAAGATTATCATTAATGGGGTCTATCGCTACCTCATCGCCGCATCGTAGTGCTGACATGCTGCCGCTCAATGGTGAAGAAAAGAAAAGAAAATAACTTTTTAATTTATTTTATTCCTCTTTTAAAAGGTCCAAAAACTATCTTTTCCAGTCGAACCTCACCGGTCAAAGTTAGGTCCTTCCTAGGAGAATCTCATCGTTCTGAGTTCAATAGTGCCCTTGGATTTTTTATCTGAGCAATGATTTAATAGTAAAAAAACATGTTCGCATGTTTATTTAAATAAACTAAAAAAAGTTCAAAAATCTATTCTGGGCTCATCGGGCCTTGGAATCATATGTTGTATGAGCGTCTGGTCTTGAAATAATCCCATATAATTTAAAAAAAATACATGGAATTTATGATACATTACACATATGGAGTTTTATCCTCTTTCAGACAAATTAAAACTCTATTTAAAGTGTAGACTGCTATCATCACTACTTCTTTCCAAAAATTATTTGGAAGGCCTTTCTCAATGAGCATTGTTCTCGCCATGTTGTTGAAAATTTGATTTCATCTCTCAACTACTCCGTTCTATTGTGGAGTTATTACCACTGAAACTTGATGCCTTATCCTATATTTCTCGAGATAATCCTCTCCTTGTATATTTGTGAACTTTGTTCCATTGTCAGTTCGAATCTTCTGGATTTTCTGACCAAACATCTTTTCACATTCCCATCAATATCTTGTAATTCAACTGAACACCTCATATTTGTGGGTGATAATTGAAACTCATGTAATTATTCTATAATCATCAATGAAGAGAATATAATATCCCCACCCATCAATAGATCTTAGCAAAATTGGCCCACACACATCAATATACACCAACTCAAGAAATATTGATGACTCTTTCTCCTTTGTATTATATGTTTTTGAATGATATTCCCTTGTTTTCAGGCATCCCACATATGAGTATGATCACGTGATAATCTAGGGAGACTTTGATAAGTATCATATTTTACCAGATCTTCCAACGATGTTGGGATTATGTGGAAAAGATGCTTATGCCATAACTTTTTTTCTCCATCCTTAGATATAAAGCACATATCTTCTTCTCCACTCATGAGGTAAATATTACATTTTGTATACTTTCCTTGCAATACAACATCACCATCCTTTTCCTTGATGATACATAACTTCTTGGAAAAATATATGGCATGCCCTGAGTCACACAATTGACTACCACTTAACATGTTGTGACTAGGCCCTACAATAACCAAGACATATGCTTGTCTCATGTCTTTTCCTCCAAACTTGGATTTTCCTGAACCAATAATTTTCAGGACCTCATCATTACCAAATATTATGATACCTTCCTTATCATACCTGATTCTAGTCACCAAATCCTTATTTCCCATAATATGGGATGTTCATCCACTATCGATAATCAATATTCCAGTACAATCTGATGCCTTGAACAAAATTTCTACAACCACTATATACTCAGCTCTTTTCCTTTTAACCCATGTTTGTGACTTCATACCCGACATGGAATGATAATTATAATATTCATCGGTATATGATGGAATAGCTTCATCTAGAAAAGCTAAAAATCAGTTTTAAACATTCATCTCATTTGGTGATACATTTGGTTGTTTCTAATGAACATATTCAAATTGTTTCGGTACATTCCTCTGCATTGTCGATGTGCAATATCTTTCCATATGTTCAAATCCTCCACAACTAAAACCAAGACCATCAAATGATGAACTGGAATATTGAGCTCTATATGACCACCTCCGTTGGTATTGTTCCCTTCATTAACTCTTTGTTATGGAACATACATTTTGAAAGTGTCCCATCTGACCAAAACAATAGCATCTTATGTGAGGTACATTCCTGTGTGGAAATGATGCACCACTAGTTGTACATTGGGTTCTCTAAATCTCCAAATTCCTATTTGTACCCAAATCAATCTTTAATTTTGGAGTGGGTGGTTGTGATCTGACATAAACTGTAACTAGTTTCTATTTTATATCAAGCCTTATACCATCCTTATCATTCAAATTTGATTTCACTCTACTCAAATTTTATCTTCTATGTTGCATGTATGATCTTCTTTCCTAATTTTGAACTGAGAGTCAAAAGTTTCTCCTAATATTTAACTATTCATCGTAGACTAATTAATTTCTCTTCTAGTTATTCAATATGTTTTATTCGATCACTTCCAATTTCAGTTGAACAATAAATTTCTCTTTTTTGTTTTTCAATTTTGAGCTTGTACTCAACAACATTTTCTGAATTCTCTAGCATTGAAGACTTCAGTTTTTTGATTTCTTCATTCAACTCAGAATTATCTTCTTCCTGCTACTCTATGTATAGTTTGGAATCATGAACAACTTTGTTATATTTCCTTGTTTTGGCTCTCCAAACATCTATTTCCTCAAGATCAGCTTCAAGGTCAACCTGAGGGTCAACCCTTCCTTCAACTTCTCTTTCTTCATTGTCACTTTCTTCTTTTGTTGAAAAATTTTCAAAAATAGCTACCATAGCCTCAACTACATAATCCTTACAGTCATCCAATTATTTTACCTTTGATTCTTCTAAACTATCATCTTCTCTTGATGGCAGATTGTTCTTTTGAAGAAATTTTTCTTAACCTTTTTCTTCCCTTTCAAGTAGGATGATGATTTATTCATGGGAATTTCATCTTCATCCTCATCATCTTCCTAAAGCTTCTTGGGGAACCTTTCTACAATATTTATATCTTTTCTACATTGAATGCATGTGAGTAGAAGTTTCCATTTAAACATTCCTTTTCTTTTTTATAGTTTTGAGGAAAGGAATTATATCACCTCATCTGTCTCTTCATATTCATACACATCTTCAATGGTTAACTTTTTCACAGTTTTAATGCCTGCTCTGGGGATTTCCCCTTATCCACAGCATTGTTATCATCATTTCATTTCATATTCTATAAGGGTACTATGTAAATTTTCTAAGGATATCTCTTTAGGATCTTTATCCTCCAATACTGAGACTTTCAAATTAAACCATGGTGAAATTTTTCTCAAGATACACTTCATAATATTTATATCTTTGATAACTTCCCCAAGACCATTCATGTCTTCCAATACCACATTTACCCTGTCAAATAATGCATCAACGGATTAATTGCGGTTCATTATGATATCCTCATACTTGTTCCATAAAACCTAATGTTTTTCTTCTCTAAATTTTGAGTTTCCCTTATAAATATTCATCAATTTTTTCCATATATCATGTCATGTTTTTCATAACATCACCTTTGTATAAATTTAATTTTATAGGGATACCCCTAAGCATTGATCCCTTTAGTGTTATCATCCAACTCACTTATTTAATTTTATAATAAATATCCACTATTGATATCAGCTAATATTCCATGAATAGATACTGTGAAGACATCCATTCCTAATGATCAGAAGTAATTCTACATCTAATTCTTCCATAGTTGAAAATTATTTCCATTGAAGATCAGTATTCCTTTGTGATTGACCACCTCCATTTCATTCATTAAGAGATAACCACTAACTTTCAACTTTTCCCTATGATACCAATTGTTAGGTCTACTAGGTCGAATACCCTTAGAGGGGGGTGAATCAGGGTATGATAGATTAAAATTTCTTCCCCTTAAAATCTTATTTCATAATTAAACAAAACTCTCTTCTCTCTTATTCTTGTAGCAAAGTATGAACAGAATTTAAATCATGCATGAGACACAAAAAGTTTTACTTGGTTTACCCTCACTGGACTACGTCCAACGAGTATACAATAGTGTTGTGCCGATGTATCAAATTCACTAAGGCTCACTGGAAATAATGATTACAAGGTTTGGGATAGATATTTTATTCCCAAGCTCACTACCTGTACAAGATTTAGGGTCTTCTCACTATATTTCCAAGGGTCACTCCCTATGCCTCTTTCTCTAGCTCACAACCGATGGAAAGGGTCTCTGTCTTCCACTTCCTTCACTCACTGCTCTTGGAAAGCTATCCACTCATAGTTTATATACTTATAGGTCAAAAAAATTTATGGGCATGTAGGTCCCTTAATTTTTATGAATTTGAACGTCCTCAACTATAGATAGATGCTCTATTGAAGTTTCTTTTTCACCCACAGATGAATTCCACCTTCCTGAGTACTATTAGATACTAAAAAATACTTTCATAGACTGATTTGAAGATTTTTCAAACATGCTTGAGTGTTCCATGAACCACCTGATCCTCCTATGTAGCAGGTTTTCTACACGAACCGCCTCCTCTGTATACTGCTTCCCATTCCTCGAACAAACTATGTTCATATATTTCCTCCATGTTACGCCTCTATGAACTACCTCCACGTATTTCTTTTTTGTACCATGTTTGTCTACCGGCTCTACCTCTTAAAATCACCCTATATCCGTGAATTGTTCTCTATTTTCATACTTCCTTCACTTCCACATACTGAAGATCCCTCTCTATGTATCGTGTTCTTCTTCTACAGACGGTCTTCCTTTGCGGCCTATAATGCGCTGCAAAAACCTTCAGTGTAATTCCTTCTATGAGAACCACTTTCGGACTTCACAAAATTCCTAAAGTAAAGATATTTTCTCTAATGATATCCAATCTCTCTTCTAATCGGTGGGATTAGAACTCCTTATATAGGAAAAGATATCAGAAAAATCTGCCAATCCAATATTTACCAAATCTTTGATTTGGTATAGCCCCCACTGCATACCAATCCTCCTACCACAAACCACAACCCTATCTCATACCATTTTTACACCACGGTCTACATACTTTATATCTTCTTACATTGTACACCATTTCTTGAACCTCCATGCCTTTTTCGTATCGTGATCCCTTTACTATGAATTGTTCCACATATCGTTCCCGCTACTCGGTATGCAATCATTTACTGTTCCTCGACATGGTACATGGTCCATGTTCCGAGGTACACAGTTCCCTTATTTTTTTTATTTTATTCACAATTATTCATACCATTCACTCCTATGATGAAAACCATCCTTTTCCAAACACAAATTCCCGATTTTGAGGCCCAAAATTTTGTAAAACACTGGGAAAATACATCACCTTAAAAACCTATCTTCAGAAAACACCAACCATACACATTCGTGGTCATCTGGCTTTATCAAAAAACAAAATCACACCCAAAAAATACCGAGAGGACACATTGAGGGATTTTTTCCCAATAATTCCAATACATTATACATTTAAATAATTCAATGGTTGATAATACCTTAGGGAGGCCATTATGCTTATCTATTTTATAAAATAAACTTTTCATTTCACTTTTACAGTTACTTGATTTTTGTCCTTCTTTTCCAAAATCAAAACATCTTCATGTTCCTCTAAGAAATCCATTTAGGTGTTTCTTCCCACATTCTTGATATAAAAGAAACTAAATCTTCTTTAATTTTCGGTCTCCATTACCTGAATTCTCAGTGAACACTTCCATTCTCTTATTTATTGAGTCTAGAAGTTGATTAAGGTACACATTGTTAATCATGTTCCATGAAAACTGATTATGAATGATCACAACATCCTTCACTCCAATTATCATACCATTTAACAACTCATCATCAAATTTTCAATCAAATTCAATGTTAAACCAAATCCTTATGGATCCCTTCATTGACTAAAACTAGAAATCATAGTGTGATAAACACTTATCATAGAAGAAAACCCCAAAATAATGAAAATTTACTTATAAGATATCAAAATTATGACACCTTATATTAAATATTTTACACCTTAGTCTTATCATATATCATCCATGATCATAATCTATTTGAATCCTTCATGATGGTTTATAAAGATTTTGTGAATTTTCACAGCATATCCCATGGTAATGTAAAACATGTCTTACAGTAAGGCCCATTTTTTTGAACTGGTTATTGATAGAATCTCTCATAATATGGTGTTTTCATGGTTGTTACCACTAGGTACATCTGTTCCAGAGACACATTCACTTGTAGTATCTTGATAGGGTTGTAATTTCTTATATATCACTCTCTCAATCCTTTAACAAAATTCCTATACATTTTCCTAAACTTTGAATCATCCTCAGACTTATCCTTAGAGACATCCCTAGAAATATCCTTAGAAATATCCCTAGGTATCTCAAAAAAAAATTATCATCCTAGATTTCAAAGGATGACTAAACCTTTCCTTTGATACCAACTATAGCAAACTAGGCTTAAAATTTCTGGATATTACATCATTTTAGATGAATATTCATCACATTAAAAATGTACATGCCTGAGGACCATAATAGTTCAGTTTATTTGGAATCTTGAAACGTAATCATCTAACTTGGTGAAAGAACATCAAAGTCTCCCACAAAGATCTTCCCATTTAGTACTCCTACTTCAAAACCCTTCTTCATAACTTGGGTAAAGGGAACATAAGAAAATGTGGTCTTAGATGATCATTAAGGGTAAAAAATGTAAATACATAAGTATAATATGAGCATAAGGGTATGAGAAAATGATCATGACATTATAAAACCATACACTAGATATCAAATATCATAATCTTGATTCATGGAATAAAGAGTGGTAGTTTATAAGACATGAATCATAAAGGAATCAAATAACATGATCCATGAGGGTATAACATTCATATAATATGTAGAATTGTTGTATACACATCAAATAATAAGATTTTGAACTTGTATAAATATAAATAGGTTCACTCATTAAGTTAAGGACATGAAATTAGGTCTTTAAAAAAACTTATGGACATGCAACCAGGTCCATGCATAACTTTATGAACATGTAACCCGGTTCACACATAACATTGTGAAAATTTAATCGGGTTCACACATAACATCATATTAGTCAAGTATCACTACCAAGACTATCTTAGTAGAAGGGGTTTACTCCCTAAACCATCATAGTAGTCAAGGTTCACTCTCAATACCATCTTAGCATACAAATTCCCTTACTAAATCGGGTTCACTCCCCATTCCATCCATGTATATCTCATGAGATATAAAACTTTACACAATACATTAGAGGGATATATAGGTCCCACCCATTACATAATGAAATCATACATATATGTTTCACAAGATAATAAAACATTCATCATATCATGGCCCATAAAAATAAATGGGTTTCATAAACATCATATCATAACCCATGAAATGAAATAGGTATCTTAAAAATTTCATCATGTCACAACTTGTGTAAAATATAAGGGTTTCATACTAATTTCATCATAGAATAACCCATTAAAGGAAGTGGGTTTCATAATTGTTTTATCATGTTATAACCTGTGGAAGAGAAACATGTTTCATAAACAACTTGTCATCATAAACATAAACCATTTGAAGAAAGAATAAGAATTGTGTCCTTGGATCGTATCCCTAGTAAATCATAAAATATATCAAAGGATTTGATCTTAAATAGATAAGGATTTTGAAATATCACTTGGATCATTTCTTAAAGAAAAATAACTATTCTTCATAAATCATTGTTTTAATACATAAATCATTTTCAAACTCATTTTCTTTGAAAAACACTTTCAAAATATATGAAGTAAGATTTGAAAATAATTTAAAACAATTATCGAAAAAAGTATACTTTTCTATTTTAAATAATATTCTTAAATCATAAAACATTTTGAAAACCTTTTTATTTAAAAATACCTTTGAAAAATTATAAAGGAATCTTTTAAGTCATCGAAATCATTTTCTTTGAAAATAACCTTTGAAAACATATAAATTAATATTTGAAAATAATTTTAAAAACTTTTTAATACATTATAAATTTTTAAAAATATTTTTCTTAAAAATGAGCGTAAAATATAATTTTAAACATTTTTAAAAAATTATTAGAAAACATTGTTTTGATAGAACACAGATTTCAAGATGAAGAGAGAAATAAAGTCAGCTTTTATTAAATATTTTTTATTAATTATATTAAGTAAAAAGAGTGGTAAAATGGTACCATTACTTAAAGATGACATTAATAACCATAGGATAATGAAATTAAATAGAATTATTGAGAGTTTGATCATAATATTTCATTAATGGAATCATTATCATAAACAATCTTGATAAATGATGAGATTATAACATTAAATTTAATACCAATTTTGTAACGTTGAATCATAATATCCATGAAGTAATAACATAAAATGGAAATTAAAATATAATAAGGATAGATAAAGTCGTGATATTACATGTGAAAGGGTCTATATATACACTTCATGAAAGAATATAGGTGCATACGATAACATAAGTCTCAAAGAGAGAAAATTGAGATTAAAGTCATTTACCGATTTGGTGACTTTTGAAAAAAAAATTACATGAAAGATTTATCCTAAAACGTATATGTGTATCCTAATAATTATCATTATAATAATCTTAAAATACATCTATGGTCATTATACAAACCACATACAAGAAATAGGTGGTGAACTTGGCTTGTGTCTCAAGAAAAATAAAAGTTAGATGGAAATATCTTACTACATGAGTTATTTTGAATTGTGGGAAATGTGAAAGTGTGACATAAATTGAAACTTTTAATATCATTAATTAAATGTAATTCATGATATAAAATTTCATAGGTTAATATATATACTATCGGGAGGTCTCTATTACATCATGTGCCTCTAATAATGGACCATTTTTTATAAAATAGTGTATATGATTTAAATATGGACATAAAATGGGTTCTGGCCATGTTTATAGTTCATTTTTTCCATTAAGTTAAATTTTAGTCCTCCGATAAACTTGTTTTTCTCTTAATCACTATAATTAATTTTAACAGCTTTCACTAATCATTTTGATCAAAAAATAATTTGACCTTATTATAAATTATAAATTATTATGATTACAAATATTGAATCCATTTTTTCAAATTCAAATCACATAATTGTAAGAAATTAATTTAAAATTAATCCCACAAATGGGATGAAACAATGAGTTTTTAAACTGAATATGTTCAAATATTTGAAATGTTTTTATATCCAATTTCATTATGAATTTGATTAAAAAAAACTAAATTGGACTTATAGATATATAATTTAACTAATTATAATTTAAAATTAATTTAAAAAATAATTCATCTATTTAATAAATTAGAAGAAAAGTCAGTTTTCAAATAAAATTCAGTATTTCTCACTATTCATCAAAAAATGAAACTTCTCAGAAAAATACCAATAATTCACCCTAATATAATTTTGAAGTTCCTATTTAAAAAATTAATTTCATTTTTTCAAGTAAAATTTATAAATGTATCAAAATTTATTTTTAAAACAAGTGCGCTATTAAAAGGTAGTAAAACTACCTTTTAGAAAAATACATCTTTTTAGGACTGAAATTGGATGTGTTCTTATCTATTGTCTATAAAACAAACAATATGAATTTTAAATATTTTATTGATTATATAATATATAATTTTCATTAAAATCATTCTTAAAAATTATTTTGTTTAATTTTTTAATACAAAATATGTTTATGCATAGAAAAATAGTTTTTCATAAAAGAAATTTCTTTATTTTCAAATAGTTCTTACTTTCATTCCTAATTAATTTGATGCCAAATAATTAATTTTATAAACATTAATAAACAAAATTTTCATAATTTTGTTCATCCTTTTCATACCCACCATTCCAACAGCTAGGTGATAACTATAATAATATTTTAATAATATTATTATTAGTATATTTTAGTTCAGTAAAACTCAGTCTTCGGTGTTACGCAAGCTATCATAGTAAATTGACATTGTTTGTAACATAATCCAAACTTAGTGTTTTGTTTACCATGTGCTAATTCAATTGTTGTGTATAGCGCAAGATTAACTCTTTGTTGCATATAAAGAAAGAATTACTTGGTGTAGTGTTCAATGAAAACCATAAAAGAAATTTAATTTATTCAAAAAATATTAATACATAAAAAATCTGGGTGTTATAGTTACATCCTAACTTAGTTAACTCTACAGTAACCAGACAAGTTCACCGCATGAACTCAGGCATTCCTCCCCATATTCTAGAGGTTGATTGAGGGTCCAAGGTTTTACCATGGAGATACTATACCCTCTTATCTGAGTACAATATATTGAGGAAATAGAAAAAATATATAAAATAAAAAATTAGAGTACTCAGAATCAAATACACATAAATAATATATCAAATTAATGAATTCATATAATCATACATCCCACTGATCACCCATTGGGATGATCACATATACAAAATAAAGAAAGATACAAGGATGATCTACCACCATCCTCAAGCCTTATCTTCAAACTATATTCAATCTATCAAGCTATACCCTATAATATTGGTCCTCTCACTTAATTGTACCTATGATCATGTGGTATTCTTAGATACCAAAGTATTAGGTTCACTCGAGTAGGGTGTGATTAAAACTTATTAGGCCACCACCAATGGTGTCCCTAACATGACTAGTAAATATTATAATACAGATGGGATATAATAGGAATCATACAAAAATAATTCACATAATAACACACATCACCATATATCCTTGGATATTATGGTGACAATCAAGGTTGACCATGCTTGCTTCATCAAGTTCCATATGTCCCTAATAATAATGCATACCCATCATGGGAAATGTCACCCCACCCAAAAATCAGTATTCATAAGGGGGGCTGGTGAACCACCCTAGAATCAGTAGTCATCAGGGGGGATAGTGTCCCATAATGGAATAAATTGTCATTGAGGAGATAGCTCCCCACACTAAAATCAGTAATCACATATCATCAGGGGATTGGAACCCCCACCCTATAATGAGTTGTCACAATATATATACACACACACACTCATTAAGGGATAAGAGTCTTCCCAAGAATAATTTCTTATTAAGGGGAGAATTTTTCCTTCCCTAGAAATATATATATATATATATATCATTATGAGGGATGAGAGCCTACCTCAAAATCATATCACATCTGGGGGTTATATCCCACCTTGGAATAACTACCATTCCATCATTACATAGGGGTAAAATTCTATCCCAGAACCTGATAACCCATTCACATATATACAATATATATCTAAAAGGTGCATCCCACTTTGGAATATTTACCAGGACACCATTACCTAGGATCCACATCCCACCTCAATGCCTGATAACCTATACACCTAAGGGCATACTCTCTCAATAGAAAATTATATAGCACACACCATACACCTTGGTTGACCACTCTCTTGAAATCATCACACATATCCTAGGATATCCTATCATGCACATAACCTAGGATCATTACTATATAAGTGCCAAGATATCCCCATTCTATCCTCCCTACACTACCCATATCTAGGGTCAGTGTGAGATAGTTCCACCCACTAGGGTCCCCTAGGTCACACCAATATAAATCCTACACGGTATCCTCTCACACATCCATAAATTTAGGTACCAAGTCCATCACTCAGAGAGAATTATATCCCATGGCATCACCATGATCTCATCACAGACTCATTAACCACGTAGGAAATATAGTACATGCATCATACTATAGAGATAGAATAAATAACATCTCACCTTTAAGTCAACTAAGTTAGTCACTCTCACCCAAACTTTCCATAATGATAACTAGGGTATACCAACCTGAGTACTCACATACCCAGGGAGAGGAACTCTCACCCCACTCTCTAGTCAACTTGTTCAAAGGCTATAAGGTAACTCAAATTTCTATATGGACTCCCTCTATGATAGTAATCCCCATTTCATTACTCTTCCTTTCTCAAAGGGGTCTAAGGGAACCTATAACAAGGTCCACTATGTTTATTCGCTAAAGTTATACCACTATAGCATCTGTGTGTCACATATCACACATTTCTTGTCAAGACCTCAACCATCGATGGTCAAGGAATCATACCAGTGTTCAAGGGTCCAATATGTCCCTTGAAACTTTCATTATCCTTATGGAAGTTTTAAAGATACATTTTATTTTTAATTCTAGTTCAATCGCACAAGAGTGGTAAGACCACATAACATATGCAATATAAATAAATTCATAGAACATAAAGAGATGTTTAGGGACCACCTACTTATACATGGATTTCCCATCCTTGTGATACTCCACACATCCTCATCCAAACCCATTAATGCTTGTTCTAATCTCATATCAACCCTAATATTCTATCTCAAACTATCACATCAAAAATAATTAATTATAACAATTTGTAATTAATTATTCAATTTAATTAAATGATTCTTAATTGTCTAAAACTCATTGGGTGAGTCTACTCATCAAAACCTTGATCAATGAAATGAAAACAACCCATGGAATATACTCAGTACCCCTACAAACAAAATCCCCATCACAAAACATCAACTAAGGCAGCAATTCCATGAAAAAGTGGAAAAAACCTTAGAAACATTCATCAGACAACTTTCCTCCAATGAAATGGAGAGAAGATGTGTGTAAACATCTTTGTAGGACATCCTCTATCCATAACATGAAAAATAACCATCATTATGATTTGATTCCCACCATAATCTAGTGAAAACATTACCAAAACCCTATCCAAAGACACTAAGGTTAGTGGATAATAAAAAAAGATAATAAAAGAGGGAAGGATAAAGATAACATACCTTGAACCCACTAAAAATCATCTAAATTAATATCTCTCTAACAGGTAATAAATAGGGAAGGTGAGGTGTGTATTATGTTAAAAACAATTCTCTCCTGATTCCATGCTCAACATAAAATTGAAAAGGTTTCCAGCCTTGAAATAGTAGATTTTCCCCTTATTTAAAAAAACTATAATGGGGCCCTATCATAGTGAAACCTATATGGGTCACAATGTAACACCCTCTAAAGTTAAATGTTCATGACATGGCCCCTTGGGTCACAGAGTGACACACCTACGTTATCCAAAATAAAAAAAAATCATAACTTATTCCCTCACTATGTGACCCCTCTAGTCATGGTGTGGCATGCCTCTATCAAAGTGGACCAAAATATCTGGGACCTAGACTCCATGGAATGGACTCCTATCTCCCTGAAATTTCCTTCACCTTACAAGATAAAATGCCCCTTATTGAAATTTATAACAGTGTGGCCCTCTTGGCTATAGAGGGATGATCATTTCCTTTTTTAAAATCACAAGGAAAAATATATGGTTTTCCAAACCCATATATAATATTTTTTTCATGGCATGAAAACATCCTTCATGGAATGATTCTTATACATAAGGACTTTTCATTAATGAAACCCCCCATGAAAAAAACACATTTTAACACCCACTGATCATGACATGACCTTACATAAGGATTTTCCTTACTGAATCACATAAAAATATACCATGTTGTGACACTCACTATCCATGGTGTGACTCATCAGCCAACAGATATTATCCTATCCCAGAACATTCACCACATAATTAAAATGATCAGTCACATCCTGACCTACTAAATTTATGAAATATAACCTCTCATACCATGGTGTGACTCCTAAACCAACCCTCATCATGGTGTGACCTTCCATTATCACAACGTGATGATCCACCTACTAAAAAATTTCAGAAAACGGTTTCCCAAACCATGTTATGTCATCTATACAAGAACCAAAAACACTTATGGATCCTTTAACCATCCCCAAAGACATATATTTATGATTTTTCAACTCTTAAAATCTCTATTTGAATCCTAAATATCAAAATTTTCCTTAATTCAAGACCAAAAGTTAAAATTTTCCCTTGTTTTCACAACTTGTTAATACATTGTTCAATAAAAATTCTCCACCATGACACTTTTCATCACTAAGAAGTTGTGGTGGTCAATACCAACCCACATTAGTCATCAATTCACCACAAAATCACTATATTCTACCCTATAACATTGAACAATATTATGTTGTTCAAATCTAAACACTAAGGTATGCTATTAAAAAAAGTTGAGTTACCCATTAGTCAGCATCTCCAATGCTATGATGTTTCTTTATTGAACTTGTCTATATTGAGACACCAAAGTCTCATAGACTTATCCATCCCAATATTATGATTCTCCATACCATAATATTTCACTCATAAATATAAATTTTTGATCATGGTGCTTCCCTTCATAGGAACCTCATAGATAAAACACACTCTCAATACTCCACTAATATAGTCAATGTGGTTTCCACCTCACTACACCCAATGTCATGCAAAAACATTGGATGATATTCTTATTATGTCTAACATTTACAAAAAAAATTATTGATCGCACCCACTAACATATTATTACATCTCTCAATTATGATTCCTTAATTCCTAGAGGCATAATGAGATACTCCAAACACCCACACTAAATCCTAAATCTAGCACTCGGTGTAATTCCATTATTGGTTACTCAATTACCCACCCAAGTTGTTATACTATCACCATAATTTTTAGCACACCTCTGATTTGACTCTCTCTTGTATCACACCCAATTCCATATCATGCTCAATTTTAACACAAAGACTCCATCAAGTATCACATATTAATCTTAAATATTTTATTTTCTAAGTAACCATATTACATTGGATCTACCTAGAGACTATCATCACAGTTCAACCTCAACCATACTCTGAATGGTCTCACTATATCCAAAACACTTCCAACACTAAAGTTGTACCTCTATGGTTGATAAGATTCTCTGTCTAATAGTATTATCTTTTTCACCAATAAACTAAACCAAAATTATTATCTTCATGGACTATTCTCCATAAATTACCAAACATTATGACTATACATGATCACATTGCCTATACCCAAGCATCGATGTGAAACACCAATCACAACCCATTCCCATCTCACTGGGAATTTCATACTCTCTATACACTTAAATCTCATTTGTAACAAGGATCACACCCTCCAATAGTAAATTTTTCAATCCCAACCATATAGATTCCCTTAAAATTCTCTTTGATCATAATTCCTGACAGGTTCCAACATCACATGTGTGTCACTCCTCCTAATCCATGCTCATCCCAACCTTAACAAAACTTTTCAAGGAAAAATATTGGATTAACCACGCCATGGTACTTAAATCCATCCATGGTTCCACCACTCACCATATAAGGAAATCTCCCATACTTATTAAAAACCTTAGGCTAGTATTCCCATGAGTGTTGAACTGATAACTTTGATTCTTGACTCTCAATTGATTGGAAGGTCACACCTCATTCTCTGTCACACCCTGATTGTGATCACATATAAGCCCCACTAATATCCTACTAATCTTCTCTTATTAGTAAAAAACTGAGGGTAATTCCTCACCACACTATATTCAAAAAACCTCTTAATTTCATAGAACACAGAAAATTATTAACTCACTTGTGTACATTCCTCTCACAAATTAACAAACTAAACGATCACTATATGTAACCTCATGAACACTTGACCTCACACATTTAGGATTTTCCCAAAAATATATGATAACACTCCCTAACCTATTACCATGTAAATTTAACCTCTACTAACCCTCTCATAGATTCTTATATACTATCTAAATCTATCTCATCCAAACCCAATAGGTGTGTGCTCTCATACTACCCGGTCTCACAACCCAACTCATACTCCAATGAGTCACACACCATCAATCTCAAGATCACACACCTAAACCAATGACCATGATCCACTACATGTTAATATCGTCTAGTTGAAAGTAATCCTTTATGATTATTTCAAACAACCCTAAGGAATCTCACTCATTCTAAGGACTACCACCAGATCGCCTACCACCCAGGGATCTTTCCAAAACTAAAAGTTTCTACCCATGCTCTGCCCATCTAGATCCAACTATTTAGGATCAGTATTAACTATCTCATCAAGAACCACACCCAAAATAAATATGTTTGGGATTATAACTAGTCATTCCTTGAAAACCCAACATGAATATTGAATCACTCTAAGGTATTTACATCATAAATGTCCAAATAATCTCACATGCCTTCCCTCTACCTTCATCATGGTATCTTCATACTCAACGAAACTCACCTTCAAACACAACCACATCAGGGTTCTCACAAATACATATCAGGAATCACATGTCAAGTCAACTACCCACTCTAGGGAACCAACCCTCATCAGGTATCTGCATACCTAACTAACCCCTCAAATATAAAGATCACATCCATATCCATATAATGACATAATCGTATGATGATTCATATTAATTAAAAACATAGTCATATTGTTTGTTTAAGTAGAATTACACCAATAAGATTTATGGGAAAGCATTATATAGGTTGTTGTTGACACTATACTGACCAAACCCTATTTTTATTACTTTTTCTTACATAGAATTTGTATCATAATCACTCATAAACGGTCCATTACCAAAGAATACAATGCCTATACCGACCCATTAGAGGTCACTACACATCATGTGCATGAAGGGACTATATATCAATCACCAGAGGGAATTCCAAAATAAGATCCACATGAAAATAATTGTGGTTCAGCTAAATAGAATATCATCAACAAGTTATATAAGAACTAAATCCCCTAACATCAAATAAATCAATCACATAAAATCACATGAATTTTATGTGAATCATGCATGAAAAATACAGTATATATATATAGTCCTCATGATTCTATGGTCCAAGATCCAAAATAAGATATATCATTCTCAAATACACACATAATACTTAAATAAATATCTCAATAGTAATAATAAAAACTAAGAACAAAAATCTTGTAACCTTGGTAACTCGGACTTCCCACCAAAAAGGTTTTCATGACTCATAAGTTTAAGTTTAATCATAAACTTCACCATATTCTTATTCCATGTATACCATATTTCAAATAGTGAGATAAAATAAAAGACACCCAAATACCCCTATGTAATATTCTAACTTGGTTTATTTTATAGTAACTATATTGGTTCACCACATGATATCAGGTGTTCCTCCCCATACACTAGAGGTGGCTGATTAATAGTGAGGGTGTAAGGTGTTATTGTGGGAATACTTAAAAAGAATATTCCCTAAATCTATATGATATTATAAAATATTATATTCCTTGTTCTATGGTATGAAAATCACATGGGAAAAGAAATTTTTCCATGTCTAGGGTTGTATCATATCCTATGATATAGAGAAACTGTTGGATCATACTTGGATAAATGTATTCTTGGATATAAAATATTTTATATTGACTACATGGATGTTTCTAATCATAATAAAAGGATGAGTTGTAAATAATTTAAAAACTAAATTTATTTTCACTAATTTCTATTACTCATTTCCTCAAATCTCTTATACACTAAACTATCATTATTTATTCATGAAAGAGTTATAGTTGAGAGTTATATATGATGTAACTGAATCCAGAACTCATAGATATATGAAATGTATCAGTAATTTGATGACATGTTTTCATGGATCAAAGATTGTCCCTATATTATATTTAAAGGAGAATAGATCTTGGAAAATCTGTCTGCATTGCTCCTAGAAAAAACTCTTCCCTCCCTAAAGCTCTCTCTTCTGCCTTTTTTGTCACCTAGTAACTAGAATAACATGAAGGAATCATAAGATCCTACCCAAAAGGGTTGGTAGATTCATAAAAACCCTTGGATACACTATGTAGAAATAAATCATAAGTTTTTTCCTTAGTTATCATCATCAAAAAATAAAAAAAGTCATCGGTATTAGCTAACAATGGTGAAAGGTATGCATCCTCTTTATTTATATTTTATGATTTATATATCAGAAACATGGAGTTTCTTCATTTTATGATTTATATATTCTTCCACTATATATATTAAATGTTAATATATGCTTATAAATCCATCATTGGTATCAAAACCTTTATATGTTGTTTGATTCAGGAAATTTTTTTAGAAATAAATTTTTTACCAATCATATTTCATATCACATTATAGTCATTAAATATGATATATTATATTATTTTATAGGTTTTTTATTATTCCATATTAAATTGTATATTTTAATTCTTGTCAAAATTTGAGCCAATAGATTTTCACTATTCATAGCATACAATATCTAGATATCACTGCTTACAATTTCCATGTAGAGTTTTTCATAAAATAGAGAACCATATCTCTCTTATGATATCTCAGTTGGTTGTAAAATATGACAAGGATATTATATGATATTTCATATCTACTAGTTATAAAATAAAATTGATAGTGGTTGTTTCAAAGCTATCAAACATATTCTATAATCAAATATGAATCATAAAATATGATTGAAGGTGGAAAATTGTTTTTCTTTAATGAAATTATTAATTGAATTTTATTATTTATAAATAGTTTATAAATAATAATAAAAGTTATTTTGGGATATTTATTAATTTTTTTAAAAAATATAAACTAATTAATTATGAATATTTTATAGTTAATTAATTAAGTTTTTATGAAAAAATTATTAAAAAATATTCCATTAAATTAACTATTAATATTAAAAATAACTTTTTAAAATTTATATGTTATATCCTATAATTTAAGTATAAATTTTTTTATGAAAATTATGTGATTAATTTATAAAAAGTTTTAAAATTAAAAAATAAGGAAAAATATAAACTGTTTATATTTAAAAAATTATGAATTGTTCGTAATGATTAATTTAAAAAGTTCAAATTAAAACATCCTTATTTGTAAATTATTTGGACCTTATCAGAAGATTTTTTATAAATGATATAATTAAGGGTTTAAATAAATTTAATTTGGGATATTAATATTATGTATAATGTTTACATAATAGAGATTGAAATATTAAATGTTTAAATTTCATGAAATATTATACAATAAAATAAAATTTCATATAATGAGTTATATGAAGGAGTTCATGTTGGAAGAAAACGTATAGTTTTTATATTTAGTTTATTATTTAATATCCATAATTAATTATAAAATGTTTATAATTATTGATTTATAAATTGTTCATAAATGTTTGAATCATGCTAAATTATGGAATTTCTCATGTATTAATATTCCCATTTAATTAGTAGATGTAATTATTATATTATGAATTATTATTTATGATTTAGTTTATGAGATAAAATATTTCTAATAAATTGTCATACCATGAAAGGCATGATAATGTAATATTTATTTTTCATCTATATTGACCTCAATTTTTTATTAGAGTTATAAATCGGAATTTAGTTGTTAAATATAGTTTATGCATATTAGGTTTTAGAATTTTTATGAATTGTATTATATCTTGATGAAAGTATCCTTTGGTAGAGGAAATTTGGGTTAGACTTCCCACTATCCTGGAGTCTTATGCCTTTTTCTAGAAAGGTGGGGGTTGTCTATTTGTGGCTTTGGGCTTACTCTTATGAGGATTGTCAATCCTATATAATTATAATCCTATATTGGAAGAGTTCATGTACCTTATGTATGATATGTTTTTGGATATGTATGTATATTTTTTAATTTTATATTTTGGTGAATATTATAAACTTTTGGGTTGTGTAAATAGATTCACATATGGTGTGAACATATTAATTTGATGTTCTGAATAGTGATTCCAAAACTAAATAGTTATAAGAATGAATACATAAATTAAATAATATTTAATAATATGGTGATATTAAAACCCTTAAAAATACTAGGTTTTATATTCCTTCTAAAGTGATACATTTTAATAACTCAGTCATCCAATATGGGTGAACCTAACTGTTAGGTTCTCATGGATAATCTTGTGTAAATAAATCAAGTTACAAGGTGATCCTAAATATTAGATTCCTTGTTTTTAGTGTCATATTTGGGTTTCACTTAGCTGGGAAATCACTTCCATTATGATACCAATGGAATATGGTTGATTTAATCCATATTATGGATTTGGATAAATATTTATCCACTTAGGTATCCAAGAATCATACATGATATGATTGAAAAATTTTATCTACCAAATATAGTTATGGATTATTTATGTGATACCAAGTGTAATTAATGATGAAATAAGGGTTTAGGCTCACTAAATGGATTTTATGTAAGGGTTATTCATTTTTAGTGGGATTAATTTTAATAGAATTCCATATTAAATGAATATTAAACATGATACTCATCTCCTAAAAATATTATAGATAATGGAATTTTCATCATCAAGATTAACCTTGAGATCAATTTTTTATAATAAAAAACTAAATGGTAGTAATTTCCTTCACTAGTACCATAAATTGGGAATAATTATCAAGAAATAAAAGAAATACTATGTGTTGGAGTAACCCCTTCCTAATAAACTAGATGGTGAAACCATTCAACAAACAACGTTATATTCTTATGATAAGAATAAAAAGGATTCCCCAAAATTTTATACACTCATGCTTGTAACCATGGAATCTATTTTTCAAAAGTAACATGAGAACATATTTTCTTGTAAAATTATAAAAACCCTAAAATGTCTATATAACAACAAGATAATAATGAAACATATGAGATATTTAAGGATCTATTTTGATGTAAAATTATGGATGGGACCTTGGTCTCATCTTATGTGATCGATGTTATTGGGTATGTCAATAACTTGGAGAGACTAAGTTCACCTATTAAAATAGATTTAGATACATATTTCATTCTTCAAGAACTGTTAAAAAGTCTCTAAAAGTTTATTATGAATTATAATATGAATGGATTTAATAAAATCTTTCCCAATATTCTCAATATATTAAGGATAGATTAATAGGACATGGGTGGTCTTGAATCATGTTCCATCATGATGGTGAAGAGGGATAAGGGTAAAATTTTTAACTAGAGAGATAAAATAGAGGCCATGAAGATTCCACATTTCCCCCTAAACCAAAGATGTGAAAGGAAAGGTAATGTTTCCCTTATGTAAAACCTAACCATTGGAAGAGGAAATTCCTCAAATACATAAAGGGTTCCAATAGATCTCGTGGAGAGTCCACTTTAGGTATTATTGTTATAGAATTCAACTTTTTTATTCTAATTGGTATATAATACCAACTATATATTATACAAGTGTTGTAAATATATGGGAGTTCAAAATTAATTTATGGGAGATTAATGTTTTTTTTCAAGTAATGGAGTAGAGAGTTTCTATATAAAGGTCTTGGATTCAGGGATATCATCTATCTTGGATGATGTATAAAATGATGAATATTTTTTATGTTATTTTTCTCTTGATAAGATATTGTAAACAATAGTTTTTTAAATAAATGAGATAATTTTTTTGATATACACGGTTTATTATTGATCTAAAATTGCATCACATACTTTTAAAGGGAGACAAGTATAATAGGATTTTTATCCATGGTAAAGTGTTTACCCATGAATGTGAGGGAATATGATTCCACCACCATTAATGGAATATTTTACAAATTCTTATTTAAATTAATATTTTAAAACAAATAGAATACCATATATGTTATGTAAATAATAGTTTATTTGTTAAATATTCCCACTAAAATGAAATAAGTTTAATTTAAAAACCCAAAAAGAGATTTTATTTCATATCATGATTTTTATAATGGAATATAATTTCGAAAAATCTAGTGGGAGTATGCTTGGATTTAAGAAGTTAAAATTTAACAAATGAAATGTTATACCAATATAAAAGTAAGTTTATTTTTATAATTAATATCCTAAAGATTTTAAGATATATGATAGTAAATAAAAATATAAAAGTTTCATTTATTCACAATGAGAAAATGAATATCAATATTTCCTAAATATTATTCTAGTCAAAGTTTAGAAATAATTTCACTTTATATCCCAAAAAGGTTTTTGGATATGGTGGTAAGGATAACATAAAAGTTATATTAGTTCCCATAATAATGTAGAATTCAATTTATATCCTAAATTGTTTAATATATGATATGATTTGATGTAAATTTTTACATTAATTATCAATATATTTCAAGGGAAAAGTTTAATAGAAATAGTTTCAAGGAAGATGATAATGCATGTAAAATAGTTTTAAGTAGATATTACGGGTTTCTAACATCATAACATTAGATTTTATGGAGTAAAAGAGTTTGAATATGTTCAAGGAGTTTAGCATTAGGAATATGATTCATATGTATCACTATTATTCAAAATGGATTCCTATATAGATGTTAATCACGAAAGAGTTTAGTGGTAAATTTTTATCAGATGATCACAAAGAGATGTGGTGGAAATTACATATTGATATAATAGGTTAAAAAACTAGAAAGTGAAAAACAAATAAGGATAATATGGAAGTATATCATATATGATATATTATATAGGTGTTTATGTATGATTTTTTAAGTAATATTAAAAAAATAAGAATATAAAATGTATCATATGAAAGGAAATCTCTACTTTATCATTCCTTTATATTGGATACATATACATATATATATATATATTAATTTTATAAATTATAATAATAATTAACCTATCAAAGTATAACTTTGATTAATCTATAACTAATGTTCATCCTATATTACTATAGGTTATGAGGAAATATTAATCTTAGCATGGGTAAGATTATTATATGGAGATACAGAATATGATCATGAGGTGAAAAAGTGTTTAGTGGAATGGATAAAGGATGAATTATACAACATGGAGTGGAATACACTATGTATTTAGTATACTAGGGATTAATTATTTATATTTTGAGTCTCTAGACATGAGGTTGGTGAGATACCTAGCATGGGAACCTTCATACTTTTACTCACTTTTTATGTAATCCATGAGTCTTATTTAGGGGTGTATGGGTATGTTGTTGGTCACATATTCAATTGAAGCTCAAACATAATGATAATTTTCCTCTCGTATGTATAGTATGATATTTGGGACCTCTATTAAGATATAAAGATGAAATATATGGCCATACGTCAAAATTATATGTGAATTTTTATTCTACTTAGATGAGGGAAATTTGATGTGATCATCTATTAGATGAATGACATGTGATATATTCATCAATTTTATCAGAATATACTCAGAGAGTTGATAAAGTTTTATGATACTATATGGGATTAACATACATCATGTCCAATGGTCACTCGATGTCTTAGAAAAAGGGAACATATGAAAATTCATTATAGCTTGTGGTGTGGATGGTTTGCATATGTATACAGATACATGTTTTTGGGTAAGATCACACCAAATCCCATTATATCTTGAGAATAATTCATTCTTTTTCAGAAGCCTCTCTTTTCTTAATTTTATCGAGTAATTCATTCATATTTGTTCCAAATGATATAATTCCATTTAGGGTTACACTTTGTGTTTGTAAAATGAGGATTAAGTTTGGATCAAATAGCTGTACTAAAATTTTTTTTAGTTTTATCCAAAATAGTTTTGGATGTGGGTTTTCACAAGGTACTGGATACGATGTGATACAAGTTGTGGCTAATGATATCATTCCAAAATTGTTTTGAATATGATTTAACAAGTTGTAATATTTTATATGGTATAAGTTAAGATATATTAAAATTCAATTAGGCTTTAGGGTAAGAGGAATATTGAAAGGAATATTCCCTAGATCCATAGCATGTCTTATAGTATGATAGGCTTTTTCATAGGGTACAACAAGAACATGTGAGAAGGAATTTTTCCATGCTTAAGATTGAATCATATCATATGATATATAGATATCATAGTATTATTCTTAGACAATAATATTATATGATCTAAGATATCATATACTAACTGTATGGGTGTGTTTTATCATGTGACCTGAATGGGTCATAAAGAATCAAACAATTTGATTCTTTTTCACTCACTTCCATGACTCATTTCTCAAAATATATTAGGAAATAAATTGTAATTATTTATGCATGTAATAGTTATATATTATAGTTACATATAATGTAACTGAATCCATTAATTATATATTTATGAAATGTATGATTAATTTCATGACATAGTATCATGGATTGGGAATTTTCCCCATAGACTATTTAAAGGATTCCAGGCCTTGGAAAGGTTGTGTGTATTGATCATGGTCAAAACTCATCCCTCCTAAAAGTTCCCTCTTTTTTCCGTTTTAGTCACTATGTTACTAGAATAATGTGAAGAAGTTAGAATATCATTCCTAAAGGGTCTATTTTATTCCTAGAAACTGAGGGATACACCATGAAGGAAATAATCTTAGAGTTATTCCTTGGTGATCATCATCAAATAACAACCGAAGGCATCGATGGTAGCTAAAAATGGTATATGTTATGAATATTATTCATTTCAATTTTATGATTTTTATATCTGATTCATGGATTTTCTTAGTTTTATGACTTCTATGTGATTTTAATATTTATATTAAAGGTTAATCTATTTTTTGAAATCCATAAGAGATACCATAAAATCAAAGTAAAACAAACAACAAAAATAATCAAACAATATTCATAATAAATAATAAAACTATTAATAATTAAATAAACATCCATGTTATATCAAATTAATGTGTTTATAGAAGCATACATACCATTGATCATCCACCTGGATGATAACATATACAAAATAAACAAAATAAATAAATAAAAAGGAGGATTTATTATCATCCTCAATCCTCATCTCCAAAATCCATCAAAGTTATCCAACTCTACCATGAAATACTAGTCCTCTTCCCAACCATTAACTACAATCATGTGGTATTATTGGGTACCAAAGTGTCAGGGCCACCTAAGTAGTGTGTGAGTAAACCTTAGTAGGTCAACACCAATGGTTCCCCTGACATAACCAAAAAATATTGTGTGTGTTCATGTGATATACTCAAGATGGTAAAAAATAGTATAAAAATAAAATATATCATTATTGATCCTTAGTTTCTAAGGTGACACTCAAGGTTGACCATACTTACTTTTTTCAAAATCGAATATCTCTGAGAAAAATGCATACCCATAAGGGGAGAATGATGTCCCACCCTAGAATCAATAGTTATCAAAGGGGTTGGGAACCAACTTTATAATTAGTATTCATTAGTGGTATGTTGTCTATCCTTGGAATTAGTATTCATTAGGGGGATTGGCTCCCCACTCTAGAATTGGTAGTCATATAGAGGGGTGGTTCCCCACCCTGGAATTAGTGGTCATCATGTGGGGTGGCACCTCACCCTATAATCAGTAGTCGTGTATCATTAGAGGGGGTGGTTCCCCACCCTATAATAAATCGTCATAATATATATATATATATATATATATATATATATATATATATATATATTCATCATGGGATAAGTTCCTACATCAGAATCATATCACATCTGGGGAAAATATCCCCCTCTCTAGAATCATATATATATATATCCATTGGAGGGATAATTTCTCACACCATAATAATATCACATCAAGGGGTCACATCCCACTCTAAAATAGTTACAATGATATCATTACCTAGGGAGTCCATCCCACACATGTTCCTGATAACCCATTATCATATATATAATATACACCTAGGGGACTATATTTCACCCTTTAATAGTTATTGGGGAATAATTGTGTGTGGTTCTCATCCCACCCTAAGGTATAATAAATCATACACCTTGGGACATAATTTACTCCCTAAAACTTATATAGAATACACCATACACCTAGGTTGGCCACTCACCCAAACCCGTCACACATATCCTAAGATGGACTCTCATGCACACAACCTATTCTTGTTGCTAAATCAGTACTTGGTTATAACCATACTAGCCTCCCTTCAATACCCATATCAAAGGTAAACATGAGACTAGGGAACCCACTAATGTGACCCAAGTCACACTAATTTCTAAACGCCTCACATGGGATCCTTTAACACATACCTAACTCTAGGACCCAAGCTCATCACTCAAATGGCATAGCACCCATCAGCATCACCATGATCACATCATGGATTCATTGGACACATAGTAAATATGATACATGCATCATACTAGAGATATGGAATAAATCTCATCTCACCTCTATGTAAACTAGTTTGTCTACTCATTCCCAACCTTTCCATAATCTGGCCCAAGGTATACCCACCTAGATACTCATAGGTCTATGGGGGAGGAACTCATGTTCCACTCTCTAATAAACTAATCCAAAGGAAATAAGGTATCTCAAGGTTCTATATGGACAACCTTTGAGCCAATCATTCTTAGTCCATCACACTCCCCTACTTATAAGGGTCTAAGGACACCTATCTAAAGGTACCTTATGTTCTTTCATTGAATTTATAAACCACTAGGGTCCATACATCGCATATCACTCATTTTTGGTTAATCCATAAGTCATAAAAAACCTATGAAATAAACTAATGTTCAAGGTTACACCAGGTCCCTTAAAACTATCTTTCTTCTCATGGGAGTTTTATATAAAAATTCAATTTTTAATTCAAGTTCAGCCACACATTATTTTTTAAACTACATAACACATGATACATAAACAAATTCATAAACCTTAGAGAGAATTTTCAAGACCACCTACCTAAAACATAGATTTTATATCCTCGTGATACACCTCTCATACTTGGCCAAGCTTGGATATGCATCTACCAATCTTGTATCAACTCCGAATATCTTATCTCAAGATATCACATCAAAAATAATTAATTATAACAATTTATAATTAATTATTCAATTTTATTAAATGAGGCATAATATCCTAAAACTAATCGGGTAGCTTATACTTGTCATAACCTTGACAAACATCATGCCAACATCTTATGGTATGCACCTAATATCCTTGTAAAAACATACCCATCTCATGATGTCTACCATAGCACTAATTCCATTTAAAAGTGGATAAAATATATAAAAATTTCACTATGTGATTTACCTTAAAATAAATATAGAGAAATTTCATGTGATCATCATCCTAGAACATCCTCTATACATCATATTCAAAATCCCCATCTTTACAGGAAAATCATCACCATGCGCTGGTGAAATTTTCATTGAAACCTTAACCTAAGATACTAAGGTCGGTGGATAATGAATGAAAATAATAATGGAGTGAATCAGAGGAATAACATACCTATAATCCTCTATAGAAACATCCCAAAATCACCCCTCAACAATGGGGATTAAATGGGGAAGGAGTGGGGGAGGATCCGATCAAAAATCGCCTCTCCTAATTCCATGGCTAACCAAAAATAAAAAACGTGGGTGAATATAAAATAATGGGTCTAGACCTATTCTAAAAATTGGAATGGGGCCTATCATGGAATGATTTATATGGTTCAAGGAATGATGCCCTCTCAAGGGAAAATATCATGGTATGGCCCCTTCAATCGGGGAATGACACACCTCCCTCACCTAGAATGAAAAATCTGCAACCTAATACCTCATGTAATGACACCTTTAGTCATGGTGTGACCCCTTTATTAATGGAATGGCATGAATGTCTTAGGATAAATCAAAACCCTAGGGCCTTGGCCTCCATGGTGTGGCCTCTTCTCACCACGGAATAGACTTTGACTTTAATTCCATTACACCCCTTATAGAAATCCATCATGACTTGACCCTCCTAGTTACATCATTACCACACTTTCTTCGACAAAAATCACAAGATAAAACATAGGGTTTTACAAACCCATGTGTAATATTCTCCATCATGGTATGAATCCCTCCTCTACAGTGTAACATGCATATATTGGTATTTTCTTTAATAAAAACCCCCACATAAAAAACACCATGTAGTGACACCCATTGGTCATAAATTTACCTTAAGTAAGGTTTATTACTTATCTAAAAACCACAAAAAATATTACACATTGTGACACTCACTCACCATGATGTGTTCCATTATCCCACATATGTCATCCTATCAGGAATCTCCACCACACCATGACACCCATAGATCACAGTGTAACTTACTTCCACCACATCATGTAACATTTTAATCCATAGCATGACTTATAATGACCCATATTTTTCATACATGATTTTTAACATATTTCCTTAACAAAAATATTACATTGGTAAATTCATCATGATGTTTTTAGGTATAGGATATTAGAAACTATGTACATAATACATGAATTATATAGATCATAATAAAACATAAAATTTATCTAATTCTATTTAAATACTCCTTTATTATTTCATCCTAGTTCATATCGCTACAAATGATTTCATAAGGAAATGCATTAAAAGGAAAGGGTGATAATAAATCCCAATAAGGGAATAAATAAATGAAATGGAAAGTGGTCATCATGGATAAAACATTAGGAATAACATAAGATCATAATCATAAGATCATAAAATGATATGGAAATATCACTATAATATAAAAATGATACATTCATAAAAAATCACCTGGTTTCATCACCAAGGAGTCGTAAAACATATTACAAAGGTTGTTCACCATGGTAACATGAAATATTAAAAAGGAATGCTACCAAGGTATCATGAATAATTTTTAAGGAATGATACAAAGGTATTATAGAAATGAAATTTTAATATATTAATTCTTTACCCAATACATTGTAGTGCTATCAGGTTGCACCCTTCATATGCCTATATTTATGTGTGTCACATAGATTATATATTATAAGAAAGTATTTCATAATTTCAACCCATAAGTAGGGAATGTGGTTTTAATACATGTAAGTCACCAATAAATATATTATAATCATGTCTATATGAATACCCTTGTATGAAATTAGGTTTGGGTATTCACAACATAAAATTATGGCAAGGAAAATTAAAAAATTATTTCAGCAGCATAACGGGTATACATAACAGGTTATATAATTTGATTAATGAAAGAGAATGGTAGTCTCTCATAAATAATTCATAATTTTGATATTAAAGGATTTGTTATAGGCATAGGAAAACATAATAATTTTAAAATAAAAAATGATTATTATAAAAGAAGTACTTGAATAGATATAAAGAAAAAGGAAGAGAACCCTTACCTTGTAAAGTATCTTCTTAGATCTTTATAAGATATCCTTGTAACCTTATAAAATTCTTAGATATAATATTAAGAGAGATAATGAGAGTTAATTAATTCTCAATGGATTTGGAGTGGTAAGGAAAGGGAGAATGGGTGGGAATTTATTAAAAATTAGGGGGAATTGTTTATTAATTTTTAAACATAGGCCTTATACTATAGGTTAAAAAAATAGAAAACCATTGACCTTACCATGATTTTAGCCCATGGTATTTGACATTTAGGACCTTTTTTTTATTATTTTAATGTTTAAGAACCAAAATCCCTTAAACAATATTATTTTATATGTGGAATAGATTCTTATTCGTAAATAATTATTTTTAAAATTATAAAATTTACTTTAGGTTTTTGAATATTCTTGATAGGTTTATAAAATTAATTTTATTACTTTAAAACATTTTATTTTAATGAGAAAAACACATTTTTTTCATGAAATCCTTTATAATATTTATATATATATTTTAACTCGTTATGTTTTCATAACACTTACTATATATTAATACCATATTTTATTTTTTACCCAAAAATTTGACTCTCTAAAATTATGAAAATTACCTTTGTCTAGTTTTTACAAACTCATTTAAAAAACATCCATTTTATAAAAATAATTTTCTAAATATGAGAATTTTAACTTTTAAATAAAATTATTATAAACTAAAAATTAGTAATTTTTTATCACACAATCAAACATATAACCCTTATAAAAACTATATATGATTGTAGTATTTTATTATTTATATTCCAATAAATATTAATGTTTAAAATATTTTTTAAAAAATAATATTTTATTTCAAATTTTTGAATTTTTCATAAAAATTTATTTTAATAAAAATTAGATATATATTCCAAAAAATAAAATTATGGTTTATTTGTATAAAAATTATATTTTATTATATTCATCCTCTAATCATGTTCATTTTATCTTTTATATAATAGTGGTCATTAAATAAAAATGTGGGATCAGTGTAACCACTATTTCATTTCTAAACTAATTTAACCCTTAATAATACTTAAGTTATAGATTCATAACCCCTTATCACACTATCATAAGCCCACAAGGGTAAAGTGTATGATGGTGGTACATCCATGGGGTGGTTTATCTAAAATTAATCTCAAAATGATCTATACTAGATTTAACTTCTCTGGAAAACTATTATGCTTGAGTATCAATTGGTAAATCTCAGCTTAGACTTGGTCATGGGTGAACCTCAGTAATTCTACCTCCCTCCCAATATTTGATAAATGAACATTATAAGGGATGTTACTATTAGTTTATGCCACAGTTTCTCCCTAATACATCAATTATCTCCCATAATTACCCTTTATATACAATAATTCTAAGGGTAACATTATTACCAAAGTTTATAATTCCCTTCAGTAATAATGAACAAATATCATAACTTCCAAAAGTCATAATGACCAATGGTCATATTTTCTAATAGTCATAACATCCAATGGTTATAATTTCCATATTTAATTCCTATAAATTCATTCAAAATAATCTCCTAAATAATACTTCTCATTTTTAGATCCTTCAATATGTTGATTATGTGACTTATATTATTCTTCTTTTGTACTATTCTTTTAATAATTGTGGTGTTTATTGGAGAATATGATATGGGATACATATACATTAAACTTGAATTTTTTATTTATCATTATTATTTATAGTCATCTTAATAAGTCTTTACCTTTCATTTTTAATGCATTACATTGTAATAAAATACTTTCATTTCATACTAAAATTTTCTCTACTCAGACATTCTCCCTCACCCCTTAAAAAAATTTATCCCTCAAAATGTGTGTCTTACATTAAAATAAGAGGGGATATTTTTCCTTCATCACTTCTTCAGCCTCCTGGATTTATTCCTTTAACTTTTCATTTCCCCATAAAACTTTTATAAGTTGGGTTATCTTGTTCCTTGACACATGTTCCATTTCATCTAGAACTTAGATTGGTTATTATTTATATAAAAGGACATGTTGCAATTCTATACCACTAATGTTGATTATATGCATTGGGTATCACATGTAATTTCTTAACAGGGACACGTGGAAGACCTCATGTGCATAGGAAAGATTTGGAGGCAATGTTAACTGATAGGAAACTACTCCAACATGCTCTATAATCTCAAATGTTATGATGTACCTTAGAATCAGTTTTAATTTATTTCTCAATCACATTACTCCTTTCCAGGGTGATATTTTTAGAAATACATGATCCCCAATATAAAATTAAAAATCCTTCCTTCTATTTCTAGTATAACACTTTTATTGACTCTAAACAGCCTTGATATGTTTCCGGATCACTTATATCTTCGATTGTAAGATTATATTATTATTATAATATAATATTATGATAATAACTATGACTTTATTAGATAATAAGATCTAGGAGAAATATACGTCGTACTACCATTATTTATTTATTTTTATTTTCTATTCTTTGTTATATTGGTCTTAATAAATTTATACCTTTGATTTCTAATGCATTAGTTTGCATTAAAATATATTTATTTCATACTAGAATTTTCTCATGTGTTAAATGACTCCTTAAATAGTCATTTTCATGAAATGACCTTCACCTTCCATGGAATGATGAGCCATCGGTATTAAAAATTAGTAAAAGGTCACCCTAACCCTGCTTTATTGTCCACTAGAGCACCTGAAATGATTATCGTCCCTCTAACCATGTCCAAAAACATCTCCTTGAGATGTTCTAACTCTCGAAAACTTGATATGAATCTTGATTCTCAAAATTTTCCCTGCTCTAGGACCATAAATTTAAAATTCCCTTGATTTTCATAACTCGTGAATACATGGGTCGTTATAATTCCAAAAACCAAAAATTTACTTGCCTACTTTTAAATAGCATTATGGAGGTTTGGGTTCAGTTTTTTTTATGCTTATCTAATTGGTTTAACCTTATCATTTAACAATATATGATATATATAAAGGGTTAAGTTAACACTAGAAATGTGATTGTGTGTTCATCATAGTGATTTTTTATACTCCCATAAAAAAATCAAGAAATATTAATTCATACTATATAGGGAGTGAACTATAAATAATGATTGGAAGCCTATTGGAATATCAAGATACACATATTTTAAATATGGAGGCAATGGTTATAATTCCAATTCTGAGGTATTTTAGATTAATGGGAAAACATGAGAAACAATGAGTTTTATAAAAAAAATATTTATTCATTGGTCAATTACTTATTATATGAATTAAAATTTATAATATTGATAGAATTATTGATGGTTTTTGGATTATCAAAATATGATAATTCATAAATTAATAAACATACATGACATTTTTCTAATCCAATAAAAAAATCACCACGTGTTTCATTAAAAAAATTATTAATGAAAAAGATATCATAAAGAATATTAGATTATAAAATAGTAGTGGTTATGAATATTAAGAGTATATTAATGAAATTGAACATAAGAGTAGGATGTTACTCATATGAGTGTTTAATGTAATTGAGGATTTTTTTTAGTGGGTAATATTACCACCAAAGTCCATAGGTAATACACCAGTATGCATCTTAATAAGGTATTTATAGGTTTTTAATAAAATTATCCCAAAATGGTTAAGGAATTATCATTTATCTGAATATTTAAGAATATAAAAATAGTATGGAATATTAAATTTGTAACCATTACCAAAACATCCACTATTATCCTAATGAGGTGTGTAGTCCTTGAAATTCCCAATTAAATAGTCATACTTATTGTATTTAACTCCTTATTGTATTAAATTCCCCATCTTGAAATTATGAGTAAATAAATTTTTACATCACATTTACGAAATCACATAAATTTGGCATAACATAAAAAAGGAACTTTCATATGGTATATGGAATTGTGAATTTGATAAGATCCTTTCATGTAGTGAGAAGTTTTGGTTGGATTAGTCTAGAGATATTCCTCCACAAAATTACCCTTTCATCGAATTCATTTTAAGTGGGTACACATCTCCTCAAAAATATTATCATGACATAGAATTTTATTTACCTCATTGATCAAAGAGATATTAAACTATACCTTATCAAATGTTATAGTATTTACTTATCAAGGTCTATTTTTTTAGGTTTCCTAGATTTGGTGGACCATTAGTGAAATGGTAAAGGTATGGTTTGGAAAGTTAAATCATTAATAAAAATTCTCTTACCCTGAGTGGGTTGTATCTCCATACTATATTTTTATTTATTTATATTTTTATAATTTATTGAAATAGTGGTTCCTTTGGATGGTGATAACTCAAGTATAGTGATTGTAGAGATTTTAAGTTGTGAACCACTTTATAGGGTGATGGAACTAACATTTCCCTTATCCTTTAAGCTGACCACAATATAATATAGTTTTCTTAACCCTTGAGTTTAGATTTATCCCACCTGGTTGTCTTGATTCCTTGATTAAATATATAGGTAATATATGAAAACCTATGTGTTTTTCTGAAATTTAATATTATTAGTCATAATTTATTTCATTGGATCATATAGGGTAGGATCATATTTTTTAAGGGTTTTCTAGAATTTCCTTAGAAATTTTATGGGATTTTTGGATGTTGGTATAGTACAATTACTCTTCCATGGGTGATACCATGATATTTTTGGATAATTGAAATTACCCCCTTTATCAAAGACATAGTTTTCCTTCCATCCTAGGATGGAAGGCTGTTAGGATTTCTTCTTAAGAATTTTTTTGGTATGGTTTACCTAGAAAAATCCGTACAAAATTCCTAGAAGAATACTTTAGTTGAAGAAACCAATTGATATAATGGGTATTAGCTATATAGAAACCATAAAAAGTAGGAGTATGGGGTTGGTATTACCTATGATAAAGATCATATTATTTAAGAAATATACTTACTTCCACAAACTTTTTTCCCTACCTTTTTCTCAAAAGAATATCCTTTCACCACATCTAATCTTTTAATAGGCATGTTGGGTCACTAATTGAACTATTGTGTGTTTTTTATCATATTGGTTATGATATAATTTATCAAAATTAGGGTCTATTTATTAAGGAACCACTTATAGATTGATCAATCATACTCTGATCCATAGGAATAAAACCTTATAAATATATTTTAATTTGAGTTTATCACTTATTTTAATATGTGTAAATAATCAACACATGTTGTAACGTCCTGGTTCAGGAAGTCGTCCAGAGGTGCCCCATACCCAGTTGGTCACATGGACTCAAATTTATTTTCACAAATGTCAGAGGCTTCCAACTAGTAGTGAGGGCCTTGAGTGTGATAGTGGAGAAACTATGCCCTCATTTGAAGAATAATTCAGTGGAATGAAATAGATAATAGTAGCAGAAGCAGTAATAATACTATATAACAGTAAACAACAGAAGACTTAAGAGATAAAAAACCGGAGCACATATATAAATGATGCATGATACATATGTCTAGTAAAACATCCAAACAAGTCACAATTCTTGAATATAGTACTAAACCAAAGTAAAAAAGGAAACAAAACTCCAGCAGCATCGCAAGCCTCAGCTTTGTCCCATGCTCTCCAGCTCCACAGCAATAAAGTACCTAAAGTAGAAGGGTGTCTGCCCTTATCTAGACCTGTAACAATATAATCTGTTTGGACCCAAAAGAATGACCCAAACAGGGTGTGAGAAGGATCCCAGTAGGAAACCACCCAAATATCTGTGCCAAATAGTTAGTGAATATATATGGGAAGCAATAAACAAGTAAGTACTCAAAATTAAACCATCCTACGGTTTAAATTACATCCAATTTCATTTATTATTTAAGTAATAAACAGTCATAAGTAACCCTTTGGGAAGTACTCATAGCAAAACCCCTCTGGTCCAACCAATCAAAAACAAGCAACCCTCTGGGAAGTACTCACAGTCTAACCCCTCTGGTTCAGCTTTAGCAAAGACACTCTGAGGAAGCACCCACCGTCAATTCCCCATGTGGTCTCATATCGGTAACTATAGACACTCTGGGGAAGCACTTAGTGTCCAATTCCACCTATGGTCTCGTAACGAGGAACTACAGACACTCTGAGAGAGCACAAAGTCCATCCCCCCTATGGTCTCACAATGTAAAGTAAACAGAAACTTTGGAGCATCCATTCGTCCTATGGTCTACTACACCGGGTTCCCACAGCCCTGTGTAAACCAATCGTGAATAAATGGTATATGGAAGCCAAAGTAAATCTCAATAACTACTTGTCTAAATATTCTACATTATATCACAACCTTTCAAATAAATTCACTCCATCCTAATAATACTAGGCATGGAAAACAAAGCAGCCTAATAGGAAAAGCTAGAACAAATCGTCAATATCAAGAAAACATGGGAAACACATCCATATCAAGGTAAATAACCCAATTTCCAAACATAAATCCTCTACTCAAGAAAACAAGGCATTGCAAGCAATAATGGGGATAATAACCATAAACATGCAATACCCCAAACAAGGGTATTGGGAACTTTTGAACATATAATTCAAAGAATAACTACAGAAAGGAACAAACCACCCACCTCAGTGTTGTAAGATCAATATATGTGAGCCTCTGGGATTGAATCACCCTATAATTATATATATTAACAAAAATTATAAAAAAATCAACCTAGGATATCTAGCCAAAGAGGAGGAATCAGGAAGAGCTTGTCATGGCAATTCCAACGTAATCAATGGTGGTTGATTCGGAGAACTGATGATGAGTCGGGGGATCAGAGAAGAAATGGCACTCTCATTCGCTCCTAGATGAGACGGACATAGAATAAGATCTTTTTGTGAATGAGACGTGACCCCGATCCATTTAATTAAATAAAAATAAAGTGCATATCATGTTCATCAAGGGTACACAGTGTGTACTTTCTCTAACCGGTCTCCACTTTATGTGGTCTCCAGGTCCCCCCACACACTCATTTGTTCGGCCAGCACACGGCTACCCGTGACAACTGAGTACATGACGTCTACTCCTAAAATTTTCATAATTTTATATTTTCATAAAAAACAACCAGAAATGAAATACATACCAGACAAGAATATCCGGGTTCTTACACATGTTTTTAAAATATTTTTGATATTCATAAATAATATATCTTTGATATTTTCTTATTATATAATTTTTTTTTCTTATTACTCTAATTGGGGAGACTAAAAAATATTTCTCTAAAAAGAAATGTTCCTTGTTAAACCAACCTCTAATATGGTTGTTTATATAGTATAATCAATTTTCAATGTCTTGAAAAAAAGTTAAGACCCATATATTTACAAGGACCTTGACTATTATATGAGGTTTCAAATTGGATAACACAATGAATTTTTATTAGGTTATTGTGCGGGTCTTTTCCATCTAGTCTACGGAATTTAGGTCAAAATGAATTAATCGATATTTTAGATAAAAATTACCATGTTCACTTGGAATTTTTGTATAATATAATTAGTATTCAATGTTATATGAAGTAAATTATTTAAGATTTTTATTATTTTCAATCATGTTACCAAATATTATTATCGACTCAATTTTATTTCTAGAAATATAAGGGTCTAGAAGTTCATTGATGGATCATTTATCATCTTTAAAACATCTAATATGAGTGTTTTGATTTTTTTAATGATGAATTTATTAAAGTTCATGTTCAAATTATGATAGTTCTCCCACATATGAACCTATCATAAATGAATCCCAAAAATATAAGGAAAAAATAAAAAATGGGAAAAATAAAATAGGAGAAAGCACAAAAGTTTATTTACAAAAAAATAAAAAGTTATAAACAAAAATAAAAATATTTTCAAAATTTAAAAATAACATATAAAATATTCATAAATTAAACAATGACACACTTTGAAAATGATGTTAAAATTTGATTTAGTTATCATTAATAATTAAATTAATTAATTTATGACCATGAGGTATAGAATATAGTATACCCAGGACTGTCACTCAATGATAATTTAAGGTTTATAGTATATATTTTTAATAATATTGAAAAACATAAGAGGGGAGGGTTATTATAACAATTAAAAATAAAATAATAATAATAATATAATTTCTGGTATTTGAAAAATAAAATTGGATTTGGTATAAAATTAGAATATTAATCATCATAAGGTTTCTACATGACATGAAAAGTTCCAAGTTCTCAGATGTTCATTAGTTTTAACACAATTCTTTCGTTTAAGTTTAATTGGGATCTTGATTATCATCTAACCCCATTAAAATGGTACACTTAGGGATAAAAATCGACACAGGTATCATATAAAAATAATCAAACCCTTATACATAATATAAGGATTATCAAATTATATTAATAAGTGAATGAGAAACTAAATGGACTCATGTGTTTTCCAATCATCAAAACACAAGTTTCCAACACAAAAAATGACAAAAATGATCAGTAAATAAGAAATAGTGTGCTTCATTAAATTTATGAAAAAATAGTGATCAAATAAAAACCATATTAAGATAAAAATTAAATAAATTTTTTATGAACTCAGATTACACCAAACCAGTAGTCCAATGTATTTCTAGAACTCCCTTTCCATGTGTGTAACTCCCTTACTTAGATTGTTGAAGGTTTACCTCATAATGGAGAGGTGTAAGAGACTTGAAAAAATTTCCATATTAATTTAAAATATCCCTAGAAGGCTCAAGTTATCTAGAACCTATAGTGTAAATAAAAAACATTAACCTACTCCAATATGAAAACATCTTACCCCTTTGTCCAAAATGCACCATAATTTATACAAAATATAAACTTATAAATGAATGGAGGTACTAGTTTTTGTTTTTTTTAATCAGAAAAATTCATAACTATTTTATTAAAAATAATTATTGGGGTTATGAATAACCTTATAAAAAGGTAAATAAAAAATTGAACACTATGAAATGAGTTCAAACAACCAATGCACAAACAAAGAAAGTCGCTAAGTGATTTTTTCACATTGATTTTGTAATATCGTTTGGTGTACAATTTTGGGTAATGGAACAATATTATCTCTAGTTGGAATAAATTAAAATTTTATTGAATATATTTTTAATATATTTCTATAAAATATGATAGAAATTAGAGTTCTATAATTGGTGATATAGTTAAAATATTAAATTTTCCTCTTGACTATGAACAATTTTGATTTTCAACAAATATGTTATGTTTTAGGCCTCCATATGGATGAATTAGGCTTACTAATATTCATGAAAGTTTTATCCCACGATATCTATGATTTAATAACCATATTTTATCCAAATTAGATCAATATATCACCTTCAATGTGAATTTAAATTCATTATATTATTCATACTAGTTCTTAATTTGGTCAATTTCACTCTAATTTCTTCATGTGCTCTCCAATATTCACTGTCAGCCATGAGAATATGTAAATGAGGGAAATTACTCTATTTTAATATTAACTTATATTAAATTCATGATTTTTTTAGGATTACAAATAATAATTAAATTTTTCAATGAAAAATCATAAATAATTCTGAACATTGATATATGGGTAAAAAAGAAATATGAATATCAATGTGATTGGTGTGAAAAATTGATTATAAATTGCTAGGGGTGATGATTTGAATTTATTGAGTGAGAACTAATTTCCTTAATAGAAAAAATGAAATCAAATCCATGATCACCTTAAAACTATACATGTACATGGGTCAAGGGACTCATTAGGCCTCATTATCCTAACCTAATAAAAAGTCCTTATTTAGCCTAATTTTTTACCCCAAATATTAAACAAAAATATTTTTCAAGTTTGATTAATAATACAAGAAAACTCAAGATTTATTATGTGATCTGGTATACAAACTTCCCAACTCGATTATGGTATATTATAATGATATTTTTAAAAAAAATGTATTTATTTTTTCAAAATAGTGATAATTATATATAAATAGAATTTAAATATATTAGATTTTAAGACTTATCTAATTAATAGGCCAAAAATTAAATAGACCCATAATCAAGTCTTTTTTCCAAGGTCTAATTAATAAATGGGATAGTTTGTCTTGACCTGATTGATAAATGGGGCATTTTTTTCTGACCAAAACTCAATAATACACACACATGTATAGGTCTACTTAGAACCATATTAAACCAAAAATAGTCTATTTATATTGTTTATAATCAACCTTTTTCAATTTAAGTAATTTTCATTATCTAAACACTAAAATTGGATTAATCTATAAAATGGATAAAATGGGTCAAAAATGTTATTATACCACATATATAAAAAATATATTAATAAGGTTATTTATTACAAAAAAACAAAAAAATCAATGATCATAAAAAACAAAAAAAATGAAAATAAAGTAAACAAATACAAAAAAAAAATAAACCCTTAATTTTGTATGTGTCCTACAATTAAAAAATTAAAAATTGATTTTTAAATTATTTGAGTTAAACTAGGTATTGATATATACTTTTTAACATGACTTAATAATTTATTTCACTTAAAATTTTCACCATAATATCGCATTCTTTTAAAATAAAAAATAATAATGAATATTTATGTCAACTTCAGTCAGAGTAGAATAATCATCATTTTTAATTTAAAAATAATAAATTAATCAAACATAGTTCATAATAATAACTAACAGGGTAATTTTACAGGGCTCCATGTATCTATCATTATAAACTAGTCCACATACACTCAAAATTTACATTATGGATATTCTAAGAAATGATTTATTAAAACATTAATAAAATAACATATATAATATAAAAAATTGATGTATTGACACCATAAAAAATATAGATATTACAGACATTAGAAGATTATTTTTAATACCTATTCATTACATATGTAGTCATACAGATCAAGAATGGATAGCATGGAATAAGTCACTCACCATACAAAATCCCTTTATAGCTACACCTTCTAGTAATGAAAGCATTTATGAAAATCCAAAATCAAAATATATTCTCAAAACAATATATAGCTAAAAAATATTTCCACACCAGTTTGGATGAACAAAATATCGAGGATCTTGAATGTCTCAAACTAGGTAGGAACTCTACTACATAATAGGAAACATTGAGGTTGTGTTTGGTGTAGAAAAATGTTCCATGATTTCATTTTCAAAAAGAGTACTAGAAAATTTTTTAGATTAAAAAATACTGTTTTTATTGGATCCGGTACAATTGGGATTTATCAAAAAGTTAGGGATTTGAGTCCAATATATTTTTTCCTCATGATTTATCTTCTTATTATTTCTTTAAATAAATTATTTCACCTCACATTGAGGTATAATATTTCAACTTACATAGATGATATAGTGCCTTAGTAGCAACCATCATGTGTAGGATTTACCCCACAGGGAAATTTTTAAAAAAAATACTATTTCTTCCAAGCTTGGAATATTTTTGGGGAAATTAGTATTCATTGATTTAAAGTTTTAGGTATATCAATAGAGTGTTGGAATTTTTTTGTCGTCATCTTTTTCCATATTAATAAAATCTATCTAAAGAGTTTTTCATCTCCTTTTGTGAATGTTCCCTTGAGTTCCTTGTGTAAGGGATACATTATCATGTTGTGTTGCATTAGTGTTAGAGTGTTTGTGTTTCTCCAACTCTGTGACCCCAAAATTTCTGGAATCCATCAATGCAACCCCTTGATCGTGCCTCATCTAGATGTTATGAATCCCCCACCCCATATTCCCTATCTTCCAAAAATGACACCCACTCATCAACATTTCCCTTCATGCCAGTGATTTCCTGAGATTCACACTCCAATCAATGCTCTGTTTTATGTGTCTTGCACAATTCCAAATATCACTAGCCAAAGGAGCATGAAGGACCCCTACACACAAACCCTCCATGAAATCCTTCTACGCACCCAAGCCTACACACTCACCCTATAAATACAACCAAAACCCAAATTCCCATACCACTGTAAGTGTATCCATTCCATGCAAGTCCTCTGTATGTGACCAGCCACCATATGTTCTCACCCTATCCCCTTTTGATCCCTCCTATGCGTACCAACCCTTGTCAAGAACTCTCCTTTGTATCCCCATGATTACACACCATTCACACAAGGTATATAAAAAAAGATACAAACAAGAAAAATAAAATTATATATGTATATGATATATAGAAAAATATAAAGAATCACACCAAGACCCAAGATGACCTTCTTATAACACCCTAGCCCAGAACATTTTTTGAGTCGGACGGATATTTGTCCTCAAGCATGCCTCTCTTTATGACAGAGGTTGTTAAATAGTGGTGATGGAATCAATCATATAGTAAAGAAACTATTAATTCAAATCAGAGACATAAAAAGGCATAAAATAACCCAACATCATCCATAATAATCATTAGAGTACTCATAATCAATAAAAAAATTAATATAAAAAATGTCTCATGCATATGCATATAGTCATACATCTGATTGATCACCCACTAGGATGGTCACAAAAACAAATAAACAAGGAAATAAATATACAAGAGGCTTTATTTACATCCCTGAGCCTTACCTCATCCCAACTTCAATCCTCATCGAGCAGCTCCAACCTGATCCACTAAACTTCATGTGCTCTGACTTGTAATGAGACCTAAGGTTTTAATGAACACTAGAGTGTCTTTACAGGGTCTTAAAATACATCTCAATAGGGTATCATCAAGTTCCTCTAATATAAATCATCATATTAATGTATGAACAATGAAAGTAAATAGAACAAAATAAACATTCACCTCAGGCCATTGTGTGCTTACCAAGGAACCATGACACCAAGCCATACATGCTTCATCATGTGTCAGAATCCACCTCAAGTCACTACCATGCACACACATGTTGGGTCTTCATGTGTTAAATAATAGACCATGATACTCAACCATACCCACATTGGTCCCATTTTATAATCGCATCACCTCCTTTCACCAATCCTGACTCATACCTAATGAGTTGGGGAAGGTCATCCATGTTAAGTAACTTATACAATCCCCTCAATGAAGGCCACACTAAATAGTTCCCTTGTCTATTTCTCTTAGTTAAATCCACATTTAATAGTGACTCAATTCATTCCCCTTAGGTAAGGCCACACTGTAATATCCCAACCCATTCCCTCTTCAAGGAAGGGTGCACCGAAAGTACCTAACTCATTCCCCTTTGGGAAAGGAATGCTAGTAAATCCCAACCCCACCCTCCTTAATAAGGGTGAATTATAAGGTATGTTCTATCCCCACTTCCACAAGTGAAGTCATCCATCATGCTCTGGAATCACACAGTCATCCACACACATGAAACTACAATATGGCTCTCAAATCATCACATTATCTCACCAACTCATCCTAGGGTGATAGTCTCTAGAAACCTAGCTCTGAATATCCCACATACTTCTTCATCATCCCTATAGACTCACAGTAACATTTATTCAAACCATACCTTATCACTATCCTATCATTATAAACCCATATTTCATCTCACCTCACCCATAATGGAATCTTCTATGGTCCTCAAACCCATCTCTTTATCTATTAACTAGCACCCATCCTCATCCACACTCCTCAGTGTTCCCTCTTCCCATAGGATCTATCTAAAAAAATCCTCAAGATTCCATTCCAAGCCTCATCAAAATCCTTCTCACGGTCTGGTGCTTCTAACCAAGGATCATCCCAATTCATCTCGCTCTAACATCATGACAACTCATTCCCCATGCTAAGTCCTCAATGATGATATCGACCTGCTATAGGTAACTATATCACATACCCTAAGAGATAAGTCAATAAATCAACCAAATTAAATACCCTTTTATCACACCTTTTGTAGTTTTAGAGGACTTTCCCCATTCATATCACACAATGAGTCCTGACTCCACCATTAAGAGGGTTTCCCTCATAATAAGTTAGATGTATCATCATATCACATGTTGTTCCTATCCCTAAGCCTCTCATGGATACCCAATTAGTCCTAGGACACCCAAAATAGAATACCCAAATCCCATATCATATCCCAAGACCCACATTAGGTCTCTCATCAACTTAACCAACACCTTTTCCCCTTGGTTACATAGTCATCAGAAGATCCAAATTACCCCAGATTGATAAAGAACACTTATTCTATCTCAAGGAGGCTCAATGCTACCCTATCCCTTTTACCTAGGGCACTCTCAGTCCCTATTACTTGTACCCAAATTCACAAAAATATATATGCATGCATACTCATTAATAAACAAGAATATGAATTTGTATTAAAGGGGACACCTACCCCCAAATAAAGTTATTATCCTCATCGAGCTCCAATAATCCTTGTCCAATCCTGTTCATGCCCCGTTTAATCTCATACCACCACTAGATCTCATATCTCAGAATATAATGTCAAAATAATTAATTAAAGCAAATTAATCTAACCAGAAAAAATTTCCAAAAAAAACCTACAAGGCATCGTTGTATAATAAAAAATTCATGGAACCTCATATGTCCATCCTTTTGGGAACTCTATCCATGCTATTGAAAAGACCCATTTAACCAAGATGATTTCTCTATGATATGGTGAAATATTCACCAAAACCCTATCCCAAAAATGAACTAAAATTAGCAGGAAATAAAGGGAAACAAAAATTAAAGGAGATATGGCGAAGAAATGAAAGAACGCACCTAGAATTACTATGAAATTTCCACCAGAATCATCCCTATATCTAGGGGATAAAAGGAAGAAGAGGGAGGTGGATTTAACTAAATATTACCTCTCCTTAATCCCATTTCCCCTAAAACCTTGAGATTTCAACTTGTAAAATAGCCCATCGGGTAGGTTGTGGAGTGGCTGGGATAGTTATGATAAGATTCCACCCTCACTCGGTCTTGTCACATTGTGAACCTCTAGGCTAGAAGCATGAACACCCAAGGAAATGTATATGATCCTTAGTCTACCTTATCATATAATATCCCCCCTAGGTCATAGTGTGACTGCTCCAAGTTAGGGGACCCCAACCCCTGATCAACACCATCACAACTCATCTCACTGGGTTACAATACAACTCCTCATACACCAAAACAAAAATCGAGGCACCCAGTGCCCATGGAATGGCGCCCTCACTCACCAACTGTGATGCACCTCCATTGTAGTTCATCATGGAATTACCTTATATAGATATTGAGTTTCAGCAAGGCCATCGGGTCTTACTTCTATGCTCACTCAAGAACTCAAACCACCTTTCAGGCCTCGATCCCTATCCATGATCATCTTATAGAGATATTCCAACCCTTATATTCCCAATATGAGTCCCAATTAACATATTTTCCTATGATATCAACCAAAAATTAAAATTTTTCCCCAAACAAACTACCCATAAATTTATGGTTCATTATAAACTATTAACCATAATGTTCCTCATTCTTAAAAAATCCATGGTGGTCCTTTATCCATCATTCCCAACCTACCTTGAATGAGAACTCACCAACAACTCACCATGTACTACACAAAAATACCAAACATTCTTCTTATACACAACTCTAAATACTTAGACACACTATTCATCAAAATTTTAGCCACTTTCCCATAAACATCACTAACATCATGATGAAAATAAAATGCACTTATCTATCCTAAGATACCCTAGTTTCTTTGAAAGATTCATGCTCAGGACTATGGTGTTCCCCGTCGGAGTAATAAATTACAAGTCATGATGCTCCTCACTATAGTAATCACCTAAGGAGATCACACTCCCAAGGGTCCATTGACCCAATTGATGTGATTTTGACCTCCCCACACCCAAACTTGTGAAAAAGAACCAGACAGTCCTCCTATAGATAACTTCTCTAGGAAATTCTTGGAAGAACCCACTAACATGCTATCACATCTTACAATCATGATGAATCAACTCCCAGATGCATAAAAACGTTCAAATTACCACACCAAAGTCCATAACCAACAATTACATATTTGGATTACTAACCAACCGCACTGTCCATCATGATCTCTCTATGTACATTGCCACATCTCTGATCTGACTCACCCTCAGATCATGTCAAATACACCTTGAGCCCAATTACAATATTCAAAACTCTATAAAACCCTACATCTAAATCTAAAATCTGGTATTTTCTATAGAACTAGACCAAATCAAATATTCATACACATCGGCATCCTGGTTTCATCTCAATCATCCTCCAACCGATATCACCACATCTACAACACTTTTGACATGAGGTTTATACCTCCATGACTGATTAAATGCTTCCCATTATGGTAGTATCATTATAATAGCCCTACTTAACCAAAACACACATCTTCCATATCCCAAGTACTTTCTATTACTACACTTAATGACTATATGTGACCACCTCAATCATACATGAGAACCAATGGAAAAAACCAATCAATATCTATTCTTGGATCATCGGTAATTTCACCCTCAAAATTTATCAAATTCACTATTACCCCCAATGGTGTGATTCCCACCATATGGATTCCCTTACACCACTCCTCAAGTGAAATGCCTAATAGATTCCAATATCACATGTGTATCATTCCTCTTGATCCATGCTCATCCATCTTGTCAACCCTAACACCATGTATTCTCACTAAGACCCTGAGCTACAATGCCTAAAATCATATCACCAATCTATAAACTAATCGGCACCATGTGTAACCAGTGTGCACCTTCCCTCACTCATCAAGGAAAAGTAAACCTTCAATGAACTCTATCATAGTTCTTACCCACTATTTATCATAATACCATCCAAATCAAATAGGTGCATGATTCTATATAACCCAATCTCACAACCTGAATCACACTCCCATGAGTCACACCCCATGAAACCTAGTCTCACACACTAAACTACTGACCATGCTCCTCTCATAGGTCAAAATATTCTAACTAAAAGTATCATTGATGCTTCCTTCTGAATAAAAAATAGGTGTCTCACTAATATAAAGGACCACCACACAACAACCCAACACCTAGGAATCATTCCAAGACCACAAAGCATATACCTGATCTCTATCTATCCCAGATCCATCCAAAATGATTATGATTCATAAGGTCGAGCATCTGATTGATCTTGGCTCTAAAAACCCAACCTTGATACCCAAATTAGCTTAGGTATTTCACATATAAAGAACCAAAGTAATCTCCAAATTTCTTTCCTCAACCCTATCAGGGGTATCCACATCCTTATGGAAACTCATTCCTAGCCTTATATAATCTATCAGGTACACCTTGTATGTACCTAACCCACCAAGGTCACTATATTTCCATTGCACAAAGGGACTTTATAGTCATCACTAGAGAACATTTCTCCATAATATCAATAATATTTTAAATCATAAATCTTATAATGAGTGAAAATCATGATATAACTAATTCCAATGTCACCAAAAAGTTATATGGGAAAAAACCATATAAGTTATTCTTGAATCTTTAAATAGTTGAGCCTCTGTCATCCACAAAACCCAATCACACACAAGAACATGTATGTGATGTGAATACTAAATGTCAAATATGATGCATGAACATAGGACTATTTAAAAGAGGATAATATCCAAAATCATAAATCAAAATCACCAAAAAACACATCATATATAAATAAACATCTCAACCATAAAGGCAAAAACAAAAAACAGTAATCTCATACCCCTTCTAATCAAAAATTTCTACTGAAAAAGGTGTTCATGATGCACCAATATGAGGTACATCACAAAATTTAATAACTACATATTCTTTACTTACCATACCCTAAATATTAATATAAATAAAAATATTCTATAATACCACTTTTAACAGCCTTTCCAAAAACATTGTCTAAGTCGTAGGGTTATAGGGCCTCAAGTGTGCCTATCGGTTTTCTAGAGACTATGGATTAGCAGTTTGGGATAAAATAATATTGTGGGGAGAGTACACCCTTGAATTAGAATCATAAAATAGTGTAAATAATAACTCAATATCATCCATAATAATCATGAAAGTATAAAAAATCAATAAAACACAATGTTGTAACAAATTTATTATATGGAAGTATACTATAATACTTCCCATTGATCGCCCACTAGGTTGATCACATACAAAATAAACAAGGAAAAAATTGTAATATCATCCCTAAGACTCACCTAATCCCACATATAATCCCCATTGAGCTACTCTAACCCAATCCACTGCATATCCAGTGCTCTGACCTATAAATCAGTACACCAGAGTGATCATGAAAGGTGTGATAAATAAATCACAGTAGGGTCTCACCAAGTGCACATAATATATGCTATAATATGAGTGTATTAATGATTAAATTAAATAACAAAAAATAAACATGAACGTTGGGTCATTATGTGCTAACTAGGCCACTAGGACAGTCGGCCATATCTTCTTCAGCCATCACCAAAATCCACCTCAAATTCCTTCCACACACACACATCAGGATTACATATTATAACTATTCAACAAAAACCACCAATAATACCTACCATTTTCCCTTTCCATAATCTCATCACCTCACCAAAATCTTGAACCATACCTAAAGACTCTCATGGTATGTCTTCTATGACAATTACCCTAGTCAATACCCTCAATAAAGGTCACACTGATTAGATACATAGTCCATTCCCCTAAGTGGAGGTTGTACTCTAATATCCTGAATTGTGATTTCATGAATGATATTTGGTTTACTTTGTTATTATTGATTTTCATGTTGTTTATTGTTTATTCCTTATTGTTTCTAGCCTTTTAAGGGTTGAGGGAGTGTTTTTTATTCGTGTTTGAGAAGCAAAGGGATGTCTAAGTGGCTGGATTTTTAAAGTATATAGGCTCCTTGTTGATAAAACTATAGGGATTTCATCAGATAGATATTCAGAACCACCATCTATTCATTGTAATCCCATCATTTATTTGGTTCTATTTCTATAAGACCATGTAGTCTATTTGGTTCCACCGACTAGTTGATGGTAGACAATAGCTAGTCGGTGGTGCCAACTAGGCAAGAAATGGATGGGTAGTATCGAAATTTTATTTCCAATAATCCTATTTTTTCTAATCTCCTCTCTGTAAAACTTTATTAAAACCCTATAACATTAAAGGATCTCTTGAATAATTTTTTTCCCTTCCAACCTTGAATCTTTGCAGATCAAAGTTCTAATTGAAACATTGAATCTATTTCGATAAGTGTAATCTTGATCTAATCATGAATTGCCCTATACTCATGTCTCTCATACTTTTATGGATATGGGTTCTTGTGTTTTTTTGGATCCAGATATTGATCTATGTATTTTGTTTCTAGGATTATCTCTTGGTTGATTCTATCCCTTCATCTCTCTTATTTTGAGTCCCTTGTTGGGTTGTTGAAAATATTTTAAATTGATGTAGACAGTTTCGTAAGATAATTCCCATCAATTGAAATGGTTTTTGATTATTTGAAATAAAATGGATTTTAGATTTATTTATAAATAATGAATTTATATTTTGTATAAATTTTTTAAAATGGCATGGTGTGTGTGTTGAAACCTCTTTGGAAATGGATTTTGAAATAAAGAGTTAGTTTTCAAAAAATAATTTTGAATTAAAATGAATGATTTGAAGAATAATTTTTATAACTATTCTATAGAATTGAAGGCATGAAATGATTTATTGTTTTGAATGAAATTAATTGTTTTTAAAGGCATGAGTTTTTATGAAAACTCATTTGATATTGGTTTTGGAAATTAAAGGTAACATTGTGAATATGATTTGGGGATATTTAAATGATGATTATTGAAACTAATTTGAGATGTTTGATTTTCCCTTTGACTGATTTCCTTGAAGAACACAAGAGACTGGGTCATTAGGTGGGTGTTCTTGGACAAGAATTCTAGGACTGTATTAGATCTACCTAGAAGTAGATAAATAATGAAAAAGATAACTAAACTTTTATGAGGTTAGGGAGTTCATTTATTAGGGTGTAATCATGTTACCCCTAGGCCTAATTTATATGGAAGTGTGCACACCTAGAGATTTAGTTTAGTGAGATGTGTGAGGATCCTTGATCATTGATCTAACTAACCTTAGGGATTGTAATAATTGTGATATTATCAAAAAGAAATTATAAATGCTAATTTTTATGTAATGATGTATTCATGTCTATTTGATGGAAGTGATTATTCATGTCTAATTTATACTTAAAATTGAAATTATTTTAAAATAATGTTTTATTATAAATTATAAAATAAATTAACATGCCATGTTTTATTTAAAGTTGATCATATTTTGTTTATTTGATATGGAATGCTTATGAAATCACTTAGTGGGATCCTAATGGGTTAGTGTAATAACCTAGAATTTTTAAATGATATTTTTTTTTCTAAAAATGTTTGTTATTTTATTTTATACAAAAAAACCATATCTCATTAATAATGATGTAGTATTTATATAATATAAAGGGGACTTTGACCATAGGGATTCAATATTTATATGACCATTGGTAAAATATGACTATTTTTCAATGTGACCATTAGAAACTAGACTCTTGATAATAATTTTAAGGTTATAATTAATGTTATGTAGAAATGATAAAGGATAATTCATGTAGAAAGGTGAAGTGGTGGCCTCAACCAGTATAGTCATGTCCTATGGAGCCCATTTGTCAGAACATGGGAGGGAGGTAGCGTCACTAGGTTTATCCCTTTACCAAGACTAATATTTGGGCTTCAACAAGTGAATCTTGAACAAAATATTCTAAGGTAGAAGTTCAAGTTAGTGTAAATTACCACTCAGATGATGTTAGATGAGCCACCTCATGAATCCATCACTATCACACACCTTACCCTTATGTCATACATGGGTGTTATAAGGGGTTATGAGTCCATGACTTAGTTACTTAAGGTTTAATTCCATTATATAAATAAAATTTTTATTCCATCAAGTCCTTTTAAAGAATATTTTATCTTAAATTTGACCAATTTGATTAATTGATTTTTGAGACACAAATTGTAATTTTCAGAAAGGATTTAAATTTTTTATAGTAAACTAAAATATTATGAATAATATTTAATTTTGACGAAATATTATGATAAAAAATCTCTTATTTAAATATAAATGATAAAATTATTTTATTATGTCATTTAAAATTTTCAAGTGTTAGAAATTTTACTATGTATTTTCAACCTACTATTTCTTTAATAAATAAGGATTTTTATATTTAAAATTTAATATTATAATAATTAGAGAATTTTTTGATAAAATAAAAATAATTTTTAAAATCATAACAATGAAATTTTTTTATGGTGAATTTATGAGTATTTTCTAAAATACTTTATTTTTCTGTGAATAGTAAAAATATAGTTTTGGTTTTTTGGTATGTTTAATGACTTAATAATTATTTAATAATGATTTAATAATTAATTAACTGCAATAAACGACCTAAAATGTGTTATTTTATTAATAAAAAGTATTTTAATATATTTTAATCAAATTACAAACCTATAAGTTACTTTCCAAAGTCTAAAATTGAAATTTTAACATTAAAAATATTATTTTGTGGAAATTTTACTTTTCCACGATAAAATAAATAATATTAAATAATGATCAATTATTTTGGGTTAAAATGACATAAATTATGTCCCAAATGACCAAAAACTTGTGAAAAAACCATGGTAAATACCATGCTTTTTCATTTTCCACAACCTAGATTTCTAAGGCCTATGTTTAGAAATTATTAAACAAATCCTCTACTTTTTCTATAAATACCCTTTAATTTCTCCATTTCCTTTCACTCATAATCTATACTACATGAATCTATGGTATTTTTACCTCCCAATTATTCCCCCAAAGGTGTCCTCAATCCCACAAGTTTCTATTCCTTAAGATCTAGGATTAACTCTTTAAGGTAAGAAAAATCACTACTTCTCTTTTCCATTCATGTTTCCTTTTTTATGTGGTATGTCTTCCAATTTCCAAAATAAGTTATATTTTCAAATTTATGTTATCCCATTATTTTAATAAGATTATTTTATTAATGGGATACCATTTCCCCCTCTCATTTTACCATTTTATAAAACCACATTCTATACCTGTTATGATGTAGAATTTACTTCTCGAAATTTCTCTCTTATCCTAAAGAAATTCTCTTTTATTTTATTCTTATGAATAAACAATCCTATTTATTTTCCAATTTTATTCACATAAATGTAAAAATGATTTATTTTATTATTTTATTAACATACATGAAACCCTTATTCCCTTTATTTGGATTGAAAATGACATAATGATCATGTTTTTAAGCACTTTTGAAATGTTGTGATTTTGATATGAAACCCATTTTTTTATTTGTCCACAAGTTATTTATAAAATTTTTTATTATGATATTTATAGCTCAAATTAAATAATACATATTAAGGTAGAACCATTATATCACTCCAATTCATTGGGTAAATAATTTAATCTCTATAGATGACATGTTTTACAATACCTTGGTGAATAACCTTGGTAATTTTCATTTATAACACCTTAGTGACAGACCTTGGTAATATTCTTATTAATGTCTCATTTAAATTTTATATCCACATTTCCATGTTATGATTCATGTTATTTTTATTATTATATACCTTATTTTTCTTTTGATCATGACTTAATGACTTTCCTCATTTTCTTATTGATATTCATCATGATCGCATGCAAATTGTTTTCCCTTACTAGGCTTCATGACCACCCCTTTACTTTTATGTATATCCCAAGGATATAATATTAATTAAATGTACTTAGTATTAACCTATAAAGAATCATTTCAATTATATTATAATAATTTTTTATGTTTAGAAGAATTTTTTTATGTTTTCATGTATTATGTTCTTTATTTCCATAAAAATAAACTTCAAAAGATCCTATGTTTGTACCATCTAAATGAAAATTTTATGTAATAAAAAGGTGGGATTCTATATTTAGATCAAATAATTGTTTAGTTAGTTATGGAAATTAGTATTTGAAAACTTTTGTAAAAACCCTATGGACTAGATTAAATATACAAAAACATCCTCGTATTTTGGTGAAGTATTTATTAATTGGTTCCCAAGAAACGAAATCCCTATCTTGATATAAACAAGTGGATGTGACTATAGAATAGATATATCTAGGGGTAACACTCAAAAACACTACTTTTATCTAAACTCTAACAGGAACTAGTGCACGATAATAATCCTTACTACACTACTAGTTTGATACTCTCAGGTGATATGTTTGGTTAATCACAATATTTTTATAAACCATTAGGGAGGATATGTTGAAAATAAAAATTTTGTTAAACAATAACATATTTAAGAATGATATTTTAAGACATAATTTTTTTTTATAATTATAAATTTTTAATAGAAACACATTTCTCACTAAGGTTTCATTATTTTATAAAATGGTAGGGAATAGTAGGAACCATATAAATGATGACCATAGTGAACCATATGTTGATGGTCCTCTAGTGGAATCTAGAATATAAAACTTCATGAGAATGATGAATAAAATAACTTGAGTTATGAACAGTAACTTGAATTAATCCAAGAGGCTGGATTCACCTCAAAGGGAATAAATTTACATTTAGTACCTTATTCATCAATGGACACCTTATTTCAGTAGATCTACCAATCCATTAATTATTGAATAATGGATAAGATCTATAGAAAAGATATTTTCTATAATTCATTGTTTAGAATAAGATAAAGTCACCCTGGTTATATATCGCTTAGAGGGAGAAGCTGATTAGTGGTAGACTGTGATTAAAAACATTAATCCAAGAAGGGATATTGATGTTATAGAGTTGGAAGATTTTAAGGGGTCCTTTTTCAATAAATATTTCTCTCATTTTATGTGAATGAAAATTGAGAATTATTTCCTATAGTTGAAGTGGAAGCAAAATAAATCTATGGGAAGCTATGATATGAACTTTAAAAGTCTTTCTCATTAAACCTCTAACTTTTTATGGATGTTAATAAAAATTTTGATAGATTCTTTGGTGGATTAAGACCCCATCAACGAAGAAATCTAACCAATTTAGACTATGAAACCTATGATTAGATAGTGTGGTGTGCTATAAAGGTTGAAATGAAGTTTGTAGAAAAATAGTGGTCATAAAAATCAAATAAAAAGAAGAGATATTTAGAGCCAAACATATGGAGGAACTTTTTTCATGGAAGGTGATGAAATAAAGTGCAAATTCCTACATGAAACAAATGTGGGAAGAAGAATTCAGGGAACTGATTTCTCATGAGTAGAAATATTACAAGTCTGGAAGACATTTCCATATATCATAGAACTATCATGGTGAGGTGAAGCCTCAACTTCTCAACACTAATGACAAAGGGAAGGTGGTGCAGGAACAGCCTGAGGTACAATTCTTCAAGTGTGTATAGCTTGGTAACTTTTCCAATCAATGTATGGAAATCACCATCAACCTCAGCATAGGAAAAGAGATAAATTTCACAAATTTTCTATTATGAATGCTAAATTAGAAGTTCTAAATGATGTGGTGGAATGTACTCTTGTTGTTCTCTCAAAGCTACCAAGTACATTTTTTTATTCTGGTTCTACACATTCCTTTAATTACTCTAAGTTTTCAAAGAGTATAGAATCAATCCTTGAAATTATAGAAGTAGATTTATTAGTCAAGACTCATGGAGGGATTATCCAAGCATCAAAAGTGTCTAGAAACTCTATTATTGACTTTGGAAAACATAATACCATCAAAAATCTAATAGTCATTTCCATGCTTGAATTTGACATTATAATTGGTATGGAATGGATCTCAAAGTATAATGATAATATCAAATTCAGAATAAATGAAATATTAGTAGTGTTGAATGGAAAACCTATAGTTATTTTCAAAGGAGAGATATTGCAACCTGGGCTTTTTCTAGAATAACCTTCCATAGCCATCTTTATGGAGATGATCGGTGAATAGGAAGAATGAAATGAATGTATAAGAATAGAAAATGTTCCCATCATTCATGAATAAACTGATATATTTCCTAAAGAGTTACATGGACCTCCCCCAAAAAGAGAGTTATAGTTCTCCATTGAAATCATACCTGGATCCAAGTTGATATTAAAGACCCCTTATAGAATATAAAATGTGGAGACGGAGGAATTTATAAAATAGATTCAATATCTTTTGGACAAGGGGTTTATCCAACCAAGTATGTATACTCAGGGAGCACCTGTTCTCTCTGTGAAGAATAAGGATGGATCAATGGGACTATTCATTGATTATATAGAACATAATGGGGTCACAGTGAAGAACAAGTACCCTCTCCCAAGGATTGATGAATTATTTTACCTACTTCATGGGGCTCAATTATTCTCCAAGATTGATCTTCTATCTGGTTATTATTAATTGAGGGTTAAGAAAAAAGATATTCCAAGTAAAACCTTCTAGTCAAGATATGGGCATTATGAGTTTTTTTATGCCCTTCGTCTGGAATAATACTTCTGCTATATTTTTTTGGATTTGATGAATAGATTCTTAAAGGAATACCTTGATAAATTTGTAGTAGTTTTTATTGATGATATTATGATATATTCTAAAAGTCCTGAGGAGCATGAATTTTATCTAAGTATCATATTGAAAACTATAAATAAGGATATGTTATTCATAAAATTCAGCAAGTGTTAATTTTGGTTACAATAAGTTTCATTATTGGGGAACATTATAACCAATGAAGGAATCTCATTTGATCCTACCAAGACAAAGGTTATAGAGGATTGGCCTCATCCTATAATAGTAATTAAGATTCATAGTTCCCTTGGATTATTAGGATATTATAGAAGGTTTGGGAAAAAACATTCATGACTTTATAATCCAAAAACCAAGTTAACTCAAAAATTGGATATGTTTATCTATACTAAGGAGTGTAAAGAATGTTTCCAAGAACTAGAGAAGACATTGGTTACTAAACCTATGTTAACTCTTCCCTCTATCGGAGAAGGATTGATTATTTTTATTGATACATCTCTGAAAGGGATCTGGTGTGTCCTCATGAAAAATGAAAAGGTGATTGCTTATGCATCTCAACAGTTAAAGCCTCATGAGAAAAAATATCCAAAACATGACATGGAGCTATATGTAGTTGTTTTTTATCTAAAAATATGGAGGTTCTATCTTTATAGTGGGAAATGTAATTTATACATGGGCCACTAAATTTTGAATTGTATATTCACACAAAAGTAATTGAACATAATACAAAGAATATGGTTGGAACTAATTAAAGACTATGACTATTCAATTAATTATCACCCTGAAGAGAAAACAAAGTTGATGATGCATTAAGTAGGAAAAACCCTATTGTGATGGAAACAATGAGGATTCAATGAGATCCTTTGATCAAAGACCCAGTAAAACTAGACAAGGGAATCATAATGGAGGAGACATCATCAAACCTATCCCAAATTATTTCTCAACCACCATTACTAGAAAAGATCAAGAAAGATCAAAGATAATATACCTTTTTACAAAATAAGATAGAGGCTGTAAAGAATGGAAAGTTTCCTGAATTCAATATTGATCAAGAAGGTGTACTGATATTTTATACAAGCCTATGTGTTCCATATATTCTGGAGATAAATAAAGAACATATAGATGATGATTGTAGATATATGTTTTATATATAAATTGGAATTACTAAAATGTATACGGTCCTTCATGATCATTATTGGTGGGATAATATGAAAAGGGATATTTCTAAATATACTGTAGGGTTCTTGGTATGTCATCAAGTGAAGGTGGAGTGACAACTTTCTAAATGGGTATTGTAACCACTACCCATAACAACATAAAAGTGGGAAAATATAACTATGGAATTTTTCACTGGTCTCCCAATACATCCAAAGGAAATTATGCAATATGGATTATAGTGGACTGACTCACCAAGACTTCCCACTTTATCACTATTTGTGAAGTTTTATCTCTTGAATAACTTTCCAAGATTTACATAATGGAATTAGTGAGGTTGCATGGGTACTAATTTATAACATTTATAATCATGATAAAAGGTTTATATCAAAATTATGGAGAAGTATTAAACATTATCTAAATACTAAATTGAATTTTAGTATGTCTTTTCACCCCCAAACTGATGGTAAATCTGAAAGAACTGTTCAGACACTCTAGGATATACTGAAAACATGCTAAATGGAATTTAAAGGTGTATGGAATCAACACCTCCTAGTTGATTTCTAATACAAAAAAAATAGATTCCACTCAAGTATTCAAATGTAATCCTATGAATCTATATATGGAAATTGATGTAAAACTATTTATTTTTTGGATTAATTTTGTGAGAGAAAGTTTTTTCAGCTGGATCTTGTGAAATAGATAACAGAAAAGGTTCATTCCATCCAAAAACACATAAATTATTCTCAAAGTATATATAATATCTATGCTAATAATTGTAACACCCCAAGATTTCATAGTATTTTATCTATTCAAAGTAATTCAATAACTTGTGTTACACGCAACACTGAGTTCGAGCGCACCACGACTTACCAAACTAGCCGTTCAAAATGCAGTTATGAATAGTATTAAATGAATTTTGAATTTTATATACACTATATAATTTTAAAATCCATATTATTTGTTTCTTAGACAAAATATAAGAACATATTCATTTTTTCAGATAAAAGAAGTATTTTTCAAAAAAATGCAATTTTACGACCTTTAAATGGTGAACCTCTTTTAAAACCAATATTTAACACTTTTATATATTAAATTTAATTAAACTAAATTATTATTTATAATTGGGACATAAAAATTTATTTTGGATAAATTTTTGGTACTTTTCTTATAACTTTCATATTTTGAAGAATAGTGAAAAATGCTAAATTTTAATTAAAAACAACTTTTTTAATAAAAATAATTTATAGTTTTAAATTATATATTTGAGTGGTTTTAAAGTATAATTAGATTATATTTTTATAATTTAATATAATTTAGGTAATTGGATGTAATTTTACATTTAAACTAGAAAAAAATAAGTGTCAATCTTTTGATAGTTATTATTTCTTAAAAACACGCTTTTTGTTTTGACAACAGGAATTAATTTGAAATTAATTTATTCCACTTGTGTGTTTTGAATTTGGAAAAATGGATTACATATTTGAAATTAGAAGGTCCAAATTTTTTAAATAGGTAATTTTTATTTTTAGACATTATGAATATTTACTTCAGTAAATATTTTATTTACCATGATTAAAGGGTAAATCTAGTAAATAAGGGTAAAAAATATTATTATAATGATATTAAATTACACTAAAATGTTTCTTATTCCTATTTTCTAATACATTTCTGACCATGGGAATCATTTGGTCGATTTGGAGACCCTATGGAGCCACTTGAGAGTGATAATGACATTTTATATTAAATAATCTAAAGTAAAGACAAAAATAACAAAAGCATATATCTTTTAGTAAAAAAAAATTATATGAGGTTATATAATTGATCTATTCAACTATAAAAATTAATTATAAAGATAAAAATATTTAATACATCATTATATTTTATATATAATTTTTATACATAAAATAAATATATTTATATATGACACAATAATGATGCAGTATTTTCCTTACTAATGAAAGTATCAAATAAATGGTATTATAAATATTAAAATAAATATAATTTCAAAGTTTTTATGACATCCAAGAATTTTATAGGTGAATATGAAATTTTAGGGTTGATTAAATGTATTTTTTTTTTGAAGTAATCAATTTGTGATGACTTTCACAAAAACCAAATACTAAATAGTGTCAAAATTGACATAAATGAGTTTTTAAAACAAATATTATATTATTAAATTATATAATAATCTTACAAATATAAGGTTCTACCAAAGAACTTATATAATTATATTTTTATCATTAATGAACCACTTGAGGTTCTATTTTAATTTTATATTAAATCTATTAACCAATTATTATAATAATACAAAAATACATGGTAAAAGTTAAACTATTTAATTAAGAGTTAAATCTAAATGATAAGGTTAATATGGTGACCAAAACCTGTCTAAAACCTATTGGTTGAGATTTTTTCGACCCATACCCACCTTATCCTAGAAATAAATCATTTTTTAGCCATTAGAAACCGAATATGATTTTATTATAAAGTAATATTTCAAGTTTTTTCTAAAGTGACCCTCGCCTCTCTTATAAAAGGGTACTTCTCCTTATCTAAAAATCAAACCTCCAAATCCATTTGGATCAGAAAACCCCATCCAAAATATCCTCTAAAGTTTCCTCAATTAAACCTATAGGCCTTAATTTGATCATAAATCCAACCTAAGGAGCCCTTTTGAACATATTAAAAGGAAACACCCGAAGAAGAAGTAATAATTTCACCACCCTCTTTCAAGTTCTTTTCTTCTTCTAGTTCCTCTTTATTTGTTGTTTCCATAAAAAAACTAACTCCAGTACCTCTTACATACTTTTATGTTACTATAAATATGGTACAACCATATTCTTTATTCTATCCATCCTATAAATGACAAAGTCTCCATACGTGCGTATGTACGGTTTACCGTCTCCACGTCGTGGTGTAGTTTGTTATTCAAACACTTAATTATTTGGATGGGTATAATAATGAGTATAACTTATGTAAATAATAAATATAACATGTTAATTATCCTTTATATATGATATACAATCCAATTACATACAATTTCACCATCAATATAATGATATTGTCGCTCGTGCGTACATACGGATTACCGTCTCCACGACGCGATGAGATTCATTCCCACGTTATCCATTCAATGATGATTATAAAAATATATATTATTAATAAGTATGTAATATATGACATAATATTTCTATTGTATATATATAAATATGTATTTATGTACTTACATATATCTTATTCACTTACTTCCGTTCAATACGATATGAAAACGGAAACAGCATTTATGCGTACGTACGACCTACCGTCTCCATAAATGGTTCCTTACATTTAAATATATATATATATTTATTATAAATATTTATATTATAAATATATATGATATATAAATCAAGGTTTATATTCTATAAGTATTTAAATCATGATCTAAATGATACGATCAAGAATAACAAGTTAAAACACGTATGATAAAGAAAACGATTGTTACCCAAAATGTTAATTTAACCTAGAAATTATTATTAAATGGGTAGTATAAATTCATAAATGAATCATGTATGATATAATAAATATGAATATGGTTCTGGTTTTGGTATAATTTAATAACATACTTTGGTCATTATACAGGATGTTAAACGTACCCTCGACCAAAGGAAAGTGCAAGGTAAGGGTTATTTCCTTAATCACATTATTATCTAAGATTGTTTATGTGTAAGTATTTACTGAGACATATTTATCATTGATACCCATATTTCATAAAAAAATAAAAATTAATCTTTTAAGGTTTTATGGTAGGGTTTATTTAACTATATCATCATTTTAAATGTTTTAAAGATTTATCTTTCTAAATCCTTTTAATTAATGTCCATGTTTTCAAAATGATTTTAAGGATTTATTTATATGGACATGAATGTTTTGAAATGATATTTATTTTAAAAAATTTCAAAGTGGTATGGGAAACTTTGATTCAAAAATATATTTTAAATTACTTCCTTTATAAATGTGTGACTTTTAAATGATTTCACAAAAGGGTAAATTTCTCTCAAAAAGTTGTACTGATCATTTTCAACTGTGTCAGCATCCTTAATAGGATATTATTATTGATTGAGATTGATTTATTATAATAAAATTTTCCATATTGTATTGAATGATTTATGATATGTGTGACTGTGAATGTTCTATTTTTATACCATTCATGTTTTATGGTTAATGTATTGACATTTTGTATGCCAGTTTTAATACAAATGTTTATGTTATATTTCAACTTTTTCATATGAGGAATGCAGTAGACTTAGTAAGTGACGGTTGGAGCCCTCTATAGCTCCTCGGTACATCGGTAGGTATTATGAGACAAACTAGTTTCTTGGCACAAGGCCTTGAAAAAAAATTATTTGTAGTCTTGGCACAAGGCCTTGACTATGTGGTAATGATGTCTGGCGTTAGGCATTCTCTCATTATGAAATTAGTTATGACATGTGATTATTAGACTAGTAGAATGTTTATGTTCTTATTTATATGGTGATGTTTGATTTAATTTTTCCATATTATGTTCAATATTATGTTTAAAAACGCTGTTATTTTTATTACACATATTACCTTAAAAGTTTATAGCTTCTGATAAATTATTTACCCTTACTAAGCATCTGAGTTCACCCATTTCTTATATTTTATTTTCCCAGGATTCCAAGATGTGTATTATGATTGATATATAGGTTTAACATAAAGGGAATAATGTAATTCTCAAAGAACTATCTTTGATGTGTTTTATGTTTGAAATTGAAATGTAATGTTCATGTATGTAATCTATTTTCCAAAACTGCTAAAATGATCGGTCCTTCGGGACTTGATTCCTTGTAATCATGCTAATGTATTAAAATAATGTAATAACTTTGGGCTTCTAGGGTTGGGTAATTATAGTTGGTGTCATAGGAAGTTTAGTACAAACCTTGGAAGATAGATTTATAAAAACTTTGATTATAGAACAATACCCTAAGATAGACTTTCAGGTTTAGTATAGAAGAACTTCCTAGAATTTTGGTAATGTATAGATTTTGTGTATTTTCCAAGAAATACATATCTGTCTGGATAAGAGCAGGTATAGGCGGCTCTGGTACAGATGTACCTTGGAGTGAAAACTCTAACAAGGAGTTTCGGGCTTGACTCGGGGTATCTTGGTACACGACAATGGGTCTTGCTTCACTCTTGGTTACGACCCTCCTGGGGGATATGATTGGGATAATTCACATTTTAATTACAAGCCATTATGACAGATTTAGGAGTAAATACTTCCTAAAAGAAAAAATTTTATGATTATAGATTATATGCATAATTTTTTTAATTTACGTTAGGTATTTTTACAATTTTGGAATTATGCATTGTGATTCATAAACTGACCTAGTGTATGCCATTGTTTAGAAATGCTTCCTAGTAGAAGGAATGAGAATTCCAGCAATATGCATGATCGAAAGATTAATGAGGATCATAGCTTTCATGGTATTAAGCAAACATTTAGAAGGGAAATAGTCTCCCACATATTCTCATCATATAAAGAATTAGTATCATGTGTTAATAAAATAAGAAAATAATTCTCTAAGTCCTATAGATTTGAAGGGAATCAAGATAAGAAAAGGATGGAAGAGAGAATGATGGATAAAGGGAAGAGGGTAAAGAAGGATTTTCCCATATGTGATAACTGTGGAAATAATCACCTTGGTAATTTCTTGAATGGAATGGGAGTTTGTTATAAGTGTGGAGAAAAAGGACACCATGTACGTGATTGAAAGGGTAAGAAAATGGTTTCAAATGTACAATGCTTCATCTCCAAGGAGTTGGGACACTACACGAATCAATGTCCAAATCATCAGAGTATACCCCAAATGCTTCTATTGGATAATAATCAAGTTATGATACTACCAAAGATGAATAGGAATGATTAAAGTTCTAACATTGTTATTAAAGTATTGTGTTATTTGAGTATTGTATTAATGATGTACATGTTATAAGAATTATAGAGTATATAAGGATTGTACTATAGTACTATTTCATTAAGTAATTGAGATTGTGTAGATCAAAGAAAAGTGACTCAATAGCATGTTAAATTTTTTGGTAAAAATATGGTTGAGAGAAAGATAAACCATAATATGGTTCTAATACTGAGGTAGTGATTTTGGAATAATATATGATTGATTTGGATAAATTATATTAGATATTCTTGACTACCTGGAAACTGATTAATGATTTGTATATTCCATCATTGTTGGAGTTTACAACATTTTTGGATAGATGGAGTATATCTAGTATTCTATAAGGAATAAGGAAGCATGCATGTAATCAATAATGATTGATGGTAATTCAGGGTGTTATAGTGTTTTAAAAGAATACATGATGAAGGTATTCACATGTTATTATGTGGCAAAAAGGATCTTCATTGTGTTTACCTTCCTTATAAATTTTGGACTGTGATTTTGGACAGAAATATTTTAGATAAGTCTAAAGGTTGGAATCGATTAATATTGACATTGGATACTATTGTTAAGGCTAAATAATTTATTGATATTATTTTTGGATTATCATAAAAATGACAACCTGGAGGTTGGGTGACAACCCGTCGCATCCAGTAAGGCTACGAGACTTGAACCTGCAACCGAAGGGTGACAAGAGTGGATCACCTACCACTATAATACATGATTTCCTGGTTTGTATAATGTAGTTTTTTATAAATAGTCTGAAAAATGAATTATAAATTCATTATTTTTGGAACCCTATATGATTAGAATAAATAGAATATTTCTGAATTATATTATCTTTTGGAGTGAAATATGAGTTCGTGGTAGAAATTAGTTGAAGGATGAAACTCTACTTGTCAAGTATATATATATATATATATTCTTCTTATTCTATGAATAAATTAATTCTTAAACTTTAGGGAAGGGATCTTGAAACCAAAAATGTGTTATTCTAATACCTTATGTTTTGTTGAACTGATGATATTTTAAATCATCATAGATTGATGGCTTTGAGGCTCTCAATTGTACACTTGTTTGTAATTTATGACCTCAATAACTCCCTATAAATATTTACATTTTCCCCTAATTATTTGTCTCTAATTTCCACCAATTTTCTTCTAATAAAGAACATAATTTTGTGCGGACTTTTTCATTTCCCTTTCCCTCTTATTAAGACTAAATTTTATTAACCCAATTTCCGATGTGGATTTTTCAAAAAGGTATTTTTCTATTTTTAACCTTTTATTTTCAAAGAAAAATTTGAAATTGCGAGGATGAAATTTATTGAAGGAGGGTATAATGTAACACCACAAAGTTTCATAGTACGTTATCTATTCAAAGTAATTTAATAACTTGCGTTACATGCAACACCGAGTTCGAGCGCACCACGAGTTACCAAAATAGCCGTTCAAAAAGAGGTTATGAATAGTATTAACTAAATTTTTAATTTTATATACTCTATATAATTTTAGAATCCATATTATGTGTTTCTTAGACATAATATAATAACAAATTCATTTTTTCAGATAAAAGAAATATTTTTCAAAAAATTTAATTTTACCGCCTTTTAATGGAGAACCTTTTTTAAAACCAATATTTGACACTTTTATATATTAAATTTAATTAAATTAAATTATTATTTAGAATCGGGACATAAAAAGTTAGTCTGGATAAACTTTTGGTACTTTTCTAATAACTTTCATATTTTGATGAATAGTGAAAAATACTAAATTTTAATTAAAAACAAATTTTTTAATCGAAATCATTTAGTGTTAAATTATACATTTGAATGATTTTAAAGTATCATTAGATTATATTTTTATCATTTAATATAATTTAGGTCATTGGATGTAATTTCACATTTGAACTGCACATAAACAAGTGTTAATCTTTTGATAGTTATTATTTCTTAAATACACGATTTTTGTTTTGACAATGAGAATTAATTTTAAATTAATTTCTTCCTCATCTTTGTTTTGAATTTAGAAAAATGGATTCCATATTTTGAACTAGGATTTATAAATTGTGTAAATAGGTCACTTTTATTTTTATACATTTTGAATATTTACTTTAGTAAATATTTTATTTACCATGGTTAAAGGGTAAATCTGGTAAATAAGGGTAAATAAATATTATTATAATAATATTAAATTACCCTAACATGTGTCTTATTCCTATTGGATGATACATTTCCTGTCATGGTCACCCTGGGGTCGATTTTGGGACCCCATGGAGCCACTTGTGAGTGATAATGACATTTTATATTAAATAATCTAAAGTAAAGACAAAAATAACAAAAGCATATATCTTTTAGTAAAAAAAAATTTATATGACATTATATAATTAATGTATTCGACTATAAATATTCATTAGAAATCTAAACAGATTTCCTACATCATGATATTTTATTTATAATTTTTATACATAAAATAAATATATTTATATATGACACAATAATGATGCAGTATTTTACTTATTAATGAAAGAATCAAATAAATGGTATTATAAATACTAAAAAAAATATAATTTAAAATTTTTTATGACATACACGAATTTTTTAGGTTAATATGACATGTTAGTGTTTATTCAATGTATTTTTTTTGAATTAATCAAGTTGTGATGACTTTCACAAAAACCTAATACTAAATAGTGTCAAAATTAACATAAATGAGTTTTTAAAACAAATATTATATTATTAAATTATAAAATAGTCCTAAAAATATAAGGTTCTTCCAAAGAACTTAAATAATAGGTATATCATTAATTAACCACTTGAGGTTCACTTGGAATTTTATAGTAAGTTTATTAACCAATTATTATAATAATACAAGAATACATGGTAAAAGTTAAACTATTTAACTAAGAGTTAAATCTAAATGATAAGGTTAATATGGTGACCCAAACCTGTATAAAACCTACTGTTTGAGATTTTTGTGACCCATTCCCACCTTATCCTCAATATAAATAATTTTGGAGCCATTATAATATGAAAATTATTTTATTATAAAGTAATATTTCAATCTTTTCCTAAAGTGACCCTCACCTCTCGTATAAAAGGGTACTTCCCCTTCTCTAAAAATCACACCTCCAAAACCATTTGTCTCAGCCAACCCCTTCCCAAATATCCTCTCAATTTCCCTAAATTCAACCTAGAGTCCTTAATTTGATCATAAATCCAACCTAATGAGCCCATTTGATCAACTCAAAAGGAAACACCCGAAGAAGAGGTAATAATTTCACCACCCTCTTTGAAGTTCTTTTCTTCTTCCAGTTCCTCTTTCTTTTTTTCCATACCAAAATAATAAATTAAGTACCTAATACATACTTTGATGTTACTATAAATATGTTACAACCATATTCGTTATTTTATCCATCCTATAAATGGAAAAGTCATCATGCGTGCATACGTACGGCTTATCGTCTCCACGTCCTGGTGTAGTTTGTTATTCAAACACTACATTATTTGGATGGGTATAATAATGAGTATAACTAATGTAAATAATGAATATAACATGTTAATTATTATATATATATGATATAACATCCAATTACATACAATATCACCATCAATATAATGATATTATCGCTCGTGCGTACATACGGATTATCGTCTCCACAACGCGATGAGATTCATTCTCACGTTCGTCATTCAACGATGATTATAAAAATATGTATTGTTAATAAGTATGTAATATGTGAAATAATAATTCTACTGGATATGTGTGTGTGTGTGTGTCTGTATGTATGTATGTACTTACATATATCTTATTCACTTACTTCAATTCAATACGATATGAAAACAGAAACAGCGTTTATACGTGCGTATGGCCTACCATCTCCTTAAATGGTGCCTTCCATTTTAATATATATCTATTATAAATATTTATATTATAAATATATATGATATATAAATCAAGGTTTATATTTTTTAATTATTTAAATCCTGATCTAAATGATCCGATCAAGAATAATAAGTTAAAACGCGTACGATAAAAAAAGCAATTATTACCCAAAATGATAATTTAACATGGAAATAATTATTAAATGGGTAGTATAAAGTCATAAATGAATCATGTATGATAATAATATATATTAATATGGTTCTGGTATAATTTAATAACATACTATGGTCATTATACATGAGGTTAAACGTACCCTCGACCAAAGGAAAGTGCAAGGTAAGGGTTATTTCATCAATCTCATTATTATCTAAGATTATTTATGTGTAAGTATTTACTGGGACATATTTATCATCGATACCCATATTTCATAAAAAAAATTCAAAAGGAATCCTTCAAGGTTTTATGGGAGGGTCTATTTAACTAGATCATCATTTTAAATGTTTTAAAGATTTATCTTTCTAAATAATTTTAATTAATGTCCATGTTTTCAAAATAATTTTAAAGATTTATTTATATAGAAATGAATGTTTTGAAATGATAATTATTTTCAAAAGTTTCAAAGTGTTATGAGACACTTTTATTCAAAAATCTCTTTTAAATTACTTCCTTTATAAATGTGTGACTTTTAAATGATTTCACAAAAAGGGATATTTCTCTCAAAAAGTTTTACTGATCATTTTCAACTATGTCAGCATCCTTTACTGGATATTATTCTTGATTAAGGTTGATTTATTATAATACGATCTTCCATATTGTATTGAATTATTTATGATATGTGTGACAGTGAATGTTCTATTTTTATATCATTCATTCTTTACGGTTAATGAATTGAAATTTTCTATGCTAGTTTTAATACGATTGTTAATGTTATATTTCAACTTTTTAATATAAAGAATGCAGTGGATTTAGTAAGTGATGGGTGGAGCCCGTTATATCTTATCGATGCATTGGTAGGTCTCATGAGACAAACTAGTGTCTTTGAACAAGGCCTTGACAAAAATTTTGTTTGTAGTCTTGTCACAAGGCCTTGACTATGTGGTAATGATGTCTAACGTTAGGCATTCCCTCATTATGAAATTAGTTATTACGTGTGATTATTTGACTAGTAAAATATCCATGGTCATGTTTATATGGTGATTTTTGATTTACTTTTGCCATATTATGTTCAATATTATGTTGAAAAAGGCTTCTATTTTTATTACACATATTGCCTTAAAATTTTATAGCTTCCGCTAAATTATTTACTCTTACTGAGCATCTGAGATCACCCCATTATTATGTTTTATTTTCCCATGATTCCAAGATGTGTATTATGATTGATATGAAGGTTTAAGTTAAAGGGAATAATGGTGTTCTCAAAGAAATATCTATTATGTGTTTTATGTTTGAAATTGAAATGTCACGTTTATGTATGTAATCTATTTTCCAAGACTGCTAAACGGATCGGTCCTTCGGGACTTGATTCCTTGTAATCATACCAATGTATTAAAATGGTGCACTGACTCTGGGCTTCTGGGTTCAGGTTATTAAAATAATTGTCTAAGGGACTTGGAGTTTGATTTTGGTGACAAATTTTTCCTTTGAATATCACCATGGAATAGATTCATGTGGTTTAGGAAGAAAGGTAATCTTGGCCCCAGGTATATTGGCACCTATGAAATCCTTGATCACATAGGAGAAATGGCCTACTGGATTTCACTTCCACCCAATCTAGCTCAATTTTAGGATGTATTCCATGTATCTCTCATGAGTAATTACATACCCGATCCCTCATATGTACTAAATGCATAGGTGGTAAAACTGTAACATGACCTCTCTTATGAGGAGAATCTAGCTGAGATATTGAATTATAGAGGCATGGTTCTACATAATAAGACTAACCATCACTTCAAAGTGTTGTGGAGGAACCATAAATATGAAGAAGTGATGTGGGAACCAGAGGAGATAATGAGAGATAAGTACCCACAACTTTTCTCAATTAAGGTAATGATTTGAAAATTTCAGGGAATCAATTTCTTAAGGGGGGAAGAATGTAATGACCCAAACTTTTTAAATGATATTTTTTTTCCTAAAAATGTGTATTATTTTAATTTACATGACAAAACCATATCTATTTAATAATGAAGTGGTCTTTATATAATATAAAGGTAAATGTGACCATATGAATTCCAATTTTATATGATTGTTCATCAAATATGAACTTTGGTAAATATGACCATTGTAAACTATACTTTTGATAATAATTTTAACATTATAATTAGTGTTTTAAGTAAAAAATGAAAAAGGATAATTAATTCATAAAGGAGAACCAATGACCTCAAAGAGTAGAGTCATGCCATATAAAGCCCAATTTTCAGAACTTGGGTGGGAGGTAGAATCAATGGGGTTCTCCTTTGACCAAGCCCAAGATGATCTTCAATAAGTGAAACTTGAACGAAATCATCTACAGCAGAAGTTTAAGTTAGTGGAAATTACCACTTAGGCAATTTTAGTTGAGCCACCCCATGAATCTATCCCTATTGTACATCTTACTCTTAGGCCATACATTGGTGTTATAAGGGTTTACATATCCAAGACATATTTAATTAAATTGTAATTACTTTTTATAAATAAAATTTTTATTCAATCAATTCTATTTTAAGAATAGTTTTTCTTAAATATCAAAATTTTGATAAATTTATTTTTTAGACACAAATTATAATTTTCAGAAAGAATGTAATTTTTTTATAATAAACTAAGGTATTATGAATAATATTTATTTTAATGAAATATTATGATAAAATAACTCTTATTTAAATATAAATGATAAAATAATCTTAGTATGCCATTGAAAATTTTTAAGTGTAAGAAACTTTAATATGAATTTTCAACCCACTGTTATTTTTAATAAATAAATATTTTTATATTTTAAAGTTAATATTCTCATACTTATAGAATTATTATGATTAAATAAACATAATTTTTGAAATAATCACATCAAAATTATGTTAGGGAGAATTTATGATAATTTTCAAAAAAAATATTTTTCCATGAATGATAAAAATACAGTTTGGGTTTTTTTTTATGTTTAATGAATTCATAATTATGTCATAATTATTTAAAAATTAATTAACCACAATCCAAGAGATAAAATTTTTTATTTTATTAATATTAAGTATTTTAATATATTTTAATCAAATTATAAACCTATAAGTTAATATTCAAAGTCTAAAATGGAAACATTAACATTAAAAATATTATTTTTTAGAAAATTTATTTTTCCATGCCAAAAGAAGTAATATTAAATGATGATCAGTTATTTTGGGTTAAAATAACATAAAATATGACCAAATTTCCAAAACCATGGGAAAAATCATGGGCAATCCCATGGTTTTTTATTTAACACATCCTAAATTTCTGAGACCTATATTTGGAAATTATTAAACAAATTATCCACTTTTTCTATAAATACCCACCCATTTATCCATTTTCATTCACTAAAAATCCAAAATTCATGAATCTATAGTATTTTTACCTCTTAATTAGTTCCCCTGAGGTTTCCTCAATCCCCCAAGGTTTCATTCCTCAATATCTAGGAGTAACTCTTCAAGGTAAGAGAGATATCCACCTCTATATTCCATTCAAGTTCCCTTTTAATGAGGTATATCTTCTAATTTCCAAAATAAGTTATATTATCCACTCTATTTTATCCCATTACTATAATAATATTATTTTATTAATGGGATACCTTTCCCCCCTCTCAATTTACACTTTTCTAAAACCACATTTTATACCCAATATACTGTTGAATTTACTTCTCAAAATTTCCCTCTTCTCCTCAAGAAAATATATATTTTTTATTCTTTTTAATACTCAAGCCTCTTTGTTTTCCAATGGTATTTACCTAAATGTAAAAATGATTTATTTTATTCTGGTATTAACATACATGAAACCTAAATTCCCTTTCCTTAGGTTGAAAATGACATTATGATCATGTTTTTAATCACTTTTTAAATGCCATGATTTTGATATGAAACCCATTTTTTATTTCTCCATGTTTTATATATGAAATTTTTAATTATGATCTATGTGAATCTCATAAATTAATACATATGAAGGGTGTTCATTGGTATTTATACAATGTATTGGTTAAATAATTTAATCTCTAGAAATGACACGTTTTACGATACCTTGGTGAATAACCTTGGTAATTTTCATTTATAACACCTCGGTGAAAAACCTTGATGATATTCTTATAAATGTCTCATTTAAATGTTGTATCCAAATTTTCATGTTATGATTTATTTTATTTTTATTATTGTATGACTCATTTTCCATTTCTCATTCCCTAATAATATTTCTCACATTCTAATTGATATTCCTCATGATCACATGTAAACTTTTCTCCCTTAATGGGCATCATGCTCACCCATTTCCTTTGATGTATGTCCCTAGGATATGAGATGTAGTAAATTTACTTAGGATTAAACTATGAAGAATCATTTCAATTGGATTATAATAATTATTTATTTTTATAAGAATTTTTTATGATTTCTTTTATTATGTGCCTTATTTCCAATAAACTAAATGTTAAAAGATCCTTTGTTTGTACCATGTAAATGAAAATTTTATGTAATAAAAAGGCAGGATTCCATAGTTACTGTTTATCACATCGTACATATGAATTTAGGATTATGTAGACTTTATTTTTTCAGATTAATGAAAAGTTAAAGTGCCACTTGGATATGGTGGGTTTTCATGATGGTGGGACTTGGGAGTTGGTGGTGATAGGTAGAGTATGTGATCTACTTGATGATGTCATTGTTGTTTATGTGACTTCTTTGGTTTGGTGTCCTAATTCTGGTTTTTTACTTTTCTACCTTGTAGTACTTTACTCTTATTAATTGTTTTGGCATACATACTTATTATGTATTCTTATTCAGTAACATATATTGTATGTGTATTATTATATTGAAATAATTCCCCTTGATTATTTCTTGATGCCCTAGTACTAGTCCTCATCCCTTGGGGATCAAGAATTATCTTTTTTCCATGTCATAGAAGGATCAGGTTCTATTTTAGTGGGTTATCTGGGTTTGTTCATGAAAAAATGGTGTCAAAGGAAGGTTTTTTCTTTTATTTTATGTTAGTTTTTAGTTTGGGGTATATTTTTAGAAAGGGGATATGATTATCAGTACTTAAGGGGTAAGCTATGAGTGAGTGTTTGGACATCTCTCATTGTAAGGGAGACTTAAGTCATGGTTCATTATTTGAAAAAGTATCTTTAAGGAATTAATTTAACTGGTTTTATAATTTTACCAAACTCTTATTTGAGATTTATGTTTTTGAGTAGATGTTTCATGGTTGACTATTGATGTTGAATAATACCATGCCCCCAATGAGACATCTAATTAGGATTTAGGTGAAATCTACTGATGAACCAAATTAGTGAACTCTACAGTAAACCAGAACCGCATTGAGGTAGTGGTACATACAATCCAATATCTATGATATGGAGCCACACCTACCCCTATTCAAGCTGTAGTGCTGGAACCTCTAAGATATGATAGTGTAGATCAAGCCCAGGAGTTTATTTACTAGAAACCATTATCTTTCTAGGGAATTAATTATCCTTATTATGAATAGTATTTATTGGGGAATATTGAACAACTCTTAAATTGCATGGATATACCAAATTTAATTAAGGTGAATTCATCCATCTTCAAGATTAAAGGCCCTATCAGGAGATGGAGGTATTCTATAGTTATGGAGAATTTTAGTGAGGGATTGGATTGAAAATACTTCAAAATACTTTTACAAATAAATTCTATTAAAATTTGATAGTATTTTCTATGTTCCTGGATTTTCTCAACCATCACCAAGGTGATTGGAAAATGACTCAATACACCAATAATTTTTCTAAACTTGATCAATTTTCACCTTAGGTGGTGTCAAATGAGAATATAAAATCCCAAAGGTTTTATATGGGTCTTTGAGTAGATATCTAATCTCAGGTATTTCTTCTGAATATTACCTCATATTTTTGTATTTTAGATAGGGATCTAATAGTAAAACTTTACATGGATTATAATTTAGGTTTATTTAGAGTTCCTACTACTCATATTGGAATCTATATTGATTATTTTAAGGGTAAGAGAAATTGAAATGAGCCTTGTAGTGGAAACAGTGGTGGTGGTCCTTAATAGAAAAATTCCTCTATATCATTTGTGATGCCTAATAAAGGTCCACTTACTTTTTCCAAAGTGTAAATATTGTTCATTTTAAGTGTGATTGCATGGAGTCACTAAACATTAATAGCTCATGTGGATATTCAAGACACTCATAGATATTTTTTCATGTAATTATTTTCCTTCATAGTGGTATGGTCTCATCAATACTAAGAGGCTCAGAGTCAGAGTCAGATGCTTTAATAAAAATGTTTTTCCAGCCACATAAATCAGGAACAAAGAAACTTCACATAGTGGATGAGTCTTCAGTAGGATCTAATGTGGGTTTGGTGTTGGTAAGAGGAACCATTTCTATTGCATTATCTTTAGCGGCTGATTTATTTGATATTGGTGCCTCTAATTATTTCATATCAACCTGAAAAGTGGTATAGTTAAATATTATTATAGAGATCATTCCTTATGTAATGGATATTTCAATACCTATCAGGATGAAGGGAGAGCATGATCTCTGATACCCGTCTTATGCTTCCTATTTATCATAGATCGATCTTATCGGGGAATTTTTTGTTATTGAAATGAATTCCCTTGATGTTATTCTTGGAATAGACTTTTTGGTTTCTCATAAATCTCATATTTATTATTATCATCGATAGATTTATTTTATTACACCTGGTGGGGAGTTCTATGTTTTCCAGGTAGAATGGGACCTGAGGGTTATCCAAGTTAGACCTCCTCTTCCAGTGCTAGGTAGAATAATACCCTTTTTTCTTTATGAGTTGGAGTAGGAATCCTCTTGAAATGTGCTTCCTCTAGTAATATTTAATTTCTAAAAGTGTTTCCATTATATTTTTATGCTCTACCATCAGAGACGGGGGTGGAGTTATCTATTAACTTTGTTCTATATACTCAGTCCATATCTATTCCCTCCTACTATATAGAACTATCTAAACTGGAGGAATTAAAGAATCAGTTGGACAACTTGATGTCCAAAGGATTCATTTATCCCAATGTGTCACCTTGGGTAGAATTGGTGTTTTTATGTAAGAATTCTAATAGAACCCATTGCTAGTGTGTTGATTATCAGAAGCTCAATTGGTTTATGGTCAAGAAAAAAATATGTATTTCCCTATATTGATGATTTTTTTGATCATCTGGAAGGGGATAAGTGTTTCCATAAAATTGATCTTCAGTATGGTTACCACCAACTCAGGATCAAGGAATATAATATTCCCAAGACTGCATTCAAGAGCATGTATGAACACTTTGAGTAATTTTTTATGCCTTTGACCTAACCAATGATCCTAGTGTATTTATGGTTCTGATGAACATGATTTTCTACTAGTATCTTAGATCATTAATTGTGTTATTCATGGATGAAATCTTGGTTTATTCAAAAATTAAGGAAGATCATGTACTTTATTTGGAAACATTTTTGGAAATATTGAGGAATCACTAAATTTATACAATGATATCAAAGTTCAAATTATGGATTCAGGAATTGAAGTTCTTAGGGCATGTGTTCTTAGATCATGGTATCTTAGTTGACCCTAAAAAGGTGAAATTTTTCATGTCACTGAAGGAACCACATAATTCCTTTGAGATTTGGAGCTTATTAGGGTTAATGGGATATTATCATTAGTTTATGAATGATTTCTCCAATATAGCTTCTCTGTTTCCTAATCTCACTCGTAAGGGAGTGAATTTCATTTGGGATTTGAAATATTATACTTCATTCAATAAATTAAGTTTCATTTGACTTTGTCTCTAGTGTTGAAACTTCCAAGGGATGGGTGGGTTTATATGGTTTTTTTGATGCTTTAGGTTTAGGTTTGGGTTGTTTTCTCATACAGGGTTATCTTGTGGTTTCATATGGTTATCAGCAGGTTCATCCTTGTGAAAAGAACTATCTCACTCATGATCTAGAACTAGCAGTTTTGATTCATGATCTTACAAGTTTTTTCAATACCTTTTCTAGGGAAAGGTTTGCTTTTCACTCTTATTATAAGATCTTAATTTATAAATTTTCATATAAATATTTGAATCTTCATTAGATTTGATGGATGGAGTACCTATAATATTTTAAATTTTAAATTTCTTATACCCCTGGGAAGGTAAAATTTGATTCCAAGTCTCTTATCAGGAAGCTTCCATACTAGGCTATGAAGGAATCATAAGAAGAGTAAAATATCATTGATTACTTTACTTTCATGTGTTTGGGAGTCTAGGAGTATCATACTATGATTAATTTGGAAAGAGTTCAATTGAAATATTCTCTTCATGATATTTTCCTCTTAGATAATCAGTTTTATGGTGAGTTTCAGGGAATTAAGAATTATTTATATGGTGGGGAGATGATCGGTGAATGGTCTCTATCTCCATAGGGTATTCTTTAATTTAGAAACCATTATTTAATTTCATCAACTATGAGGAAGGTTGGGATAGAGTATTTTCATCATTCCTAATGGAAGGTTGGCCTAGGAATGATGAAGATTTTTTATAATGTGTGGTGATGATTCTGGTATCTAGGTTTAAAATGGGACATCATAGATTTTGTTTCCCATTGTTATACTTTTCAGAAACTCAAGGTTGATCATTAGACGCATTCTAGTTTTATTTAGTCTATTTCCATGTCGACTTATAAATGGGATGAGATATCAATGGATTTATTTTTGGTTTATCGCATACTCCTCAAGGAAATAATTCAATTTGGATAGTGATTGAACAATTGACTAAATCATATCACTTTATTCATATTCTTGATACCACCAATGAGGATTTGGTAAATATGTATATGTAGAATATTTTAATGTTTCATAGAGTTTCTTTTTCTTTTTTTATAGGGATCCTTAATTCATATCCAAATTTTGGAGAGGTATCCAAAAGGTGATGGGATCCCAGGTCAAGTTGAGCATAGCGTACCATACTCATATGAATGGTCAGAAAAAACAGGTTATATAGATTCTTAAAGACATGCTTCATGATTATTTCCTTGAATTTAGAATAGAATGGGATTTTTATTTGGGGTTGTTTAAGTTTTCTTACAATAATTTATACTAATCATCCATTAAAATGGTACCCTTTGAGAACTTTTATGGATGGCCTTTTAAATATCCACTTTGTTGGTCAAAGATTGGTGAAGCTTCTCTAGTGGAGCCTACCTTGGTCTAAAAGATGATAGTGAATATATAGATGATTAATCAAAGGATGGTAATGTTTTAGAGCTATTATAAATCTTATGAGGATCATCATTGATGTCCTTTAGAGTTCTCAGTTGGTAACCAGGTTTTCTGGAGAGTCTCACCTCGCTTGGGTCACCAATGGCTTGAAAAACAAGGGAAGTTGTAACTAAGATGTGTAGGAAATTTTGATGGTTTTTGGTGGATTAGAAAATTTTCATATTTTTTATCCTTTAAAACACAAATTATTTTATTCCATAATGTATTTCACATATAATAGATTAAAAAATATATTGTACGCCCTTCCCATGTTTTTAATTGGGATAATATTAATGTGAAACCTGATATGTCCATGACTGAGAAGCTGGTTCAGATTATTGATTCCCAAGTAAGGTTTATCCATGGAAAATCTATAAATTTGGTCCAAGTTATATGGAATAATGTTTTAGATGCTCATTATTCATGGGAATTTGAAATGATGATGAGAGAGTAGAGGTCACATCTCTTTGTGGGTCAATCATCTTGATGAGTTTTTCTAGGGGAAGAATGTATTATAATGGGAAGAATTGTAACTTTCTGGATTATGATTTTAGGTATGATATTTATTTTAATATGTTCTTATTTATTTCCATTTTAATTATCAGTTGTTCCTATATTTTTCTAGGATTTGGAGGGTCTAGGGAGTGTTTTTTATTCTTGTTTGAGAATATGGGAGATGTACAAGCAGTTGGATTTCGAATGGACTTAGGATCATAGTCAAGAAAACTATATAGAGCCCACCAGTTAACCAGTGAGACCCAAACGATAGTTGTTGGAAGTCTAGAAGTAGGGGATTCTTATAGGAACCCAATCAGATAGCTGGTGGGGTGTCTTGTGGTGAGTCATTCTACCTAGAACCACCGACCAATCGGTGGTGTTTCCAAAAACCCAAGCAGTCTTCTTGGTGAAACCGACTATCCGATGATTCCAATCTGGGTAAAAAATAGACAGTAAGTAATTTTATTTCATGTAATCTCCTTTTTTTATAATCTATTCTCCCATGAACTTCATCCAACCCATATAACCTTGGAGGATCTCTTGAGGTGATTTTGGACCTTTAAACCTTTAATCTTTGTGGATCAAAGTTTCAATTAAATAATTGAATCTCTTTTATTATTTTTTATCTTTATTTAATCATAAATTCACATATACTCATGTCTCTCCTTATCTGAATGTTGTATAACATTATTTTTTTTATGGATCTTGATTGTGATCTATGAGATGTATTTCTAGGATTCTCTCTTGGTTAATTATATTTCTTCATCTCTCTAATTGTGGATCCTTTATTAGGTGGTTGATGATCCTGTGAATTGAGGTCAGTGGTTTCATAGGGCAATTACTATCAATTGGAACTGTAGTTTCTTAATTTAATTGAAATTAATTTTGAATTTATTTCCAAATAATGAATTGATATTTTTTTACAAATGGCATGGTGTGTGTGTGAATCAACCAATTTGGAAATGGATTTTTAAAATAAAGAGTTGATTTAAAAAATGATTTTGAATTTAAATGAATGATTTTGATAATGATTCTAGATAACTTAAGGAATAAATGATTTATGGTTTTTAATGAAACGAATTGTTTTGACTGGAATGATTTTTAATGAAAAATATTTTTATATTGGTTTTTGAAATGAAATGGAATATTGAAAATATAATTTGGGACTGATTGAATAATGACTATTGAATATGATTTAAAATTATTTATTTTCCCCATGATTTATTTCCTTTAAGCACATGGGAGGCTAGTTAGATAGTTGGTTATTCTAGGAAAATAACTCTAGGCATGTATTAGATATACCTATAAATGGATTTGTGATGAAAACACTAACTAAAATTTAATGAGGGAAGGGAGTTCATTCATTTGGGTGTACTACTATTTTCCCTAGGCATGAGATCTAGGTAAGTGTTCACACATGGAGTCATATTTCATTGATATGTGTGAGGATCCTTAATCCTTGATCAAACTAACCTCTAGGATTTTAACCATGGTTCTATGATCAGAAATGAATTGTGCATTTCAATGTTGATGTAATGATTTATTCAAACCTATTTTATAGAAGTGATTATTCATGTATAGTTTATAATTTAAATTTAAATGATTTTAAATGCATGTTTTATTATAAATTGTGAAATATATTTCTATTCCATGAGTTGAGAATATTTGGTTTATTTGATATGGAGTGATTATGAAATCAATTAGTGGGATCCTAATAGGATATTGTTTCTCACACCCTTTATATGTATTTGTTCATATGTAGACTTTCTTTTTACAAGTCCATGAAAAGGGAAATCACTTATTGGATATGGTGGGTGTTATTGATAATGGGTCTTGGAAGTTGGAAGTGAAAAGTGGAGTATGTGATCCACTTGTTATGAGGATAACCTGGTGATGATATCTCCATTTCTTATGTGAATATTTTGGTTTTTTTTCTGATTTAGTTTTTATACTTGTCTACCTTATAGTTATTTAATATTATAGATTGTTTTGGTGTAATGAATTTTCATGTATTATTATTCGATGAATTTAATTATTTGGTTATTCTTGTGGAAAAAACATTCCCATTGATCGTTTCTTGATGTCCAGACACTAGTCTCTAGCCTATTTGGATTCGTAATTCCCTTTGATCCATGTCAGATATGTCTCAAGTTCTTGTTTATCAAGTTATATGGTTTAATTTGTGACATGCATGACAAGATCTCAACCCATTCTCTCATCAAGGAATGGTATGCTGAAAGTACCCAACCCATTCTACTCAAGTAATAGTGAACTAATAAATAGAAACACATTCCTCCTAAATAGGGGTACATTGTAAGGCTTTATCAATCCCCTCTTCTATAGGGGAAGTCATATATCATCCTTTGATGTCACACTGCTAGCCGCACTCATAAAACAATAACAACAATAGGTCTCATAACCCATCTCATAAGCTCTCAAGATTATCCTCTGAAGATAGTCTCTTATAACATATCCCCACACAACCAAAAACTCACCTTAGCATCCATATAGCCTCATAGGCCTATCACATAAAACCATCCTGATCTTTCTATCATGACATGCCAAACCCATTTTCCATCTCACCACACTTGTAAGGGAATCCTCTAGGTCCATCAAACTTGTCTCAGCCTTTTTTCACTAGCATCAAGTTGCATCTACACTCAGTATTCCCTTAACACATAGGATTTATCGGAACTCAATCCTTAAGAGGTTGGTGAAAACATCACCCAAATACCACTCATAGTGTGGTCTTACTAAACAAGGATCATCCCAATACATATTTATCTAAACCCTTGGAACTCACATCTCCCTAGGAGATCCCTCAATCCATCTCTCAGAGGAATTCCCTCATCACAACTTGTCAATTCCCATTATTGATCTCACTTTATGTGTGTTTTATTTATTATCATACAAGTATTATTTTATTTCAATATATTAAAGAATAATTAGAATTGATAATAAGTTCTTATAAGTTGATTTTGGAGAACCCAAGCATTATGAAGAAAAGTTCACAATCTAAGGCAGTATGAAAAAATATTGTGATTTGTAAATGATACGTGAGAATTTAAGTAAAGCATTGAATCTTGGATATTGAAGTTATTTTTATTAATTCATGTGAAAAAAAAGGAAATATGTTAGTTTCTACCAATATATATTCTTATAAATTGATTCATACTTGAAAAATAAGTATTTTAAGGAGTAGATATGTTCCATCCTTATTAAGCACAAAGTTATATAGAAATATTATTGGATGAAGATCGAAGAAGTTAGCATTGGATGTCATGCTTGATAAAAAAATAAAATTTATTTTTGATGATTATTAAATTATTTATAAAATATTATGACATGTTTTAATTGTATTCAAAGAGTTCACATTGGTCTATAACAAAAAAATAGAATAAATAAGTTTATGAGTATTTATATAAAAGTGGGAAACACATTTGAGGAGGAGGGTGCCCATTTTGAGAACTATTTTTATAAGTGTGATGTTGTTATTATAAAAAAATTGGGATAATTCATGCCTATATGAGGGGTATCAAGGATGCTAGGCCACATGTTTTCATAGTGGATGTCACTCATACACATGGATAGTAGGTTGCACGCATTGGTGCGCACAGTGGTGGAACTGGTCCAGTATGGGGAGGTTCATCCCATGAGCCTAGCGTGTGTGATAGTGAAAGGAAACCTAGTGCAGACCCAAATAATCACAGTAGGGAATCTATAGAGGAACTAATGTTAATAAGAAATCATGGTGCAAAGCACTAATTTGATGAGGGATAGCATAAAATTAGATATTGTAGTGGAATTTTAAAATATATGGAAATACATTCAGTCATTTTATTGAATCATCCTGAGCCTTATAATCATCCCTAGTGATCATATTCCTCCTCTAATGAAAATGGTTAAAACTACCATGCACATTCAATTATTCGACTAACACACATTTGTGTTGAACCATAAGTATAGAACATATATGTTCAACACAAATGTGTGTGTGGTCAAATAATTGAATGTGCATGGTAGTTTTAACCATTTGCATTAACCCAAATCTTCCATGAGTAATTTTTGACCAACCATGATATCTTTCATGAGTGATGAGTTTTAAGATTCCATGTGAAGAATTGTGCTTCTATGAAGAATAACATGGATATTCTATTACACCTCCACAGATATTTCGTGAGACCTCTATGAATCTTCCATGTGTATGCTTCCATGCGAACCACATAGAAGTTATTTGAGTGTCAATATTATTATTTTGTTATGTTACACCCCAAGTTTTTAAAATAATGTTATTCCCTATATCTTTCTTAACACACAACATCAAGCTTTAAGTGAATTGGGATATACTATATAATATTATTATTTAAATGCGGTCGTTATAAACTAGAAAATGAATTGGCAGGTATAAATGTTATTAACAACATTTTAAAATATATATAAAGCTCATACTCAATAAAAATTTATTTATTAATGAATATTAAATATGTACTCAATTTTAAGTAAAGTCATTTTATTCTTCAAAGATACATTTTCTTTAAATATGATTTTTATTACTTTTTTTGAGTGAATATTATAATTAATTTCTAGATATTTTATAAATATTATTTGATAAAAAAGATATCATTTTTGAAATCATCATTTCAAAACTATCTTAGATTGAATTTTTTGGATTTTTTGAAAAGATTAATTTTCTAGTGAATAGTGTAAATATTAATTTTTTATTGAAAACTGTATTTTTGTTTCAAGAATTTAAAAAGTTAAATTTTATTTTAAATTGGATTAAATTTAAAATTAGATCTCCTATATTATAATTAATTTAATTAAGTTTATTCAAAACTATTTTATGGTTAAATTTGGTATAAAAATATTTCTATACATAAAACGGCATTTTTCTGAAGAAAAAACATTTCCATTGTTTTTTTCATTTTAATATTAAATTAATTTATATTAATTATAGAAATTAAATCTTAAAAAATGGATTCAATATTTTAAATCAGGGTTCAAATTTAGTAAATATTTTCCTTTTATTTTTTTCATTATGAATAGCAACCATAGTAAATAATTGTCACCATAGTAAGGGTAAATTAGGAAATTAAGGTTAAAAATAATAAGATAATAACTAAAAAAGACCATAACACTTTTATTTATCCTATTGGATGAGTGGAGTTCAACCATATCCATACATGTTTCTAATATATGGAAACTTGGTGTCATGCTTATTTGATATTGATAATTATATTATTTTATGTAAAGAAAAGTCAAAATGTTATTCTCTTTGTTTTATTATCTCTAAATTTTGGACATAGGGATAAAAGAAGGATATGTTTGATTATAAAAGAGTTATTTTAAAGATAAATGATTTTTTTATCATGGTGTCTTATTTATAAATTTTAGTAATGAAATAATTACCTTCAATGCTTTCCTAACACCAACACAGTATTTATTCAATTAATAGAAAAATAAAATAAATGATTTTGAAAATATTAAAAGTGATATAATCTTAATAAATTATTCTGTTCCATAAATTTTTAATATAAATATAACATATTATGGATGTGTTAAAGGATTATATTTTAATTTCCTTTGTTTTCATGTTGTTTTAAAATTCAAATTGAATGAATTGTTCCAAAATAAAATTAATTATATTTTATAATAAATAATATTTTATTAAATCATTTAAAATTTCGAAAAATACTATATTCATTAAATTTATTGGGATATGGTTTAAAATATCAATCATGGTCCATTTATGGGCCAATTTTCCTTTTATAGTAACTATCTTGACCTCTATAGGGTAAAAAAATTTGTTATCATAGTAATCGTCAGAAAAGGTTAAAATGGGATAAAATAAAGAGATAATGGTAAAAAAATAAATATAAACTTTTCCAAATTTTATTGGATGATAGTATTTCAACCCATACTCATTATATATTTTAATTATATCAGTTTGGATTCTTTTCCCGTGAAAATTAATTTCTATTAATTTAATATTATAAGTAATTACAAGTGTGACTATCCCCTCGCTTATAAAAGGATGCATCCTCTCCTATTTTATTCACACTTCAAAATCCTTTTAGTTTGGCCAATCCAAGACCAAAATCTCTTCCTTGCATCCCTATCCACATTCTAGATGCCATATTTTGATCATAAATCCAATCTAGGAAGGCTTTAGGTATAATCCTAAAGAGGTTGTGAAAAGAAGATGAATATAAGAAAAATATGTGATGAGTCAGACTAGAGGTAAGGGGCAATTTACTTTAAAAACCTCATTTAAAATGGTTTAAATATTTCTTTAATTGATATTTATTTTCTATTTCCATGTTCTTAAAATTATTTTATGGGTGTATTTATATAGAAATAAATGAATTATAAAGGACATTTTATGTATTTTTGAATTTCTTTAAAAAAATAAAAAGGAATATTTTTAAATATTTTATAAAAACGTTTTAAATTTATTTATAAAATACACAAATAATGTTTTATTTTAATGTATACAAAATCAATGTTTTTTTCCACTATCATAACTGTTATCTTATTGTTTGATTCCTTTATAAGATTTCATGTTTTCTTCAAATAAAAACCCTCCTTATATATGTTCTTGTTATTTTAAAAAAAAGTTTTTAAATGGAATGGATATTTCAATGTTTGGAAATATTTTTTTGTGGGTTAAAAGAATATTTTTATGAGTATAATGATGATAAATGAAAGCTTCTATGTTTTATGATTGTATTATGGTTATTGGAAATTTTTTATAATGATGGGTAGTTTATTTATAAACCAAGGATGGGTGGTTCCATTAAAAATAAAGGGTTATTGGTTATGTTATAAACCAAGGATGGGTGGGACCATTATATCCCTCAAATTAATTGGGTTCTCCAAATAATTGCGATGGAAGTTGACCATATTGGTTATTCCATTTGTAAAAGTGATATAAAATGATGTCCCAAGTTACCTATATGATATATTTATAAAATATATTGTTTTTACAGAAATCATATAATTTTTCAAGGTAAAATAATGATCTTATGTTTAAAGGAAAGTATTTACTACTTATTGAGGGTGAAAAGTAAGTGTTCATGATCTTTTTATGATTTCAAAGCCTTTATATGTTTTATTTTTCCTTTAATATTTATTATTATTATTATTTTGAAAAACATTGGGTAGAGAAAATGATTTCTTGGGTAATAAAATGTTTATTTTGAGCCATGATTTTATTTTCAAAAAGGAAAATTTTTATAAATATTCCTATACTAAATGGTTTATTTTTTTATTTTTATACCCATTACTAATATTTTTATGATCATACCATGTTTTAAAATGTTTATCAAGGGATTTAAGAATGATTAGGGACAATGATGAGGTCGGGATGAAAATTTTGGAGATGTTCTATAAAAATAAAAATAAAAATATCTAAAAAGTTTTGATTTAGGGGGAAATGGATACTAAGAGGAAGTTTTCACTTTGTGATGTAATATTAATTAATTTAAGGTTGATGGAAAAATTCTCTAAAACTCTAAACCGTAAATATCCTCAAATGTAACAGAATAAATTATTGACTTAAAACTCAATATTATGCAGTTCTTAAGGTTGGGTTCTTATAGTTCGTAACAAAGGAAAGATTTAGATAACTTTATAGATTATGATGCTTTCATTTGAGGTTAACATAAGAGTTATGAAAACCATTATGGATTTATAAGTTTAAGGTTGATCATAAGTTTAATTAAATAGAAATCCCTTTTGAATTTTTAAGTGATGCGATTTTAAGGTGACTAATGATATTTTGGGAGACATTTTATTAGGTTTAGGTATATGAAATTCAAAGTTTTAACATGAATTATTATTTCAAAAGACTACTATTACATTTTTTGGGAAGCAATATGAAAGGTATAAAATAACCTTTGAGGTTAAAATATTCTTTAATGTTTAATTTATTAGGGTTATTTTTTAGGATTTTAATTATATTTTTTGGAACACTATATGAATTATATAGTAAAATGACAATCTATAGGTCGGGCGATAACCCGTTGCATCTGATAAGGTCATGGGGCTTGAACCCACAATCAAACGGTGAAATGCCAACCACTAGACTACGTGATATTCCAGTTAGTATGAAAAAAATTACATAAATTATTTTATAGATAAATATTAAGTTGGTTTTGGGAACATATGTTTTATCATATAGAAAACCATGGAATTGAAAAGTGATTTTTTGATTAAGTGATTAATGTTATTTTGGAATAATATCTTTATAATTGAGGAACATTATATAAAGGTATTTTATTTTAGGAATAAAAGTTGAATTTTATTTAGGAATAATATATAATTTTAATGTATATTTATTGTGATTTAGGTTATTTATGGAAATGATTGGAATATTTTAGAAATTAAATGATTAGGGAATATAAATTTTTCTGCATATAACATTATGGGTGAATAATTTTGATTGGTAATAAATGTTAAATTAATCTCGGAAGAAATTGTGGAAAAATCCTTCTGATTTTTGGTTTATGGACATGGAAGAGAATATTTTGAAGAATTTTAAGGTTAGTTATTTATCAAATGATCTAAATTGAACTTTGGTTATTACTGTTGTGGATTTAGAGATAAATGTTGTATTTCTTCATATAAAGGGTTATTCATTTTTGGAAATTATCTAACCTTGTGCTAACTATTTTGTTTTTGGTTAATGTCTAAATAAAAGAGACTATTATCCTTTACTAAAATTATGTGATCTGTTATAAGTTTATTTTAGTTCTTCAGGCATGAAAAAATCCTATTTAATAATCATCATTTAGAGAAAAATATGATATTGCGGTGGAAATTTATTAAAGGATGAAATTATAATGGTAAACTAAGCACATTTTCTTATGTTCTTAGTCTATATGGTAAGTATTTCCTAAACTATAATAAAATAATATTGAAAAAAATATCCTATTACCTTCACTTATGGTTAATTTAAGGTATTTTTTTAAAATCTCTTAGGTTTTTGATTTTGTGGCCATTAACTTTCTCATGACCATTCACATTCTTATGATCAATGATCTTTATCGCTCTCCATCATTATTTGGACATTACATTTTTCCTCTATGTCTATATTTTATCTTACCACTAAATTTATCCTATTTTGAAACTTAGTGATGTGTTATTCCATATGAACTTCATACATCACTTTCTCTCTTTTCAAGAGGAAGTTTTATTAACCCTTTTTATGATATGTGATTTCAACAATGGTATTTTCAAATGTAAAACATTTGATTACCAAGTTCAAGTTAAAATTGATAGGATTCAATTTATTAAAGGGAGAAAATGTAACACCTCTGGTTTTTAAAATAATACTATGCTCAATGGCTTTCTTAACATGTAACACATAGCTTTAAGTGAATTGGGATATACTATAAAAATATTATTATTTAAATGTGATCATTATAACCTAGTTATTGAATTGGAGGGTATGAATAGGATTAACCATATTACTAAATATATATAAATTTTATACTCAATACAAATTTATTGATTAATGATTAGGAAATAAGCACTCAATTTTAAGTAAAGTCATTTTATTCTTCAAAAACATGTTTTCTTCAAAAATGATTTTTATTACTTTTTGTGAGAGAATATTATAATTAATTTCACAAAATTTTAGAAATTTTATTTAATTAAAAGGTTATAATTTTTTAAATCAGCACGTAAAAATTATCTTAGAGTGAATTTTTGTGTTTTTTTTTGAAAAGATTGATTTTCTAATGAATAGTAATAAATACTGATTTTTTATTGAAAATAGCATTTTTGTTTCCAAAATTTATAAAGTTCCATTTTATTTAAAAATAATTTAAAAGTAAAATTAGTTATAATATATTATTAATAATCCAATTTAATTTATCTGAATCAATTTTATGGTTTAATTTGGTATAAAAATACTTTTATACTTAAAATGGTATTTTTCTACAAAACTATTTTTCATTATATTGTGTGCCTTAATATTAAATTAATTTCTTCCACTTATAGAAATTGTATCTTGAAAAATGGATTCTATATTTGGAATAAGGGGTTAAAATTTGGTAAGTGGTCCCCTTTTATTTTTTTATTATGAATAGTAACCATAATAAATAATTATCACCGTGATAGGGGTAAATCGAGTAATTATGGTTAAAAAATAAGATAAGGACAAAGAAATGACCTTAAAACTTACATTTTTCCTATTGTATGAGTGTAGTTTGGACATGTCCATATAATTTTCAAAAATATGGAAACTTGGTGCCATATTTATTTTATTTTGACCTTTATATTAGTTTAAATAATGAAAAGTCAAAAATGTCATTATCTTTGTTTTATTATCTCTAGATTTTTTAAATAGGAATAAATAGAGAATATGTTCAGTTATAAAAGGGTTATTTGAAAGATAAATTATTTTTTATCATTTTAATTTAATTTTAATGTTTACTAATGAGATAATTACCTTAAAATTTTACTCAACATCAACATAGTATTAGTCAATTAATAGAAAAATAAAGTAAATGATTCTAAAAATATTTAAACTAATATAATTTGAATTAATTATTATTTTCCATGAATTTTTTAGATAAATATAACATTTTATATATGTTTTAAAGGTTATATTCAAATTTCCTTTTTTTTAGTTTTTTTTAAAAGTTAAATTAAATGAATAGTTCAAAAATTGCATTAATGATATTTTATAATAAATAATATTTTATTAAACGATTTAAAATTTATAAAAAATACTATCTTTAGACAAGTGATTGGGATGTGGTTGAAAATATCAATCATGTTTCATTTATGAGCCAATTTTCCTTTTATAGTAACTATCTTGGCCCCTAAAGTGTAAAAACAATTTATCACTATAATCATAAAAAAGGTTAATACGGGTTAAAACAAAGAGATAAGGGTAAAAACCTAATCTAAACATGTCTAGATTTTATTGGATAATTATATTTCTACCCATAATTATGATATCTTTTTATTATATAAGTTTTTATTCATTTTTCCCTAAAAAATAATTTATTCTAATTTAATATTTTATGTAATTCCTAGATTTCCCCTCCCATCACTTATAAAAGGGAACCTAATCTCCTATTTTATTCACATTTAAAATCCTTTTAGTTCATTTAATCCCTACCCAAATTTCTTCCTTACATCTCTCCCCACATCCCAGTGGCCTTGGTTTAATCAGAAAGACAATATAGGAAAGCTTTAGGTATAATCCTAAAGAGGTTGTCAAGAGAAGAGAAAGATAAGAAACATACATGATGTGTCGAACTCGAGGTAAGGGACACTTTACTTTAAAAAATAATTTTAAATGTTTTAAATATTTATTTTTTAAATCATTATCTTTCATGTACATATTCTTAAAATTATTTTATGAATGTATTAATATGGACATAAATGAATTATAAAGGAAATTTTATGTCACTTTTTACCTTCTTTCAAATGTTTTCAAAAGTAGTATTTTTGAATATTTTATATAGAACATTTTTATTTTATTTATAATAGAAAAAATAATGTTCTATTCTAATGTATATTACATAAATGGTTTTCCCCACCACCATAACTATTATTTAATTTTTGGATTACTTTACAAGATTTCATGTTTTCTTTGACTAAAAACACACCTTCCCTGTATTCTAGTTATTTTCAAAAAGGGTTTTTAATGTAATGGATATTTCAATATCTAAAAAAAATTGTTGGTGAAAAGAATATTTTTATGAGTTTAATGATGAGAAATGAAGGTTTTCATGTTTTATGATTTTTCAATGGTTCTTGGTCATTGTTTATGATGATGGGTGGTTCCGTTATAAACTAAGTATGGGTGGTTCCATTATAAACCAAGGATATGTGGTTACATTATAAACCAAGGACAAGTGGTTTTTTTATATCCCTCCAATTAATTGGGTTTTATGAATATTTATGATGAAATTTGAATATACAGGTTATTCCATTTATAAGAGTGATATGAAAATGATTTTCCAAGATACATACATGATTTATTTATGATTACTATGGTTTTTATTGAAATTTTATGATTTTTGAAGGTAATATAATTATATTATGTTTAAAGGAAAGTACTTACTACTTCTTAAGGGTGAAAATTATAAATTTGTGAAAAATTATTCATGATTTTTTCATGATTTCAAATAAAACTTTATAAGTTTTATTTTTACTTTAATATTTATTATGAAATTTTTTATGAAAATATTTGGGTAAGAAAATTTATTTCTTAGGTAGGAAAACGTTTATTTTGATTCCAAATTTTATTTTTAAAAAGAAAAATTTTTATAAGTATCCATGGACTAACAAGTTTCTTTATCTTTATCTCCCTTACTGAAATTTTCATTCTTTGACCACATTTTAAAAAAAAATTATTTAAAGATGATTGGGGACAATGATCAGATAGATATGAAAATTGTGAAGGTTTTTTATTAAAAGAAAACTTGTTATATCTTAAAAGTTTTGTTTTATGGTAAAAATGGATACTAATTGGAAGTGTCCACTTTGGGTTGTAATATTTATTCATGCAAGGGTGATGCCCTAATTCAATAAAACTCTAAGCTGTAAAGATCCTAAAATATAAGAGAATGAATTCTTGACTTAAAAATCAAGATTTTGTAATGTTTAATTCCAGGTCCTTATATATAAGGTTTTCATAGACCTTCTGTGAGAAATAGAGGACACAGATCTTCTGTGTGATGAAGCTTCTTCCATGATAAACCTTCCCAGATCTTTCATGAAGGGTAAGGATCTTCTATGTGTATAAGATATTTTTAGAACATGCCTAATGAAAAAATATAAATCTTCTATGAGTAGATATAGATCAAACAAGCTACCATGAATATAACATAATAATATTGATTGAACTTGTTTTATATAGAGAAAAACATAGGAATTGTGAAGAATATAGTGAATTTTCATGTTCATTATCATTGAATAAAAAGAAGGATAAGAATAATAGATCAAGACTATCATGTGATAAATAAACAGAGAAGTTGGTAATTCTAGGGATAAGCCTAGAAAATGGTTAGTCAGTTCTAAAAGGGTAAAAATTTAATAGTAAGGGGATTAAATTATTTTAGGGAGGATAGATTGGCCCACAGACTAACAAGGGGGATTTATATTTTAAGGGGAATAATAAGGATAGGGAAAGGGAAAATATTATTCTATTATTTTTTCTATTCAGCCTGCTAGATTAGATGAGATAAGGGGTAAGTATTTTCTTATAGTTTCTCCAACATTATTTTTATTTATATCCCTCCTATATAATTATAATTTTGTTACACTCATATTACCTTTTTATATAAAGTAATTCACTTTGTAAGTGCATATGGATCAAGGTTACTTGTCACTTGGCCTAACCTATCAGAAAATTATTTCAAAGGGAGGGAGAGATTAGCTGTTATAGATTTCTCACTTTCAAGATAGGGTGTGTACAACTTAAATAACTACTTAATTAGATGGGGTAAGGAACACATCATGAAAATGTGACATTAGGATAGATTGGAAGGAATGGATAAAAACATTAGTTGAGTCTAAACAACCCTTTATGAGTTATCCTCCATGATAGAAGAGCTCTAAAAGGGACATCGATGATGGGAATAGGATCTGGTCAAAAAAGTGGAGTTCTAGAAATATATGATCTGCCATTTAGAGAAGCAACCACAACAGGAGAAAAATCAGTTATTCCCAGTAACGAAGTAGTAGGTAAAATTCACTGACACCTCTGTCCATTGGGATTTGTAAGGGAAAATATGGTGAGACCATTACATGATCCAATATCTATATTTTATTTAGTTCATGTCATCAGGAGGATCGAATTTTTTGGTGTTTGATGGAACTGATCCACAATGGTGGACCACTCAAGAAAATATTTACCTGCAGGTCCACTAGATACCTAAGGATTAGATGTTTCTATTAAATCTAGTAATTATAGATGGAATAAACATCCATTAGTTCATCATACTAACTAAGATACATTCATAAGTCTCATGTGAAATATTCAAATACAAGCTACTCAATTAGTTCAGTATTCTAAAAATTCAGAACTTTTGTGAATAGCTTTTTTTCATCCTGTATAAGGAATCAATTCATGATTATATTGAATAATTTTAGTTTTAAGAATCCTTTATTTTTTAAAATCTGGAACAGTAGTACATGGGTAATTTTTTCTTAGATTATGGGAATAAGTTCACAATTGTATCCACATTCATTATTTAGAAACATGACTATAGGCAATGTGACTTTCTTGGCATATGGAACTTTACCTCATGAGGGATGTGGGAATATAATCTCGAGGAGGGGAATAGTGACCCAACTATGTAATGTGGGAGGGTGATTTGTGGTATCCTCCACATTAGTTAGGAATACAATTTTAAAATGGGACCACTCCTCATCCTATAAGACATAGTGAAATCGTAGTGAGTGGGAATCAAATATATCTTCCCAAAACAAAAATAGTTTATATACAAGGTGTTTGAAATCTTACAACTCAAGAGTTGGATGATGGGAGGAAGAAAGGCCCCTATTTTTTGTGCATGTTTCCCTATATCCTCATGTACAAATGTGTAGATCCAAAAATTTGAGTTATATTACTAGGGGAGGATGAAAATTTCATAGAGTATGAGGATGTTTTAAGGGGAGGACACATGACCAGAAACTGGAAAGTTTTAAGACTACGCCAAATACTAGATTGTGGAGTACCAAGACTTAGGAGCCTCCTACCAAGCTCAAGGAAAGTAGAATAGAGAACTAACTCCCATGAAAATGGAGGGATGAGTCCAAGGAATCCCTATTCTTGTGCTATTAGATAGTGGTTCCACTCATAATTTCATATCACCCAAACTATTGAAACATTTTGAATTACCCATTTAGGACTCCAAAATGCTGAATGTTAATATTGGTGATGGACATATGATGAGCTCATAAGGAGTGTGTCACTATCTGTAGCTAACTATAAAAGCATACACTTATTTCATTGATTTACATGTTCTATAAATTTTTGAAATATACCTTATTCTAATAATATCTTGGATATGATCACTTAGGGAGTTCAACATCAATTTGAGTGGAAAATTGTGATATAATGTACCCAAGGATCAGAATATGTCATCAAGGGTGCTGACCAGACTAATTAAACAACCAATTCTCTGCATGGTCCACCCACTAAATTCAGACAAGGTGGAAATCAATGATTAGTTATGGGGTAAAACATGTTGATCTAGAATTATATTTATTGTAATGGTAACAATGGGGTTTGTATAAAATTTTAACTGAGATTTAAGATGTGTTCATAGAAACTAAAGGCTTTCCCCCTATGTTTCATAGGGCCCATCTAATCATACTGATATAGGAATAGATCCTAGTGATAGTGTTTGTCTATTGTAAGAACCCGGATCTTCTTTTCAAGTATGTTTTCGTTTTCTAGTCGTTTTTGAGGAAAAAGGAAATTCTGAAAATTTTCTAAGTACACGTCGTGTACTTTATGAGTACACGTCGTGTACTGCTTTGTCATAGGAGGTCGTGTGTTGTCCATGTAGTATCCACACACACGGCCATGTGGGAGTGACTTGGAGTCCACTTAAAGTGGAGTACGGAAAAGGTGAGTACATGTCGTGTAATTTAAAAGTACATGTCGTGTACTTTCTTTTTTTCATTAAACGCATCGGGGTCGCGTCTAATCGACAGAAACACCCCCTTCTTTTTTAGTATCATCCAGAAGCATCATACGACCATATATCTTCAATGAAACTCTGAGCATGCCTTCATCGTCTGAATTGAACACCATTGGTTGTATTGGAATCACATTGGTGAGTTCTCTCTTCTCCTAGAGCATCATCTTCTAATTTCTCTTCTCTCGTGAGATATCATGGGTTGAACGTTTTAGAAATTTTTTTAGATATTTGACTTTATAAGGAGATTTAAGCTTCAAGGTTCACATATAGAGATCTCCTAAACCCGAGGTAGGTGGTTTGTGCCTTTCCATTCAAAGTCTTTGAGTATTATGTGAAAATTCCACCAATACCCTTGAACGGGGTATTGCATGTTTACCGTTTTACCCCTATTGATTTCTTGTCATGCTTGTATGCTTGTGTAGAGGTAATTTGGATATGAATAGGGTATATTGATATGCTTTGGATGTATTTTCCCTTTCATGTTCTGCTTAAGATTGTTTGGTCCCGTTTAGCCAGTTTGGCTGCCTTGCCTGTTTTCCATGCCTGTTGTTGTAGGATGGAGAGTTTGTATTATAACATTATTGTTATGTGGTAGACTGTTTAGCCAAGTATTTATGTAGTTTTACTTGTCCATATTACACTATTATGCTCATTGTCCTACACAGGGTCGTGAGAATTTGGTGTAGTAGACTATAAGTGGAATTGACCGAGTGAGCTTCCTCAGAGATTCTTTGAGCACTTTAGGCTATAAGGGGGATTGACCGAGTGATCTTCATTAGAGATCCTAGGACCACTTTGGGATATAAGGGGAATTTAATGAGAAAGATTCCTCAGAGATTCCTTGTCTGCTTTAGACTATAAGGGGAATTGACCGAGTGAGCTTCCTCGGAGAGTCTTTGATTTTATTCCTGAACTATTTAGACTGTAAGGGGAATTGAAGGTGAGTGCTTCCTCAGAGAGTCTATGAACAACCTGGGATATAAGGGGAATTGAACGAGTGAGATTCCTCAGAGATTCTTTGACCATGGGGCTATAAGGGGAATTGACTGTGTGAGCTTCCTCAGAGAGTTCCTGACTACCTTAGACTATAAGAGGAATTGGCGGTGATTGCTTCCGTAGAGAGTCTTCATATAAAGAACCAGAGGGGTTAGAATGAGTGTGTTCTCCAGAGGGTTTCTTGTACTTGTTAGGTAGAACCATAGGGGATGGTCGTGAGTACTTCATAGAGGGTTACCTGGTTGTGTTTAGCTGCTTATTTAGTTGTTTCTTGATATTGAAACTGTGGATTGTTTACTGCTGATCACTTACCTATTTACTGTTTTTTGTACTTTAACTACCATATATTCATTGAATGTTAGGCACAGATCTTCGGTTGGTTACCTACTGGTATTTAGTCTCACACCCTGTTTTGGACATGTTTTTGGGCCCAAACAGATTATATTACTGTAGGTATAGATAAGGGAAAGCGCCCTTATACTTCTAGTACTTGACTTGATGTGGAGCTGGAGAGAAAGGGACCAGTCCATGGCTTGCGATGCTGAGGATTTTATCTGTTTTCTTTTGCACTTTGGTTTAGCACTAGTTGTATTTACAGCATTCTGACTTGTTTGGATGATTTCCTAGACATATGTATCATGCATTATTTTATATATATATATATGTGCTCCAGTTGTTTATTATTCCAGTCTTTCATTGTTTACTACTGTTGGATATTTACTACTTCTGCTATTGTATGTATTTGTTTACTTATATTGTGTTCTCTTCCAATGTGGGCATAGTTTCTCCACTATCACACCCAAGTCCCTCACTGCTAGTCGATAGCCTCTGGCATTCGGGGAAATGCACTTGAGGCCATGTGACCAACCAGGTACGGGGTGCCTCTGGGTGGCTTCCAGAACTGGGATGTTACAAAGTGGTATCAGAGGAAATTTGTTTCTCTTGATTTACTATTTGGAGGCTTTATCTAGGGATAGGAAGTAATAGGTACTTGGTAATAAGTTGTTCTTGGGAGTAGCTAACCCGTGTATAGGGAAAATCCAATCTACCTCGTTAATTGAAATTTTTTCTTCTTTTGCAATTATTACAGTAGATTTTATTTCACCTTGAGTGATTTACATGATTTTTTCTATTGGTGTTGATATTATTGAGGTTCTATTTCTATTGCAACTTGATGAGATGGGGTTATTCCATCTCATGCATCATATAGGAACTTTCTAGAAATCACATGTCATGCATTTTTACCATGCCATCTAGGATGCATTAGTGATTGCATGTTGTTGGGATAGATTTTGTGTAAAATATGCATATTGTTGTGATAGTTTCCATATTAAAATACATATTGTTTGATAGGGTATTGTTGTGTGTAAATTTTTTCTTGAATGGACGCCAAACTTTTGTTCTTGAGGTGTTATGGGCCCCCATGGACCGAAATTTGGTGGATCATTGCTCTGTTTTCCTTGTTATAACATGTATAAAATTTCATAATTTGATTCCTGTGGAGTATGGGCCCTCACGGATTGGAATTTGGCACTGTCATTGTTTGTTTCATTGTTTTCTGGGTTTTGGAGTAGTTTCTGAGGCTTACTGTCCAGAAAAACCCAGAATACACGATGTGTAGTGTTAAGTACATGCCATGTGTTATTCTGTTCGGGAAAAAACTAGTTTTCTTAAGTACATGTCGTGCACTTTATGTACACGCCGTGTAGTCTCTGACCATGTCGTAGGTCGTGTGGGAAGAGACACGGGATGGGTAATGTCCGGTGGGAACACGCCGTGTACCAGAAAAACACGTCGTGTAGTTTCAACCCTGTGTCCGCCTGTGTAACCAACAACACGGATAGATAAGACCTTAAGTTATACATTCCATGTCTGCGTTGAACACATCGTGTAGTCTGACCCAGGTACCCAACCGTGTTACGAACAACACAGGTCGGTGTTATCCCTTCATGAACATGTTGTTTCTGTTCAGAACAAGCCGTGTGGTGTGATCCATGTGTCAGGTTGTGTCACTAACAACACAGGCTAGGTGAATCTTGTCTAGTACACACCGTGTCTACCTTGCACACGCCGTGTAGTATTGTCTTAGGAGAGTTGTGTTGCTTAACCGTGTTAAAGGAATCAGGCAAGGAAAGGGTACTCAAGTACACACCATGTGTTAAGACAACATGTCGTGTGTCTGGGGTGTTACATGACCAGTTTAGATAGGAGTACACGCCCATGTAAATGACTTTAGGGAACACATCGTGTAGGAAATGTACATGTCATGTAGTCATGTTTTGTAAAACTTGAGTGCTTTCCTTATCCTATTCCCTTCTTGCACTCCTTATTTTCAGTCCTTGATAATCTTGATCTAAGGTGTGTGCTTGACCTTGCAGAGTCATGCCACCGAGACATCCTCTGGTTGTGCGCCAATTTACAGACGGTGATCAGACACCGGACATGGCTGATCAGGGACTACCTGCAGATCCTCCAGTTGTGCCAGCCTTGGCACCAGCCGTTGTACCTGACATAGGTGCAGATGCACAATTCAGGGAGGTCTTTCTGAGGATGATGCATACCTTTCAAGGAGCGCCACCTCCTTCCCCGTCTATGGCTGATTTGACGCGGGTATTCCAGCAGCAGCAGCCTCCTACTTTCTCAGGGGATGGAGGACCTCAGGCTACAGAGTCATGGCTAGAATCCACGCTGACGATTTTCAAGCATCTAGAGATACCTCCATAGAAGAGGGTGAAGCTCACTACCTACATTCTCCGAGACTCCACCAAGAGGTGGTGGTATGTGATCTCATAGTCGGGCCGCTATCATAATATGTCTTGGGAAGAGTTTTGGAACATCTTCTACGATTACTTCTATCCGGAGACTTTGAGGGCCGATCGATCCTAAGAGCTCATGATTCTAGAGCAGGGTACTCTTTCTATTATGGATTATTCCTCTCACTTCACAGAGTTACATAATTTAATGCCTATTCCAGGAGGTGATGAGTTGTTCCTTGCACGGAATTTTGAGGATGGTCTGAGACACGACATATGATTATAGGTGAACATCTTCAGGTTGACTTCGATATCTTCTATCATCAACAAGTAGATGATCAAAGAGCATAATCTGAGGGATTCTGAAGCTGTGATCTAGGGTGGTTCAGCATCCAGAGTTAGTGCTCTGTCAGCTGATAGCAGGAAGCACCGCAGGGAGGCTGTATGAAGAGATGAGAGCAGGCAGGATGCATCTTCTGGTACCCAGGTGGTGTGCTACCAATGTGGTAGAAGTGGGAATATGAGGCCACGTTTCCTGAAAGACCCAGTGGAGTGCCGATCTTGTAGAAAGATGGGCCATCTTTAGTGCTTTTTTCAGTTCTTTTCACCAGTAGCTGGTGACAGGGGTTCTTCTATAACCCCGCGTTCTAGAGCAACGCCACCAGTTTCTCACCAGTCTGGGAACTAGAATTCTTCCAACTATTTAGGCTAAGGTGGAGGTCATGTCCATGGTAGTTAGTCACCAGTTCTTCAGTGATAGCAGGGTGGATCAGCTCAGAGCTGTCAGGTAGGGTCACAGGGCCATGGCATAGGCCAGACTTTTGTAGTGGAGCAGACCCAGCAGGAGCAGGATCTCGGACCCTCCACAGTTCGAGGTACGATCTTAGTAGCCTCAGTTTTATCTTCAAATACTTTCGATATAGGGGCTTCCCATATCTTTATATCTTTTTCTATTGTAGAGAGCCTTGGGATTTGTATCTTTTCCTCTGCTGATATCTTGATGCTAGACACACCGTTGGGGACTAGAATGGCTAGTTTACATCAGTTCAAGGAAGTGCCCACTGGAGGTTGTTGGATGTCACCTTCTATGGGACCTCTATGTCCTAGATATGATAGGTTATGATGTCATTTTTAGAATGGACTGGGTAGTTCCATTCCAGGCAGTCATCGATTTTTATTGTCGTAGGGTGAGTTTCGTATCACCAGAGGGTGGATCCTTTCTTCATAGGGGAGAATGGGATGTCCAGGCGAGCAGAGCGGGTCTAGAGCATCATGGGTTGGGAGGAGTTACATCCCAGATTTTTAGTCTATATCTGGATTACCAGGGGACTTTGTAGATGGAATTTCTTTTAGTGGTGGATCGTTTTAGAGATGTCTTTCTGGTGGACTTTTCAGGTTTGCCTTCATAGTGTGAGGTAGACTTTTCTATTGAGCTTGCACCAGTAGCAGAACCAGTGTCCATTCCTCCTTATAGGATGGCTACACTAGAGTTGGAGGAGCTCAAGAAATAGTTGGAGGAGTTGCAGGCCAAGAGTTTCATCCGTCACAATACTTCTTCTTAGGGTTTGCCTGTCCTGTTTGCGAAAAAGGCAGATGGTACCCTTAGGCTTTGTGTGGATTATTGGAAGATAAACCAGTTGACGGTCAAGAACTGATATCCCTTTCCTAGGATTGATGATCTCTTTGATTATATTCTATGAGCTCATGTGTTCTCAAAGATTGACTTGAGGTCCAGTTATCATCAGTTGCATGTTAGACCATCTGATATACCTCTCACAACCTTTCGGAGTAGGTATGGTCTATACAATTATATGGTTATGTCGTTCAGTATCACGAAAGCGCTTGTAGTTTTCATGGAACTGATGAACCGAGTGTTCCATCCATACTTGGATTCCTTCATGGTGGTTTTTGTGGACGATATCTTGGTGTACTCTCACACTCGACACAACTATGCTACCCATATTGATATCATTTTGAGTACACTGAGGGAGTATCATTTATATTCTAATCTCTCAAAGTGCCACTTTTGGATGGATCAGATTCACATCCTGGGTCATATTATCTCAGAGGAAGGAGTGTCAGTAGACCTAGAGAAAGTGAGAGTTGTAGTCTCCTAGGAGTATCCAAAGAATTTCTTTGAGGTGCAGAGCTTTCTAGGGATGGATGGATACTATAGACGTTTCATACAGGACTTTTCACACTTAGAAGCACTGATGACAGGTATGACTAAGAAGGGCGTGAAGTTCTTATGGTTACATTCTTGTGAGTTAGCCTTTTAGGAGATAAAAGGGAAGTTGACTTCAGCACCGATACTAATCTTGCTAGATCCGATCAAGAGCTATACTGTTTACTATGATGTTTCAGGTATCGGGCTGAGATTTGTGCTTATGCAGGGAGATGGAGTCATTGTGTACAGGTCTCGGTAGTTGATGCCACATGAGAGTAATTACCTGACACACGATCTGGAGTTGGCAGTTGTTGTTCATGCCCTACGTTGTTGGTAACATTATCTTCTGGGAGATCATTTTTTGGTTTTCACTGACCACAAAAGTCTTAAGTACATCTTCACTCAGCGTGACTTGAATTTGATACAGCGCATGTGGGTCGAGTATCTTTACTCCTTTGACTTTGAGCTTGCCTATATGCCTGGGAAAGGAAATGTTGTGGCTGATGTATTGAGCAGGAGAACTCAGATATAGACAGTTTAGGAGGCCAGTAGTGATTGGAAGATTATGGACTTATTCTCTGAGATGCATTTGGAGGTGCACAATAGACAGGGGAAGACTTTTCTATCTTCTATAGTTGTTACCTATACTCTTCTTGATCGAGTTTGAATAAGGAAACTATCAGATTTTGAAGGCCTAGTCCTAAGGGAGAGTGTTTCAGGAGAGGACCCTATTCCTACATGGACCATAGGTGAGGATGAGATCTTGCGTTTCTAGGGGTGTGTATGGGTGCCAGCAGATATACGTGAGGATCTGATGCGGTACTTTCATTCCTCGGTTTTGGTTGTTCATCCTAGTGTCACCAAGACATATTGTGATCTACACCGTCAGTATTGGTGGCCAGGTATGAAGAGGTATGTTGTTGGTTTCATCATGAGGTATTCCACTTATCAACAGGTGAAGGCAGAGCATCAGTGACCAACAGGGCTTCTACAGCAGTTACCCATTCCCGAGTGGAAGTGGAATGATGTCATAATGGATTTTGTGACTGGTTTGCTAAGGGCGCCTCGAGGGAATGATGCAGTATGGGTTGTCATTGACAGACTTATGAAGGTTTCTCACTTCTTTCTGATTAAAAATACCTTCAGTGTTGATGAGATGGGACGGTTGTACGTCTGAGAGATTGTACATCTACATGGAGTTCCACACTCTATCGTTTCAGAAAGGGATGCATGTTTTACTTCTTGGTTCTGGAAGGGGCTTCAGAATGTCTTGGGTATATAGGTACTTTTGAGTACATTCTACCACCCTCAGATGGATGGCTAGTCCAAGCGTATGATTCAGGTGCCTAAGGATATGCTATGAGCATGCATTCTGGATTTTGTAGGTTCTTGGGAGAAGCATATACCTCTTGTGGAGTTTTCCTACATCAATAGTTTTTAAGAAACTATTCATATGGCACCTTATGAGGCTTTGTACGGTAGATCATGTCGATCACCCTTATGTTGGCTGGAGGTAGGATAGGAATCTTTTTCGGGACCTCGTCTTGTTCAGGAAACCACAAATCAGATAGAGTTGATTTGGAAGAGGATGGATACTGTGTAGTCTCGACAGAAGTCTTATGCTGATCAGAGGAGACGACCTCTGGAGTTCAAGGTCGAGGATCATATTTTTCTATGTGTCACACTAAGGTTGGGACACAAGAGGATTAGGAGACAGGGTAAGCTTTCGCCAAGGTACATCGGGTCGTTTGAGGTGTTGGAGAGAGTTGGTCCAGTTTCCTATCGGTTGCAGTTACCTCAGAGGTACCGAGCTATGCATGAAGTTTTCCACGTTTCTCAGCTTTGACGTTACTTCTCATACCCGTCTCACATCTTCCAACCTAAGGAGGTTGAGTTGGAATTGGATTCATCCTTTGAGAAGCATCCTATACAGATCATCAATCATAGTACAAAGGTTCTCCATGGATAGTTTGTTCCTCTGGTACGGGTGCTTTGGCAGCACAGGCGAGTACAGGACGAGACTTGGGAGAGGGAGGTAGACGTGCGATCACAATGTTCGGAACTGTTCAGGGTTTCTTCTTCTACGCTGCGCTAGGGAAATTCGGGGATGAATTTATTTAAGGGTTGATGTTTGTAAGAACCCAAATCTTCTTTTCCGGTATGTTTTCCTTTTCTGTTCATTTTTTAGTAAAAAGGAAAATCTGGAAATTTTGTAAGTACACGTCGTGTACTTTATGAGTACATGTTGTGTACTGCTTTACCACAGGAGGCTGTGTGTTGGTCATGTAGTATCCAAACACATGGCCATGTGGGAGTGACTTGGAGGCTTCTTAAAGTGTAGTACGGAAAATGCGAGTACACGCCATGTACTTCAAAATTACACGTTGTGTGATTTTTTTTATTAAACGCACTAGGGTCGCATCTAATCGACAGAAACACCCCCTTATTTGTTTGTCTCATCTAGGAGCGTCGTATGATCTCAAATCTTTGAGGAACCTATGAGCGTGCCTCCATCCCCCGAATCGAACATTGTTGGTTGCGTTGGAATCACATCAGTGAGTTCTCTCTTCTCCTAGAGCATCATCTTTGGATTTCTCTTCTCTCATGAGATATCATGGGTTGAACGTTTTAGATGTTTTTGTAGATCTTCAAAATTATAAAGAGATTAAATCTTCTAGGATCACATATAGCGATCTCCTAACCCCGAGGTAGGTGTTTTGTGCCTTTCCGTTCAAATTCTTTGATTATTATGTTCAAATTCCACCAATATCCTTGAACAGGGTATTGCGTGTTTACCGTTTTACCCCTGTTGATTTACTGCCATGCTTGTATGCTTGTGTAGAGGTAATTTGGATATGAATAGGGTTTATTTCTATTCTTTGGATGTATTTTCCCTTGCATGTTCTGTTTATGACCGTTTGGTCCTATTTAGCTAGTTTGGCTGCCTTGCCTGTTTTCCATGCCTGTTGCTATAGGATAGAGAGTTTGTATTCTGACATGCTTGTTATGTTGTAGACTGTTTAGTCAAGTAGTTTTGTAGGTTTACTTGGCCATATTACACTTCTATGATCGTTGACCTACACAGGGCCGTGGGAACCTAGTGTAGTAGACTATACAGGGAATTGACCGAGTGAGCTTCCTCAGAGAGTCTTTGAGCACTTTAGGGTATAAGGGGGATTGACTGAGTGAGCTTCCTCAGAGAGCCTAGGACCACTTGGGGCTATAATAGGAATTGGCTGAGTGAGATTCCTCAGAGAGTCCTTTTCATTATACTATAAGAGGAATTGACCAAGTGAGCTTCCTTAGAGAGTCTTTGATTTTATTCCTGGACTGTTTAGAATATAAGGGGAATTGATGGTGAGTGCTTCCTCAGAGATTCTATGAATGAACTGGGATATAAGGGGAATTGACTGAGTGAGATTCCTCAGAGAGTCCTTGAACTTGGGTATATAAGATGAATTGACCATGTGAGCTTCCTCAGAGTGTTCCTCACTACCTTAGACTATAAGGTGAATTGAGTATGAGTGCTTCCTCAGAGAGTCTTCATATACAGAACTAGAGGGGTTAGACTGAGTGTGTTTCCCAGAGGGTTACTTGTACTTGTTAGGTAGGACCATAGGGTATGGTCATGAGTACTTCCTAGAGGGTTACCTGGTTGTGTTTAGCTGCTTGTTTAGCTGTTGCTTGATATTGAAACTATGGATTGTTTACTGCTGAGCACTTACCTGTTTACTATTTTCTATACTTTACATGCCATATATTCACTGACTATTAGGAACAGATCTTCGGGTGGTTGCCTACTGGGATTTAGTCTCACACCCTATTTGGGCCATGTTTTTGGGCCCAAGCAGATTATATTGATACAGGTATAGATAAGGGCAAGCACCCTTCTACTTCAGGTACTTGACTTGCTGTGGAGCTGGAGAGCATGGGACCAAGCCATATCTTACGATGCTGAGGAGTTTATCTATTTTATTTTTCACTTTGGTTTAACACTGGTTATATTTCTAGCATTGTGACTTGTTTGGCTGCTTTCCTAGACATATGTATCATGCATCATTTTATATATATATGTTCTCCAGTTGTTTATTATTCCAGTCTTACACTGTTTAATTTTTTTGGATATTTACTGCTTCCGCTATTGTATGTATTTGTTTACTTCTGCTATGTACTCTCCCAATGGGGGCATAGTTTCCCCACTATCACACCCAAGGCCCTCGCTACTAGTTGGCAGCCTCTGGTGTTTGGGAAAATGTGCTTAAGGCCATGTGACCAACCAGGTACAGGGCGCGTGGATTCCAAAATCGGACTTCCACTGTATATTATTCCAATGAGGCCATAGTTTCCCCACTATCACACCCAAGGCTCGTGCTGCTAGTTGGAAGCCTCTGGAGTTCGAGGAAATGTGCTTGAGGCCATGTGACCAACCGGGTACGGGGCACCTTTAGGTGGATTCTGAAATTGGTATGTTACATCTATCGTTATCCTCATTTATAAAAAGTGAAATTGAGTGAAAGGTCCCTGAGCTAATACAATTGGAACTCATCTGACCTAGCTCTGGTGCCTGTTTTATCCCCATGTTGTTGGTCAAAAAAGATGGATCATAGCGTATGTGGGTATATTATCACTCATTAAATAGGGTAACCATTTAAAAAATCACATTCTAATGGTATAATATTTATTAGATGAAGTGGGGGTGCAACTCATTTTTCAATGTTAGACCTTTGATCGGTGTCACGACCCGACCTCACCAGGCCATGAACCTAGTCATTGTTTCCAAGGGGTCTCTTGTAATACCTTGGTTTGCTTCCCAGCATAACACATGCTATTACTCATTAGGGTAACTTAATAGACTAGTTATTGTCCCCATAATCCAAAACAAGTTCTTTTAGTGTGATTTTTCCTCACTAAAATGTACCCTAAAAAACATCCCAAGAGGTCACCTATATTGACACTACTTAGGCCAAGCACATTTGAATATGGTGTTTTAATTGGGTAAGATCCTAAAAATAAAGGTACACCTTATTAACATTACTAGTAACATTTATAATTTTAAGTCTCTCTTAACTTAGGGTAATACACTCCCACCCCTTTAAATCATAATATCCTCATTGTGAACCGCACACCTCAAACCAAAGAAGTGTCAATGCACTTTTGGTTGGGTATTGGCTCTGATGCCATTTTTCAAGACCTGATCTCCTCAGGCCATGAACCTAGTCATTTAACCCCATGGGTCTACTATAATACCTTAATTTTATTTCCATTACACCAAAATCTATTTCCCACCAAGGTCATTTATCATACTAATGAGTATCCCAGAGACCAACACATATCCTTTCAATGTGATTTTTCATCACTCACACACACCATGGGAAACTTCTTAAGAGTTCACCCATCCTTGACACTACTCCATCCCAACCATTCTTAATTATGGATTTCTAATTAGGTAGTCTCCAAAAATGAAAGGTTCATCTTGTTGACATGGGTAGTAATATTTAGTCTATTATGTTTTACTTTTCTAGGGATGTTACACCATACAGAATGAGTACTTTTTAGTAGGTCACACATCCTAGTACTACTCTCACACAAGTAATCTAAGCATTCTTGGGTGAGAGTGGTGTAAGAACCTTGTAAAATTGAAATATAATACACTAAATTTTATTATCTATATCAATAATTTTCACCTTTATTTTCGAGAGACTTATTAATTATAACTTCTTAGTTAAGGATTATTGGTTTTGAGTAGTGTCAAGGATGGGTGACCTCCTTGGAAGTTCCCCATGGTGTGTGTGGGTGATGAAAAATCACACTGAAAGAACATTTTTCATCATTCATGCCATCTGGAATGGCAGCATTCATCTAGCCTGGAAGCATACTTCTCGTTGGATGAACTGCCTTAACTCGCTCCATGGGATTGATTTCATCGCCACCCATACCTACCATGAAGCTAACTCCATCTCTGATGCTCTTGCCAACAAAGGAGTTCACCAGCGCATGACTTAGATGGACTCCCTACCTGCTGATTTATTTGATCTTTTTGATAAAGATTGTAAAAAAATACTCTATTTCATACTCTTGTAAATTTCTTTCTTTTTTAATAATAATTTGTGCTTTGGTCTTTGACCAAAGCATTATCTTTAAAAAAAACACTGAAATAACATTTTTTGGCCTATGGGGAAATTCATTAGTCAAATAAGTGATCCTTATAGTTAATAGCATGTGGTGTGATTAAAAGGATATCAAGGCATTATAGGAGACCATAGGGTCTGGGAGGTTGAGTCATGAAAAATGATATCAAATCCAATACCTAGTCGAATATGGTGTGGAACTACCTAGGTTTGAAGTATGGTATCCACAATGAGGATTTTGTTCTTTAAATGGGTAGAGGTTGTAACACCCATGGAAAAGTGAAACAGAATAGACTAAATGTTACTACCCATGGGAGCCCAATAGATGATAGCTTGTGGTGTTCTTAAAAGTATTCCAAGGTATTATAGGAGACTCATAGGGTCAGATAATAATATTCATGGCCCAAGGAGGTCAGGTCGCGACAAATGGTATCACAGACATACCCAGCTGAATGTGCAGTGGAACTACCTGGGTTTGAGGTGTGGGATCTACAATGAGGATTTTATTTTTTTAAGGGGTGGGGTTGTAACACCCCTAGAAAATTGAAACACAATAGAATAAATATTTCTACCCATGTCAAAAATATGTACCTTTAATTTTGTGAGACTATCTGATTAGAACTCCATAGTTAAGAATGCTTGGCAAGGAGTTGTGTCAAGGATGGGTGACCACCTAAAAAGTTTATCAAGGTGTGTGTGATAGAGAAAAAATCACACTGAAATAATGTGTGGTGTCCTATCATTAAAATCATTAGTATGACAATTGAACCTAATGGTTAATATATTATGGTGTACTAGTAAGGAAAACAAGGTATTATATAATGACCCATGGGGTTAGATAACTAGGTTCATTGCCTAAGGAGGTCAAGTTTTGATAATTGGGTTATCACCAAATTTGAATGTAGGAAGAATATGTTCAAAAAAAATATTTATGAACTCATATTGGGAACTATGAATACTTGGTAATGCATTTTGAAATTAACAATGTGTTATACACTTTCCAAGAAAACAAGAATGAATTTTTTCAATCCCTACTCTAAAGGTTTGTTTTAATATTATTTGATGATATTTTAATCAACAGTAGTGAATATGAGTCCCACTTGGATCATTTAAAATTAGTCATGAAAGTCCTCTATGTCCACCAATTCTTTTCTAACTATAAAAAATTGTTTTTCTACTAAAAAGTGAAGTACTTTAGTCATTTCATTTCTACAGCAGTGGTCTCCATGGATCCTAATAAAAGAAAATTCAGTATTGGACTGGACACCATCGGTGATAGTTAAAGGGGTATGTAGGTTCCTTAGGTTGAATGGTCATTACAGAAAATTTTTTAGCTTTTATAGAGCCATTTCCCATCCACTCATGTATCTTACTCAGAAAGATGGAGTTTTTTTATACCCAGAGAACAATAGAATTTTTACCACTTTAAAAAGCTTATAATAGAGGGCCTAGTTCTAGAACTTCTTTATTTTCTATTTTAATTTGAGGTGGAATTTGAGGCCTCTATATATAGTATAGGTGTTATCCTTATGAAGAATCAATATACCAACACTTTTTTAGAAAAGAGTTGGATGAATTAACTTTAATAAAGTCAACTTATGAGACGAAATCCATGGCATTGGTTTTGACCATATAGTATTGACAACCTTATTTACTCAGGTGACCTTTCATTATTTTTTCCGATCATTGGATCCTCATATTTTTGTTTCACTTGGGAATAACCATTGATGATCAATAATATTGGATTGATAAATTTTTACATTTTCAATTTGAGGTCATAATTAAGCTTGGAAAGGATAATTTTTTCATTGATTCATTATTCCATAGGGGTGAAGATTAAAAATTAAGTTTGTTTTAGTATTCCTTGGTTTGGGAGGGGTAGAAGTTTAAATGATGAGGTATACATCAAACCTTTACTTCATTGTGTACTCCAAGAAAAATAAGAAATTCAGTCTTCTTATACATATTTTATATTTATATAGGGAACAATTCACTATAAATGTTGTTTAACTCTTCCTACATTATTCCCCTGGATATCAAAGCTCCTAGAAGAATTACATTCAACCCCTTAAGGGGAAAATTTAGGACTCTACAACACTTACCAAAAGTTGTCTACAAATTTATATTGGATTGGAATGAAACAGAAGGTTATGTAGTTTTTATAGCACTGTGATATTTTTCATTGATATAAGTATTCCATACTTTTTTCAGTGAATCTTATCATACCATTGGAAATACCTATAGTGGTATAAGAAAACCTCTATATGTATTTCATTACCAATTTTCCAAATTAAAGATTCTATGATGTGATATTAGTGGCCTTTGACCAGCATTCCATATTGTAACATCTCAACCTGGATCACCACTAAACTGGTGGCTGGACCAGTCGCCACATGACCTCAAGTGCATCTCCCCGTATGCCAAAGGCGTCTGACTAGTAGGGAGGGTCTATGGATAGTCGGTGGGGAGACTATACCCTCATATCAAAGTTCAATAGTAGAAAATGTAAATAAATATCAGAAGTAGACTAATAAATGATAAAGTAGTGGAATACAAATAGTACTTATTTTATAAAATTGGCCAACGCCAATTATACAGTAGATGAATGCATGACATGTTATGGATACATAATTGAAAGAAATAAACAATACAACATGCTTTACACATAATGTGCAATACAAATAAAATAAAACCAAGCCCTATGGGATTTCAACTTTAGCATCCTGATCTTCAGCTCGGTCCTCTGCTCCAATCTCCCAAGTATTTGCTAACAACACAATCCTGCAACCAAATAAAATCCACTCGGGTACCCCAGTGTAATGGTGGACCAAGTAGGGTTTGAGATATAAATCTAAGTAGTTCGGGACCACTAGTGTGTACCCCAAATCCAGAAATTCAATAAATAATTTAAAAAGTGTAAAATCATGCATAATTAAAGTAAGCAATACAATGTAACTATATACCTAAGTACCTACTTCATCTCTCAGCTGGTGTCTAAACCTACATTATACATTTGTCACGCATACTCAACACTCATTACAAAATCATTTTCATTTATCAATTATTCAAACCTCATTAAAATATTAAAGTCACGAGATTCATCCTAAGCTCGACACTCCCCGTATAATTTACTCACCACAGATGTCTATAAAGACCATCTAAGTAATCAAAATAAAGACTAAATCCAATCTTGTGCTTTGTCTTGGATAATGCATAATATTTAATTTAATCTTTTGTATACTTTTTCTAATCTCATTCAATAAAATTAGTGATTTTCTCCTGGGTCCATCCAATAACAGTGATTCACCCAATTCATTAATAAGTCTGAACCCTTTCTTATATTCAATTCACAATCATCAAGTCCCAACAGTTTTCATTAACCATTAATTCATTTCATGTGTGACCAATTGGACCCACAGTCCAATGTCAATTATTGGGAGTAGAATATCATTTCTAGCATCCACATGAGTATTTGGAGTGTCAGTCCTTATCTCACAACCCATGGGTACTTGAAGCATCGGTCCATGTCCCATAAAAGAATATGTGCATGCAAGTTGGGTGTAGAACACCATGGCTAGCACCCCATGAGTATTTGGAGAATCAGTCCCTATCTCACAACCAATTTGTCAGTCATACATATATATCTATCATTGGTGTATAACGCCATGTCTAACACCCCAAAACCATCCATTAATTAATTCATAAATTAATTAATCCAATCCGTTAATTAATTCAACAACTAATTAACAACATAAATCGCTCGTCAAATAAGTAAACAATTAATTAACCATTAAATATCCCATTAGTTAATAATTAATTGGCAATTAATTATTCTTAGAAAGACAACTAAATAATTAAATCAACATTTAATTATCCAAATTCTTTAACAAGTTTGAACCTGTCCACTCAAACAGTGATTCGTTCGGGACTTTAAAAATTTACATGCACGTCATAATCATCTCAAAACATACTGAAAAAATCCCATATATTTAGAAACCATCTCACACAACATATCATATTTTTAAACAACTCCAACTAATACAACATAAGGCATGGAAAACTAATACGCATCAAAAGGTACCCTTGGCCAATAGTCGTAACAAACAATCAATTCACAATCTTAATTTATTGAATGCAACTTAATTAATTCAAAAATTAATTAATTAAATATTATCTCTTTAACCAATCATCAATTAATTAACCATTTACCATTTAACATGTAATAATTAATCCATCCATTAATTATTACTAGTTTTCAATTTATATTCCGAACATGTCAAATATACAATATTCTCAATAATCAGTAAACGCTATAATTGTAATCCAACTCGTGACATGATAATTAATTCTATAATTAATTACGATATTACCTATTCTTCCCATTCAAATCATTTAACGATTTAATCATATCACTTTAACCAAATTAGAAAAACATGCTCAAAATCAACACATGTTCAAGTCCTCATTTATCTCATGTGGGCGGCATCATTAAATAACTTCAAAAGTTTTGTATCAACATAATATATATCACATTTAGCAATTTAATCAAACTTACTAAATTAAAATTTAGATGGAATACAATATAAATACTTCACTACATAAATTAAATATCCACAAAAGTGTATCAATAAATTTATTAATGCATTTATTAAAGTTGAACACATAGGAAGGGACCCTACTTTGGGGTGGCACCATTTTAAATCTGAAGTGATTTAATGTAATTGGTGGAAACCAGTCCACAACTGGTTCGCAATCGCATGTGTGCACACCTTTTATATATATATATATTCACATGTGCGCCCTGCAACAATATAAATAAAATTAGAAATATTAAACAAGTACCCGGAATCAAAGGACCAACGCACCTCTAACTAGGTACCAGGGACTCATATAAATTATCAAAACCTTAATTGAATGATGTGAAACAATACCATAGTTATATAACCTTACCTGAAACATGATAGAAAAGCGAAAACAAACCCTTCCACCTCTCCTTTGTCGGTAGATGCCATAATATGGACCAAATGGTCTAGAGGAGCCCCTTGCACATCCCTAGAACCAAAGAAACAAGGAAACCCAATAAAACTCAAACCTTAGGGTTTTGGCCGAGAAAATAGGGTGAGGGGGGAGAAAAATGTCTGATGCGAATCATAAAACAAATTCAGACGGACTCACCTCGCTGAGATAGACAAGATTCGTGAAGACATTGGGATGATTCGATCGCGTGAAGAGGAGCCGACGAGGGGGGTGTAGCGCGCTTCAAAGGAGGGTCTTGGTGCGTTTTTTGTTGTTCCTCCTGTATAGTGGTGTGTCACCCTCATGTTCTCTCCCCCAATTATCAATTACACCCAAGATAAACTAATATTTTTAATATAATAATAGCAATATTTATTATTCTCATTTAATATAACATTTCTTCATTAATTAGCCTTTAAAAATGTTTCACAATCAATTCTAAAATCCCCCATTAATCATCCAATTAAATTATTGAGCATTTATTTAATTAAATAAACATAATAATAATAATAAAATCCTTATTATTATTATTATTATTAAATCTATATTTTATTAAAATTAAATAGAAACACATTTTAAAAATTGGGTAACCACACAGCTGACTCGCATTGTTTGACTAACCATGCACATCCTGATATCTACATTTAAAACGGTTCCAAAGAACATTTCAAATTCAACTTAACCATGAATTTAATTAAATAAAGCCTCCATCTCGCATCAATTAATTAAATTACTCATTACCTTAAATTTAATTTAATTAAACACAACTCCACATTTACTCCTCATTTAACATTTCCATTTAAAATTACCCTTCTTTGATAACACTCAACACCTCATTAACACATTATTTAATTAAATTAATTTAAAAATAATAATTATATAAATTCCCCACTTTGTGTTATTTAAATAAATTATTTCAACACTATTTAATTGAATTAAAAACTCTAACTCATTGACATTATTTAATTAATTATATCAATGTGAATTAATTAAATAAAACCCTCACTTCGTAGTGATTAATTAAATTCTTCTTAACAAGTTTAATTATAGAAAACCTCTAAAATCAATTATTATTATTCTTCATAAAAATAATATCAACCATAATTAATAATCATTATTATACTCATAAAACCAGAATAATAATAATCGTATTATTATTATTCAAACCATAGATAAAACCCAACACCTCTATTAAATAAAAAACACTTCTTTATTAATTCTGAAACTCCTTATTCAATTAAACACATCTTCATTAAATATGAAACTCCTTATTAAAAAAATTCTTTGAGATATATAAAGGCCACATTAATTTTCCATAACTATTACACCTCATTAATTTTGTAATTAAAATATTTTAACATCTAAATAATTTAAAAATCTACAAAATAATAATAATAACATTATTATTATTACTTTATTTTATTTAAACACAAAACCCCCTACTTTATTAAAATATAATTAATATGATATTAATGATAAAAACTCCAACCCATAACCTCCAATTAATAATAATAATGTTTCATCATTAATATTGAAACTCCTAAATTAATTAAATGTTTCTGGTGAACCCCAATAACTATCTTTAATTTCTTCAACCGTCATTTAATTAATTCTTTAACATTCATTTAATTAAACAACCACAATAATAATAATAATAACTTAATTATTATTATTATTAAAACTTTATTTTAATTAATCACAAACTCTCATATAATATTATTTAATTAAATTAAATAATTTATTAAATAGGGTAAACTGCATGGGTTGGACCACAACCATGTGCTGCCCATGCAGATCCATTAAAGTGAACTTTTCTGAAATTTGTGCTCCCGAGACTCATCCGGACACCTGAGAAAATTATCAGGTAATTATGCAAGTCCAAAAACGACACCTTTAGGTGTTCTAACATTCGGAATAAAATTCCAGAACTCGGTTTAAAAATATGAACCATTGATAAACCTAAAAAAATTGAAAACATTCATATTTTAACCCAGTTCAAAAACAAAGGGCTTTATAATATACCCACCTTAAAAACTTCTCGTCCTCGAGAAGACATCGTGAACCACTACTAAAACAACTAACCTACCAAGGTCATTTAATGTTGTTAGAAGTGACATGTTACATTCCCAATGCCAAACGCACCTTCAACCCTTCACAAGAATAATGGCTAAGCCTTTAAAACTAGATCCAAAGCTCATTTTATAGCTTAAACATTGAAACGGATCTTATATCTTAGGACATTAGAGAGACCTCGTCAATGAAAATGGTTGAATCTCCATTAATCAACAGAACAGATTGCACATGCTTCCCTCGAAAGATGTCACATACCCAAAACCCCATTTTTTCCTTTATCTGACGATGTGCCTTTAAATATAACCAAAACCATCTGCATGTAAAACGATGTCCTTACCTGACCTCTGGTGAAATTTCCAAGTCAATTCATCATGAGGAAATTTTAAAACAACGGTTCCCAAATACAAAAAAAAGAGTATCTCAATGAATCAACACATCTCGTGTACTACCGAGATAATAACCACTCATCAATCCCAACAACATTTAAACTATAGCACTGCATAAGACCAACGCTGTCTTAGTGTCTCCCTGGCAAGGTCAAGATAGGGGAAATTCTCATTATATTCAAAAGATAGCACTAAGAGAAAAACCAAGGTCATTAAGAAGATCAGTCAAAATATTACCGGACAACTCTGTTCTAAAAGCTCAGCATCACCTTCCGACATGTTTATCGAAAACAATGTGATAGTACCCACCTTAGGATTGTCCATGACATCACAAGAAAAGATCAGTTGCTCACCAGTGCATTTTTTTAGAACACATTAACGCATGCCTGTGAAATTCCTCAAACCACGATCACCACGTCAAACATTGATCATAAAAGTTGTAACATAAACCTATCAGTGTTCTAAAATAGATGAGTCCCAAGAAGTCCTTCCAATCAGTGGGACGAACTTACTTTAACAGCCTATAACTTTCTATGGGTACTACCTACCACGGGTTAGCCTCTTACGATCATTAACATCGACCCTATCCCTTGGTCACACAAAACCAAAAACACAATATTCCAAAGTCCCTTTTTCTTTTTAGCCATTTTAATTAATTTTTTCAACCTTTCATCATTTGAATGAATTTCAATCAACACACAAGTACTTTTTAACAACAATTCACTTGGTTTTCAAAACAACTCCCTATGGAAAAATAGGCATACTATCACAAAAATCCTCTTTAGAATTTTCACATACAGTGTTATCCAAGTATAAACAGGCAGTTTAGTATCTAAATTCTTTTTACCAAAAAGGTTAACACTGAGGTACCCATTTATTCAATCTAGGTTCTTCAAAAAGAAACCCAAAAATAGTCCATTTCAATCAAAACTCAACAGTTTTACATTTATAACCATTTTCAAACATAATATGTTTATATAAGGTTCAAACACATGGGTGGACATATACTAATCGATAAGTCTCCCATACTCCTTACTGCTGGCATTTGGATCCCATTTATCACAATCAACATTCATTTAACATCTTAACTTTAGTAGCATTTTCACATATAAAAAAATCTCTAGCCTGTTATCATAAGAAATAACACAATAGAATTCTATAACACAGAAGCACGGAACAACAACAAAATAAGATAATAAGTATAGAATATAATAACTCAATAATTTTATATCTGTCACCAAAACATGATATCCACAGAGGTATACTAAAGCAGATCAAAACATGGTATTTCACCCAAGGAACACAATCTAAATTAGTAGGCATCCTACTAATAAAACTACATTGAATGTTATGTGCATGACATATAAATCTCTAAGTTCCTAAGATGATGCATGTATGAAACTTCCTTGACATATCAGGCCAAGAAAATTATTTTTCAAAATTTTCAAAATCAATATGTAACGGAAAATACACCAGTCACTCAAGGTGAAATCATATCAACTGTAATATCTAAAAGCATGAACATCAATTCCCAGCCCTGGCCACTTAGTCATTTCCCATACATGGGGTGATCAGTCCCAAGAATGGATATTAACCCAAGCACCGACACTTTCCTAGTCTCCTATCTACCAACCCAAAACATAAATACAAAAGGAAAATAAAGAAAACCTAAATCCTCTGATACCACTTTGTAACATCCCGACTCAGATCACCACTAAACCGGTGGCCAGACCAGTCGCCACATGACCTCAAGTGAGTCTCCCCATATGTTAGAGGCTTCCGACTAGCAGAAAGGGTCTATGGATAGTCAATGGGGAGATTATACCCTCATATCAGAGTTCAATAATAGAAAATGACAATAAATAGTGGAATCAGTTTAATAAATGATAAATTAGTGTAAGACAAATTTTATTCATTTTATAAAAGTGACCAATGCCAATTATACAGTAGATGAATGCATAACATGTTATGGATACATAATTGAGAGAAATAAACAATACAACATGATTTACACATCATGTAAAATACAAATAAAAGACAACCAAGCCCTATGGTCTTTCAACTCGAGCATCCTAAGCTCATGCTTGGTCCTCTTCTCCAATCTCCCAAGTATTTTCTAACAACACAATACTGTAACCAAATAGAATCTATTGGGGTACCCCAGTGAAATGGATACCTGAGTAGGGTGTGAGATATAAATCTCAGTAGGTCGGGACCACCGGTGTCTACCCCAAATCTAGACATTCAATAAATAATTCAAATAGTGTGAAAGCATTCATAATTAAAGTAAGTAGTACAATGTTACTATATACCCAAGTACCTTCTTCAGCTCTCAGTTTGTGTTTGAATCTACATTATACATTTTTCACGTATACTCAACACTCATTACAAAATCATTTTCATTTATCAATTATCCAAACCTCATTAAAATATTAAAGTCTCGAGATTCATTCTAATCTCAAGATTCTCTGTATAATTCACTCACCACATATGTCTATAAAGACCATCTAAGTAATGAAAATAAATATTGAATCCAAGCTTGTTCTTTGTTTGGGATAACATTTCATATTCAATTTAATCTTTCATATACTTTTTCTGATCCTGTTCACTAAAATTTGTGATTATCTCATAGGTCCATCCACTAAAATTGATTCACCCAATTCATTAATAATTCTGAACCCTTTCTTATATTAAATTCACAATCATCATGTCACAACAATTTTCATTAACCATTAATTCATTTATTGTATGACCAATTAGACCCACAGTCCAATTTCAATTATTGGGAGTAGAACATCATGTATAGAATCCTTGTGAGTATTTGGATCATCAGTCCTTGTCTCACAACCCATGGGTATTTTGAGTATTAGTCCTTGTCTTATAAAAGAATATTTTCATGCAAGTTGAGTGTAGAATGCCATGTCTAGAACCCCATGAGTATTTGGAGCATCAGTCCCTATCTCACAATCTATTTATCAATCATACATATATATCTATCATTTGTGTGGAACGTCATGTCTAACACCCCTAAACCGTCCATTAATTAATTCATAAATTAATTAATCCAATCCATTAATTAATTCAACAACTAATTAACAACATAAATCAATGGTCAAATAAGTCAACAATTAGTTAACCATTCAAAATATCATTAGTTAATAATTAATTAACAATTAATTATTCTTAGTAAGCCAACTAAATAATTAACTCAACATTTAATTACCCAAATTCTTTAACAAGTATGAACCTATCCACTCAAACAGTGATTCATCTAGGACTTTAACAATTTACATGCACGTCATAATCATCTCAAAACATGCGGAACAAATCCCATATATTTAGAAACCATCTCATACAGCATATCATATTTTTAAACAACTCCATCTAAGATAACTTAAGGAATGGAAAAATAATATGCATCAAAAGGTACCCTTGGCCAATAGTTGTAACAAACAATCAATTCACAATCTTAATTTAATGCATGAAAATTAATTAATTCAACAATTAATTAGTTAAATCTTATCTCTTTAACCAATCATCAAATAATTAACCATTTACCATTTAACATGTAATAATTAATCCATCCATTAATTATTACGAGTTTCCAATTTATATTTCAAGCATGTCAAATATTCAATATTCTCAATAATCAGTAAAAGCCACAATTTTATTCCAACTCATGACTTGATAATTAATTCTATAATTAATTACCCTATTACTCATTCTTCCCCTTCAAATAATTTAACTATTTAATCATATAACTTTAACCAAATTATCAAAACATGCTTAAAATCAACACATGTTCATGTCCTCATTTATCTCACATGGGCGGCATCATTTAATAACTTAAAAAGTATTGTATCAACATAATATATATCACATTTAGCAATTTAATCAAACATACTAAATTCACATTTAGATGGAATACAATATAAATACTTCACTTTATAAATAAAATATCCACAAAAGTGTAGTAAGAATTTTATTAATGCATTCATTAAATTTGAACACATGGGAAGGGACCCTACCTTGGGTTGGAACCATTTTAAATCTGAAGTGTTTCAATGTACTTGGTGGCAACTAGTCCACAACTGGTCCGTAATTACACATGTGTGCACCTTTTATATATATATGTGTGTGTGTGTGTGTCTATATATATTCACATGTGCACCCTGCAACAATATAAATAAAATTTAAAATATTAAATAGGTAGCTAGAATCAAAGCAATAAGGACCAATGCACCTCTAACTAGGTATCGGGGACTCATATAAATTATCAAACCCTTAATTGAATGATGAAAAACAATACCATGGTTATATAACCTTACCAGAAACGTGACGAAAAGGAAAAAATGAACCCATCCACCTCGCCTTTGTCTCCAGATGCTAGAATACGAACCAAAGGGTCTAGAGGAGCCCCTTACACATCCCTAGAACTGAAGAAACAAGGAAACCTGATAAAACCCAAACCTTAGGGTTTTGGATGAGAAAACAGGGCGAGGGAGGAGCCAAATGGCTGATGTGAATCACAAAACAAATTCAAATGGACTCACCTCACTGAGACAGACAAGATTCGTGAAGACACTGGGAGGATTTGATTGCAAGAAGAGGAGCCAACAAGGGGGGTGTAGCGCGCCTCAAAGGAGGGGCCTGGTGCATTTTTTTTTGTTCCTCCCATATGGTGGTGTTCCACCCTCATGTTCTCTCCCCCAATTATCAATTACACCCAAGATAAACTAATAGTTTTAATATTATAATAACAATATTTATTATTCTCATTTAATATAACATTTCTTCATTAATTAACCGTTAAAAAAATATTTCATAATTAATTCTGAAATCCCCCATTAATCATCCAATTAAATTATTGAACATTTAATTAATTAATTAAACACAATAATAATAATAAAATATTTATTATTATTATTATTATTAAATCTATATTTTATTTAAATTAAATAAAAACACATTTCAAAAATCAGGTAACCGGGATAGCTGACCTGCACTGTTTGACTAATCGTGCACAGCACGATGTCTACATTTAAAACGGTTCCAAATCACATATCAAATTCAACTTAACAATGAATTTAATTAAATAAAACCTTCGTTTCACATCAATTAATTAAATTACTAATTACCTTAAATTTAATTAAATTAAACACAACTCCACATTTACTCCTTATTTAATATTTCCATTTAATATTACCCTTCTTTGATAACACCCAACACCTCATTAACACATTATTTAATTAAATTCATTTAAAAAAATTAATAAATTCCCCACATCATGTTATTTAAATAAATTATCTCAAAACCATTTAATTAAATTAAAAACTCTAACTCATTGAAATTATTTAATTAATTATCTCAATGCGAATTAATTAAATAAAACCCTCACTTCAGAATGATTAATTAAATTCTTCTTAACAAGTTTAATTATTGAAAACCTCTAACATCCATTATTATTATTCTTCAAAATAATAATAACCATAATTAATAATTATTATTATATGCATAAAACCATAATAATAATAATCATATTATTATTATTTAAACCATATATAAAACCCAACACCTCTATTAAATAAAAAAATTCTTCTTTATTAATTTTGAAACTCCTTGTTCAATTAAACACATCTTCATTAAATCTGAAACTCCTTATTAAAAAAGTGTTTCTTTGAGATACCCAAAGGCCACATTAATTTCCCATAACTATTACACCTCATTAATGATTCAATTAAAATATTTTAACATCCAAATAATTTAAAAATCACCAAAATAATAATAATAACATTATTATTATTATTATTATTAAAACTTTATTTTATTTAAACATAAAACCCCCACTTTATTACAATATAATTAATATGATATTAACGATAAAAACTCCAACCCATAACCTCCAATTAATAATAATAATGTTTCATCATTAACATTGAAACTCCTAAATTAATTAAATGTTTTTGGTGAACCCCAATAACTATATTTAATTTCTTCAACTATTATTTAATTAATTCTTTAAAATTAATTTAATTAAACAACCATAATAATAATAATAATAACTTCATTATTATTATTATTATTAAAACTTAATTTTAATTAATCACAAACTCTCATATAATCTTATTAAATTAAATTAAATAATTTATTAAACAGGTTAAACTACACGGGTTGGACCGCAATCGTGCGCTACCTTTTAAGATCCATTAAAGTGTAATTTTCTAAAATCAGTTCTCTTGAGACTCATCGGGACACCTGCAAAAATTATCGGGTAATTACACATGTCCAAAAATGACACCTTTAGGTGTTCCAACACTCAGAATAAAATTTTGGAGCTCGATTTAAAAAAATGACCTATTGATAAACCAAAAAAATCATATTTAAACCCAGTTCAAAAACATAGGACCTTACACATGTATTTTCATTTTTTATTAAAACATATCTACACTATGGAAGGGTTGGAAGAGATTTTCATGAAGGAAGTGGTTTGTTTACATGGAATTCAAACATCCATTTTCAGCAACCAAGACCCCATTTTCCCTAATCATTTCTAGATAGAACTATTTCAATTCCATGTGAAAAAGTTGAATTTGAGCTCCGTATACTACTCAAAAGTTTATATCCAAATAGAGGTCATTAATCACTACCTTGAAATGTAACTATAGTGTTTTATGGGGGTGTATCCCAAATCCTATTTTCATATGCTACTGTGGGTGGAACTCAGCTATAACACAACTTTGAACTCCTCTATCAACTCCACCCTGCTTAATGTCGTTTATCGACAAAAACCACCTTCAATTATCATTTTTATTTCATATGATATTTATGTTCATTCAATCATCATATACTTGGGGAATAGGATGAGGCCTTAAAGAAACTCAAACACCACCCAACATTCTCCCAAAGATATATAAAGAATCATGATGGCCTTTATTAGTGAAAAACACCTTTACATGTTAAATACTAGGTCTATCTAAAGCTTCACCATCATAAACAATATTCCCTAGCTCAAGTAATTAACCAAAAGTTATATACCCACTTTTTTGGCCTTTTACTGTTCCGAAGTTTGTTGGCTAGTGTCTTATAACTTAAAATTTCCACCAATTTCCCATATTTATCTAGTTTTCTATATATCTGAAATAAAAAAAATCCATCAATTCTCAGATTCCCCACCCTACCTTGCCACCTCATCTGGTGGGGGATGCCATGGTTTGGTCAAAATCCAAGCATGTACTATTCTGATTCCATAAACTGTACAAAGACACTAACACTCCTCAGAGTTTGGTCAAATGGAAGGGTAGTTCATTTGAAGAAGCCACATGGGAGGATGATTTCATCCTATGGAACTAGTTTCCTTCTTTAAGTCTTGAGGACAAGACTGATTTTCAAGATGTATCAAATGGTAACACTAGGGACAAGACAAGGGAATGGATGGTATATTCTAGAAAAGGTAAAAAGGGAGGGGACTCAGTTAGTTGGGGGAGGATAGCTGGGACCATGGACAGGTGAGGGGGAAAACTATTTTAAGGGGAAATATAAGTATAGATAAGGGGGAATATTCTTTAGTTAATTTTTATGTTTGACTTGTTAGCTTGGATGAGAGAAGGGGGGTCTGCTCTTGTAGTTTCTCATACCTTTTTCTTCTTCATCTCCCTACTCTTCCATTGTAATTCTAGAATACTCCTATTAAATTTTTATATAAATTAGTCCACTCTAGTGGGGGCCTTATCTCAAGGTTAATTATTATAATCCAAATTAAGTATCACAAAGGTATGATATTAAATGAACATGTAGATATATTAATATATGCAAAGTAGATGCTTGATATTTTATAGAAATATATTCTAAATCTATAGTGAGTTGATAATTTAGTTGAGATTTTGATTAGTTGAGACTTTAAAATTTCATTCTCATAAAACAGATATGTTGAGTAAGATATTTCATGCATGAAAAATTGGGAACAGTATGTTGAGAATTCATATAAAATCTCATGAAGTATGATAATGAATATGTTATGATCTCATGATCAAAACATCATTATGTAAAACATAATGATTTCATAAGATGAATAATGAAGATTAATTAATGTGTTCTCACACTATAAATTCATAATGAAAATAGAAAATGATCTATAAAAAGTTTCCCCAAAGTCATGATCAATCACATGACAAATTAAGATATATCGCAATCAAGTTTTATGCATATGTGCATATCTATGAATATTCATGCATTTTTAAGGTGCATAGAATTATGTGGACTGAAGAAGATGAAGAATTCACGGGATGATTCAAAGACATGATTATAGGACTTTCCACATGAAAAATTTAGTTATAAAAATTTAAATGCATTTAGTTTTTTTGAATCTATGATCGCAAGTTTCAAATACCGCATGCAAAAATAATGAAATTAATTAAGAGGGTTTTATGGATTTGAGGTTATGATAATATCTCATGTAAAATCTTAGACTTCAAATTATTTAAATGGGGAGAACGAGACCATATATATTTATATTTACATGGTTGAGTAAATACCAAGTCTTAATCAAGATTTTAAAAGGAAAGATTTAACTCATATTTAATAAATAAATTAAATGAGATTGAAGACTAATTATTCCAAAGGAATTAATGGAGATGTTGTATGTGATATAATATATTGTCAAGTTTCATGCAGATACAATACATATTGAGGAAATATGATCATGTGTATTATTGTGATATTAATTGATATGAAGAAGAAAATAAAATTAGTGATTCTACACTCTAATTATCAAGAAAATTATAAGATTCAATGAACTATAAGAACCAGTTCTGCATATCAAGAATATTTATTTTACAAAGAAGAAGAAGAGAATATGGTATATAGAATAGAATACTATAATTTTTCAAGAACAAGACAAATTTTTTAGTATTCATCCAAAAATATAAACATATATTGTATATTTATGATGAAAATAGAGTCATCCATTATTATTTTTATATAAGAGGAAGACGATCAATACATATAGTCTAAGAAGGACTTAATAATTCATAGGTGATCTTGCTTCAAGGATGTACAAGCCTATTATTTTGTAAAAAGGGATATAAATCCCAAAACTTTCCTTTTACCTAGTTGGTTCTAAGATAATTATTTCAAGTACGTACCTTTGATCATACTTTCTTTGATAATAAGAAGGAATTTGTGTGGGGGGATAAAAAACTACCATACACTGGGTATGTGGTCATCCTTAAGAATGTGAAACCGGTCAAGAATTTTGGTGTCATTTTGTTATCCTTTATTATTCCACATCTACATTCACAGTGACCAAGTATAATATATATAGAGAGATAGAGAAAGAGAGAGATCTAATCATTGAAAAAGTGAGGATCTAACAAAGGGATAAAAATTATAATAGGTTAAAATTCATCCCACACTAATTCACCCCCTCCCCTAGGGTGATTACATACATGTTTGATCCTTTTAAATTGGTATAAAAGGGAGGCTATACCACTTATTTGATTATTAAGAGTTATATTTTTTTATATTTAAGTCTTTTTTCAAAGTCTATATGAAGTGTAGAATTGAAGAAGCCAATGATTTTTCCTATTTTAGCATCCATGGATGATATATCTTCCAAAACATTGAAGAAAAGGAAGAAAAGAAATTAAAATAAGATGACAAATGAATCATCTAATAAATAAATGATAATTATTTTTACTACTTTATGGTGATAAAATTAGAGTTCATTCTTTTATTACTGTTTATAATTTGTCTCCTAAATGAGCTCGTGATGATAAGGTGTCCCATCTATTCAAAGTGGAAGGTGAATTTTTTTCACCATGCTGTAAGTCATTAAAAGTCATATTAGGTATGTAAGAGGAATATCTAGTGGTGAAATCAACCACTACAAAAATAAACAATAGTTAAAGCTTGTATAGTTCATCACATGAGGAGAAGAAAATTATAACATCTTGTTATAATTATCCTATTGATAAACCAAGTGAAAATGGGAGTGATCGCACATCTGAAGAATCCATTGAATAGTAAACTACTATTGTAAAATAAATTATGTATAACTACCCTAAACAAATAGTCTTAAATATTTGTTTCATTTTTATAAGTATTCAAGAAGAGATCTTCCTTTTGAATATGATCATGGGGAGTTTGATAAGTATTTAGAATAAATAATACATAATTGTATTTGACTCTATAAACATTTAAGAGCCTTAAATATTATGAGTGTAGATATTAATGAAATATTCTCTAGATTTTATAATGAATGGATCTCCAAAATTCACGAGAGATAAAAGGCCAAGAGAAATATTGAATAAAAGACCCGTGAATTTGAAGAATTAATTTCTGTTAAAAGTGTTCATCTAGAGGTCAAGGAAAAGAAGATTAAAGAGATTAACCATTTTCTATAATAGAAGAATAAGATGTATGAAGAACAAGTTGAATATATGATAATGTCTTGTGAATACAAACTAAAATTAGTAGAGGATGATAAATTATTCCTCAGTATGAAATTCTTAGATCTTGAAATCACATTGAAGAATCTATAAGCAACTCAAGCCATGCCCTCTAAAAAAGTTTTAAAGGGAGATGCTTCCACACAAACTTCTAAAGAGGGTTATTCTTCGAAAATATCTCAATCTGGTGAAAAAATATCCTGATTTAATCTAATGATCCATTTATATCTTCTTCTAAATAGAAGGTACCATCCACATCTAAAATTTTTTCTTATAATAATAAATTATATGTAAACAATACACATTAAAACTTAAAATGTATACAAGTTTGGATGATGGAAATCATTAATGAGTTCACAATTATATAAAGGGTGGATAAAAGAAATTATATGAGGATTTGTTCCCCTGAAAATCCCACTTAGTAGTTGAAAAGGTACAAAAATACACTGAATGGCCTGAAGGCCTTCAATTATTTTTTTATTTTTGACAATCCCCCTTTCAAGGGATGAGGGGGAACTCTTACAAGGCCCAAAGTCTTAAGTGACATTACATGACTTTTAGGTCTTATGAAATCAACCCAAAAAAGAAAACATGGAACTTCCCATACCTAGAAAATGTTGTGATGTTAGCTCTCCACCTTCACATGGATGGTCGACTAGTTGTCCTATGCAGAGCTACACAGGCCCGGTACCGATGGCAATGTCATACCCACTCAATCTTCCAAGTCTGGTTATCTCTACTCTAGTGAATATTCTTGCTCTGAATCCTCATCTATATCCTTGTTCCTTATAATCTGTCTGGTACATCTTCATATTCTGGTGGCCCAAAGGCCTTGAGGTGACCCGAAAGCCTGACTGGACCAAAGGCCTTTGGTGGCCTAAAGGCCTTGAAGGACTTGAGGACAAAACCAGTGGCCCAAAGGCTTAAATAGATGAATGGTTCTAGATACTACAGTACTAAACAGTACCTTCTACAGTGCCCTAGAAATATGCCTCTCCTAAGATTTTATCTTGGATATCTTGGATTCACTTGTTGAGTTATCACCAATTGGGATCAGGCTCATGTGTAGGCACAAAAATAGCACTGATACAATTCTGGACATATTAATTCACAAATAAAAAGATCAATATTTGTTAGTTAGTACTATTACTACTACAATTTTAGGCACAAGGATACTTATTTTTGACATAATGTGGTCAATCCTAAAGATCAAATAAAATCTACATCAAGAGGGATCAAAGTTGAGGTTAAAAACTAACACAAGATAAATGAAAAAAAATTGTCTTAAATAGATTTAAAAATCTTGGAAATATATATTGTATTTTAAATGGTAGTGGTCATGATAAAGAAGAAGGAAATAAAAATAATTGAATTATGAAACTAGAATAAGTGAGAAGGAAAAACCATATAATTTAAAAAATTAAGGTAAGACTAAATTGAGAAATAATTATAGGAATTAAGATGAAATTAATAATACCAAGAAGCTTTTGAAGAAGGTCAATGTGTTTTCCTTGGGTGATAAGTGTAATAACCCACATTTTTACATGTGGAAATTCTTGGGTAAATTTGATTTTTTACCTTTTTTTGAGTCTTTCTTTTGTAGAATAAGTTTTGAGTTATTATGGGGTGTTTTTTAGTGTTTTGGATCCCTTTTTTAAAGTTTGCGGTTGGAGAATGGTTTGACCAAAACATGTTGACCCTCTAGGAAACTATGTGCCTCATTGTAGAGGTCCATGGGGTGGTGTATAGTTATGGAACATGGTTTATCAAACCATGTGGCCTCACATGACTGTGTAACTTGTTCCAATTATAAAATCATTTTTGGTACAAGTTTTTACAAATAGTGTGACCAACCCATGCATGTCGATCAAGAGAGGAAATATCCTCACATAGTTGGTGCATGATTTGGAAAACCATGTTTTCAAAATGTTTGTGCATGTTTTTAATGATCCAAAATGTAAAGACCCGAAAATTCCATGGAAATTTTTTTTTCTTAAATACATTGGAATTTTACGAGTCTTCTGTTTCTGACGGCGCCTGATTTCGAGGCCCAGTGAGCCCGAAATCAATTTCTAAAGTTTATTTTGGGTATGTTCAGTAAACGTACAAGTGGTATTTTATATCTTTTGAACCAGTGCTCAGAATTGAAATTTGAGGACACCGATGAACTCACAGCACTGGTATTCGCTTAAGGAGACCATTACTGTAGTTGCATTTTATCAAGAATGGGAGTTAATTTCTTGGGGTTTCTAATTAAAATTAAATAAAAATGAGTGTAACACATTTTTATTTGAAAGGTGGTTAAAACCACCAAGTGGAGGTTAGTGGTGGGGCCCACAAAACCCTAACCACCCTTGGGAGGATGTTTTAGGGTGGGGCCCACCCAAAACCTTTAACTCCTCTAAACCCCCCTTTAAACCCCTTGAGATCCCCATTAATAGGGGAAACTCTTGGACTTCCCATTAATGGTGCCAACACAAATTAATTAATGACTTAATTAATTAATTTGAGTGATTTGAATTCTTTTGAATTCATTATGCCCACATTAAAATAAGAGATCATATTCTTTTATTTTGGGTTGGCATAATCCTTGGAGAGCATTGTAGAACTCTTGGAAGAATATCATCCTATCGATGAAGAACGCTCCTCATCTCTGAAGAACAAATATACCGTCTTCAATCTTCATCCAAGCCATAAGAGAAGGAGCCGCCTGTGAGGAACGTCGACGATGCTTCATCCTCAGACGTTTCCTGACGTCAACAAATCGACGTCCACCCTCTTTCTGTGACTTCGACAATGTACTTCAAATCGAGGTAGGGGGAAATTGAATTATCTTTATGTATTAGTTATACCCTCCTTTCCTCATTGTGTGTTGTGCTCTTGGATGCCAAATGTTAACAATGTAACAAGGAGGGATCGGACCGCACGAACACGGTCCAAACCTACCCCCCCCCCCCTTGTTGTTGTTCTCATTGTGTTGACGATGAAGGCAGATCGCGGAAGAGGCCGGCGGCGCAAGGGCCGCCGTCGCACCATGCAAAGAAAATCCACGGACAAGCGGGCCACGGAGGAGCCGAAGGGGCGCGGTGCCGTCACACCGCGCCGGAGAAGGGTCACGGCCAGGGCGGGCTACGGCGGAGGAAGCACGATGTCGTCGCACCATGCCGGTGATGCAGAACCATGGCTAGGCCGGGCCGCGGCAGAGGGTACGGCGCCATTGCGTCGCGCCGGTGACGGGGAGCGACTGGACCGAGCGGCCAGCCGAGAGTTACGGTACCCCGTCGGGTCCCGCGTGCACTGGACCAGTGCCACAGCGCACCAGTTCGGTTATACCCGAATGGGTAAGCCGTCCGGGTTCCAGGGGGCGTGCGCCTCCCCCCTGGTGCGGCCAGGTCAGGTTGCCTTCGGTCGGCCCACCCTAGGACGGGCTGCCACGGGCCGGGCGGCCTTCAGCCGGGCCCCCACGGGCCAGGTCACCACGGGCCGGGCTGCTCACAGTCGGGTTGCCCTTGGCCGGGGCGCCATGGGTTGGGTCATCCACGGCTGGGCCTCCCTCAGGACGGGCTATTTCTTCAGTCCGGTTTGGACCCTCGGACCGAGTCAGGCTGGGTCGCTCCGACTGGGTCGGACCGGACCCGGACCCACTATGGTCGTTCACACCTTTTAGCTCGTATCTTGGGATATGGGTGTCTGATCGATGAACCATCTGTGGCGAAGGAAATCTTAGAGAGAGACGGTTCCTTTGGCATTCCCCACTTGAGGTTTGGACACAGTTGGGGTACGGTCGTGTTGGTTTGAACCTAAAAACCAATCAGGCCCCTGGAACATAAATGTCAATAACTCACAGACCGGGCGTCCTATTAACGCGTCATTTGTCGCGTTTGGTTCCTTTTGATGAGAGGAAACTACAAGATATATCAACTCGAGACTTCGTGATAATTGATGTATCGACACTTGACTCAAGGAGCGGACCCTCCCAGAATCAAGTGTGGTGTGTGCGGGAACCCTAGGGCTGGCTGCGACTGCGACGATACTGTATCGGAATCCTTCGTGGGTTCGACAGCGATGACTACTGTACGGGAATCCTCTGTGAGTTCGACAGTGATGACTACTGTAACGGGATCCTCTGTGGGTCCGACAGTTCTGACTTATGTTCATGTATCCTATGTGGGTCATGCAGAATAACTCGTCCTGTATCCTGTGTGGGTCCGATAGATTAGCTAGTCCTGTATCTTGTGTGGGTCCGACAGCTTAGATGAATCAGTGACTACATCTGATCATATCTATAACTCTATAAAATATGTATAACTGTGTGATCTGAGTCTTGTCTTTCAATCATCGAGATGATTGACTTTACTTCCTTTGTGGAGTGGGTTGTGCTTGGGATCGAGAGTTAGAGTCGTACTGTGATTGACAACTTAGTTATATATATGGGCATATACCTAAGTAGGGTTAGTTGATACTTCATTATTGTATATTTCTTATTTGGTTTATCCTTAGTGTATTTTGGGAGACCTTCGGGGGTCTCGGGGTCCCCTACTGAGTATTGTTATACTCACCCCTGCACGGGCTTCGCCCACACCTTGTTGTGTACTGTGCAGACAACGGAAAGCAGTGATCGAGGCGGAGGGTGGCAGATGGAAGGCTGCTCAGAGCTGGACTAGATGGGACGTATCTCAGGGATGAGTTGTTCGAGTTCTGTACCTACCCTTCAGGTAGGATTCCCTAGTGGACGATCCAGGAGTTGTTTTCCATTTTTACTTGTACTTGTACTTGTTGTTAAGTTGGGTTTGTATTCTGGCCCACTTACTTTCAGCACACTTTTATTTTCTATTTTAGTACTTGTTTCTTCTACTTCTTGTGTTCAGTCTGCGTGAGTTACGGGTTAAAAGGAAATGCCTTCCCTTTTTATCAGGGATTCTCCTTTGGTGCTAGTCGTCAGCCCGTGGCCTATGGAAGGCGGGCTTGGGGTAGTCCCGGCATGGGCCCTAAGGATGGGTCATGAAAAATTGGTATCAAAGGAGTCAGTTCTACCGCAGAACTTGGACTTTGATTCTTTTAGTGGAAATAGTGTTAAGTGTTTTGGGTGTGGTTATCAGTTTAGGGAAACCGGTGTTGGTGCAGCGGACGATGTATCCATACACTAGGACTCTGACTTATGATCTCTGACTCAGTGCACGAAAACCCTGATTGCGTGTGTGTTTCCTTTGAAAAAAATTTCTTCAGGATTACTTCATGTCAACTCACCAGGTATACTATTTTAACCATGGTGCACCTGTTTATTTTCAGGATGGCCCCACAAAGGCATCCAACTAGGGTTCCGAGTTACGTACGAGATGATATCCTATTGAGCGACGAGGCCTCGGTGAAGGGCCCCTCACAGCGAAGGTACCAGCAGTACCACTACCCACTGGGCCACTGATACCACCATCTCCAGTAGTAGAGAGTGCATGCCGTCTGAGTGTGTTGCAAGAGTTCCAGTTCGAGAGGCTGCCTAGGTTCTGGGGAGAGATGGACCCACAAGCAGTTGAGGATTGGATGGAGGTTGTCGTGAGAGTTTTCAGATTGGTAGGGACACCAGCCAACCTCATGGTGATCCTTGCCACAAGTCTCCTGCATGCAGCAGTAGGTAGATGTTGGAGCCTGATGCTCCACATGCATGATGAGGCATCATTACTCTAGACAGACTTCAAGAGTCTCTTCCGCTCAGAGTTTGTTCCAGCCACCCTTCATGCGGTGCGGATTCAGGAGTTACTTCATCTGCAGCAGGGCAGCATGACAGTAGCTTACTACTTAGCAAGGTTCACTGACCTCTCACACTACTCCACAGATATGGTACGAGACCCATTCGTTAGGGCTCGGACCTCCGAGTAGGGACTTAGGCATGAGATCAGGGCTTCGACGATCTCTCTCAACATCCCGACTCAGGCAGGGGTGTTGGAGCGAGCTCTTTTAGTGGAGAGTTTTCTTGCTGAGTAGTCACCAGCAGTGAGACCCACCATAGGTAGACACATAGAGTATTTGACGCACTTCTATCGCGGGGCGTGGACAAAAACAATTATATTTTTCCTAGTGCAGCACAGTGGCTGACCAGGGTCGTCTCTCTTGAGGAGCCTTCTCAAAGTATTTCACTTACTTCTTCTATATCACCTAAACTATCTCTTTTTGTGGTTTTTTTATTAAATGAAAGTGAAGAAAATATTTTTGGGTTTTTGATTATTTAAAACTTGTAAAATGATAATTTAAACTATCATGAAAATCTGAACAGAATGAGTTAATAAGAAAGAACTTGGTTTTGGGGGTTGGTTTAATGTTCAATCATTATTCTCCTTTATATGTTTTATGTCAGTTTGATATTCTAAAAATGAAATCTCATGTTTGAACTACAATTATTTATTTATAAATTGTGGAATATCATTGAATGATTGAGCACTCTCAATTCCACCTCCTCCTTTAATCCAAGTTGATGACACACCTTTGTCTAGGATGTGTCATCTTCCAGGACCCGGTTCAATAGAAGCCATTTCAACCATTGATTAGCTCAACTCCAACGTGTGAAGAACTAACCAATGTAGATAGGGAAAATGATTAAATAAAATAATAGATATAGGTTGAGTTGCATGACATCAGAGGCAGCCACAACGTCGGGGACATTCTCCTTACCCGCTCATGCTACTCAATTCTATCTACAAACATAAAATTAAACATTAAAGAAAATTCATGATCACTTTCACCTACCCCTAGGACAAGTCTTGTGATTAGTCTCTCATTTCCGAGAGTATGATATTACTTGGTGGATTGGGTGGAAGAAGAGAGAGAGAGAGAGAGATAGAGAGAGAGAGATAGAGAAATGAAGAAAATGGATGGAGAAACACAATCGCATGGATTAATAAAACTAGAATATGAATTACAATTGAAAATAAAACTAAAATAAAACTAAAATTAAAATGAAATAAAAAGAAGAAATTAGGGGGAAAATAGAAGAGCAGCAGTGGCCTGTGCCCTGGTGGGATCCCTCCTTGGATTTGGGTGTCGAGCTGATGGTTTTGGAAGGAGGAGATGGTCTCCTTTTATAGGCAGATTTTGGTCCCCCAACATTTTTCACATTGTTGGACCCTTAAATGGAAGATTCACATGTGGACCCCTTATTAAATATTGTTCATAAATGTGTTCACCATTTACCATAAAATTTCAGCGCATTTGGAACCCTTATTAAGGAGTTATGAATTTTTCATTGAAGGATTCTGTTTCTGGATGAAGCTTCCAGGAAGGTTCCTCCAAAATAATATTGTTCAATTGCTGCCTTAATGACTTTAAAACTCTAAAAAATTTGGTTTAGTTCTGGAAATCTCTGACCTAGTTCTATCCCAGGTAGAAGCACCTCATTTGGATATGTGTAGGTCGAGTTTAGGTTCTGTTACAGTGGTGTGGTCCACGCTGTCTTCCCGGAAAAATGTCAAATTTTAATGAATATTTAGACCCTTTATATGGATGAATCAGCTTCTGGTCCAGAAGACAAAATTGGAGAAAATAAAATCAGAATTCTAAAAAAAAATCAATCAAAAAATTTGGACATATATTTTATGCTAAATGAAAAAAATACCTTTTTGGTAAAAATCTGTCCAAAAATCTGGAATTATGCACTTTTCACAATTTTGCTCATTTTCATTCAAAAATTCAAATTACCCATTATTTTAATAAAACAAGTAAATACATGGGTTTTATCAATGAAAAACATTAAAAATAATCATTATTTGATTAAAAATATGCACTTAAATTTTCTCTATCAAATACCCCCACACTTAAACCATGCTTGTCCTCAAGCATAAAATCTCAACATAGAAATCAGAGGACATCAATGTTACCAATATTTAAATTCCAATGCAATAAAATCAAAAAAATTTCAATATAAAATCAAACATTCAAAAATCTTCATAAAATATCAATTTAATTTCCCATTTTTCAAATAAACAAATAATTCACATATTTTACTTTTCCCCTTTGAAAATTGATGGAACTTATCCTTTTATTCATTCAAGATCCTTGATTAATTATTATTAAACATGCCATGTCATGATTTACCTCACATTTGATTTTTTTTCTCTCATCACTCATGATACAATTCAAGTAGAGTTATTATCATATCATGAGAACATGCTTCTTATCCATAGGCTTGTAAATGAACTACTTTCTCCACTTTGTAAAGACAAAAGACACATAAAATCATGAGGACTTGAAATAAAGGTTCAAATGACTCTTAGGCTTATGGTTGGTAGGATTTGATGCTTTAAAAATTAAGTCTCAATGAGGAGGCTAATCTATGAAGTAAAATGCATGATATTAAAAGTAAAACTGTAATGAAATTCTCCCCTTCAAAATAGCAACACCCACTTCCCAAAACTCAAAGAAAAGGTTATGATCAAGTAAGCATAATGGATGATTTGTGCACCCTCTTGATTTTTTTATTTTGTAATTTTTTTCATTTTTTGAAAGATGTGATTAGATAAAACCTCACATCCATCACCTAACCACATACAATAATAAGATCATCAGTATGGAAAATGGTGATTTTTGGTTCTCCAAAATCAAAACCCATTTTTCTATTTTTTTTTCTTTTTGTCATTTTTTTCATTTTTTTAATTTAAAGAGGGGAAAACAATAGAGTATAATGAATGATTTCACAACCTTTTACAATTCCCACAATAACACCCCTACACTTCTTCCTCATAATGTGTATCATCCCATCCATGATTCCCTTTACCCCCACACTTCAACATTAAAATATCATGCAAATACCAAGAGTTGGGTAGGAATGGACAAAAATGGCTTGAAACATGGCTCATCCATATAAAGGTCATTCATGGTCTCTATGGGATAAACGAATGATTGATGTAAAGGTGGTATTTTAAGGAAATATATCTTTTCAAAGGATGCCTCAATCATTTTAAATGTGTTTTTGCATAGTCATAGCTTTGACAAGTTTCAATACAAGTTCTGGTCGGTTACATGTCCCAAGATCACTCAAAAAATATGCTCAAGAATAAATAGAAAGTACTTGGTCTAGAAATCCTATCGGGAATGAGAAATATAACATTGGACAATCACTCATGGAATGATTAATAATAATAAATTAATTCACATAAATTTCATAAATTCAAAGCATGAAAGATGGCAGAGAAATTTCATTTACATGAATCAATTAATTCCTTCCAATCATGAGTCATTATTTCAATATCTATGCTTAATATTTAAAAATTCAATTCTCCATTTCAATCATTTAATCATATAAACATTGAAACCTAAAACATGTCATCACTGGGTTCTTAAGAAACTCATTTCTCCTAGATAAGTCGAGTAAAACATGAATTCAAGTGTGGGCATGCAATTTTATCTTTAAATCTCAAAACATGTTTTGGACTAAAATGTGGAGAGTTTAAAAGATAAAAACACTAAAATTTAACTCCCTTTTTCTCCATGAAACTTGGTCCTTCCCCTTCAATGTATGGGGATGCTTTCTACCATTATGAACCTATAAAAGAAAACAACTCAATTAAGCATAAGGATCATGTCATTAATACTCAAAAAGATAGAGGGAGTGGGATGCATGCTGCACTAAATCTAAGAAAATAAATTGAAATCTAAATTCCTAGAAATCATGTAAAGATATATCTTGGTATGATCCCCCAAGTGGGCCCTGAATTTTTAATTCCTCCAGAGGGTAGTACCAGCTGTTATCCAAAGTCTGATGGAGTATGAAGATTCTTTGATTTGAACCACCACATGTGGATTTTCCTAGCTTGTGCTTCATCCTTTTTCTTGAGGGATGATCCATGGATAGAGTATTCCAGATCCTCCCCCTTCACAATGAAGTATAGCTTGAATGGTAAGGGTAGGATGAAGTATAAATCATCCATTATCTTGGTTTCTACTTGTGAAACCTCTGCTTCTTTGTCTAGTGGTTCCTCAAGGTATGTTGCATCAAAAGAAGAGTCAATGGGAAAGTTAGAGTGTAATTCAATTTGAATAAAATTAAAACACGAAGTATCAAGGTCAAATTATTACCCATAAAAGTAAGCATATTTTTTCATGGTATCCTTAGGGAAATCCACTAGCATCTCTTCATGAGCTTCCTTCATTAAATATTCAACTTGTCTAGGGAGCTCCATATGTTCCTCAGCAGGTTCACATCCAGGTTCTTCATCATCCTCCAAGGCATAGCTAAGATTTTCTGAATCTATATAATCAAAATCACAAGGAGTGATGTAGAATTTAGATTCAATAAAATTAGAAGATATAGAGTCAAATAATGGTTCAACTCCCTCATTCGGTTCAGCCTCAATCTATGCCTCAGTGGTAAGTGCCTCTTGGAGTAGACTCTCTGAGGATGGAGGTAGGTAGTCGGGCTCCTCCATCTTAACTTCAAATTCCACCACTTGGGTGGTTTCTTCCTTTAGTGGTGTTGTATTTTCTTCCTTGTATTGTATAGGGAGATCAGTTAGTTCCTCACATTTAATCAAAAAATCATCCAATCCTTCTTGATCTCCCACTTGTAGCTCAGCAAGTAAGTATTCCCCCTTTTCCACCTCAAGTTCTTGATCCTGCTCAGGTTTGGGATGCTCCATTAATGCACAAACATAGTCAAATGCTCTTTAAGCTTTTATTGTCAATCGTCCAATGGTTTCTAAAAGTTCTTTCACCTGAGAACTTCTAAAATCTTCTTCTTTTTGTTGTTGCACCTGTGAGTAATTTCCAGTCCATGCAGAATAATAATCATTAAAATTCATCATGGAAAGATTTTTTTTTGTTTTTTTTTTATTATTTTATAAAATGAAATAAAATATATCTAAGATGTGAAAATAGAAAAAGTAAATGAACTATTTATTTGCTCCCCGGCAATGGTGCCAGTTTTAACATATTCCTGTCACAGGGTGTGGACAAAAAACGATTATATTTTTCCTAGTGTAGCACAGTGGCTGACCAGGTCCGTCTCTCTTGAGGATCCTTCTCAAAGTAGTTCAATTACTTCTTCTATATCACCTAAACTATCTCTTTTTGTGGTTTTTTTATTAAATGAAAGTGATGAAAATATTTTTGGGTTTTTTATTATTTAAAACTTGTAAAATGATAATTTAAACTATCATGAAAATCTAAACAGAATGAGTTAATAAGAAAGAACTTGGTTTTGGGGGTTGGTTTAATGTTCAATCATTATTCTCCTTTATATGATTTATTTCAGTTTGATAATCAAAAAATTAAATCTCATGTTTGAACTACTATTATTTATTTATAAATTGTCGAATATCATTGAATGTTTGACCACTCTCAATTCCACCTCCTCCTTTAATCCAAGTTGATGACACACCTTTGTTTAGGATGTGTCATCTTCTAGGACCCGGTTCAATCGAAGCCATTTCAACCATTGATTAGCTAAACTCCAATGTGTGAAGAACTAACCAATAGAAAGAGGAAAATGATTAAATAAAAAAATAGAGATAGGTTGAGTTGCATGATATCGAATGCAGTCACAACAATGGGGACATTCGCCTTACCCGTGCATGCTACTCAATTCTATCTACAAACAAAAAAATAAACATTAAATAAAATTCATGATCCCTTTCACCTCCCCCCAGGACAAGTCTCGTGATTAGTCTCTCATTTCTGAGAGTATGAGATTAATTGGTGGAGTGGGTGGAAGAAGAGAGAGAGAGAGAGAGAGAGAGAAATGAAGAAAAATGGATAGAGAAACACAAATGCATGGTTTAGTAAAACTAGAATATTAATTACAATTGAAAATTAAACTAAAATAAAACTAAAATTAAAATAAAATAAAAAGAATAAATGAGGGGGGAATAGAAGATAAGCAGTGGCCCGTTCCCTGGTGGGATCCCTCCTTGGCTTTGGGGGTCGATCTGATGGTTTTGGAAGGAGGAGAGGGCCTCCTTTTATAGGAATATTTCAGTCCCCCTAAATTTTTCGCATTGATGGACCCTTAAATAGCCAACTCACGCATGGACCCCTTATTCAATATTGTTCATAAATGTGTTGACCGTTCACCATCCAAATTTCAGCACATTTGGAACCCGAATTAAGGAGTTATGAATTTTTCATTGAAGGATTCTATTTCTGGACGAAGCTTCCAAGAAGGTTCCTAAAAACGTAGGTCATTAAATTGCCACCTTAATGACTTAAAAACTCCACAAAATTTGGTTTAGAGCCGGACCTCTCTGTCCTTGTTCTATAAAAGGTATAAAAATCTCATTTTGATATGTGTAGGCCGAGTTTGGGTTCCGTTACAGTGGTGTGGTCCACGCTGTCCGCCCGGAAAAATGTCAAACTTCAATGAATTTTTAGGCCCTTTATATGGCCGAATAAGCTCCTAGTCCAGAAGAAAAAATTGGAGGAAATAAAATCATAATTCTAAAAAAATTTGAATCAAAAAATTTGGACATATATTTTATGCGAAATGACAAAAATACCCTTGTGGTAAAAATTAGTCCAAAAATCCAGAATTATGCACTCTTCACAATTTTTCTCATTTTCATTCAAAAATAAAAATTACCCATTATTTTAATAAAAAAAGTAAATACATGGGTTTTATCAATGAAAAAAATTAAAAAATAATCATTATTTGATTAAAAATATGCATGTAAATTTGCTCTGTCAGGATTCTTCTTCAGCCGGCAGTAGACAAATGTCGCAGAGGTCCAAGCAGACAAGGCCATCAGGTAGGCGACCCTAGGATATAGGTTCGGTTGTGAGGGGAACACGAGATAGATCCAACTATACAAGAAGCAGGCAGTTCTAATCATGTGGCGAGCGGGGTCGCATGGCTCTTGATTGCCCAACTTTCCATGCAGATGAATAGCAGACAGTAGAGGGACCTCCCAGGCAGAGGCAGAGGTTCGACCGTGGTGGTCCGCTGAGAGCAGTCGGACGTGGCAGAGGAGCTGGATGAGCAGTGGGTGGTGGACGACGTTTTGAGGCTCTACCACCACCACCACCAGGAGGTCCACCCCGACTGCAGGGAGATGGAGAACAGAGGCGGGCTCAGCTCCAGGCAGTCGAGGCATATGACCACAGTGCACCTGAGATGATTTGAGGTACTATCTATGTCTACTCCACTCTTGTTGTAGTACTTATACACACAGGTGTGAGTCATTATTTTATTTCCGCTACCCTCATTCAGATCTCGGAGATTCCTACAGAGTCGTTGGATCGATCCTTACGACTAGAGACTCCTACGGGAGCAGACTCGATGATTACGCACTGGTGTCGGCAGTGTGATCTTACTCTATGAGGTGAGAGCTTCGGCTGGGATCTCCTCGTAGCAGCGTCAAGGCCTTACGACGTCATCTTGGGTATGGACTAGTTATCCATAGTTCATGCTCAGAATGAATGTATTAGGTGCAAAGTGCGGTGTATCCGTACAGATGGGACTAGGTTCACCTTCACCGGCGAGAAGGGAGCCTTTGCAGTGCAGGATGGACTTTCGCAGAGGAGGGGGTATCCGATCACACATCAGTTGGCTATTCTCATCCTCGGAGTGGTTGATGTGCGGAGTTAGATTTTTCTCGTTGTGGTGGAACAGTATGCGGATGTTTTCCCTGAATATGTTCCAGGACTACCTCCTCGCAGAGAGGTAGAGTTCTACATTGACCTGTACCCCGGGACGACACCAATATCTACTCCAGTATATTGGACGGCTCCCGATGAGCTTTGTGATATGTGGGTACAGCTGAAAGACTTGCAGGGAAAGGGATTTATCCAAACCAGTGTTTCACCATGGGAATCTCCGATTTTGTTCGCCAAGAAGGCGGATGGGAGCTTTCGATTGTGTGTTGACTACCGTCGCCTGAATCAGGTCACTATGAAGAACAACTACCCACTCCCAAGGATTGACGACCTCTTTGATCAGCTCAAGGGAGTGTGATGATTCTCAAAGATAGACCTTAGGTCAGGCTATCACCAGCTCAAAGTTCGAGACGAGGATGTGCAGAAGACGGCCTTCAGGTGTCGGTATGGCCACTATGAGTTCTTGGTTATGCCCTTTGGCGTAACCAATTCTCCAGCAGTGTTCATGAGTCTCATGAACAGGATCTTCCATCCTTACCTCGATCACTTTGTCATAGTCTTCATCAACGACATACCGATCTACTTGACTACTGATTATGAGCATACCTACCATTTACAGGTAGTACTAGACATACTCCGAGAGCACTAGCTTTATGGTAAGATCTAGAAGTGCCAGTTTTGGATTTGAGAGGTTCACTTCTTGGAACACGTCATCTCGAAGGCTGGATTTGCAGTGGATCTAGAGAAGATCGAGGCAGTACTTGCTTAGGAGACACCCAGGAGTGTGATGGAGGTATGGAGTTTTCTGGGAGTGGCTGGTTACTATCAGAGATTTGTGCCAGATTTCTCCAGAGTTATAGCACCACTTTCAGTTTTGACGAAGAAAGGGAAACCCTTAGTGTGGTCAAAGAGATGCCAGCAATGATTTCAAGAGCTGAGATAGAGGTTAACTAGTGCGCCCATCTTGAGGCTTCCAGAGGAGGGCATTGGGTACATAGTTTACTGCGAAACATCAGGGACCAGATTTGGGTGTGTCCTGATGCAGGAGGGAGTAGTGATTGTGTATGGTTCTTGGTATTTGAGACAACATGAGCATAACTATGCTACCCATGACCTGGAGTTAGCAGCAGTGGTCTTCGCCTTGAAGATGTGGCAGTACTATCTTATGGGAGAACGCTTTACAGTCTACTCTAACCACCAGAGTCTCAGGTACATATTCTTGTAGAAGGACCTAAACATGAGACAGCGGTGTTGGCTTAAGTTCCTCCAGGACTATGACTTCAAGATAGTCTATACTTCTAGGAAGGGGAACGTTGTAGAAGATTCTCTCAGCAGGAGATCAGGCATTCAGATGCTAGGAGAGACGACGAAGAAGCTGGCCGCGTTGCAGATATCCTTTGTGGATAGAGATAGAGTGGCCTTTCTACAGTCTCATACAGTCACTCCTCCACATCTTCAGTGAGTTAGTGAGGTACAACGTGGGTACGTTGACTGTGAGACGCGAAATGCTCAGATATCGACAGGGCAAGCACCTGATGGATTTTTTGAAGGTGGGGAGAACGTCATCCTCTTCAGAGGACATACCATGGTACCAGTTGCACTAAAGGAGGATTTGTTGAGGTATTTTCACACTTCCCCTCTAGCGGTACTTCTAGGAGTGGTGAAGATGTTTTAGGACCTCATACAAAAGCACTGGTGGCCGGGTATAAAGAAGGTGGTATTAGAGTTTGTCTCACGGTGCCTCACTTTTCAGTAAGTGAAGGCGGAGCATCAGGTACCAGTAGGCTTGGTACAACCCTTAGAGTTCCCAGAGTGGAAGTTGGATGGGATATCCATGTATTTCTTGACGGGACTTCCACGTACATCCAGAGGACACGACTCTATTTGGGTGATTGTTGACCGACTCACTAAGTCGGACCACTTCCTACCCATCAGAGAGTAGGGCTTAGTGGAGAGCATGGGATGCCTCTATGTGCAGGAGATCATACGGCTTCATGGTGTTCCATCTACAATCATCTCTGATCGAGATGCACGTTTCACTTCCCGGCTATAGAAGGGGTTGCAGGAGGCTTTCGGGAGGTAGCTTCATTTGAGCATCGTATTCCATCCTCAGACAGATGGGCAGACTGAGAGGACCATTCATACTATCGAGGACATGCTTCTTGAATGCATCCTCGACTTCGGTCGCAGCTAGGAGGATGACTTACCCTTGGTGTAGTTTGTGTATAACAACATCTACCACTCCACCATCAGGATGGAACCTTTCGAGGAACTTTACAACTGACCATGCTGATCACCTCTGTGCTTGACTGACCCAGGGGAGTCAGCACTTATGGGACCGGAGATGGTTCAGGCTATGACAGAGAAGGTGTAGATCATCCAGGAGCAGATGAAGACTCCATAGAGCAGACAGAAGTCCTATGCTGATAGGAGATGGAGACCACTAGAGTTCGAGGATGGCGACCACGTCTTTCTACGGGTCTCACCTAGTCAAGGTCTACAGAGATTTGGATGAGGCATCCAGTTATCTCCGTGATTCATTGGACTGTTCCAGGTCCTCAGTAGAGTAGGTGAGGTAGCTTACCGCCTGGCCCTTCCACCTCAGTTACACCGGGTGCACGACGTCTTCCACGTATCTCAGCTGAGAAGATACGTGCATGACCCATCCCACATCATCGACCATGGAGAGCTGGACATCGATGATGGGGCGACCTTCATAGATGTTCCAATGGAGATCGAGGATCGACAGGAGCGGGTCCTGTGTGGACAGTCAATACCTCTGGTGCGCATTCGCTGGCAGCACGAGAACCTCCAAGAGAGCACATGGGGACGGGAGGCTCAGATGTGTGCTCAGTACCCCCATTTGTTTCCTTAGTGTGAGTTGTAGCTTACGGGGACGTAAAGCCTTGTAGTGGGGAGAATTTAAATACCCATAAATTCTGTGGAAATTTTTTTTTCTTAAATACATGGGAATTTTATGAGTCCACAGTTTCTGACGGTGCCAGATTCCAAGGCCCGGTGAGCCCGGAATCAATTTCTGAAGTTTAGTTCGGGTAAATTCAGTAAACATATGAGTGGGATTTTATATATTTTGAATAGGTGTTCGGAATTGAAATCCAAGGACACTGATGAACTCGAAGCACCGGTATTCTCTTAAGGAGACTTTTACCACAATTTCATTTTATCAAGAATGGGAGTTAATTTCTTGGGGTTTCTAATTAAAATTAAATAAAAATGAGTGTAACACATTTTTATTTGAATAGTGGTTAAAACCACCAAGTGGAGGTTATTTGTGGGGCCCACCACACCCTAACCACCCTTGGGAGTATGTTTTAGGGTGGGTCCCACACAAACCCTTTAACTCCTCTAAAACCTCCTGTAAACCCATTTATCTCCCCACTAATAGGGGAAACTCTTGGAATTATCCTTAATGGTGCCAAAAAAAATTAATTAATGACTTAATTAATTAATTTGAGTGATTTGAATTCTTTTGAATTCATTATGCCAACATTAAAATGAGAGATAATATTCTTTAATTTTGGGTTGGCATAATCCTTGGAGAGCTTTGTAGAACTCTTGGAAGAACATCATCCTCTCGACGAAGAATGCTCTTCATCTCTGAAGAACGACGATACCATCTTCGATCTTCGTCCAAGCCACAAGAGAAGGAGTCTCCTTCAAGGAACGTTGATGACGCTTAATCCTCAGATGTTTCCCGACATCAACGAATCGACGTCCACCCTCTTTCTGTGACTTTGACAACGTACTTCAAATCGAGTTAGGGGGAAATTGGATTATTTTTATGTATGATTTATACCCTCCTTTCCTCATCGTGTGTCGTGCACTTGATGCTAAATGTTAACAACGTAACAAGGGGTGATCTTGGAATTACATAAAGTATTAAAGTAATATACTTTAATTTTCAACTTCATATAAATAAAAATTGATATATTTAAAATATATGATGAGGTTGATTCTAAATCATCTCATACAATAAAAATTTTACAAGTTTAAGTGATTCTTTTACCCTTATCTCTTTATTTTAACCCTCATTAACCCTTTTGATAATTACCACAATATTAAAAAAATTACTCTTTAAGGATCAAGAATGTTACCATAAAAGGAAAATTGTAAAATAAATGGAACATGGTTGATATTTTTAACCATATACCATTAACTTGGAGGAATATAAGATTTTTATGAATTTTAAGTCATATAATAAATTAATTTTTATTATAAAATATCATTAATGCCATTTCTGAAACTATTCATTTAGTTTGAATTTAAAATAATCAATATAATTATTGAATTAGAATATAAACCTTTCACGCATCCCAAATATGTTATATTTATCTAAAAAATTCATTTAATGTAATAATTCACCCAAATTGTATTACTTTTAATATTTTTCAAATAATTTATTTTATTTTTCTATTAATTGAAAAAATATTATGTCAATGTTGAGTAATCATTTAATGTAATTTTTCAATAACTAAAAATTAAGAGTAAATTACTATGATAAAAATAATAATTAATCTTTCAAATAAACATTTAGAACATAACATAACCTCTTTTTGTCCTTATGAAAAAGTGTTATAGATATTAAAGTCAAGAGAGTGATATTTTGTATTTATCCTTTTCTTAAAATAATTAAAGGTCATAATCGAAGAAACATGGAACCAAGTCTCCATATTTTTGAAAATTTTATTATAATTATCAAACTTCACTAATATAATAGGATAATGGAAAGTTGTGTAGAAATTTTAAATTCTTATCCCAAATTTTTTACAATGTTTTACCCTTATAGAGGTGACAAATATTTAACAAGGTTTCTATTCATAATAACCAAAAATAAAAGGGACGTGTTTAACAAATTTTTTAAAAAAGTATTCCAAATATGGGATCCATTTTTCAACATTTAATTCATAAAAATTGGCATAAATTCATTTTATAATAAGAGTGAAAAATGAAACAAATCGGTTTTTAGAAAAAAAAATCATATTTGAACATAAAACTGGTCTTATTTTTATTTCATGCCTAGTAAAAATTATTATATGGATATTAAAACATATGATTGAATATATTATATTTTAATTTAATTAAAATCATATATCAATATTTATTAATATAATTTATTTAAATAAAAACACATTATGCACATAAAAACTATTTTTAGTAAAATGTCTCTATTTACCTTCAAATACTTCTACTTTTATTTAACCATTTGATAACAAATGAATTTATTTTAAACCTATATTAAAAATAGTTTTTTCATAATTTAGTTTTCTATATTAATACCCACCAATCCAATGGCTAGAAAATAGATATCACATTAAATAATAATATTTATATAGTATAATTTGGTTTGTTTAAACTCGGTATTGCGTGTAAAAAAATATATCAAAGAAATAAAATTTATTAATAGATAACTATAGAATAAAATATTGAGGGGTTACACAACCAATTGTGGGTTGTGGGTTAGAGTCTTAGCTTGGGTAATCCCTAGATCCATTAGGCTTTCTTTATGATATTACAGTTGAGCATTGATTAGTCTTCCTTGAATGGGATGATGCCTTTATGTAGGTCTTGAGAGTTTCCTTATAAGTTTTCCTGGGGAACCCAATGGTTCTTGGTTGGGAATTGAATCTGCCTATAGGGGTCCAAGGTTTGGGATGAGCCTTTAGTCTATAGCATCTCCATGAGGTGGTTATAGGTGTTAGTACCGGAGAGCATGGACCAAAGTTTATTAGGAATCCCTGGTATTTTTTCATCAAGTGGTATGTGTGATGCTATGAATTGAGTTGTTATAATAGTTTTATATAGAAATATGTGAGCAGTCGAGTAGTGTATCTAGTTGAAATCATTTTATTTGATGTTGTGTTAGTGACCTATATGGTGTGCCTATGTAGTAGGAGTAACTTTCTTTAGACCATGGTTGATGTTCTATGATCTATTATTCATGATATTACCATATATCTTGATAGAGATTCACTTAGACCATGTGGTTGTGATGTGCCTTTTATGCATGTGTTTCCCTTGAGACTTTTTGTGGATGTGAAATGTGTTGGTATACAAGTATTTCCCATGTGGCTTTGGTTCTTATGTTATGAAATAGAGAGTATGTGTGTGAATCCAGGAGAACCTTTATATGATATGGTATGTTTGGTGTGAACGTGTGTCCCATGAGACCAATAGTTTTCGTGTTATGCATACAAGAAAGTGAGTTTCCCTTGAGACCCATGTTTGATATGTGATCATCTATTTTATTTGTATCCTCTTGAGATCTATTCTTAATATTTCTTATTGTTCCTTATTGTGATATGTATTGATTTTGGTATTATATATCTTGTAGAACCTTTGATTTAGGTATTAGGATAAATAGGTGGCTCAGTTAGGGTTATATGTCCCCATGTAGGGGGAGAATGATGATAAGATAATGTCTATGGATTATGCCTTGTTTGATTGTATGGGTCATATCACAGACATGTCGGTTTAAGTGGGAGTAAGCCCTATATGGGAAATGAGAATATGTTGGATACAGGCCTAAGTGGGAGGATGTCATATAGGGGTGATGTGTTATCCAATTACGCCAAACATTTCAGGTTGTAATTTTCATAATATAAGGATAATTACCACCTTTGGGGTGGGTAATGAAGTTTTCATAATAACAACCACCATCAGGGTGGGACATGTGGTGTTCCTGATGACGACCACCATCAGGTTGGGGCATTTAGTGTTTCCTATCGATGACCGCCACCAAATTAGTGCATGTGGGATTCCTTAAAAGTATAACATGGATACAATACTAATAGACATAGAGTACCAATCGACACCAGTACTTATTGAATGTATTTTGATAAGTGGTGACAGACATTGATATCCATATTGATATCATGCCAAAGATGGTGGGGCTAGGTTTTTGGTGGCTTGGTTAGCACATGACTACTTAGAACATGATTTTTTTATTGTTTTTGTATTTAATTTATATACATACACACATATATGATTATATTGATTAGGGGTTCTTGGTGAGAACCTACATATTTTATATACTTTCACTCTCTATGGTTACCTTGGTGCACATACATACCTTACATATTCTTTTCATGTTGATAATAGAGACATATAGTGGTTCAATCTGAGGTAGCTTAGTGTGTATGTGGAGATTAGGACTATTTGAACTCATATTTTTTATTGATTCTCCTTCATGTTTTACCTCTGGTTGTATATTATATATGTGTATATATTATTATCCCTTTGGATGATCAGTGGTATGTCCTCTTTGAAATCATTATTTATTATATAATTATTTTTATTGATAGTTTTTAAATCCTATTGGACATGCTTATGTTATATTATTTGGTTATTTATGTTATGTTTTACTCTGATTGGAGGGTATAGTCTCCCCAAGAATTACCTTATACCCTCACTACTAGTCGAAAACCTATGGTGTATGGAGCGGTATACTTGAGGCTACATAACACTACTGCCTAGACCCGGTGATTTAAGTCAGGGTGTTACAATAAAAAAAGGTATAATCAAACACACCCAAGAATATTAAGAAGGGTTCCATACCAAAATATAGAATCAATATGAAACAAAAAAAGAAGTATGGTTCAAAGAGGAAAAAAAGAGGATTGGATTTGTGAAGCACGTTTTAGAGGACTCATGTGGAACATCCAATCATATTGTGAATATTCCAAATGATTTAATTATAATTTGATTAGTTAACCTAGAAATGGAAAAATCAAAATGGAAATAAATTATTTTACATGAAGAATAAGATAAATCTTATAGGAAATTTTCTATGAATGACAACCCAAGACTTGATTAGGGGTTGTGTAGAAGGTGTAGAATCATTGACCAAAATTATAAGGATTGTGTAACAATAATACCATCCTAAGAATAAATCCTAAAAAATATAAATATTACACCATATGATGTATGTTCTTTTATGGAACATGTTAAAATAAAGATCACATGCAATGAAATGATTTGAAGGAACAAGGAATTCAATATTATCAAGACTACATGAAATCTAGAAAGGTCGGTATAAATAATCTTACTAAACATAGAGCTAAAAAGAAAAGAGTGTCATTGTTGAGAATAAATTATCAGCCTTGTTTCTCACACTAAGGATAAAAAAAGTCCTGAATTATTCCTTTATTTTTTTTTTGTATTGACCAAGCAAATAATTGAAGGTGAAGTTGGTTCTCAAATTGATAACAAAATGAAGTGAAGTAAAATGAAATAAAATTCCATTTCTGAATTTGTCACCATATTGTAATGATTTATCAATTTTAATTCCAAAAAATTTATAAAATAATATACCTTGATGTAGTGGGGTTGTAATTTATCCCATTTAGGGGGTTTATTGAGAATCTTCCAAACCTTTATAATTGAAAAAAATCTATTTTTTGGGGAAATCATTTTTGATTTATTCATTAAAGGTAAGTCTTGAGATTCTTTTATCATTTGCATTCAATAATTTATCCTAAAATAAATGGGGAGAAAATTATTTTAATTAATGATAATAAAATAAGAATATTCTTCTAAGTTCTAGGGATATATGAAATGAAACATGTTGGTTTTACTTGAATTATTTTAATCTGTGTGCTAAGTGGTGTAATAAATTCAGGTTGAAAATATTTGGAAATATTTTCATCAATTTACATAAACATATTTCAACCAAAATACATGTGATCATCCTCTTAGGTAAAGATTAAATAATTGGTAATAAGTATAAGTTGGTATCATTTTAAAATTTTAAATTGAAAATTTTTTGGTCTAACTCAAACCCTTATGTTTTCTACACTAAATATGACTCGCATAGACTTTGAGTGGGATGAATTATGGCACATTTTTTAGGATAAATCAATATCACCCAATCTTCTAGAACTCTATAAATTTTTTATCAATAAGTGTTATATAATAAAATGAAAATGTTAATGATAAAGTGGTAGAGAACAAATAAATTTTATGTTTAAATTGGGATAGACTTATCCTGGATCGTGTAAGGTTGAGAAAGATAAAAATTTTATTATACGTAAGGTTGGAAAACCCATGTGACTGTATTCATAAGTTTGGTTCATAGGTTGATAATGTTGGTATGATGAATTCATAATGTTTATTTGGTACCTTATATGGTTGATGCGATCTTATATATATTTACAGACAAGTCTTGTAAAGTTTAAGTGAGGGTTTATAAGATTCAATGATAGAATTCATAAGGTCCATCCTTTGTTACAACCTAAAGTGTTCCATATCCATATCAAAATACATGCCCCTAGTTAAAGCATGAAACATGGAATATATTTAATAATATAAATTATATTTTATATTTTATATTTTAGTCAAATCTATTTGAAAAATAAATCTATAATTTCAAGGATATATTTTTAAATTTAAAATCTTAATATCTATGATATTTCTAAAGTTTTTCTTAAAATAAAATGATATTATAACTGATCTTCAATGGTGAGAAAATCATAGATATTTCATTGGAATCCGTGATTAAATTTGAAATTGGAGGAATAATTTTCATTTATATTTCAGTAAATATCACATTGCATGGAAGAATCATGAAGAAACTTTATACATGGAAAATATCAAGTGACATGATACATGGAATTATTATTTATTAAAGAACTTATTTTTAAGAGATGTGTGATTTTGGGAGACCATGGATATGGTGGATCTAGTTTTTTCCATGATACATGCTACAAAATTAAAATAATATGATGTGTAGACTGTTATAGTGCATCATATGCTTATTTTAATACACATTTTTATAGGTGGTGTAAAGGAAGAGTTATTCTCCATATTTGGGAGAAATAAAAGGAAGTGTGAGGAATGAGGTGTTGATCAAGCTCCAAATTGGATATTATAGAAATAATGGTCATCCATAATGATGAAATAAGGACAAAAAATAAAGGAAGAGAGACTCTCTATAGGAAATATTGAATATCTTCTTGCAAAGAGGAGAAAATTTGGATTATGAATATTGAATACCTACACATTGAAAAAGGAAGAAACTAGCACCATATTGAAGATCCATTTTCTAAGAGAATAATAAAGAGATTACTACTTTTTTGGTAAAGTGAATAAAAATAAATACATCACCGATGTGCAGTGAAGAATAATATACTCTAGACTTACACTAGAAATAAAGAAGAATTTGTTTGAGGATAAGTTCATAGCTTGTCTACGAAGGAGAAGTTCATGGATATTTGTAGTGCATTTACCCAAAATTGAGGATACACAAAGCTACATACGTGTTTATGTAGATGTATGGACTGATATGTCCAAAAATTGTGGGTGTTCTTCCTTTAAGTAGTAAAAAAGTAGGAAGAAGTGAAGTAAGACTTCAGTGAGGAGTGACCATGCCCAAAAATAATTTATAGGCCGTGAACCTTGGTGTGGAGTGACCACATCCACATTATATCCTTCAAACTAGTGAAGTAGTGGATTTTGGTACAAATGACACATTTTCATCATCTGCTCCTTGGATTATCCATATGCAGGTGAACCAAGAAAAATCCTTTTTTCCATTAAATTTTTATTTTATTGCTTTTAATATGGATAATTTAGTGAGGTTGAGAGAAAATAAATTGGTTGAACCTAATTCTTATCTAAGTGGGAACAATATCCAAGAGAAATGTCGGTTAAAAGGTCAAAAGTATATTAAATTGGTTTCAACCATACTCACCCCCCAGGGTGACTTGGGGACCTAACATATTTAGAGTTCCTCATCAGGTCTGTGAACCTCATAGTGTATTAAGACACTATCATGCAGCCCTGTTGGAGGTCCAGCATATCCTTGACTTGAACTATCCTCAGTTTCACTGTAAACACTTCATGATGCATGTACCATCCCATTAATCCTTTCAACCAATGTATTAGAGTTTTGAGTTTCCTAATAGCTTATCAGAGTCCTAGTGAAAGGTTACACTAGACATTCACGCCAAGCAATGGGTTCCCTCATCTATTAACCAAACTCAAGACCATTGACACCCATCCCTTAAGTATCCAAAACCAATCCTCAAAATACAAATAACTCCTAACTCTATCACTAAGACTCAAAATTCTCTAATACCATTTAACACGACCTGACCCACTCGGAACCCACTTGGGTAGGTAGTATGTCGAGTATGTCACCCCAAGATCAACTCCAATTGTCTAGGGATTTATAACTAGCACCAATAATGCATATCACATATAGGGGAGGATTTATCCTATACAAACTACATGAAACCACACATATATATGGAATATATAATAATGAAAACCCATATAAATAATAATATGTAGTGAAACATGCATTCTATAATGAAAAATATCCCAAAAAACATAAACCAATGCTAGTAAACTGGGGAAAAAATATGAGGCCCAACAACCCATGGTAAAGGCCAACCTCAAAAAAATGAAATGGATGAATTCCTAATCACTTAAAAATTGACATGAGAACTATCAGCAATGTATTCCACCAAACTCCTTTAAGAACCAACTCCATATCCTTTGAAATCCCCACCAAATTGTGCATCAGTTGTATAGACACAACATGTGTGGGAACAAGACCCATATGGGGGTGAGAATAAATATACCCAGTAGAAAACCCTGAAAACCCAAGAAAAACATGAAAATAATTCCTCTTAATAGGATAAAATTGAATATATACAAAGAAAAACATGAAAAAAATTTCAATAAGGTCATTGATCATCACAACTCAACTCTATAACATTCTAAAACTAAAAAAAGCCTAAATTAATCAAAAAATTGAAAACCCAAAATCACTCAAACTACCTCACATTTTTCACTTCCACATCAACCCTCTGTAGCAATAGTATTGTGGGACTCACACCTCTATAAAGAGATAAGGATAGTTGAGGGAGTACCAACCCCTATGGAGGGCATATGCCACATCATGTATAATGTGAAATGGTCAGGGGGTTACCAAATCTATAAGTGGAGGAATATCACCCTATCATAAAGGGGAGTTACCTACACCACTATGTATATGTATGTCCCACACCCTGGAATAGATATGATTCCAGTGGGTTTACTAACCCTGTGTTTTCTCTAATCATCCACCCACACCCATCATTGTATCTATAAAGGATAAGGAAAATATAACTACTTGAATGCCTTAAAAATTATCCATTTATGATGAATAGATATGAATCATCATGTTCTACATAGAAAATGATAAAAATAGACTTCTAATGTATACAAAATAACATGGGGGTGAAAAAACATGATGAGTATGGAAAACTATCTAGTACAAAACATGTACTATGGAGTACACTATGTGTAGGACTAAGTAGTAGTTGGTAACATGCCATAATGGTCTAGTTCATAAGGAAATAATATACACGGTATGTCTTGGTAGGGTACATGATGTTTAGGGACCTCGAACAATTTGGTCATGTGTTTCCATAGATATTTGTGTCGTGTATCAAAGTACACGACATGTATTTATAGTACATGACATGTGGAACAATGAGGTTTGGTTGACTTATACTCTAGATACATGTAAAGTAATCTCATCAATCACAAATGGTATGTCCAAAAAATACAAGGTGTTTGGGACCACATATATTCTTAGCATGTACACCTGATACATGTTGAGTTTTCACTTCCACAATACATGATGTGTGTGATGGAACACATGATGTGTTGGTCTGATGAGTTGATTTGGAATGTACTTGGGTATACACTGAGGAAATTGATTCTTGAATAAATAGTGTGTGACTCAAGGTAACACCCCATATAATATTTATAAAACTATATAAACCCTAGAATCGCAACTTGTGAGATACATGACATGTGATCTGGAGGACTACATGCCATGTAGTCAGGAATTATAGTTCCAAACACTCAATATTTAACATTTCATGTCATATTCACCATCTATGTCATATCCTTCATCCACACACTCAATATTGCTCTTCCCTGATACCCCTAACCCCCAATAAGACATTTCCAGAACTTCTCCAGTTATATGCCCTCGTTTCACTCATCATTGTTAGCATCTTCATTGATGGTGTGCCCTAAACCCCTTCTTGTCTCGGTTTAGCTGCCACTACTACAGATCGAACTATAGTCAGTGCTAGAAAAGGTCTTTATCAGTGATAAAAATCATTCTTGTTCTAAGAATCATTAAAAGATGAAACCTTTTATCCATTATAGAAAAGCAGTGATAAAGGCCACACTGCTATAGTGAGTGGTTAAAATTACATCATGCTGCAGCAGTTTATGCAGGTATATGGAAAATTCATATTTTAATTGAAATAAAAATTACATCGAAAATACAATAAAAACACTATATTTTATACATTTCAAAAATTGTTTTATACAATTACATTAGAAAGTAAAATTTATCACAAACATTCAAGAAAATTAATACTTTCATTATCTTTGGCACATGACCCCCTCTCAAAAAAACATGATCATGGTATTAGTTTCCAAACAATCCACACCAAAGAAAGGAAAAAAAATACACCTATATAAGAAAAAAAAATTTGTTTTCAGTACTATAAATAAATTAATTAAAAATAAATATGAAATAATATATTAAAAAATGTTATTTTCAAACTGAAACCGCACAATTTGAGTTATACCGGTCATACCATGTATCAGATTGAGGTTTTGTTGATTCATATACATCACAAATGACTTATGGATTGTTTTTACTAAATTATCAAAACAATATGAATGTGTTTTCTCATTTTTTTAGTATTCCGTGTGTGTTTTGAACTAAAATGTCATTTTTAAACTCAAAACATAAAATTTAACTCGTACCGGACACACTGGTTATTAGATTAAGGTGTGGCTAATTCCTACGTCTCATAAATGAATTATAGATATTTTTTCTAAAGTATCAAAATAATCCAAAAGTTTTTTCTTGGTTTTTTAGTATGTGATGTATGTTTTGTACTAAAATGTAAATTTTAAATAAAAAGACACAATTTGTGTCATACTAGTTACACGGGACATGCAATCTATTCTTACACATCAAAAATAACTTAAGGATTGTTTTCAAAAATTATCAAAATTATATGAATGTGTTTGATTGGTTTTTAGTATTTCACATGTCTTTTTTACTAAAATGTAATTTTAAAATGAAAATATGCACTTTGAGTCATATTGGTTACATCATGAGTCATTTTTTCATTAGGATGATTCTTACACATAACAAATGACTTATGAATCATTTTCCTAAAGTATCAAGAAAATATGAATGTGTTTTGTCGATATTTAGTAAGTGACATGCGTTTTGAACTAAATTTCCAATTTTAAACTAATAAAAAACTCTTTGAGTCATATCAGGAACACCGTGTATTAGATTTAATTGAGGATGATTCTTATAGATAAAAATATTTTATGGATCATTTTACTAAATTATCAAAACAATATGAATTTTTTTTTCTAATTTTTGAGTATGTGACTTGTGTTTTGAACTAAAATGTCAATTTTAAATAAAAACACCCTTTGATTCATAATGGTCTCACCATGAATTGGATTTACATGAACTCAATTACTATATATCAAAAATGACTTAAGTACCATTTTCCTAAAGTATCAAAACAATTCAAATGTGTTTCCTCAATTTTGAGTATGTCACGTGTCTTTTTTACGAAAATTTTATTTTGAACTAAAAATAAGCACTTTGAGTCATACCAGTCACATCATGTGTTGGTTGGATATCAGATTGATTCCTACACATCACAAATGATTTATGAATCATTTTACAAAATTATCAAACAATTCGAGCATGTTTTCTTGTATTTTATAGAGTGACACATGTTCTGAACTAATATGTCAATTATAAACTAATAACAAACACTTTGAGTTATATTGGTCACACCATGTATCGAATTGATAGAAGGATGATTTCTACACATCAAAAATGATATACAGATTGTTTCCCTAGAGTATCAAAATAACTCAAATGTTTTTTCTTAGTTTTGAGTATATGACTTATGTTTTTAACTAAAATGTCAATTTTAATAAAAACACATTTTGATTCATACCGGTTACACTGTGCATAGGATTAATGTTCAATTGATTCATACATATCACAAAGGACTTATGGATTATTTTCCTAAAGTATCAAAAAAATCCAAATTTTTTTCTTGGTTTTGAGTATGTCACATGCCTTTTTTATTAAAATGTTAATTTAAACTGAAAACATGTTCTTTGAGACATACTTGTCACATCTGTTGAGTTATAATCGTTACTTCTTAATTTTCCATTCCTTTAGTTTTGGAAATCACAAATGCTTTCTTAAAACATTTTTACTATCTTTTTATCTCCCAAGTGTTTTAATATGTTTTTGTAGAAAACATTATCTTTTTATATACATAGAAAAAGTTTTAATGTATTATAAATATAAATATATAACTATTTATTATGATCATCGGATGGAGTATGCGTCTGATTAATTAGACTTACCTTTAATTGGACTAGGACTTAGACTTTTTTATTGTCTATGTTACTGAAAAAATTCATAACCATCAGACTGATTCTAGTACTGAAATAATCGGACTAATCCTCATAAGAATTATCATATTGAAAAATAAAAAATTAAGTACATCAAACTATCTTATGTTTATAATTAGAATACATATGACTTATTTCTATCATAAGGAATACCTTAAGAACTGTAATGGTTTTAAATAAAAATGATGTCGAACATTTAGTTATGACAAAGCATTATGATCTGTCAAAGATCCAGTAGTCTAAGGACATTGAAACTAACTTAGAAATATTACCATTGGATCTTTATCTATAAATAGTTGGTCATTTGAAGAGTTTTGAGATCATACATTTTACAACTCCATTATTCTAAAGTTTTTTATGTACGAACATCTCATTCTTATTAATTGTAATATTTTAGAGATTTATGGTTCTAAGGAATCCTTGTAAGGTTGTTTCCTTTATAACTTTTTCATTTTTATTATATATCTGATCATTTTTACGATCGAGGGATTCCATGTATAGGAAGATGATGAATCTAATCCATTGGATTGAGGGATTCCAGGGCTATGAAGATAGACATTGATCATGTTATCAAGGGATTTCATGGATTGGAAGATAGATATTATTCTGATCATCATATCGAGGGATTTCCTGGTAACAAAATAGAGACTTTACAATAAGTATAAAATTGTGGATACCTATAGTCAAGGTTATTGACTAACTTTATTTTAAGGTTAAAAGAGCTCAATATTTTAATATATATTTTAAGTCATTCTTACTATTACTATCTATTGTTTTTCTTTTTTTATAAGTTTTTATTCTGATGTGAATGTAATAGAAACTTAGTATTCATACATAACATTCTATTCTATTTGTTTTATAAATATAAATATGAATATGATAATAAAATAATTTGATATTAATCAGATTCATTTTGGTTCTAAGTCATCACTCTGATAATCAGACTAAGTATGAGTATGATGAAATTTACTTTAAGAGGTATTGTGTTTTGGTTAGTGTAAAATTTTTAAACCATAATTCACCCCCCCCCTTCTTCCAAGTATATACATCTAATACTCTCTTACGATCCTATAATTGGTATCAGATCAGGTTTCTTCTTCTTATATACTTGTTGATTTTTTACTTTCTTTACTTACTGTAAGTTGTTTAAGTTTTTTTATAAACTTTTTTTATAAACTTTGTTATACTAACGTACATTTGTAGAAAAGATTTTCTATTGTTTTAAGATGAAATAAATGAATTTTGGATCTCTTGATAATATGAATCCAATTTTATGACCTATATTTGATGGGAATGACTGTGAATATTGGAGATATGGAATGAAGAATATTTTATCAGTATTATAGTTGATAACTTCTTGATGCTTACTAGAAAGTACAAGATTCCTCATAAGAAAGTTTATGCTTTTAAAAATTATGAGAAGAAAGAATATTAGTTGAATTAAAAATCCATGAATTATTTATTATATTAAATGAAAAGGAATATATATATTTAGATATCATCTTGTGAATCTTCCAATATAATTTGGAGTAAATTAGAAGTTACACATTTTGGTACATCCAAAGTTATGGAAACAAGAAGATTTATGCTTAGAGATGATTACCAAGACTTTGATTTTCTACCTAGACAGTCATTTTCCAAGATAAACCAAAGATTCATTACTATTATAAATAGTTTATAGTCACTTGGAGAAAAGGGTATTGATGATAAGAATTTAATTAAAAATATTATTGATATAATTCCCAATGAGTGGGAATCAAAAAGAACAATTTTGGATGATACATGGAAGTTAATTAATCTTAGTATTTATTATTTTCTTTTTAATCTCATGAAATATAAGGGAATAATTAAAAGATACACTGATAAAGTGAAAAATAAAAATAGTGGTGTTTCTTTTTCTACAACTTCTACTATACCTTCTAAAGTTTAGTTAGCTAAGAAAGTTGTAAAATCTTTGAAGAAGAAGAAATTTTTTGTTTAGTCAGATTCTAGTACATCATAACATTCTTAGAATGAATTAGCTAATTCATCTATAAGGATGAATAATATTGTTGGAAAGAAATATTTTCAATACCAATATAAAAAAATTCATAAGGATAAAGGTGATAAGAATGATTATGAAGTCAATTGTTATGAATGTAAGAAATATGTATATATCTGACCTGATTATCCAAAGTTAAAAAGGAAAGACAATAATAAAAGAAATTAAGAAATAAATTCCAAGAAATACTATAATTCAAAAGGTAAGAAATTTTTTAAATCTTATGAAACATGGAGTGCCATTGTTGGTGATTCTTCTGAATTTTCATCTAATAATGAATCTTCTAGACAGAGAAACATTGGTCTTTTTTCTAAAGTACCCATGGTAAATCATTATCTCATAGAAAAGGTATATACAGCTGAATACCTTACAAATATATCTTTAAATTAAAATTATCCTGATGAAAAAAATTTTAAATCTTCTGATGAAGAATCTTCCTTGGTAGAAGATAATACTTTACCCAGTTATTATGGACTATCCAGATTTACAAAACTATTAAAAAATGAAAATTGTAAGATTTTTAAAAGACTTGATAATGACAAAGCTGGACTTGCTAAGGTATATTCAAGAATAACTATTTTGAATAATGAAATATCATATATTTCAAAATATCTTGATAAAAATATTTATGAAAACAGACTATTTAAAAATATTTTAAAAAATTATTTTTGAGAAAAATTATTTACAAACAAAACATAGAGCTAAAACTAATATTGATGAGGATAAAAATTTAGTTATCAAGATAAAATCCAAAATTTCTAGTTTGACGAAAGTTTTATCAAAGTTTACCACTGGTAATAAAAACTTTGACAAGATTTATAAACAAATTATACCTCATGGTAATAGTTTTGGAATGGGTTTTACAAATAAAAATCCTATTTTTAGTAATAATTATATTGTTCCTAAAAGTAAACCTTTTGCACTAAGTTCTGAAGTGGTGGGAACTGAAAGAAAAAAATTCTTAAACATATTATAATCATTAGGTTTTCATAAGTATTATTTTTCTAAGGAAATTATATTTTCCCAAAATAACAAAATTGGACAACCCAAAAAGGTTTGGGTTCCGAAAAACAAAACCTTTTTTTAATATAAATTTATTGGTAAGTTCTTAGAAAATAATCACACAATTTTTAGTAAAATCACTTTATTATTCAAAAATACATTTTCTTCAAAAATGATTTTATTTTATTTTTTGAGTGAATATTAATTTTTAGAAGTTATATAAAATAAATTTGAGAAAATAAATTTAATTTTTGAATTAATCATGTCCAAATTATATTAAAATTATTTTATTATAATTTTCTGAAAACATTTTAGGAATAGTGAAAATGTTGATTTTTATAGAAAACTGTATTTTTATTTTAAAGTCTTTACAAGGTCAAATTATGTTTTGTATTGGTTTTAAATTTTAATTAGATTATTTTTATACTTTTTTTAAAAAAAATTATTTCATACATGAATTTATTATAAAAATATTTTATGTTTTAAAAGGGCATTTTTTTTAAATTTGTTTTTCATGGCATTTTACTGGTTTTTTTAAATTAAATTCTGCATATTCTCTGTTTTGAATTTTCAAAAATGGATAAAAAATTTATATTAATAAGGTAAAAAATTATTTAATAGGTCCCTTTTATTTTTTCCCAATATGAATAGTAATAATGATAAAATTTTGTTACCACATTAAAGGGTAAATTTAGTAATTTATGTTAAAAATAAAATTATAAAGACAATAAAATGACCCTAAGAAATGTAAAAAAAATTGTACAAATTACATTATACCCTTAACACTTAAGGATCTAAATTAATTCATTTAATGGATTCATGTCCATCAAAATGACTTATAAAATATTTAAATCAAAGAAAGACACAAAATATCATTTTCATTGTCTTTAATATCTCTTATGTGTCCACATAGGGACAAAAGTATGTTATTAATGAATAACAATGTAAATTATTAAATTAATAAACATATTTTCATGATAAAAATTTATTTTTTACGTTTTAGGCCACTTGGGTGAAATTATGAAATTTATAATATTTTATTTAACAAGAATTTAAAGATATCATGTTCTTGTTTTTAATAACTATATCATTTTTATTATAGAGTTATATAGTAGATAAATTAGACTATAAATATTATTCTGAAATAAATTATATTTATCTTCATCAAGTTATTTTATTTTTAATTTTTAGTAAATAAATAATTATATTAAATAATTACGCAATGCTGATGTAGTAATTATTTTATTAATGGAAATATTAAATAAATGTTATTAAAAATATTAAAATAAATTTAATTTGAGATAATTAATGTGATTAAAAAAATTATATATGGACTTGACGTCATAGGTATATAATAATGTATATTTTTTGAAGTTAACTTATTATCTTGATATTTTTAAAAATCCAAGAAATGAATAGGGTCAAAATTAACACTATTGATAATTTATAAAAATAATATTTTATTAAATTATTTAAAAATCATAAAACATATTTAAAAAACCAAATAGTTATAATATAGTCTAAAATTTTCTAAATTTTTCATTTATGGTCTAATTGACATCAAATAAGTAAAAGTTACAATCTTTTAATATTGAAAAAGTTGTTAACTTATTTAAAATTATAATATGTTAACTAAGTGTTAATCAAAATGATAAGGTTTAAAACAAAAAAAAAATTATCAAAAATATATTTTTTGATGTGATTAAAAAATTATCTAATCTTATCTTTTAATCCATAGGATTTTTAGGTATTTATATTGATATTGAAATTATTATAAATTAATATTTTCAAAAATTCCAAAAGTGACCCTCACTTCAATTATAAAAGAGAACCTCCTACCTCAATTATTCACATACCATTGATCCTTGAAGATATACCATACCCTAACCATTTCTATTATCAAAATTTTATTCACATTCTAGAGGTTCTGATCTTCTCAAAAGAAAAACTTTAGTGTCCTTAAGAGGAGATCTAGAGGGAACTTGGCGAAGAAGAGGTAATCTCCTTCACAAAATCTTTCAATATTATTTCTTCTCCTACATATTATTCATGTTTTGTTACCATTATAAAGAAATAAATACATTATCACATATATTATTATATTTTATTATGATTATGGAACAACCAAATCTCACCTTTTATCCATCCTATGAAAAATGAAAGTACCACGTGTTCGTACGTACGACTAACCGTCTCCATGTTGTGGTGTAATCTATTTTTCCTAAACACTTTACTTGGATGGATATAATGATGGAAATAATAAACATATATGATAATTATAACATGATATTTATTCTGGAACAAAATATATACCATCCACTTCTATGTTATTTCACCATTAAGGGAATGATATCATCGCTCGTGGGTACATATGGCCTACTGTCTCCACAACACGATGTGATTCATTCTCCAAGATCACCATTAAAGAATGATTAAATAAATTTATATAATAAATAAATATGATATATATTATCTTAATATCTTTATTTTAGTTATGGAACTATATTCTATGCATAAGAACTGGGACTTATACGACAAAACATGCATAGGAAAATGAAGCAGTTAACACCCAAAACAAGGGTAATAATGAAATATTAATAGAAAAAGGGTAATAAGATAATCATGTATGATATCATAAATATAAATATGGTTTTTTATAAATTAGTAACATTATTTAAACCATTATACAGGATTTTCAGATACGTACAAATAAAATTATACCTAAGGTAGGGTTAATTTTACAATCTCGTTATTTTCTAGGATTATTTGCACGTAAGTATTTACTGGGGAACATTTATCATCTATATCCATATTTCTTAAAAAATCTAGAAAATTTCTACTATTATTATAAAAAAATTTAAGTTCATTTTTACCCATGTATTAATTGTTACTAAATGGTGTGAAAGTAATCTTTTTTCCGTATTCTTAACAAGGTACTTTGTGGATTTTCCGAAAAAAGTATGAGGATAATGTTTTTTGAACCTATACGACATGAATGGAATTTTCCATTTTCATGATTCCTTAATTATTTGAAGATTATCTTACAAGATTATAATTTTATTTTAAAATAAAATGTTTTCTTTTAAAATTTCATGGCATTTTAATAAAGGAAAACATTTTCAAAGCAGAAATGATATTTTCCTCAAGAATTGTTTTCAAGTGATCGCTCAAAATTATTTTGCATCTAAGATAAAATTATTTGATGTTACTTATGTTTTACTGTAGATATGATTCAATTATACCATTCTTATTCTTTCTAATAATGGTTTATTTTCATTATGGAATGATATTTATGAAACCTATTTCTTTCCCATGGGTTATGTTGTGATTGAATGGTGTTTATGAAACCCATTTCATTCCATGGGTTCTGATATGATGAATGATTTATGTTATTGTGTAACACATATGTATAGTTTTAATTATTTGATGGTTGGGATCAATATCTCCCTCTAATAAATTTGGTAAATATTTAAATCTCATGGGATAGACAAGACTGGAATGGGAAATGATCTCGGTTTAGTAATATAGGGTTGGAATAGGAAGTAAACCCAGTTCAGTAACACAAGGTTGTAATGAGGAGTGAACTCGATTCAATAATGGAATTTTTCCATTGTGATGGTCTTGGAAATGATACTTGACTAATATGTAATTTATTTTCTATGCTTATGTGTATTCCATAAATTCCATGTCTTATGTTATTCTATCTAGGAATATGTTATTTGATGGACTTCTATGATTTATCCCATAACATGATATCATGATTTTTGATATGAAAGATTTAATTTTCAAATATTATTTTTATGTTCTTATGTATTATGATTATGATATAATTGATATCTCCCTTTTTTTACCCTTACTGAGCATCTGAGATCAGCCTTTATTATGTTTCTTTTCCCCATGATATGAAGAAGGGTATTAAGTAAGATGTGTCAAAAAGGGTTCTAGAAATGAAGGAATAAGTGGGTGACGATGTAGATATTTTATAAACCAATTGTTTATGTTTTCTAATTTCTAAATACTCTAAACCTATACGGTCTTGGTGTGGTTTTTATATATTGTGTTATGATGATTATTCTATTTATAAGTAATGTCTATGTTTAAAAATTATGGGTTTTTATAGTTGGTATGAGAGAAAAGGTTTAGTTAACTTTTAGAAACAAGGATGAGAAAACCTTAGCAAGAACCCTAAGGAGAAGTCTAAGTGTAGGATACAGTCCAAAAGTTTTGTTGATGATCACAAATAACCTAGGATAAAACCTAAGGTGTACTAAATTGAAATTTTATAAGAAATTTCCCTTGATTATGTGGTTTTCTTATTATGATTATTTTTCTCACACTATGCTTCTTGGTTTTAGTCAATGGTTATAACCTGAAGGAACTGCATTAATGCTAAATGCGATGAGCAATGCAACGATTGTTCTACAGAGCAACTGAATGATATGGGAGATGGAATTTAAAATCTTGTTTATATACTCACATAACTTTCTCAAGTTATGAATCATGCAGGACTTCCAAATGATCAAAGGAGGGAACAACATTCTATTGAGTCCTTTATGAGGCAGTTTTCACCTTCTTTTAGTGGGTCTTCAGATCCACTAGTGCCTGAATAATGGATCAGTAGCACTAAAAATATATTTTCAATTCTCCAATGTTCAAAAGATGAGAAATTAATATTTGAAATCTATCATTCGGAAGGTGAAGCGGATCAATGGTGGAACCTTATCGAGAATATGAGGCAATGAGATGAAATTGAATCCATTGAATGGGACAAGTTCAAGAACTTATTTTTCAATAAGTACATTCCTTGTATTCTTCGAATGAAGATGGAGAAGTATTTCCTTGATCTTATGAAAAAGGATGATGAATCCATTGGTACCTACATAGAATATTTTACAATACTTTCAAGGTACACTTCTAGAATTGTCATTTCAACTTGAGAGTAAGATTGATCAATTCTTTAGTGTCTTAAATCCAAGCCTTTAAAGAGAATTATCCATAAGGAACTTTAGTAGCTACAAGGAAATCGTTTGATGTTCTCTCAAGGTTGAGATGGAGATTAGAGTTACCCATCAATCTCATGGGTTTGATAAGAAGAGAAAAATGGAATTCAAGGGGAAATCTAAAAACCATAGTGAAAAGAAGATGGTCTTTACTTTATTCTCAAGGTGTGGAAAGAAACATGGAGGAAAGTGTCTTAAAGGGACTAGTAAATGTTTTAAGTGTGGGAAATAAGGTCATCGGGCAGTTGACTGCCGAAGTGATGGGAAAAAGATATCTAATGAATCGAATAGAGAAAAGGCTATATATAATCACTACAACAAAATAGGCATTTAATAGTGTTAGTATTTATCAGCGCTAGAAAAAAGTGTTGATAAATGGCATCTTTATCAGTGCTAAAGAAATCACTGATAAATTTTACCCTTTAGCAGTGCTTTTTTTAGCACTGATAAAGGGTTCCTTTATCAGTGCTTTGTCCTTAGCACTGATAAAGGGTACCCTTTATCAGTAATTTATTTTTAGCACTGATAAAGGGTACCCTTTATCGGTGTTATATTTTTAACGCTCATAACAGAATACTTTATCATTGATTTTTTATCACTAATAAAGGTCTGAATAAATAAAATGAAATAAATAAATAAATAAATAAATAAATAATGAAGTTATTAAGAAAATATGAAAAAATTTATTAATTAAATAATTATTGATAAAAATGAATAAATTGATTATACTATATATAAACTATAAATAATAATAAATAGTATGTATTAAATATATAGATATATTCAAAATGAAAATTAAAAAAAATTAAAATTAAAAATAAGTAAATTGAGAAAAATAATAAACATTTAATTCATTAGATGATTATTAATAATGTTAATAAATAGTATATATTAAATCTATATATATATATATATTAATGTATATAAATATGATTTATATATTTTAAAATATTTATGCGCATTACATTAAATAGTCTTATATTTAGTGAATAATGGTTTATAATTAAAAAATAATAAGAATTAAAAATATTGACTAATTGCATAGAGTAATGGACATATAATTGAATGTCGTTTGATTTTTTAATTTAACATAGATCAAATTTTTGTTATATTTATTTCACATATACAAAGATAATTCATTTTTATATACAATTCACACAAACAAAACTTATCCATTTTTTCAATATTGTTAGTGTACTTATTTTTAATTTACTCAATTTCACTCATTTTTAACATGCATGCACTTAAAATTAGATATTCATTAATAATGTTAAAAATTATTTGTAAAAAATTATTTGTAAAAAATTATTTCTAAAAAATTATTTGTATAAAATTATTTATAAATAAATATATTTATAAAAAAATATATTTATAAAAAAATATATTTATAAATGTACATACTATAGTTATAAAATTATAAAATTATAATCATAAATAAATAAAAAAAATTTTAAATTATTTATATAATTATAAATAAATAATTATATATATTTAAATAATTATATATATTTAAATAATTATTAAATTTATATTAAATTTACTTAAATAATGGATATATTTACTATATTTGTATTTATAGTTATTAATTAAATATGCATATATATATAATTATATAAATATATATAATGATATAAATATTATTTTTTTAAAATATTTATATAATTATAAATAAATAAATATATATTTAAATAATTATAAAATTATAATAAATATATTTAAATAATGAATATATTTACTATATTTATATTTATATTTATTTATTAAGTATATATATATATTTACAAAAAAAATATTTATAATTATAATTACAAATCCTTTATGAGCACTTTTTTAGTTCTGATAAAAGTATCCCAATATATTTAAAAAACCTAAAAAGTTGTGAACACGTCATGATATCGGAATCTTTTCATGGAAGCCACCCATTGTTGGTGCTACTCCTTGGTGAATCGAAGCTCGAATCACACAAACCCACTGCCTCCAATTGCTCGAACATCATCCGACATACAGTGTTCACTTGCATATAGGGTTTTTGATGAAAACATCAAGATCTAAATATGAGGGTATCATATTTTCTTTAACCTAGCAAGGTAGTCCTGTGTTTTCCTTTGTAGGTTCCAATTTTCTTTCTGTATTTTTCATTTATTTTTTGATTTCTTCTTCAATGATGTCATTAGTTATTTGTGTTTCAGCCGTTGTATATTGTTTTTGTTTTTATTATAATCTATTGTTTTCTTGAATAATTATTTGGATATCCTGTTTTGGTCTTTTTAAATTGTTTTTTTGAATCAATTATCTTTGTTTTCTACATCTATACCACAACTTACTCTGCAAGCTTAATTTTATTGATGTTTAGAAATCTTAGATAATCACCTCTGGTCCGAAGATAAATGAATTAAATAAATATTTATGCCACTATATAAACAGTGGAGGTTTTGGATATAAAAACATTAAATGAACAAACAAATTGATTTAAAAACCCAATTCTCAATCCGGTGATGGTGCATAGTAGCAATAAATGCTGATTTTATGCAATTCATGTAAGGTAATTTATTTATTTAAATTTTGTTTTAATATTCTAGTGTAAGTTTTTTTCCTTATAAAATTATTTTCTCAAAATTATGTTGTTTTGTTTTAAGAGAAATCTTAGTAAGGGTGATACCATATTTATTTATTTTCAATGGATCTGTACTTTCCAAATTAGTATGGGGTTGTATTTATTTTACTATGTTGTGATATTCTGTTATAAGGGTTACATATATTTTTATCGATTGAAGTTTATTTTATAAATATATATATATATATAGATAGATATATATGTGTGTGTGTGTGAATATATATCTTTTTATCTATTTATATGTGTTTTCAGAACTTATAATGTAAGGATGATTTTATAAGTATTTATTCACAAATTATGGTTCTGGATTTCCAAATTAAGAAGGGATTCTATTTATTTTCATTAAAAATTATGTTTAAATGAGCATTTTTTTGCCATTATATGTATTATAAATTCCATGTTATATATATATATATTTGTGTTTGTGTGTGTGTTTAAATGTGTATGGGATAGATGTTGCAAGGGTGGGTGTGTTTTTCTCCCTTGTTTTTTATATATATTATTGATGTGTATTATTACTTTATGTCGACTTATTTATGGACCTCCCTATAATATAAAGTATGGGTCAATGTGTATTATATGACCTCCCTAGAATCCTTCAAATGGATAGATTTGATGTGATGACCTCCCTAGAATCCTTAGGATAGGTCGGTGTGGTGATATGACATCCTAAGAGTCTTGAGATGTTTTAAAATATTTGATATACCATTAATTTTAAATGTAATAATTCCTTAGGTTGCTACATCACTTGTTCCAAAAAATAGAATGGAATTTATCAAATACTATATATTATAAATTATTTTTATGTATTAATCATTTTAGGTCTACATGTATTGGTTCTAACCCTAGCAATATCTAATTACTATCCATGTATATGAGATAACTCTTTATTTATTAAAATGTTTTATCAATACATTTTTATATCTTCCAGTTGATTGAATGAGAGTTTATTATTCTTGTTTATAATATTTGGGTTTCTTATTACTTATTAATTTCCTATAATAAATTTTCATTTGTTTATGGAATTTAAGAAAGACTTTATGGGTGTCAAACAATAGTTATTATTGCAATTTTTTTCTTGAGAATCATCCCTCATGTCTTTTATAGACAACTATCATCCTCATCAACTTCATCTCCTGAACATTCATTATTTCAATTTTTTTCTTTAAACTTATCCCCCATCTCTTTTATATTACTTGTACTACTCTGAGCATTATTCATCCCATGTATGACTACTGCTTAGAGTATTTCAAGTAACATATGTGCATTTCCAAAAGAGATGAAGGATGTTTCAAACAAAAAAATGCAATGATAAATGTTTTGGAGATGAGTTAATGAGGATGAGTTTTCTATAACATTCACCTTTGAATGAATTTATAGGATAAAACCTACCATAGTGGAGTAATTCTTTTCTTAAACTCAATTACCCATTTTCTTCAACATAATGAAATTATTTGAAACAAACAAATGTTGAGTCTTCCTGATTAGAATTGTATATAACTTTCACCTTTGATAATGAATATCTTATGTGTATTTATTTATTTATTATAGAAAATTAATATTTTATGAATCCAATAGGATGTATATGAATCAAAAATGGATGCACACTAATTATTTGATAAAATATTACGAAGATGGAGTTAAAGAGTTCATCAAGTTTTCAAGAGAGCATACATATGACCCTTCTCAAATCTCATGTTCGTGTTTACATTGTTGTTATTCAAGAAAAATTAGTCTATAAGAGAAGGAAGAACATTTGATTTTTCATGAAATAGATCAGAGCAAAAAATGTTGGATTAAACACAGGGCAAAATTAATGTGGACACTAATTGGGATGATACTGCGATTTATGGATCATTTGATATGAATACTGGTGTAAATGATGATGGAGATCACATGAAAGAAATGAAAATGGAAATTGAATATGACCTTTGTGATAGTCCAAAATTTTTTGAGGAGTTAAATATTTTTTCCAAGAAACCATTGTATATTGGTTGTACTAAATACACAACATTATCAGCTATATTGAAGTTATATAATTTGAAAACTGGTAGTGGATGGAGTGACACTGCCTTTACAGAACTACTTAGTCTCCTGAATGATATCCTACCAGAAGAAAATGAACTACCATTATGAACATAGGATAGGAAACTAATGTTACGCTCAATGGGAATAATCTCTAAAAAATCATGCTTGTCCAAATGATTGCATAATGTTTCGCATGGACCATGAATCACTCATAAAATGAACTAAATTTGACATAGATTGATACAAGAAAAATTAATCAAGTCCTTTGAAATCTATATGGTACTTTCCTATCATTCCGTGATTTAGAAGACTTTATAGATGTTAGGAAACCATGAGAAAATTGGCATGGCATGAGGATACAAGAATTAAATATGGTAACCTACGTCATCCAGCAGATTCTCCATAGTGGAATAAAATTGATTACAAGTATCTCGAATTTGTAAATAAGCTGAGAAACATTCATCTTACATTATCTAAAGATATAATAAATCCTTTTAGTGTATAGAGTTGTACTCATAGTACATGGCCCATCTTGTTGGTAAATTATAACTTTCCTCTATGATTATGCATGAAGTGAAAATATATTATGTTCTCTATGCTTATATCTAGACCAAAGCAACCCAGTAATGATATTGATCTCTATTTGTCTCCATTGATTGAAGATCTAAAATTGATGTGGGATACAGGTGTTACAATGTATGATGCTCATAGAAGTGAAGAATTCAAATTGAGGGTCATGTTCTATGGAATGATAAATCAATTCCCCATTTATGGAAATTTATCAGGCTATAGCATTAAAGGAATATTGGGGTGTCCCATTTGTGAAAAACCCACATACTCAGTTCAGTTGAAACATTACTCAAAGACTGTGTTTTTAGGACATCAGAAATTTTTACCTTGATGACATAAATATCAATCCTAGAAAATAGTATTCGATGGTAATATCGAACAAGTTAAAACACTGTCTCTAGTAATAGGTGATCAACTGTAAAATAAAGTAAAAGATATTTACATTGTTTTTGGTAAACCATTTTCAAAAAACCATACAAAATCAGGTTGGAAGAAGAGGTCAATTTTCTTTGAACTTCTGTATTGTAATTTTTTGTATGTCAGACATTTTCTTGATGTCATACATGTATAAAAAATTTATTTGATAGTGTTATTGGCATGTTACTAAATGTTCCTGAAAAAATGAAAGATGGCATCAAGGATAAGTTGGCCTTTATTGAAATGGGGATAAAGGAAGAGTTGGCACCGGTGAAAAGTAAAAGGTGGAATTTTCTTCCTCTGATAGCTTACACCCTATCCAGTCAATAAAAATTCCAATTTTTCCTTTTCCTTAATAGTGTAAAAGTTCCACCAAGGTATTCATCAAATATCAAGAATGTCATTTCAATGACTAATTTGAAGTTACAAGGACTAAAATCACACGACTGTTAACTTTTTATGCAAGATTTAATGTTTGTTGTTTTCCATTGCATTCTACCTAAAAATGTATGACATATATTAATTAGACTCTGCTTCTTTTTCAAATCCATATCCAGTAAACTTATAGACCCGGTGAAGTTTCCCATCATTAATAAGGATTTTTTATTCATATTATGTGAGTTATATATGTTCTTCCCACTATTATTATTTGATATAATGGTTCACCTGATGGTTCACTTGGTTAGAGAGGTTCAACTATGTGGTCCTATCTATTATAGATAGATGTACTCCATTGAACGGTATATAAATATTTTGAAAGGGTATGTCAAGAATAGAAATCATCCATAAGGTTTTATTGCAGAATGATATATTTTTGAAGAATCTATTGAATTTTGTATAGATTACCTATTAAATTTTGACAGCATCAGTCTCACAAAGTCTTGTCACAATGAACACCTTATGGGAGAAAGGATTTACAGAAGATATTTTGTTACAATTACCTTGATATAGAGGAAGCAAGATCAACTTTACATTTTACATGATAGTGAAGATGTTAATCCATACATTGAAGCCCAAAAATAAATTATTAGATATTTGAATCCATCACAGGTTGAAGGATGGATATCAAATACACATAATCAATAGTTTATAGGATGGTTCTAAGATCAAATTTGTAAGTAGTTATCTAAAAATAAAAATTCAATTATCTAACGACTTCAATGGATAGCCGGAGGACCAAATTCAAATGTTATATCTTATACTAGTTTTGTAATCAATGGTTATACGTTCCATACAGAAGAACATGATGACTACTGTATGATGCAAAATAGTGGTGTTACGCTTGTGGCTGAAGAGATCCACATATCTATTTCCAAGGATAGAAATCCAATTCATGAAAATATGTCATATTTTTTCATTATCGAATAGATTTACGAGTTGTATTATACATTATTTCAAGTGTCAATTTTCCATTACAAATGGGTTTAAAATATCATTGCAGTAAAATTTGATGAAATGGGATTCATGAATGTGAATTTCAATGTAGAAGGGGAAAACGACGAGATGTTCATAATGGCATCACAAGTAGTGTAAGTATTTTATGTCTCTGATCCAACAAACGAGAATTGGTTAATTGTCCTGATGGAAACTAAAAAAATGTCAAGTCAGATAAAAATTCAATCTAGGATAAATATTTTATTGGGAGATCACAGTCACTTCATGTTGGTCCCAATGTTGACAATGTATTATACATTAGAGGGGACCACAAATGGGGGATTTTGATTCTTAATAGAGTATCTAAATCATTGAAACCTTTAAAAAATAATTCAATGATAAGGTAAAAGTTTTAAATATACTATTTTTTTACTCATAATATTATATGTTCTCTATTTAATTAACATAATATAAATTAAATGTTTTATTACTCATATAGACAATGTCTTCTGCACATGATGATGTTACCAATCCCTCATAAGAACAATCTATAATGAAGGAAACCCTTTGTAAAGATGTAAAGGTAATGTTGCGATATACTTTCTCTATTTTACCAAAATATATATATAATGGAATGTTGATTTAATTTTCATTATTTCTTAAACAATTCATTTATTTTAGAAAATTCTTGTCCATCTATCATGTATTTGCAGGAAGAGCAACAATGTGGTCTCTGCTCAATCACAGAGGTAATATTGATGTTTGAATAATAAAATCTTTATCCATAGAATTAATGTATTGTTTCATATTTATGTTTAATGTATTTATTTTTATTATTACTCACATAATAAATTTTTTCTTATACATTTGTATTGTTTTGTTTGAGTTGGGGTGGTCTATCCATCTTTCATGCCTTTCTGTGCCAAAAATTCCATAAAATTATTCTCCCTCATAACATTTTCACCCCTACAGTGTTGAATTTATCACTTTCCTTCAAGTACCCTCCATTGCCTTTGTATGAAGATAAATTTCACTTCCTATACTCAATAATAGATTTGATCTTAATTTTTTCATAGTAAAATCATTGTCCATGGAATTAATGTATTATTTCATATTTATGTTTAATTTCTTTATTTTTAGTATTAATAATATAATAATTATTTTCTTATACATATGTATTATTTTATTTGATTTGGGGTGATCTATCCATATTTCATATCTTTGTGCACCAAAACTTCCATAGTCTTCATCTCCCTCAAAACCTTTCACCCCTTCAATGTTGAAATTTGCCACTTTCCTTCAAGTTACCTCCACTGCTCAATTATAGAGGTAATCTTGATGTTTCCACAGTAAAATCATTGTCCATAAAATTAACGTATTATTTTATATTTATATTTAATTTATTTATTTTTATTATTACTCATATAATAATTATTTACTTATACAGGTGAATTCTTTTTTTTCGAGCAATGGTGGTTTGTTCAAAGCTGCTCATATTGTGTTGACATTTCAATAAAGAAAGTCAGTTCATATCATGGTAACATTGATTGTTAGGATTTTTTTGAGAATTTTGGATGTGTAGGAATCAGTATCACCTCAATATGACACATGGTGTGACCGGTATGACTCTAAGTACTTATTTATATTTAAAATTGATAGTAATTTTAATAAAATAGACAACTGACATACTCAAAACTGAGAAAACATATTCAGATTGTTTTGATACTTTAATAAAATGATCCATAAGTAATATTTTATGTGTAGAAATCATTTTCACCTTAATATGATACATGATGTTCCTGGTATGACTCAATGTGTTCGTTATCATATTAAAATTGACATTTTAGTTCAAAAAGTGTTACTCACTGAAAACCAATAAAATGTGATCATGTTCTTGATTATTTATTATAATGATTCATAAGTAATTTTTTACATGTAGGAATCAGTTTCACATCAAATAGACACATGATGTAATTGAAATGATTCAAAAGTGTGTGTTTCAAGTTTAAAATGACATTTTAGTAAAAAAACAAATTGTGTACTCAAAACTAATCAAATGCTTTTATATTGTTTTGATACTTCAATAAAATGATACACGAGTCATTTGAGACATGTTGGAATAATTTTCACCTCAATATGAAACACGGTGTGACTGGTATGACTCCAAGTGTGTCAATCTATTTAAAATTGTCATCAATTTTAGTAAAATGGATAACTGACCTACTCAAAACTAATAAAAAGCATTTGGATTATTTTTATGCTTCGATAAAATGATAAATAGGTCATTTTTTATGTGTAGGAATCATATACACCTCAATCTAATACACGATGTGCCCGATATGGATTAAAGTCTCTATTATCAATTTAAAATTGATATTTTTGTTCAAAAAGTGTCACTCATTGAAAACTGATCAAACGCACTTGGGTTTTCATGATAATTTAGGAAAATTATTCATAAATATTTTTTTATATGTATTAGTTGGTCTTATATAAAACTGATACATTATGTGATCAAAATTATTCAAAGTGTGTGTTTCCAATTTACAATGACATTTTACTAAAAAAGACAACCGATGTACTCAAAACCGAGAAAACGCATTCGTATTGTTTTTATACTTTAGTAAAAATATCCATAAGTCATTTGAGATGTCTAGAAATCAGTTTCACCTCAATCCGACCCCTGATGTGACTAGTATGACTCAAAGTGAAATTTTTTATTTAAAATGGACACCAATTTTAATAAAATGGACAACTGGCCTAATCAAAACCAAGAAAATGCATTTATATTGTTTTGATACTTTATAAAAATTATCCATAACTATTTTTTTATTTTTAGGAATCAACCTCACCTCAATATGATACATTATTTTCCCATAATGACTTAAATTGTCTGTTATCAATTTAAAATCGACATTTTAGTTCCAAAATTGTCACTCAGTGAAAATTGATCAAATGCACTTAGATTTTCTTGATAATTTAGTAAAACTATTCATAAGTAATTTTTTGATGTGTAAGAATTGGTTTCATGTCAAAATGATACACGATGTGATCGTAATGAGTCAAAAGTGTGTGTTTCCAGTTTAAAATGACATTTTAGTAAAAAAGGAAACTGACATACTAAAAATCATGAAAACATATTAATATTGTTTTGATACTTTATTAAAATGATCCACAAGTCATTTGAGACGTTTTTAAATTAGTTGTACCACAATCTGATGCAGGGTGTGACCGGTATGACTCTAAGTGCATCTTTTTATTAAAAATTGACATCAATTTTAGTAAAATTAACACTTTATGTTAATTTATTTGTTTATATTATTACTAACATAAGAGTTTTTTTCTTATATAAGTGTGTTATTTTTCTTGATTAGGGGAGGTTTTTTTGGAAATAGCATGATTCGAGGTGAGGATTAAAAGAAAAAGAAACATTGATGTTTTTGAATGTGTGTAATAATTTGTATTTATGTAATTTTATAAACCAAAATTTGAAATGTCTATAATATAGTGTTTTTTATTTTATTTGTGTTCTAAATTTCATTTAATTTAAATTATGTATTGGGACTTTTTTTTATATTTGATTTGTTCCTGGTGTTTCGGTGTGCTGTTACAGCACACTTCACTTTTATATTTGATTTTTTCCTGGTGTTTCGGTGTGCTGTTACAGCACACTTCACTAGTGATGCAGTGTGCTCTTACAGCACAATGTAGTATAGTCTTTTATTAGTGATTTTAAAAGCACTGATAAAGGACACATTTTTCAATGATTTTAAAAGTTATGATAAAGGACACATTTTTAATCACTTTTAAAAGTTCTTATAAAGTTACACTTTATCAGCGCTTCTATAAGCACTGATAAAAGTCCCTTTATCAGCACTAAAGGCATAGATAAAGGGGTCCTTTATCAGTGCAAAAAATAGTGATGATAAATGGGTCCTTTATCAGGGCTTTTTTAGCACCAATAAAGGAACCATTTATCATCATTTTTTTAGTTATGATAAAATACTAGGGCTTTTAATCTCTCTCAGGTAATCAGTTCTTTTCTAGCACTGTTAAAAGCCTATTTTGTAGTAGTGAATGTACCACCCACACTTCAATGCTGCAATTGTAAGGAAATGTGTAATTATGATAACCAATTCCCTAATTCAAGGGTTATTGATGATGATTGAAATCAACAACCTATTAAGGCCAAAAGAAAAAGGCAAATCTCATGCAATAACTATTAACGATGTGGATTACAATAATGAAGTGGTGAAAGGTACACATACCATCCACTCTAAAATAGTTAATGTTTTATTTGATTCAGGATCCACCCACTCTTTTATTTCTAAATAACTTTTTAAAGGAATCACCATTTTACCTCAACGATTATATTTTGAGTTAGCTGTGAAAACTTCTAATGGAACAACGATCACATCACAAGTTTATAATTCTTATTTGGTTGAAGTTTTTGGTAAAGTGCTTCTTGAAAATATCATGATCCTCCCTATGGTTGAATTTGAAGTGATTATTGGTATGGATTGGATTTATCAATATGAATATATTATCAATTATTTAGGAATGGAAGTCACATTTCATATTTTGAATTAATATATTCTCATTTAGCGATGCAAGTATGAATATGAACTTCCAGTGGAAATTTCTTCCATATTATCGGTCCTAATTCCTATAAATTAAGGTTATCTATCTTAGATGGTTGGGGAGAAACTCACCATTAAGTATATATCTATTTTACAAGATTTTTTTGATGTATTTGGAAGAATTTTCATAACTTTCACTGAATTGTGAAGTTGATTTTTTAATATAACTCATACCGGGTGTTATGCCTATTTCAAATATTCCTTATAGAATGAACCTAGTTGATTTCAAGTAACTAAAGAAGAAACTCCAAGAGAATATTTACAAGGGATTCATATACCCAATTGTATCACCTTGGGGTGAACCTATTATGTTTGTTAAGAAGAAATATTGTTAATGAGACTCTGCAATGATTATCGAGAACTTAACAAGATCACTATGAAGAAAAAATATCCTCTTCCCCATATTGATGACTTTTTGACCAACTACACAAAGCTCAATAATTTTCAAAGATTGATCTCTGTTCTGGATATCATTAATTATGGGTAAAGAAGGAAGATATACCCAATATGGAATTATGTAAAATGTATAGACACAATGAATTTATAATGATTCCTTTTGTTCTTACTAATTCCTCTGCTATCTTCATGGATTTAATGAATAGAGTCTGTATAGACTATCTTGATCAGTTTTTGGTACTCTTTATAGGTGATATTATTATATATTCAAAGATCAAGGAAGAACATGAAGATAACTTGAGGATTATACTAAAGACCCTAATAAAGAATAATATTTATGAAAAATTTACAAAGTGTGAATTTTTCATTCAGAAATTTTCATTTTTAGGTCACATAATCTCAAGATAGGGGATATTTGTGGATCCAGTAAAGACAAAATTTATTGAACATTGTCCTAGACCAAAAACGGTGACTGAGATCTGATTTTTTATTGGTTAGGATGGATATTATTGATGTTTAGTGAAATATTTATTATGATTATCTAATCCACTCACCAATTTGTCTTGAAAAGGAGTTAAGTTCATATGGATGGAATATTTTGAAGAGAATTTCAAGGAGATAAAAATAATGTTAGTTAGTGCACCTCTACTCACACTACCCTATAGTGGATAGAGGTTTTTGATCTACAGTGATTCATCCAAGAAGGGAATGGGATGTTTTCTCATAAAAAATGATGTGGTGATAGATTATGCCTCGTGAAAATTGAAAATCCATGAGAAAAATTACCCAACTCATGATTTGAAGTTAGCTACGGTAATCTTTTCATTAAATATATAGAGACATTATCTTTATGGAGAAAGGCAGGACATATATACTGATCATAAAAGTTTAAAGTATATATTCACTCAAAAGGAGCTGAATATGAACCAAAGTAGATGGTTGGGGTTGATTAAATATTATGACTACTCAATACATTGCCACCCTAGGAAAGAGAACAAGGTGGAAGATCCTTTGAGTCGAAAGGACCATGCTAGCCTATCTATGATGAGGATCAAATAATGTCCAGTATTTATGTATTTTCAAAGCATGGATCTAGAAATATTAAAGAAAGGGGAGAAATATTATATTTCTCAAATTAATGTTCAACTATCTATACAGTTTAAGATTAAGGAGGTACAGAAGGAAGATGTGAAACTACAAAAGAAGGTGAGGAATGTTCCTGAGTTAAACCTTTATTATGATAGAATAATAAGTTTCAGGAACCGTGTTTTTATTCCTCCCATACCATAATTAAAGAAGGAGCTAATGGATGAGGCTCACATTTCATCATTCTCTAGTCATCCTAGAAGTACAAAGATGTATAGATACCTAAAAGAGTATTTCTGGTGGGATGGCATGAAGAAAGATATTGCATAATATGTTTCTCAGTGCTTAGTTTTATAGAAATTTAAGGTCGAGAGATAAAATTCTAAGGGGATGTAATAACCATTACCCGTACCAGAATTGAAATGAGAAAACATCACCGTGGACTTTTTCATCAGACTTCCCAAAACATCTAAAGGCCTTAATGATATATGGGTTATAGTAGATCTCCTTACAAAGTCATAACACTTCATTGCTATTAGAGAAGATGTTTCTCTTGATAATTTTTCCAAGATATATATAAAGGAAGGTTAATATTTCATGGTGTAGCACTTTCCATTATATCTGATTGGAATCCTAGGTTTACCTCAAAGTTCTGGAGAAGTCTTCAGTAGGCTCTGGATATAGAGTTAATTTTAAGCACTGGTAATCATCCTCAGAAAGATGGTTAATCTGATAGGAAAATCCAAACTCTATAATACATGTTGATATCTTTATAAAAAAATTTCAAAGGTGTTTAGGATCAACACCTGCCTTTGGTTAGATTTTATTACAATAATATATTTCACTCTAGTATTGAGATGGATCTTTATAAAACCCTCTTTGGTAAGAATTCTAGAACTCCAACATTATGGGATGAAGTTGGGGAAAGAAATCTATTAGGTCATGATCTAGTTGAGGGGATGGTAGATAAGGTTTTATCTATTCAACAACATATAAGAGCAACTCATAGTCAACAAAATAGTTATGATGAAAATTGATGAAAATACCTAGAGTTTGAAGTGGGTGAAAATGTGTTTCTACGAATATCTCCCTAGAAGAGAGTGATGAGATTTGGAAATAATGAAAATCTAATGCCTTGTTATATCAGTCCTTTGGAAATAATGGATCTTGTTTGGATGGAATTTATCAATTGGCGCTTCCTCCAAATCTCTCTCAAGTTCATGATATTCTCCATGTATCACTCCTAAAATGTACATACATGATCCTTACCACGTACTAAACTCATAAGTTGTACCACTGGATAAAGAACTTTCATATGAAGAAAAAATGATAGAGATTCTGGATCATGGTGAAAAAATTTTATGAAACAAGACTACTCGCTTGTTTAAAGTTTTATGGTGGAACCACCAATTGGAGGAAGCTACGTAGGAACTTGAGGATGTGATGAGTTAGAGGTATCCTCATATGTTTGTATCCAAGTGAAAATTTTTTATGGAGAAATTCATTTTAAGGGGTATAATTTAACACCCTAATATTTTAATAAATATTTATTTTTAAATAATTTTAATTCTTCAATAGCTTGCATTGTGCACAATCATAAGTTAAAGCGAACTACGAGACACTATTAATATAAAATGATCATTATAACCTAGCTATTAAATTGGTGGGAATAAATATGAATAACTATTTTATGAAATAAACATAAACTTATACCTCAATATAAATTTATTGGTAAGTGCTTAGAAAATAATCACATATTTTTAGAAAAATAACTTTTTTCATCAAAAATATGTTTTTTCACAAATGAGTTTATTTTATTTTTATGAGTGAATATTAATTTATATAAGTTATATAAAATATATTTTAAAAAATTAATTTAATTTTTTAATCCATCATTTCAAAATTATCTTAAAATTAAATTATTATAATTTTCTAAAAACATTTAAGGAATAGTGAAAATATTGATTTTTATTGAAAACTGTAATTTTATTTTAAATTCTTTACAAGGTCAAATTATTTTTTGGATTTATTTTAAATTTTAATTAGTTTATTTTTATCTAATTATTTTTTTAAATGATTTTATTAATTAATTTATTACAAAAACATTTTATGTTTTAAAAAGGATTTTTTTTGAAAAACTACTTTTCATGGAATTTTACTGGTTTTATTTTAAATTAAATTCTAAAACTTATGTGTTTTGAATTTTGAAAAATTTAGATTCATAAGATCCAAATTTATTGAATATTTCCCTTTTATTTTTTTCCCAATATGAATAGTAACCTTGGTAAAATTTTGTTACCACGGTAAAGGGTAAATTTAATAATTTAGGTTAAAAATAAAATTATAAAGACAATAAAATGACCCCAAAAATGTAAAAAAATATTGGGTGAATTAAATTATACCCTTAACACTTAATGATCTCAATTAAGTCATTTAATGGACACTTCTCCATAAAAATGACTTATATAATATTTAAAATCAAATAAATACACAAAATGTCATTTTCTATGTCTTTGATATATCTTATGTGTCCACCTAGGGAAAAAAGTATGTTATGAATGAATATAAATGTAGATTATTAACTTAATCAACACATTTTCTTAATATAAATTTATTTTTTATGTTTTGGGCCACTTGGGTGAAATTATGAAATTTATAATATTTTATTTAGTAATAATTTAAAGATGTCACTTTCATGTTTTTAATAACTATATCATTTTTATTATAGGTTTATAAAGTAGATAAATTTAACTATAAATATAATTCTAAAATATAGAATATTTATCTTCATCAAGGCATTTTATTTTTAATTTTTAGTAAATAAATAATTATATTAAATAATTACACAACGTTGATGTAGTAATTATTTTATTAATGGAAATACCAAATAAATGTTATTAAAAATATTAAAATAAATTTAATTTAAAATAATTAATGTCATAAAATAATTTTATAGATGACCTTTACATCTTATGGATATAATAAAATGTTTTTTTCAAAGTTAACATGTTATCTTAATATTTTTTAAAATCCAGGAAATACATAGGATCAAAATTGACACTGTTGATAATTTATAAAAATAATGTTTTATTAAATTATTTAAGAATCATAAAACATATTTAAAAATATCAAATAATTATAATATGGTCTAAAATGTTCTAAATTTTTTATTTATGGTATAATTGACATCAAATAAGTAAAATTTGCAGTCTTTTAATATTGAAAATTTTGTTACCTTATTTAAAATTATAACATGTTAGCTAAGGGTTAATCAAAATGATAAGGTTCAAAAAAAATCTCAAAAATATATTGGTTGATGATATTAAAACATTATCTCATATTTTATTTGAATCCATGTCCTTTTGGAGGTATTTAGATTGATATTGAAATTATTATAAATTAATATTTTTAGAAATTCAAAAAGTGCCCCTCACTTCAATTTTAAAAGGAAGTATACTCCCTCACTTATTTACATCCCTTTGAGCCTTTAATCTAGACCATAACTAGAACATTTACCTTCTCAACATCCTTAGTCTCATTCTATATGTTTTGTTCTTCTCAAAATGCCAACTCTAGTGTCACTAAGAGGAGATCTATAGGGAACTCTCCAAAGAATAGGTAATCTCCTTCACCGACACTTTCAAGATTATTTATTCTTATACTTCCTCTTCATGTGTTCTTCCCATTATAAATTAATAAATACAGCATAAAAAATATTTTGATATGTTATTAGGATTATTTAACAACCAAATTCGACCTTTTATCTATCCTATGAAAAATGAAAGTACTATGTGTGCGTACGTACAGTTTACCGTCTCCACGTCATGGTGTAATCTATTTTTCGTAACCACTTTACTTGGATAGGTATAATGATGGAAATAATAAATATATATGATAATTATAAAACGATATTTATTTAGGAACAAAATATATACCATTAACTTCCATATCATTTCACTATTAAGGGAATGATATCATCGCTCGTGTGTACGTACGGCCTACCGTATCCATGATTCAATGTGATTCATTCTCTAAGATCACAATTATGGAATGATTACATAAATGTATATAATGAATAAATATGATATATTTTATCTTAATATAATTTTTTAAGTGATGGAACTATATACTATGCACAAGGACTGAGACTTATATGATAAAACATGCATAGGAAAATGAAGCAGTTAACACCAAAAAGAAGGGTAATAATGAAATATTAATAACAAAATAGTAATAAGATAATCATGTATGATATAATAAATATAAATATGGTTATATTATAAATTATTAAAATTATTTAAACCATTATAAATTATTTTTGTATACGTACAAATGAAATCAGACCTAAGGTAAGGGTTAATTTCATTATCTCGTTATTTTCTGAAATTATTTATATATAAGTATTTACTAGGGGACATTTATCATCTATTTCCATGTTTCTTAAAAAAAATTACAAGAATATTTTTACTATTATTATAAAATTGTTTAAGGTAATTTTTCCCCATGTATAAATTGTTACTAAAAAATGAAAATGGAATCTTTTTTTTTTGTATTCCTAATGAGGTACTTTGGGACTTTTCTGACAAAAGTATGAGGAGAATGTTTTTTTTAACTTATATGGAATGAACATAATTTTCCACCATCATAAGTACTTAATGATTCGAATATTACCTTGTAATATTACAAGGTTATTTTCAAATGAAATTTTTTATTTTATAATTGTGCGGGGTTCTAATAAAAAAATGTTTTCAAAGTAGGAAGGATATTTTCCTCAAGAATTGTTTTCAACTGGTATCTCAAAATTATTTTCCATATAAGATAACATTATTTGAAGTTAATTATGTTTTACTAAGGATATGATTCAATGATACTATTCTTATTATTTCTATGAATGGTTTATTTTCATGATGGACTTATATTTATGAAACCCATTTCTTTCTCATGGGTTATGTTATGATTGAATGAGGTGTATAAAACCTATTTTATTCCATGGGTTCTGATATGATGAATGATTTATGTTCTTATGGAACGCATGTATATGGTTCTCATTATGTGATGTTTGGGACTTATATCTCCCCCTAATATATTGGGTAAAGATTTATATCCCATGAGATAGATAAGACTACAATGGTGAATGATCTTGGTTCAGTAATACAAGGCTGGAATGGGAAGTAAAACCAGTTCAGTAACACAGGGTTGAAACGAGAAGTGAACTTGGTTTAGTAAAGGACTTTTTCCACTTTGATGGTCTTGGAAATGAATCTTGACTAATATGGAAGTGATTTTATATGCTTATGTGTATTCCAAAAATACAATATCTTATATTACTCTATCTGGGAATATGTTTTTTGATGAACTTATGTGATTTATCCCATTACATGATATTATGATCTTTGTTATGCAGGATTTAATTATCAAATATTATTTTTATGTTCTTATGTCTTATTATTATGATATGATTGATATATAAATTTTTTACCATTATTGATAATATGATATCACCCTTTCTTATGTTTATTTTCCTAGGATATGAAGAAGGGTATTAAGTAAGATGTGTCAAAAATGGTTCTAGAAATGAAGAAATAAGTAGGAGATGATGTATACATTTTATAAACCAGTTGTTTATATTTACTAGTTTCTAAAGAAACTAAACCTATATAGTACTGGATTAGTTTTTCTATATTTTGTAATGATTATTCATCTATTTATAAGTAATTTTAATGTATGAAATATATGGGCCATTATACACATGACTCGAAACAAATATTTATTCAAGAAGATAATCAAGATGAAAGGTGGAAAATTAACTTTAGAAGATAATTCTCAATGAGATATTATTGAAATATTTAACATTATTATTCTTGTAAAATCTCTTATTTCAAATGTTTTATTTTTTATAGGACTTAAGCACAATCTTATAAGCATAATTAAATTATGTGATTAAGGTTACCATGTGAACATTAGGAATGATAAATGTATTGTACATAGTTTCAACAATTAATTCATTATTTTTGAAAATCGGCATGAGAATGTTTACATACTAAACTTATAAGACCTTAGGAGCCAAGACTTACCTTACCTTAGTACAATGGAGGATAAATATTGGATATGGAATAGATGTTTAGGACAATATAACCTTAGAAATTTATCTAAATTGACTAAGAAATGACTTGTTAAAGATCTAATAGAACTTAGGTTTGATTCTTCAAAAGTCTATTACCCTTGTTAATATGGTAAGAAACATAAGGTGAGTTTTAAAACTATTAGTGAAGTATCAACTTCTAATGATTTGTAGTTGTTGCACGTGGAATTATTTGGTCTTACACAAATTGGAAGTATCAGTGGAAAATAATATTTATATGTATTAGTTTATGATTAAACTAGATATATTTGGGTATATTTTCTTACAAAGAAATCATAATCCATTAATTATTTTAAAAAATTCATATCTAGAGTTAAAAATGAAAAAATAACTCTCCTTGATAACTATTCATAGTGATGATGGTGGAGAATTTTTAAATTATGATTTTGAAACTATTTATAGTAAGAAAAGTATTGACCATAAACTTTTAGCAGCTAGAACTCCCCAGAAAAATAGTGTAGTTGAAAGAAGAAATATAATTCTTCAAGAGATTACTAAAACCATACTGAGTGAATACTCGGTTCTTAAACTTTTTTGGGCTAAAGCGGTTAGTACTTCCTACTATACTATAAATCTAGTTTTAATTATTCCTTTTCTTAATAAAAATCCTTATGAGTTGTGGATTGGAAGAAAACCAAAAGTTTCTTACTTTAAAGTATTTGGTTTCAAAGTATTCATCCTAAATGATAAAGATAATTTACATAAGTTTTCACCCAAATCATATAAAGTAATATTTTTAGATTATTTCACTAATTCTAATTCTTATAGATTTTTTAATAAAATTTCATGTACTATTGAGTAAACAAATCATGTTAAGTTTGATTAAAATGATCCCTTTGTTTTTAAACAACTTAAAATTACATCCTCTAATGTTATTTCTAAAAATGATTGTCAACACTTGATAGAAATTTCTTCTCATAAGAAAATAACTCAAGAATTATTTTCTAAATTTATTCCTCAAAATTATTTTCTACCTATTATTGAAGAACATATTTTTGAAAATCCAAGAATTTAGTTGTTTCTTAGGAATCATCCTAGTGAAAGTATCATTAGTGATATATATCAACCCATTAGGACTAGAAGTTCCTTAAGGAATGAAATTGAACGTCTATATTTCTTATCCCAATTTGTACCTAAGAATCTTGATGAGGCTCTAGGTGAAACAAATTGGATTAAGGAAATGCAAGATAAACTCAATGAGTTTGAAAGGAACAAATCCTGGAATTTAGTTGAATGACCTAATGAAACTTCTATAATTAGAGTAAAATGGGTATTTCATAATAAGTATGATAAAAATAGAATAATATTATAATTAAATATATATTGGTTGATAAAGTTTATAATAAAAAAGAGGGAATATATTATGAAAAAACTTATGCTCGGGTAGCAAGACTTGAAGCTATTAAAATACTTCTGGACTTTGCATCATTCAATAATTTCAAACTATTTCAAATAGATGTGAAGTATACTTTTATTGATGGATATTTATAGGAGGAAGTTTATGTTGAACAATCCCCTCATTTTGAAAATAAAAAACATAAAAAATATGTTTATAAACCTACAAAATCTTTATATGGACATAAACAATTCCCTAGAGCTTGCTATGATAGGTTAACTAGATTTCTGTTACAAAACAATTTTGTTAAGGGAGTTGTGTATCCAACTCTTTTTATAAAATAAGTTAATAAAAATATTATGATTGTACAAATTTATGTTGATGAAATTGTATTTGGTTTAAATCAAAAATCTTTAACAGATTCCTTTGAGGATCTTATGAAGTCTGAGTTTAAAATGAGTATGATGGGTGAGTTAATATATTTCCTTGGTTTTTAAATTTCACAAAAATCATAAGGAACTTTTATATCTCAATATAAGTATATAAAATATCTTCTTAATAATTTTTTATATGAAAATACTAAAATTATTACTGCTCTTATTGGTATCTCCAATAATTTAGATCTTTATGAGGCTAGGAAACAAGTTGATCAAAATATTTTTAGAGGTATGATGGTAAGTTTACTTTACTTAATAGCTGGTCATGTGGATTTAATTTTTCAATAGAATCCAAAATAATTCCATCTTAAATATGTAAAATGAATCTTTTGTTATCTTAAGGGAACTGTGGATTTAGGCCTTTTCTATTCTACTAGAATTTTTTTGAATTAAAGTTTTTTTATGCTAACTTTGGTGGATGTATAATGGATGGGAAAATTACATCCGTAAATTTTCATTTATTAGGATATTCTTTAGTTTCTTGGTCATATAAGAAACAAAACTTAGTATAAGTTTCCACTATTGAAGCCAAATGTGTAGTAACAATAAGTTTTTGTGCTCAAGTGTTGTGGATGCAACATACACTCAAAGATTATGGCATGAGTTTTACTAAAACTCAAATACTTTTTGATAAAACAAGTGCCATTGATTTAAGTAAAAACCCATCACATCACTCACATGCTAAAACATATAGATATAATACACCATTTCCTTCAGAATCAATCAATTAAATAAGATGTAATTTTACAATTCATTGGAACGCAAGAACAACTTGATAATATTTTTACAAAATCCCTTAGTTCCAATAGATTTGAATATATTAAATTGAAGCTATGAATGATCAATGTAAAGTGATTATTCATATCTACTTCTTATTTACTCATCTTCTTAAATTAATATAATATTTTTATAGGGGGTACATATGTTTTTTTTCAAAAAAAATATTGAAAAACTTTTAGTTTTCTAAATTGTTAGTTTCTCTAAAACTTTTTTCATTATAAGTTTACTAGAATCAATTTTTTTTTTAATTTTTAGAGTTAGAATTCTCAAATTATTTTCCAAAATCATAAAATGTTGTAAAATATCTAGACTTAGAATTTTTTACAAATTTTATCACAATCATTTTTCTTTAAAACTATCATAATAATTTTTTCAAGATAAAACTATCATAATTAGACTTGATTAAAAAACTATCATAATCTGTTTATTTTACAAAAACCAAGAAGAATAGGTTAATCATACTGATGACTGACTCGCTGAAAATTAATTTTTTATTGAGATAGACCCCCTTTTAGGTGCTGAGGGGGAACCCATAATGACATCAACAACTTAGAAAAAATATGTTCCCCAATGAACCAAAATCTCAAGACCAAAAATAACCTACACTACAAGAGAGAAGCTCCTCTCGACAAAAAAAACATTAAATCCAGCATCCACTATCTCAATGTTGTATGGAAAGTTGTCTCGTGCAAAAGAACATGGTCCTAGTATCGATGGTCATAGTCATAACCTCTCAAACATCTGACTCTGAATAGATATGATAAATTTAAAACTCATTTCCCTAAACCTCATCTCGAACAACTTCTTATAGAAAAATGGTTGTAGAATCCCTTGAGCTACAGACCATCCAGTCCAAAACCAAATTCCTAGCACTGAGAAAACAAACCACTTAAAAAACATCAAAAAATTCATAGAATCATTGTAGAGCTAGAATCTCACTAGAGTAACCCACTCGATGACGTCATCACCATGAATGAACCAAAGCCTCAACACATCTATATTCAAAAAAAATTCAAACAAATCTAAAAGATCATCACCATCACCAGAACATTCCTGAAGGATACCTCGCCGCATAATCATACTGATGAGACTTTCCACTTAAAAAGGTACTCTTCTATTCTTTTAGTTTTTTTACAATTTCATTACTTTAGTTTATAATTTTTGTTATTGTTATGCTTTTAGTTTCTAAAAAACTTTGATTTGTTTTCAAAATTTTAAAAGTTTTCTAATTGGAATGATCCTCACTCTAAAAAAAGTTTATAAACGTTGAGAGTTCAAATAAATTTTTAATAAAAACTTTCTTTGGTTAAATCCTGGTCATTATATTAGAATGGTTTCAATCTTAACCATAGGTTTTCTTATGGGAGTTGAATCATTTCCCCCAATGCCTATAAAAGGGTGGGTCACTCCATTATTCAATATTCTTTCTTCAGAGATTTCACACTCAAGCTACTACACCCATCAAATCCTCCAATCTGATAATTTATCTTTTTATCAAATCACCAATCTCACATCCACTTCTGATGGTAACAAAATAAGATTATGCTAAGATGTTTGCTTTCATCGAAAGGTTTATATAAATATCATGGTTTGATTAGTATGGTTCATATCTCAAGAAGATTATTTCTTTCCAAGGATAGAAATCATTTTTCATAGAAAATCATGATAAGGATTTTGATTTATATTATCCATAATTAGTTTCCAAATTCTATGTTTATATGCATTTTATTAAGCAATATGGTAAGGAAAATGTTTCATTTACCTTGTTTGGTAAAAGGTACAAACTTTCTTACAAAAGAGTAGAAAACTTGGTTGGTTTCCCTTTGGAAGGAGAAGCCTACTTAACTTCACATAAGCTACCAAATAGACTCAGAGCCTTTGATAAGAACAAGGATGAAGAATCTATATTATCTTATTATTATAAAGTAAGAAAATATACTAATTTGACTCTAGATAATAGATTCATTACTTGATGGATGCAAGGTTACTTTATTTCAAGAAAGAAGATAGGGATACTTTGAAAGTTTTAGATGTTTCTCTCCTAGATTATAATTTTAACATAAGGAAGATGGATTTGGTAAAGTTCATATTTATTAATATGGAGAATATAAAAACTTCCTCAATCAATTAAAATATAATTATGTTTCCATCTTTCATTAGCAAGATGATTTTTATGAGAATGGAGTTGTTCAAGGTGGAAAATAAATCATATCCAGTCAGAGAGAATATTTCCATTATAAGTGAAGATACTATGTTAGGGATGAAGTTAATTTTTTATTCTAAGACAAATAATGTAACACCCCAAGCTTCCATGGTACGTTTCCCTTTGAATAATGCAATGGCCTGCATTGTATACAACTTCGAGATTCTAACACACCACAACCAATCAAACTAGTCGTTATGAATAGTAATACCTACTTTTTGAAATTTAATAAACTTTATATTTCAAAATGAACTTCATTTTTGGATTCGGGGTATCGAATTTATCCTAAGGTTAAATTTTGGTACTTTTCGAATAACTTTATTATTTTGATGAATAGTGAAAATTACTAAATTTTAATTAAAAACAACTTTTTTAATCAAAATAATTAATTGTGATAAATTATGAATTTGAGTGGTTTTAAAGTATATTTAGAATATATTTTTTCCATTTAATACACTATTGGTCATTGGACATAATTTCACAATTAAACCACACATAAACAAGTATCAATCTTTTGATAGTTATTATATCTTAAAAACACGCTTTTTGTTTTGACAGCGGGAATTAATTTTAAATTAATTTCTGCCACTTCTATGTTTTGAATTTGGAAAAATGGATTCCATATTTGGAATCAAGATTTCCAAATTTTGTAAATAGGTAACTTTTATTTTTAGACATTTTAAATAATTACTTCGGTAAATATTTTATTTACCATGGTTAAAGGGTAAATCCGCTAAATAAGGGTTAAAAAATAATATTATAATAATACTAAATTACCCTAAAACGTGTCCTAACCTTATTGTTGGATACATGTCCATCCATGGGCATCTTTGGGTCAATTTCGGGACCCCATGAAGCCACTTGTAGGTGATAGGGACACTTTATTTTAATTAAGTTAAAATAAATACAAAAATGACATAAGCATATATCTTTTAGAAAAACAATTTTTACATAGGGTTATATATGTTGGATTTTCAACTATAAATATTAATTATAAATCTAAAAATATTTCCTACATAATGTTATTTTATTTATAATTTTAAGACATTATATAATTTAGTTTATTTATGACACAATGGTGATGCAGTAATTAACTAATTAATAAAAAAATAGAATAATTGATTTTATAAATACCCAAATAAATGTAATTTGAGACTTTTTATAAATAAAAATACTTTTCTAGGATAATATGACATGTTAGGATTGATTTAATTAACTTTTTTCGAAGTAATCATTCTGTTATGATTTTTACAAAAATAAATTATTGAATAGTGTCAAAATTGACATAAAATAGTTTTTAAAACAAATATTATATTATTAATTGATATTAAATTATTAAAAATATAAGGTTCAGAAAATAGACTTATATAATGATATTTGTATCATTAATGGACCACTTGGGGTTCTCTTGAATGTATATAGTAAGTTTATTAACCATATAATATAAAAATACAAAGAGACATTGTAAAAGTGAAACTAATTAACTAAGAGTTAATACTTAAAGATAAGGTTAATATAGTAACTCAAACCTGTATAAATACTATTGTTTGAGTGGTTTTATACATATCCCCACCTTAACCTTTAAATAATCCACTTTGGAGCCATTAGAAACTAAATATTAATTTATTATAAAATAATATTTCTAGCTTTTCCAAAGGTTCCCTTCGCCCCTCTTATAAAAGGGCACTCCCCCTCCTCATTAATTCACACCTTCAAAGCCTTTTGGTTCGAAAAACCTCTGCCCAAATACTCTCTCAACTTCCCTCACTTCATCCTAGAGGCCTTCCTTTAGTCATAAATCCAACCTAAGTATCCCTTTTGATCAAATCAAAAGGAAGAACCCGAAGAAGAGGTAATGATTTCACCACCCCTTTTCAAGTTCCTTTCTTATTCAACTTCTTATTTATTTGTTATTTCTATTCTAAAATAATAACTCCAGTATCTTCTATATATTGTGATGTTATTATAAATATGGTACAACCATATTCAGTATTCTATCCATCCTTTGAATGGCATGTCACCATACGTGCGTATGTACGGCTTACCGTCTCCATGTCGTGGTGTAATTGTCATTCAATAAATTATTATTTGGATGATTATAATAATTATGTGTAATTCATTTAAATAATAAATATAACATGATAATTATTCTTTCTATATGATATAACATCCAATTATATATTATTTTAACATCAAAAGAATGATATTGTCGCTCGTGCGTACGTACATACTACCGTCTCCACGAACACGATGAGATTCATTCTCCATCGTATCCATTCAAGTATAATTCTCATTTTATGATTAAAAATAATGTTTAAGGACTTGATATAATTCTGGATATGAATAAGATAAAACCAATCCATAACAAACATGGCTTACGTAACAAAGAATATAAAGGAAAATGAGTAAGTTAACACCCGAAATGACGATAATACTAAGATATTACTAATAAATCAATGTTAAAAGATCATATATGATATCATATTAATGTAAATGATTCTTTTATAATTAAATAACAATTATTTCACCATTATATAGGAGATTAACCAACTGTCGACTAAGGAAAAAGTACAAAGTAAGGGGTTTCTTATCTCACTTTTAATTCCGTGAGAATTCCATTGTTCACCACTTATTTATTACATGTGGTGTGTGTACTGCCCATGTTTGTATTAATTGTGTAATATAATTTAATTCTTTTATATTTACATCATCATTGTATTATCCTTCTTTCATGGGTGTATGTTTTTTATGTTACCAAATCAATAAGGGAATTTGAAATTTCAATTTCCACTCATTCGGCTTTACGCATTATTCATTGATTATTTTACTCCAAGATTATGTGTAGAATCACTATTCATTTGATTATGTCATAAATTCCACTCCCCTTTCTGTGGATATACTTTTGATACACATAATCACTCCATTGATAAATTATCAGGTCATCGGTATGAACTTGATAAGAGTAATTTTCACTCAATCTCGATTTGTTGAGTTAAACATCCAATTCATTGGTATTGTTTTTACAAGAATATGTGTGAATGTCCTTTGATTGATTTACACTTAATATCCAATAATATTGAGTGTATTTATATTTTTCACTCCTAATTATGTCGTTGATTTATCCTTAACCTAAGGATACGGGCTTTATGAGAGATTTCATCTCAATTTACATTCCATTGAGACTCCTTTGTTGTTATACACCAAATCATTTTTATATGGTGTATATAATGTACTTTGACATAGTATATCATGAATCCCTTTATTCTCATGATATTAAAAGGTTTTTATTATCTCAATTATTTATATCCAAGTGTCTCTCTTTTGGTTAGGGACTCTAACTAAAATATCATTTTAAAATGTTTTAAAGATTCATTATTCTCATAATGTCCATGTTTTAAAAATTGTTTTAAGGATTTATTTATATGGACATTAATGTTTTCAAATCAAAATTAATTTTAAAATTTTCAAAGTGGTAAGGGACACTTTGATTCAAAAATCTATTTTAAATGGATTCTTGACAAATAGTGTGACTTTTAAATGTTTTCAATAAAATGGGGGATATTTCTCTCAATAGTTTGATGATGATTTTAATCTATGTCAATATCCTTCATTATTATCGATTTATGTTAATATGATACAATACAATATTCCATATTGTGTCGAATGAGTTATTTTTGACTGTGGATGAGATATTTTTATACCATTCATGGTTTGTGGTTAAATTATTGACTTTTTGTATGCTAGTTTTAATATGAATGTTTATGTTCTGTTTAAACATGTTCATATAAGGAATGCACTGGACTTAGTAAGTGACGGGTGGCACCCGCTATAACTCATCGATGCATCGGTAGGTCTCATGAGACAAACTAGTGTCTTGGCACAAGGCCTTGACAAAATCTTATTTGTAGTCTTGGCCCGAGGCCTTGACTATGTGGTTATGATAGTCTGGAATTATGCATTCCATCATTATGAAAGTGGTTATTAATATTTCATGTGATTATTCGACTAGTAGAATATCCATGTGAATAAGTAAATGGAATTATTTCATTTTATCCTTGTCATATTATGCTGAAGTTAAAGTTTAAAATGCTTTTGTTTTAGTTATACATTGCCTTAAATTTTTATGTTTATTTATGAAAGTTTCCGCTATATTGTTATCCTTACTGAGCATCTGAGATCACCCCTTTAAATGTTTTATTTTTCCCAGTATGTGAAGAAGTATTTTATGAATGACCTGCAGGGATAGTATGAGGGGATATGAAGACAATATGTTGTTGTAGTTTTTCACTTATTGATGTAATGTAAACTTTATGAATATATCTAGTGTTTCCAAGGCTACTAAACTAATCTGTCTTTCGAGACTTGATCTTTCTTGTGATCATGCCAATGTTATGTAATAATGCACCGACTCTGGGTATCTAGGGTTGGGGCGTTACAGTTGGTATCAGAGGAATTTTAGTACAAACCTTGGGAGCTAGATTTAGATAAACTCTGATTAGAGCACATAGCCCTAAGATAGAATTTGGGATTAGTATAGAAGAACTCCCTAGAATTTTGGTATTGTAGAGATTTTGTGAGTTTTATGAGCAATACATCCCTATATGGATACGAGCAGGTAGAGACGGATCTGGAACAGATGTACCTAGGGGTAAAACCCGAAAACACCGCTTTGAGCTAGACTCAAACGGGAACTGTTGCACGAAAACGGGCCTTGCTGCACTCTTGGTTACGACACTCTCGGAGGATATGCTTAGGATAATTTACATTTTCTTTACAAACCGATTTGAAGTATTATATATATAAGATGAGAGTAAATGACCTTGGTTAATCCTAATGTATTTCAAATTGAGAATATGGTGACATGTTAACCTCTAAATGATTTTATGACTACTGTTACTCACACAATGCTTTCTGGTTTTAGTCAATGGCTGGATTCCAAGGAAGTCATAGTGACTTTGAGAATTATGTACAAGGTGGGAATAGTGGTGGCAATGAGCAACAAAATGGAATGTTGATAGGCGTAAAAGATATCGTCTTTATGCCAAATCAATTTTCCAAAAATATGATCAACAATATATATATTAACTAATTCCTGGACTCAACAAAGAAGAGAAAGTTGATGAATGATAAGAGCTCCAGCAGTGGAGACCATGGAGAAAGGAATCCTCAATTTCCATCATGCAGGAAATGTGGAAGGAGACACCTGGGAAAGTGTCTCAATGGGACAAAGAAATGCTTTACATGCGGGAAGGAAGGACATAAAGTGAATAATTGGTGAAGAAAAATGAATAGTACTATGGAAGAAGATAAAAATGGTCCCAAGAATCCATTTACCGTTATTTTCCGTAAATGTAGGGGACCTGGCCATTACCCGAGTGAATGCCCTATTCTATAGGATATTTTCTTGGTCAAAGAAGAATCTATGTGGAAATAAATGGTTGGAGAAATGTTAGTGCTCCTTGTTGATGGGTTTACTTTGGAATAATTTTCTCTTGTATTTGTAACCCTAACGTTTTCCATGTGAGAATGATATTTGAGGAAGAATTATCTTTTCTCTTGTGGATATAGTTATAAATAACCATTTGGTTTTATATGATCATTGGGTTTGAGGCAATTACAAGTTATTATAATTTGGGATGAAAATGCAAGGTATGAGATAATATTTGTGGTTAAATTATGTTATGGTTATTTTGAGTAATTTATCTCATTTTGGTAATGTTATAAAATATAGTTTTTGAAAAAGGACAACACGCACACCGTGTGACAACCCGTCGTGTCAGACAAAGCTGTTGGAATCGAACCCACAAACAAAGTGCGGTTGGGATTTATCGCTTACCACTGGACTACGTGAAGTCCTTGGTTAGTGTAACTATTATTTTTAGTTAAATGATTTTATTGATCAATAATAATTTGATTTGGGATCTTATGTCTTATCAAATGAATACCCTTAGTATAGGAAAATGATTTGGTGATTAAGTGATAAATGTTATTTTGGAACTTGTTTTCTTTTTTATGAACACTATATGCCAAAGGAAAATAGAGTAGTATGGGATTTAATTTGAGGAGTAATGGTGGATTTTTATCTATGTTTTTATTGTGGATTTATAGTGATTTTGGTTATTTATGGAAATGATTAGGTTAGTTACTTTTAAGTATGTGACTTTAAGAGTAATTAATTTCATTTGGAGATACAATTTAACGTGGAAGACTACATTCTTATAATTTTTGGGTTTCAATATTATTTTGGATTATATTAAAGGATTTTAAGGACAATTGATTATTTAATGGTATTTATTTAACTTTGGGGTATTGATGGTTTAATTTTAGAAATTAAGATTAGTGTTTTTTTTCTTCTAATGGAATATCCATTTGGGGGATCATCAGATATTATACTAACCATTTTGGTTTTTATTAATCTCTAAAGACAAGGTAAATATATATTTTATCCTACGTGGATCATGTATTTCTATAGAAGTTTATTCTAGCTCTTCCATTGTGACCAAGTCTTCTTGAATACTCATTGTTCAAAAAAAATGAGTTAGTGGTAAAAATTTATTAAAGAATGAAACTCTACTTAAAAAGTAAGTATATCTCTTTATGTTCTTATTCAATATCATAAATTAATTCCTCTTCCTTATGTAATGTAACTTAAAACAAACAATGTTGTCTGTTTACTTTTCCTACTGGGAGACTAATGACCGTTTGTCCCAACACAAGTTTGTGATTTTCTTATTGTTAACTTTATCCTGATCATTTTTTCTATCCCTCTCCATCAGAACTTAACACTTAGTTTATCTTCCATATCCATGTTTTCCTACATGGAATTCTAGTATGGGTTATCTTGGGTGACCTTTATACCTCTCTTCCTTTCTTTTAAAGTGATAGTTTTATTGACTCTTTTTCCGATGTGGGACTTTCCATTATATTCTCAAGCCCAATTTTAAAAAATTGTGAGGACGCAATTTATTGAAGGAGGGAAGAATGTGACACCCCAAGCTTCCATGGTACGTTTCCCTTTGAATAATGCAATGGCTTGCATTGTACGTAACTTCGAGATTCTAACACACCACAACCAATCAAACTAGCCGTTATGAATAGTAATATCTACTTTTTGAAATTTTAAAAACTTTATCTTTCAAAATGAACTTAATTTTTGGATTTAGGGTATCGAATTTAGCCTGAGGTGAAATTTTGGTACTTTTCTAATAACTTTAATATTTTTATGAATAGTGAAAATTACTAAATTTTAATTAAAACAACTTTTTGAATCAAAATAATTAATAGTGATAAATTATGAATTTAAGTGGTTGTAAAGTATATTTAGAATATATTTTTACCATTTAATACAATGTTGGTCATTGGACATAATTTCACAATTAAACCGTACATAAACAAGTACCAATCTTTTGATAGTTATTATATCTTAAAAACACGCTTTTTGTTTTGACAGCGGGAATTAATTTTAAATTAATTTCTTCCACTTTTGTGTTTTGAATTTGGAAAAATGGATTCCATATTTGGAATCAGGATGTCCAAATTTTTTAAATAGTTAACTTTTATTTTTAGACATTTTGAATAATTACTTCAGTAAATATTTTATTTACCATGGTTAAAGGGTAAATCCAGTAAATAAGGGTTAAAAAATAATATTATAATAATACTAAATTACCCTAAAACATGTCCTAACCTTATTGGTGGATACATTTCCGACCATTCGCATCTTTGGGTCGATTTTGGGACCCCATGGAGTCACTTGTAGGTGATAGGGACACTTTATTTTAATTAAGTTAAAATAAATAAAAAAATGACATATGCATATATCTTTTAGAAAAAAAATTTTTACATAGGGTTATATATGTTGGATTTTCAACTATAAATATTAATTAGAAAGATAAAAACATTTCCTAAATAATTGTATTTTATTTATAATTTTTAGATATTATATAATTTAATTTATTTATGACACAATGGTGATGCAGTAATTACCTAATTAATGAAAATTTTGAATAATTGATTTTATAAATACCCAAATAAATTTAATTTGATACTTTTTATAAATAAAAATAATTTTCTAGGATAATATGACATGTTAGGATTGATTTAATTAAATTTTCTTGAAGTAATCATTCTATTATGATTTTTAAAAAAATCAATTATTGAATAGTGTCAAAATTGACATAAAATAGTTTTTAAAAAACATATTATATTATTAATTGATATTAAATTTCTAAAAATATAAGGTTCGTCCAATATACTTATATCATGATAGTTGTATCATTAATGGACCACTTGGGAGTCACTTGGATGTATATAGTAAGTTTATTAACCATATAATATAAAAATACAAAGAGACATTGTAAAAGTGAAACTAATTAACTAAGAGTTAATACTTAAATATAAGGTTAATATAGTAACCCAAACCTGTATAAATCCTATTGGTTGAGTGGTTTTCAACATATCCCCACCTTGAAATTTAAATAATTCACTTTGAATCCATTAGAAACCGAATATAAATTTATTATAAAATAATATTTCTAACTTTTCCAAAGGTGCCCCTCACCCCTCTTATAAAAGGGCACTCCCCCTTCTCATTAATTCACACCTTCAAATCCTTTTGGTTCGTCCAAACTCTGCCCAAATACTCTCTCAACTTCCCTAAATTCATCCTATAGGCCTTCCTTTAGTCATAAAGACAACCTAAGGATCCCTTTTGATCAAATCAGAAGGAAGAACTCAAAGAAGAGGTAATGATTTCACCACTCCTTTTCAAGTTCCTTTCTTCTTCAACTTCTTCTTTCTTTGTTATTTATATTCTAAAATAATAACTCCAGTATCCTCTATATACTGTGATGTTATTATAAATATGGTACAACCATATTCAGTATTTTATCCATCCTTTGAATGGCATGTCACCATATGTGCGTACGTACGGCTTACTGTCTCCACATCGTGGGGTAATTGTCATTCAATAAATTATTATTTGGATGGGTATAATAATGATGTGTAATTCATGTAAATAATAAAAATAACATGATAATTATTCTTTCTATATGATATACCATCCAATTATATATTATTTTAACATCAAAAGAATGATATTGTCTCTCGTGCGTACGTACGGACTACCATCTCCACGAACGCGATGAGATTCATTCTCCATAGTATACATTCAAGTATAATTCTCATTTGATGATTAAAAATAATGTTTAAGGACTTGATATAATTCTGTATATGAATAAGATACAACCTATCCATAACAAACAAGGCTTACGTAACAAATAATATAAAGGAAAATGAGTAAGTTAACACCCGAAATGAAGATAATACTAAGATATTATTAACAAATCAATCTTAAAAGATCATATATGATATCATATTAATGAAAATGATTCTTTTATAATTAAATAACAATTATTTCACCATTATACAGGAGGTTAACCAACTGCCGACCAAGGAAAAAGTACAAAGTAATGGGTTTCTTATCTCACTTTTAATTCCGTGAGAATTCCATTGTTCACCACTTATTTATTACATGTGGTGTGTGTACTGCCCATGTTTGTATTCATTGTGTAATATAATTTAATTAATGTATATTTAAATCATCACTATATGATCCTTCTTTCATGGGTGTATGTTTTTTATGTTACCAAATCAATAAGGGAATTTTAAATTTCAATTTCCACTCATTCGGCTTTACGCATACTTCATTGATTATTTTACTCCAATATTATGTGTAGAATCACTATTCATTTGATTATTTCATAAATTCCACTCCCCTTTCTATGGATACACTTTTGATATACAAAATCACTTCATTGATAAATTATCAGGTCATCGGTATGAACTTGATAAGAGTAATTTTTACTCAATCTCGATTTGTTGAATTAAACATCCAATTCATTGGTGTTGTTTTTACAAGAATATCTGTGAATGTCCTTTGATTGTTTTACACTGAATATCCAATCATATTGAGTTTATTTATTTTTTTCACTCGTAATTATGTCATTGATTTATCCTTAACCTAAGGATACGGCCTTTATGAGAGATTTCATCTCAGTTTACATTCCATTGAGACTCCTTTGTTGTTATACACCAAATCATTTTTATATGGTGTATATAATGTACTTTGACATATTATATCATGAATCCCTTTATTCCCATGATATTAAAAGGTTTTTATTATCTCAATTATTTTTATTCAAGTGTCTCTCTTTTGGTTGGTAACTCTAACTAAAATATCATTTTAAAATGTTTTAAAGATTCATTATTCTCATTAATGTCCATGTTTTAAAAATGGTTTTAAGGATTTATTTATATGGACATTCATGTTTTCAAATCAAAATTCATTTTAAAAGTTTCAAATTTTTATGGGACACTTTTATTCAAAAATCTATTTTAAATGGATTCTTGACAAATAGTGTGACTTTTAAATGTTTTCAAGAAAATGGGGGATATTTATCTCAATAGTTTGATGATGATTTTAATCTATGTAAATATCCTTCATTATTCTCGATTGAGGTTAATATGATACAATAAAATCTTCCATATTGTATCGAATGAGTTATGTTTGACTGTGGATGTGCTATTTTTATACCATTCATGGTTTGTGGTTAAAGTATTGACATTTCGTATGCTAGTTTTAATATGAATGTTTATGTTCTGTTTAAACATGTTCATATGAGGAATGCATTGGACTTAGTAAATGATGGGTGGAGCCTGCTATAGCTCCTCGATGCATCAGTAGGTCTCATGAGACAAACTAGTGTCTTGGCATAAGGCCTTGACAAAATCTTATTTGTAGTCTTGGCAGGAGGCCTTGACTATGTGGTTATGATAGTCTAGCATTATGCATTACATCATTATGAAATTGGTTATTAATATTGCATGTGATTATTTGACTATTAGAATATCCATGTGAATAAGTAAATGGCATTATTTCATTTTATCCTTGCCATATTATACTGAAGTTCAAGTTAAAAATGCTTTTGTTTTAGTTATACATTGCCTTAGATTTTTATGTTTATTTATGAAAGTTTCTGCTATATTGTTATCCTTACTGAGCATCTGAGCTCACCCCTTTCAATGTTTTATTTTTCCCAGGATGTGAAGAATTATTTTATGAATGACCTTCAGGGATAGTATGAGGGGATATGAAGACAATATGTTGTTGTAGTTTTTCACTTATTGATGTAATGTAAACTTTATGAATATATCTAGTGTTTCCAAGGATACTAAACTAATATGTCTTTTGAGACTTGATCTTTCTTGTGATCATGCCAATGTTATGTAATAATGCACCGAATCTGGGTATCTAGGGTTGGGGCGTTACAAAGAAGTTTGTTGAAAAATTTGAAGGAGCTACATCTGATGATCAAACCTCAAAGAAAGCTGAGTAAGATAAGAAGAAGAATAGAAAGGCTGAGACTTCTCCTCCTATCAATCAAATGAAACAAAAGGAAATTTATGATGAAGTTTTTTGATAAGATGATTGCTTATAAGGATAAAAAGAATCCAGGGGATCTAAAATTTGGAATTGACCCTATAGAAGCTAAAGATTTAAAGATTTAGACTACTTAATAGCTTCAATGAGAATAGGGAAGAATAAATAAATAGAATAGAATACAATAATATAAAATAGTAGAAAGTTTGTTAAAATGTGTATAAAGATCTTATGAGAATCCAGTTCTTCTAACATCTCATACTGACCAAGTAAATTCAGAAGCTGGATTCATTTTTGAAGAAACCTTAGTTGTTTTTGTTTTTATCCCTTCTATTTCAAATAAGGGAAAGGGAAAATAAGTTCTTGAAGAATCAGTTCCAAATATATCTAAGAAACAATTAGAACCTTAGTTACCTAGAAAATGATATTTTAGAACCACAAGATGGTTAGAAGAAGAACTTGATAAAGAAGTTGATAAGGAAATTGAATGTTCAGATGAATAAGAGTGTGAAAAAGTAGAATAATTGGAATAAGTTGAAGTAGAGGATGAGGAGGAGGAGGAACAGGATCGAAAAGATGAGTATGATGATGTAGAAACTCAATCAGATTCATATTCATCAGATTTACCTTCTAAGTCTAATAAGGATGAAAAATCAAAAACTTCCTAGGAAAAAGAATCGTCATTAGAAAAGGAATCAGAATTGTTATCAAAGAAAGAAGAAAAATATCAATAATAAAATACCAAAGTATCTGAAAAAGGTGAAATCAATAGGGATTTAAAAATTCTTAAAATTTCAGATGATAAGAAAGTCTCTAAGAAAGATTAAAATAAAGGAAAGGAAATTGATACCGGAACCAACAAAATAAAATCTCCAAAACCTTCTTTTGGATCATTAGATTCAGAGGTCACCATCACATAGAAAGGTTTTGATTACATTTTTCAAACCTTTAGGAGGTTAGAATCCATAATTCCATACTTTCCTAACCTTGAAGCAATATTTTAGCTTATTTAGAATAGCCTCAGTGAGAAAAAGGAGTCAATAAAAGTCTTAACATAATCATTTGTTTATATTGAAGTAGAGTTGAATACTTTTCAAAAAAACTCTCATACTCACAAAAGATCATTAAATTAGGTGGTAAAGTGGTCTAACCAAGTAGATTCCGATATTCATTTTCATGATGACCAGTTTTAGGAAGTGAAAAAAAATTAGAATCTTATAATTCTTTTAACAAATTACCCTCAGATATAGTAGAAAGAGTTATGTTTGTTGAAGAATTCATATATTCTACGGATGAATGGACTTGGGATGTAAATGTATTGAAAAAAATATGTGAGATATAGTGTTATAGATGAGTAAACTTAGATCATGTGAAGATTAATTTAATGTAATGAGGGATCAAAACAAATAACATTATGAGAAAATTAAAATTTTGAAAGCTAAATCTTGGAAGATTTCTATCCTTGAAGAAAACATCATGAAGTTGGAAAAATATCATCATGAGTTTAATAAAATTAATTCCCTTTTAAATAATCTAATGAATAATTATTATTTTTTTCTTTTAACACTCGATGTATTTTTTTAAATCTCTTTTATTTTTAATGATTGAATGACATTTCATCCAAATCTTATTTTCATGGATTTTTTATAATTCTGATTAGTTATATATTCTTTCATGTTTACGTGGATGATTAATTAGTTCAGTATTGTTTCATTTTTTATTTTTCTAACATTTTAGGAAACATTAGATTCTTTCACATTCCTTTTTGAAAATCATAAAGGGGTAGAAAATTTTATCAAAAGGGGAGAATGTTTTATAAATGGGGAGAATTTATTTTAAAAGGGGAGAATTATTCTTAAGGGGTAGAAGTATTCTTGAAGAAGAAGTTATTTCTAATACTCTCCATCATATTCAAAAGAGTTAAAAACTTAGGGGTAGTTAAGTTGTAAAGAATAACTTTAAAGTTCTTAAAAGAACAAAGGACTATGAATTTTTCAAGTTATTTTTTCATTTAAGTTTTGTGGTGTGTGATTTTAAAAAAAAGAGGATATTATTGAGTCAAAAGTTCTGATTCTTAATTTTTTTTCCTTTAGTTTTTGAAATCATAAAAACTTTATTAAAACGTGTAAAATAACTTTTTATGTCTCATGTGTTTTAGTATGTTTTTGTGGAAAACGTTATCTTTTACCATATATAGAAAACTTTATAATGTATTACGAATATAAATCTATCATTATTCATTATGATAATCAGATTGAGTATGCATCTAATATATTGGACTTACCTTTAGTCATATCAGGAGTTATACTTTTGTCTTTTCTATCGTACTATAACCATTAGACTAATTCTTGTACTAAAATAATGAAACTGATCCTTATAAGGATTATCCTGTTAACAAATAAAAAGGAATTCCATCAGACTATCCTATATTTATAATCGGAATACATATGACTTATTTCTATCGTATGCAATTCCTTTAGTACTGTGATTGTGTTAAGAAAAAATAAAATCATACATATAGTTATTCAAGAGCATTATAAGCTATCAAATAGTCAGTTGTCCAAGTTCATTGCAAATAACTCAAAAATATGACCATTAGAGCTTCGCCTATAAATAGAAGGTCATTTTAAGAGTTTGGATATAATATATTTCGCAACTCAAGTCTTATATATGTGAAAATATCATTCTTAGTCATTTTAATACTTTAGAGAGTTTTATTTCTAAATATTCCTTGTAAGGATGTTTCCTTTAGAACTTTTTCATTTGCATTACACAACTAATAATTGTTGTTATTGAGGGATTCCAAGGATAAGAAGATGGTGAATCTAATCTATAGGATCAAGGACTTCTGGGTTTAGGAAGAAATAATTTGATCATAATATTAAGGGCTTCCATGGATAAGAAGAAAAAGCTTATTCTTATCATCATATCGAGGACTTTCCTAGTAAGGAAAGATAGAATTTATAGTAAGTATAAAATTGTGGATATTTTTAGTCAAGGTTATTAACTACCTTACTCTTAAGGTTAAAAGAGTTAAATATTTTAATATAGATTTTAATTCATTCTTACTATAACTAGCTATTGTTTTAGTTATTGTTTACAATTTTCTATTCCACTATGCATGTAATAGAAAGTTATTCTCCATACTTAACTTTCTATTATATTTATTTTATCAGTATAACTCTAAATATGATAATAATATAATTTGATATTAATCAGATCCATTGTGATTCAAATTTTTCACTCTGATTATTAGACTAAGTCTAAGTCCGATAAAATTTACTATAAGAGTTATTTTGTTTTGGTTAGTTTAAACTATTTAAACTATAATTCACCCCCCCCCCCTATAAGTATAGCCATCTAATATACTCTTATGATCCTAAAACATCATGTTTTGGTTTGATGTGAGACTCACTCTTACACATAATAAATGACTTTTGAATCATTTTCTTAAAGTATCAAGACAATTTGAGTGTTTTTTCTTGGTTTTTAGTGAGTGGCATGCGTTTTGAACTAAAATGTCAATTTTAAACTAATAACATACACTTTGAGACATACCAATCACACCGTGTATTGGATTGAAGTAAAGTTGATTCCCACACATCACGAATGAATTATGGATCATTTTCCTAAAGTATCAAAACAGACTGAATGTTTTTTTTCATTTTTGAGTATGTGACGTGTGTTTTGAACTAAAATGTCAATTTAAAACTAAAAACACACACTTTAAGTCATACTAGACACATTTTGTATCAGATTGAAGTTCAGTTGATTCTTATACATCCCAAATTACTTATAGATCATTTTCCAAAAGTATCAAAACAATATGAATGTGTTTTCTTAGTTTTGATTAATTGATTTTTTTTTGAACTAAAGTGTAAATTATAAACTAAAAACATACACTTTGAGTCAGACTGAGCACACTCTGTATCAGATTGAGGTGTGTCTAATTGAGGGGTGTCTTATTCCTACATCATTAAAGAAAATTTTCATGAAAGATATTTTTAGAATTCATATTTATCTATTGAACAGTTTCAAAATCTCTTGGTAGATGCATCCATATGATTCACTTTACATTTCAGGCAGTATAAGGTTTCCTCTTCCATCTAAAAGGAACATGTTCTCTCTTCTCTAGCTTGTTTCGGATAGTTTAATTCAAAGTATAACTTCCAAAAATATCTATAAAAACAAATAAGTATCAGATAAAAATGATAAGTAAACTAACTTAAAAATAGTAGATAAAATGATGAAAAATTAAATAACTAAGTAGTAGAAATTCACCTTTTCATGATGTTTGTATACATTCTCGACCCATTTTCCTATCACCGTTATCTTATTTGTAGCCTTAAATTCCAATCTCTCACAATAAAAAGCATCTTCGAACATGTTACTAGCTTTGACATATCGGTCACACCATGTATTATATTGGGGTGCAATTGATTCATACACATTACAAATGAATTATGAACCATTTTCCTATAGTATCAAAGTAAACTAAATGTTTTTTTCTCAATTTTGAGTATGTAATGTGTTTTTTGAACTATAATTTCAATTTTAAACTAAAAACATAAAATTTTAGTCATAATAGGCATACATTGTATCAGGTTGAGGTGTATTTGATTCTTACACATCACACCATGTCTTTTTATTCTGTAATGTATTCAAAATTTAGGGTTATCTAACAATATTGATATTTGATATCCCATAATAATGAATGAGTTGTAGAATAAAAAGAAAATTGAAACATCATGAGTTCATTATCCTTATTTATTGCATGATCATTTTACATGAGTGAATCATCCTTATTGAAGACTTTGTCTATAATTTTTTTCTATGGTCATTTTGTGCTCTTAATTGACCACAACATGGTGGAAGAAAAAACAATTAAGATGAATTAATTTCTTCATGATATCTATGAAAATTAACAAAATACATCTTAGATAAAAATGATAATGAAATTAACTAAAATATTATATAAAATGATGAGAAAATTAACTAAATAAGTAGTAGGAATTTGCCTCTTCATGATGTATGTATACATTCTCATGCAATGTATTATTCCCATCCATTTAAAAACAAACATATTTTCTATTTTGAATATGAGTACTATCGACAATCCTGGTAGCACTGTAAAAATATAAATAAACAAAGGATTAATAAATATTCTAATGAAATTGTAATTGTCATCGAAAATACCTCTTTGGGGATGCTAGTTTATTGATGGAATATGATATCATTCATAAATTTTCAAACATAATTACCTCAAACTTTTCCATTATTTTATTTTAGGTACTATAGAAACATTGATAAAAATAATTAATTTGTTTTGATACATGTTTTTATAATGAAATATTATTATATATATCATAATACTTATCTAGTTGTAGAAGTTGATAGGCTTATTGTGCTCATGGATTGTCCTCATTCCATGATTTCGTTGATATTTAAACATCGCCCAATCATGATATAATTTTCATTAAAATATAATATAAAATGTATAACTTGAAGTTTATTTGTAAAATGTTGCATGTTGTGTATTAAAAATTAATAAATTTCATCACATGTGGTCAGTCTGTTGGGTATCCATGCATTGAGTCCAAAAAATAAATCTTTAAAGTATACAAATTGATTTCAATGAGTAACTAATGCTACCTAAAACAATAAAAATGAACAAGTAATAAAAGGAATGAAAATATATTTGATGTTATTAAATTTTATATTTTACCTTTACATCATGGGTATTAGGAAGAGTCAACCATCTATAAGTTTTCTTTCAAACATTACTGCCAGTTTGTCCACTATTTATTCATGTTTATTTGGTTCCAATGAGAATAATTGTGTAGAAGTGATGTGAGGAATACTAAGTCCAAACACTTCATTTCTATTAGAGAATATTTCTCTCTTAATCAGATTTACAAGATATATATATATATATATATAAAGGGTAAGATTTCATGGTTTATCACTTTCCATTATATCTTATCGGGATCCAGGGTTTACCTCAAAGTTCCGGACAAGTCTTCAGCAGGATTTGGATACAAAGTTAATTTTCAGCACTTCTAATAATCCTCATACATATGGTTAATCTGAGAGAAAAATTCAAACTCTATAATACATGTTGATAGATTTATGTATAGATTCAAAGGTGGTTGGAATCAACACCAACCTTTGGTTGTATTTTCTTACAATAATAACTTTCACTCTAGTATTGAGATGGATCCTTATAAATCCCTCTACAATGAAAAGTGTTGAACTCCAACATGATGGGATGGAGTTGGGGAAAGAAATATATTAGGTCCTAATCTAGTTAAGAAGATGGAAGATAAGGTTGGATATATTCAACAACACATAAGATCATATCAGAGTCGACAAAAGAGTTATGCTAACATTCGATGAAAAGACCTGGAGTTTGAAGTCGGTGACAAGGTGTTTCTACAAATATCTCCCTAGAAGAGAGTGATGATATTTGGAAAGAATGTAAATCTAAGACCTTGTTATATCAGTCCTTTGGAAATTTTGGATCTTGTTTGGAAGGAATTTTATCGGTTGGAGATTCCACCAAATCTCTCTCAAGTTCATGATATGTTCTATGTATTTATCCTGAGAAAGTACATACTTGATCCTTCACGTGTACTAAACTTATAAGTCATGCCACTAGATAAAGATCTTTAATATGAAGAACAACCTATAGAGATTCTGGATCATGGTGAAAATTTTCTATAAAACAAGACTTCTCGCTTGGTTAAAGTTTTATGGTGGAACCATCAATTGGAGGAAGCTACGTAGGAACATGAGGATGTGATGAGGCAGAGGTATCCTCATCTATTTGTATCCAAGTGAAAAATTTTGAGGGATAAATTCATTTTAAGGGGGTTATAATGTAACACACTGATATTTTAATAAATATTTCTCTTTTAAAAAAAGTAATTCTTTAATAGCTTGCATTGCACACAATCATAAGTTAAAGTGAACTACGAGACGCTATTAATATAAAATGGTCGTTATAACCTAGCTGTAAAATTGGTGGGAATAAATATGATTAAAAAATTTATGAAATAAACATAAAGTTATAACTCAATATAAATTTATTGGTAAGTCTTAGAAAATAATCACATATTTTTTGTAAAATCACTTTTTTCAACAAAAATATGTTTTCTTCAAAAATGAGTTTATTTTATTTTTTTCAGTGAATATTAATTTATAGAATTTCTAAAAAATATATTTTACAAAATGAATTTAATTTTTTAATTCATCATTTCAAAATTATCATAAAATTATATTATTTTAATTTTCTAAAAACATTTAAAGAATAGTGAGAATGTTGATTTTTATTGAAAATTGTATTTTTATTTTACAGTCTTTATAAGGTAAAATTATGTTTTGGATTTATTTTAAATTTTAATTAGATTTTTTTATAAAATTTTTTTTAAATGGATTTTATACATGAATTTATTATAAAAACATTTTATGTTTTAAAAGGGAATATTTTTGAAAAACTGTTTTTTTGGAATTTTGCCAATTTTATTTTAAATTAAATTCTAAAACTTATGTATTTTGAATTTTAAAAAATGTATGAAAAATTTATATTCATAAGCTCCAAATTTATTAAATAGTTCCCCTTTTTCAATATGAATAGTAACCTTGGTAAAATTTTCTTACCACGGTAAAGGGTAAATTTAATAATTTAGGTTAAAAAAATTATAAAGACAATAAAATGACCCTAAGAAATGTAAAAAATTTATTGGGTGAATGAAATTAGACCATTAACACTTACTGATCTAAATTAAGTCTTTTAATGGACACTTCTCTATGAAAATGACTTATATAATGTTTAAATTAAAAAAATACACAAAATGTCATTTTCTTTGTCTTTGATATATATTATGCTTCCACATAGGGAAAAAAGTATGTTATGAATGAATATAAATGTAAATTATTAACTTAATCAACACATTTTTATGATATAAATTTATTTTTTATGTTTTGGTCCACTTGGGTGAAATTATTAAATTTATAATATTTTATTTAATAATAATTTAAAGATGTCACTTTCATGTTTTTATTAACTATATCATTTTTATTATAGGGTTATAAAGTAGATAAATTCAACTATAAATATAATTCTAAAATATATAATATTTATCTTCATCAAGGAATTTTTTTTTAATTTTTAGTAAATAAATAATTATATTAAATAATTACACAATGATGATGTAGTAATTATTTTATTAATGAAAATACCAAATAAATATTATTAAAAATATTAAAATAAATTTAATTTGAGATAATTAATTTCATCAAATAATTTTATAGATTACCATTACATCTTAGGGATATAATAAAATATTTTTTTTAAAGTTAACTTGTTATCTTAATATTTTTAAAAATCCAAGAAATGAATAGGATCAAAATTGACACTATTGATAATTTATAAAAACAATTTTTTATTAATTTGTTAAAAAATCATAAAACATATTTAAAAATACCAAATAATTATAATATAGTCTAAAATTTTCTAAATTATTCATTTATGGTATAATTGACACAAAATAAGTAAAATTTTCAATCTTTTAATATTGAAAAATTTGTTACCATAGTTAAAATTATAACATGTTAACTAAGGGTTAATCAAAATGATAAGGATCAAAACAATAACAAAACTTCTCAAAAATATATTCGTTTATGATATTAAAACATTATATCATATTATCTTAGAATCCATGTTCTTTTGTAGGTATTTGGATTGATATTGAAATTATAATAAATTAATATTTTCATAAATTCTAAAAGTGCCCCTCACTTCAATTATAAAATGGAACCTCCTCCCTCACTTATTCACATCCTTTTGAGCCTTTACTCTAGACCATACCCAGACTATTTTCTTTCTCAACATCCTTAGTAGCATTATATAGGTTTTGGTCTTCTCAAAATGCCAACTTTAGTGTCCCTAAGAGGAGATCTATAGGGAACTCTCCAAATAAGAGGTAATCTCCTTCACCAACTCTTTCGATATTATTTCTTCTTCTAATTCCTATTTATGTGTTTTTTTCATTATAAATTAGTAAATTCAGTATCAAATATATATTGATATGTTAGTATGATTATTTAACAACCAAATTATACCTTTTATCTATCCTATGAAAAATGAAAGTACCACGTGTGCGTACGTACAATTTACTGTCTCCACGTCGTGGTGTAATCTATTTTGGGTAACCACTTTACTTGGATAGGTATAATGATAGAAATAATAAATATATATAATAATTATAACATGATATTGATTTTTTTAACAAAATATATACCATTCACTTCCATGTCATTTCACTATTAAGGGAATGATATCATCGCTTGTGTGTACGTACAGCCTATCATATCCATGACACAATGTGATTCATTATCTAAGATCACCAATGAGTAATGATTACATAAATGTATATAATGAATAAATATAATATATATTATCTTAATATAATTTTTTAAGTGATGGAACTATATCCTATACACAAGGACCAAGACTTATATGATAAAACATGCATAGGAAAATGAAGTAGTTAACACCCTAAATAAGGGTAATAAGATAATAATGTATGATATCATAAATATAAATATGGTTCTATTATAAATTAGTAAAATTATTTAAAACGTTATAAATTAGTTTTGGATACGTACAAAGGAAATAATACCTAATGTAAGGGTTAATTTCACAATCTCGTTATTTTTTGGAATTATTTATATATAAGTATTTACTGGGGAACATTTATCATCCATGTCCAAGTTTCTTAAAATTATTTTCAATAATATTTTTACTATTATTCAAAAAAAATTAAGGTCATTTTTTCCCATATATTAATTATTACTAAATGATATGAAAGGAATTTTTTTGTATTCCTAATGGTGTACTTTGTGACTTTTTCAAAAAAAGTATGAGGAGAATGTTTTTTTAACTTATATGGAATGAATAGAATTTTCCACCATCATAAGAACTTAATTATTTGAAGATTAAATTATAATATTATAACATTATTTTCAAACAAAATTTTTTCTTTTATAATGGTGTGGTATTTTAATAAAATAAAATGTTTTCAATGAAAAAGGTATATTTTCTTTAATAATTGTTTTCAACTGTTCTCTAAAAATTATTTTCCATCTAAGATAACATTTTTTTATGTTAATTGTGTTTTAATAGGGATATGATTCAATGATATTATTATTATTATTTCTTATAATGGTTTATTTTCATGATGTAATGATATTTATCAAACCCATTTCTTTTTCATGGGTTATGTTATGATTGAATGATGTTTATGAAACCCATTTCATTCCATGGGTTCTAATATAATGAATGATTTATGTTCTTATGGAACACATATGTATGGTTTTCATTATGTGATGTTTGGGACCTATATATCCCTCCAATTCATTGTGTAAATATTTATATCCCATGATATAGATAGGACTATAATAGGAAATGATCTTGATTCAGTAATACAAGGCTAGAATGGGAAGTAAAATCAGTTCAGTAACACGAGGTTGGAACGAGGAGTGAAATCGGTTTAGTAAAGTAATTTTTACACTATGTTGGTCTTGGAAATGAGTCTTGACTAATATGGAAGTGATTTTATATGCTTATGTGTATGCCAAAAATTCAATATCTTTTATTATTCTATCTGGGAATATGTTGTTTGATGAACTTCTATGATTTATCCCATTATATGATATCATGATCTTTGATATGTGGGATTTAATTATCAAATATTATTTTTATGTTCTTATGTATTATGATTATGATATGATTGATATATACCTTGTTTACCCTTATTGAGCATCTAATATCACCCTTTATTATGTTTCTTTTCCTAGGATATGAAGAAGTGTATTAAGTAAGATGTGTCAAAAATAGATCTATAAATTAAGGAATAAGCAAGAGATGATGTATATATTTTAAGGACCGGTTATTTATATTTTCTAGTTTCTAAAGGCACTAAACCTATATGGTCCTAGAGTGGTTTTTCTATATTTTGTAATGATTATTCTTTTATTTATAAGTAATTTCAATGTATGAAAAGTATGGGCCATTATACACATGATTGGAAACAAATATTTCTTCAAGAAGATAATCAAGATGAGAGGTGGAAAATTAATTTTCAGACATAATTATCAATGAGAGATTATTTAAATAGTTAACATTATTATTCTTAGAAAATTTCTTATTTTAAATTTTTTATTTGTTATAGGACTTAAGCACAAACTTATAAGCATAATTAAATTATGTGATCAAGGTTACCTTTTGAACTTTAGGAATGATAAATGTACTATACATAGTTCCAAGAATTAATTCATTCTTTCTGAAAATTGGCATGAGAATGTTTACATACTAAACTTAGAATACCTTAGGAGCCAATACTTACCTTACCTTGGTGTAGTGGAAGATAAATATTGGTTATGGAATAGATGTTTAGGACACTATAACCTTATAAATGTATCTAAATTGACTAATAAATGACTTGTTAAGATCTACCAGAACTTAGGCTTGATTATTCAAAAGTCTATGACCCTTGTTAATATGATAAGTAACACAAGTCGAGTTTTAAATTTATTAGTGAAGTATCAACTTCTGATGCTTTACAGTTAGTGCACATGGACTTATTTGTTCCTACAAAAAATGAATGTATTGGTGGAAAATACTATGCATATGTATTAGTTTATGATTACACTAGATATATTTGATTCTATTTTCTTATAAATAAATCATAATCCTTTAGTTATTTTAAAATTTTTGTATCCAAAGTTAAAGACCAAAATAACCCTCTCTTTGATAACTATTTATAGTGATCATGTTGGAGAATTTTTAAATTATGATTTTGAAACTATTTATAGTAATAAAGGTATTGAACATAAAATTTCATCACCTAGAACTCCCAAGAAAAATGGTGTAATTGAAAGAAGAAATGGAATTCTTTAGGAGATTACTAGAACCATGCTGAGTGAATACTCAGTTGTTAAAAAAATTGGGTTGAAGTGGTTAGTACTGCCTACTATAATATAAATCTAGTTTTAATTATTCCTTTTCTTAATAAAAATCCTTATGAGTTATTGATTGGAATAAAACCAAAAGTGTCTTGCTTCAAAGTATTCATCCTAAATAATAAAGATAATTTACATAATTTTTCACCCAAATCTTATAAAGGAATATTTTTAGGTTATTCCACTACTTTTAATGCTTATAGAGTTTTTAATAAAATTTCTTGTACTATTGAGGAAACATTGCATGTTAAGTTTTATGAAAATGATTCATTTGCTTTCAAACAACTTCAACTTACATCCTCAAATGTTATTTCTAAAACTTATTTTCAAACCTTTCTAGAAATTTCTTCTCATAAGGAAATAACTCAAGAATTATTTTATAAAGTTATTCCACATAAATATTTTCTTCCTATTATTGAAGAACATATTTTTGAAAACCCAAGAAGTTGGTTGTTTCTTATGAATCATCCTAGTGAAAGTATCATTTTTGATATATATCCACCAGTTAGGACTAGAAGTTCCTTAATGAATAAAATTTAATATCTATCTTTATTATCCCAATTTAAACCTAAGAACCCTAATGAGGCTCTAGGTGAAAAATATTGGATTAAAGAAATTCAAGATGAACTCAATGAGTTTTAAAGGAACAAATTCTGGACTTTAGTTGAATGGCCTAATGAAACTTATATAATTAGAGTAAAATGGGTATTTCATAATAAGTGTGATGAAAATGGAATAATATTAGAAATAAATCTAGACTGGTTACTATAGGTTATAATAAAAAAGAGGGGATAGATTATGAATAAATTTATGCTCAGGTAACAAGACTTTAATCTATTAAAATACTTTTGGACTTTACATCATTCATTAATTTCAAACTATTTCAAATGGATGTGAAGTATACTTTTTTTAATGAATATGTTTAGGAGGAATCTATGTTAAAAAACCCCCTAGTTTTGAAAATGAAAAACATCCATAATATTTTTATAAACTTACCAAAGCTTTATATGGACATAAACAAGCCCCTAGATCTTGGTATGATAGGTTAACTAGATTTTTGTTACAAAAATATTTTGTTAGGGGGGTTGTGGATCCAACCCTTTCTATAAAAGAAGTTAATAAAAATATTATGATTGTAAAAATTTATGTTGATGAAATTTTATTTGGTTCAACTCAAAAATATTTAACATATTCTTTTGAGAATCTTATGAAGTCTGAGTTTGAAATGAGTCTGATGGGTGAGTTAATATATTTCCTTGGTTTTCAAATTTCACAAAAATCATAAGGAACTTTTATATCTCAACATAAGTATATAAAGTATATTCTTAATAAATTTGGATATGAAAATACTAAAATTATTATTACTCTTATTGGTATCTCCAATACTTTAGATCTTGATGACGCTAGAAAACTAGTTGATCAAAAGATTTTTATAAGTATGATGGTAAGTTTAATTTACTTAATAGCTAGTCATATGGATTTAATGTTTTCATTATGCTTATGTGTAATATATCAATCAAATACAAAATAATCCCATCTTAAATATGTAAAATGAATCTTTTTTATCTTAAGGGAACTATGGATTTTGGCATATTCTATTCTTCTGGAACTGTTTTTGAATTAAAAATCGTTTTGGAAGATAACTTTGGGGATGTAGAATGGATGTGAAAATTACATCCAGAACTTTTCATTTATTAGGATATTCTTTAGTTTATTGGTCATGTAAGAAACAACACTTAGTATAACTTTCCACTATTGAAGAAAAATGTGTAGAAGCTAGAAGTTGGTGTGGTCAAGTGTTGTGGATGCAACATACACTCACAAACTATGGCATGAGTTTTACTAAAAATAAAATAATGTGTGATAATGAAAGTTCTATTGATTTAAGTAAAAACCCATCACATCACTCATGTGATAAACATATAGATATAATAGACCATTTCCTTTGGGATCACTCACTTAAAGGAGATGTAATTTTACAATTCATCAGAACACAAGAACAACTTGCTGATATTTTTACAAAATCCCTTAGTTCCAATAGATTTGAGTATATTAAATAGAATCTATGAATGATCAATGTAAAGTGATTATTCATATCTAATTCTTGTTTACTCATATTCTTAAATTAATATACTATTTTTTATAGGGGGTACATATTTTTTTCAAAAAAAATATTAAAAAAATTTAGTTTTATAAATTTTTAGTTTCTCTAAAAATTTTATCATAATAAGTTTTATGGAATCAAATTTTTTTAAATTTTTTGGAGTTATAATTCTAAAATTATTTTCCAAAATCATAAATTGTTATAAAATTTTTAGACTTTGATTTTTTACAAATTTTATTATAATATTTTTTCTTTAAAACTATCATAATAATTTTTTAAAGATAAAACTATCATAATTAGACTTCAATAAAAAAACTATCATAATTTTTTTATTTTACAAAAACAAAGAAGAACAGGTTAATCATACTGATGGATAACTGACTGAAAATTAATTTTTTATTAAGATAGACCCCCTTTTAAGGGTTGAGGGGGAACCCGTCATGAAATCAATGACTTCAAAAAAATATGTGCCCCAACGAAAAAAAATCTAAAGACCAAAAATAACCCAAACTACAAGAGACAAGCTCCTCCCAACAACAAAAAACATTAAATCCAGCCTCCATTGTCTCAGTGCAATATGGAAAGTTATCCCATGCAAAAGAACATGGGCTTAGTACCGATGGTCATAGCCATACTCTCTCAAACATCTGATTCTTAATAGCCATGATAATTTGAAAACTCATTTCCCTGAACCTCATCTGGAATAGATTCTTGTAGACAATCAGTTGTGGAATCCCTTTTGATGCGGACCAATGAGTCCAAAACCAAATTCACAGCACTGAGAAAACAAACCACCAGGAAAACCATAACAAAATCCATAAAATCATCGTAGATCTGAAATCTTGCTGAAGAAACCCACCCAATGACATCACTATGAACGAACCAAAGCCTCAACATATCCAAATTCAAAAAAAATGAAATCAAAAAAATCTCACAGATCATCACCATTTCCAAAACACACTCGAAGGAGACCTTGCCACATAATTATATAACAAAACTTTCTACTTATAAAGGTACTCTTCTATTATTTTAGTTTTTTTACTATTTCTTTACTTTAGTTTATAATTGTTTTTATTTTTATACTTTTAGTTTTAAAAAAAAACTTTGATATTTTTTCAAAATTTTAAAAGTTTTCTAATCAGAATGATCCTCACTATAAAAAATAGTTTATAAAATTTGAGAGTTCAAATAAATTTTTAATAAAAAATTTCGTTGGTTAAATCTTGGTCATCAGAATAGAATGGTTTTAATATTAATTGTAGGTTTTCTTATGGGAGTTTAATTGTTTCCCCCAATTCCTATAAAAGGGTGGGTCACTCCACTGTTCCATATTGTTTCTTCATAGATTTCACACTCGAGCTACTGCACCCATCAAAGCCTCTAGTCTGATACTTTATATTTTTTTCAGATCACCAATCTCACATCCACTTATGATAGAAACCAAATAGGGTTATTCTAAGTGTTTTATGTTCAGGGAAATATTGATATAAATATCATGGTTTGATAATTACGGTTCATCTCTCAAGAAGATTATTTCTCTACAAGGATAGGAATAATTTTTCATAGAAAATCTTGATAAGGATTTTGATTTATATTATCTATAATTAGTTTCATAATTTTGTGCTTATATGCAGTTTATTAAGCAATGTGGTGAGTAAAAGGTTTCATTTACCATGTTTGGTAAAAGGTACAAACATTCTTACATAATACTAGAAAACTTAGTTGGTTTCCCTTTCGAAGGAGAAGCCTACTTACCTTCACATAAGCTACCAAACAGACTCTAAGCCTTTGATTAGAATAGGGATAAAGAATATTTATTCTCATATTATGAGAAAGTAATAAAATCCTCTCATTTGACTCTAGATAATAGATTCATTGCATTATGTATGAAAGGTTGATTTATTATAAGAAATAAGGCAGGGATAATTTAAAAGTTTTGATATGTTTTTTTCCTAGATTATCATGTTAACATAAGGAATATAGATCTATTAAAGTTCACATTTATTTGGATGGAGAATAAAAAAACTTCCTCAATCAAGTAAAATATAATAATGTTTCTAGATTTCATCTACAATATGATTGTTAAGTGTATGGATTTGTTCAAGTTGGAAAATAAATCATATCCAATTAGAGAGAATATTTTGTTTATAAGTAAAGATACTATATCGGGGATGAAGTTAATTTTTTATTCTAAAACAAATAATTTTCTTGAAAAAGTTGAAGGAGCTACATTTGAAGATCAAATCTCAAAGAAAGATGAGTAAGATAAGAAGAAGAAGAGAAAGTATGAGACTTCTCCTCATATCAATCAAAAGAAACAAAAGGAAATTTATAATGAAGTTTTTTGAGAAGATGATGGATCATAAGTCTTAGATGAAGCCAGGGGATCTGAAATTTGGAATTGACCCTATAGAAGTCAAAGATATAAAGATTCAGACTCTTGAATAGCTTCAAGAAGAAGAGGAAATAAGAAATAAATAGAAGAGATTATAAGAATCTAAAATAGCTAAAAGTTTTTTAAAATGTATAGAAAGATCATATGAAAATACAATGCTTCTAAAATCTCATACCGACCAAGTAAATCCATAAGTTGGATTTATTTTTGAAGAAACCTCAGTTGTTTCTGTTTTTATCCCTTCTATTGATGATAAGGGAAAGGGAAAATAATTTCTTGAAGAATCGGTTCCAAATATATCTGAGAAACAATCGAAACCTTAGTTACCTAGAAAAGTAGATTTTAGTACCGCAAGATAGTTAGAAGAAGAACTTGATAAATAATTTGATAAGGAAGTTTAAGAATGGGGTGAATAAGAGTATAAAAAATTAGAATAATAGGAAGAAGTTTAATTATATAAGGAGGAGGAGGAGGAACATGATTTAAAAAAAGATGATGAGGATGTAGAAACTCAATCAGATAAGTAATCATCATATTCATATTCATCAGATTTACCTTCTAAGTCTAATAAGGATGAAAAATCAAAAAGTTAATAGGAAAAAGAATCGTCAACAAAAAATTAATCATAATTGTTATCAAAGAAAGAATGAGAAGATCAATAATCAAAGACCAAAGTATCTGACAAAGTTGAAATCAATAGGGATATCAATAAAAGTCTTAACATAATCATTTATTCAGATTGAAGTAGAGTTGAATACTTTTTGAGAAAACTCTCATACTCATAAAAGATCATTAAATTAGGTGGTAAAGTGGTCTAACCAAGTAGATTTCGATATTCATTTACATGATGACTAGTTTTTTTAAGTGAAATAATTTTTGTTAGAATATTCTAATTCTTGTGACAAATTAGCCTCAAATATAGTGTAAAGTGTTAAGTTTGTTGAAGAATTCATAAATGCTATAGATGAATGGACTTGGGATATAAATGTTTTGAAAAAAAATATGTGAGATATAGAGTTAGAGATGAGTAAAATCAGATAATGTGAAGATGAATTTAATGTAATGAGGGATAAAAAAATAACATTATGAGGAAATTAAAATTTTGATAGCTAATTTTTGGAAGATTTCTATCCTCATAGAAAAGATCATGAAGCTGGAAAAGGATATGTATGAGTTTAAGAAAATTAATTCCTATGTAAATAATCTTATGAAGAAATAATAGTTTTCTCTTTTAACACAATGTACTTTTTTAAAGATCTTGTATTGTTAATTATTGAATGAATTTTTATCCAAATATTATTTTCATGAATGTTTTATAATTATGATTAGTTATATATTCTTTCATGTTTACATAGATGATTAGTTAGTTCAGTATTGTTTTATATGTTATTTTTATAACATTTTAGGAAACATCAGATTCTTTCACATTCATTTTTGAAAATCATAAAGGGGTATAAAGTTTTATCAAAAGGGGAGAATATTTTATAAATGGGGTGAATTTATTTTAAAAGGGGAGAATTATTCCTAAGGGTCAGAAGTATTCTTTAAGGATGAATTATTTCTAATACTCTCTATTATATTCAAAAGATTTAAAAACATAGGGGTAATTAAGTTTTAAAGAATAACTTAAAATTTCTTAAAAGAACAAAGGATTGTGAGTTTTTCAAGTTATTTTTCCATTTAAGTTTTGTGGTGTGTACTTTCCAAAAAGGAGGATATTTTTGAGTCAGAAGTTCTAATTCTTACTTTTTCATTCCTTTAGTTTTGGAAATCATAAACACTTTCTTAAAACATGTAAATTAAATTTTTATGTCTCAAGTGTTTTAGTATGTTTTTGTAGAAAACATTATCTTTTACTATATATTGAAAAATTTCTAATGTATTATGAATATAAATCTGTCATTATTCATTGTGATCATCAGATTGAGTATGCATCTGATATATCGAACTTACCTTTAGTCAGATCAGGAGTTAAACTTTTTTCATGTTTATCATACTATCACCATTAGACTAATTCTGGTACTAAAATAATCAAACTGATCCTCATAAGGATTATCATATTGACAAATGAAAATGAATTCCATCAGACTATCTTATATTTATAATAAGAATACATACGACTTATTTCTATTGTAAGGAATTCCTTTATCACTGTAATGGTGTAAAGAAGAAACAAAGTTGTACATTCAGTTATTCCAGAGCATTATGAGCTATCAAATAGTCATTTGTCCAAGTTCGTTGCAAATAACTCAAAAATATGACCATTAAAGCTTCCCTTATAAATAGCAGGTCATTTGAAAAGTTAAAAGATTATATATTTATTAAATCAAGTCTTATATAGTTTTCTCTGTGTGAAAAACTCATTCTTAGTCATTGTAATACTTTAGAGAGTTGTAGTTATAAAGATTCCTTATAAGGATGTTTCCTTTAGAACTTTTTCATTTGTATTCTATGTCTAATAATTGTTGTTATTGAGGGATTCCGGGGATAAGAAGATGGTGAATCTGATCCATCAAATCAATAGATTCTGAGGCTATGAAGAAAGAAGTATAACATCATATTAAGGGCTTCCATGGATAGAAAGATAGATCTTATTCTGATCATTATATCGAGGACTTTCCTAGTAAGGAATGACAGATTTTACCGTAAGTATAAAAATGTGGATATGTTTGGTCAAGGTTATTGACTACCTTAATCTTAAGGTTAAAAGAGTTAAATCTTTTAATATATCTTGTAATTCATTTTTACTATAACTATCTATTGTTTTTTTTACAATTTTCTAGTCCATTGTGCATGCAATAGAAAGTTAGTCTTTATACTTAAATTTCTATTCTATTTGTTTTATTTGTATAAATCTAAATATGATAATAATATAATTTGATATTAATAATATCCATTGTGATTCTGATTTATCACTTTTATAATCGGACTAAGTCTGAGTCTGATAAAATTTACTATAAGAGGTATTGTGTTTTGGTTAGTTTAAACTTTTAAAACTATAATTCACCCCCCCCCCTATTATAAGTATATCCATATAATCTCCTCTTAGGATCCTACAACATCATGTGTTGGTTTGATGTGAGACTCATTCTTATATATATAAATGACTTATGAATCATTTTCTTAAAGTATCAAGACAATTTGAGTGTTTTTTCTTGATTTTCAGTGAGTGGCATGCATTTTGAACTAAAATATCAATTTTAAACTAATAACATACACTTTGAGACATATCGATCACACCATGTATTAGGTTGAGGTGAAGCTAATTCCTACACATAAATAATGACTTATGAATCATTTTCCTAAAGATCAAAATATTCTAAATTTTTTTCTCGTTTTTTGAGTTTGTGATGTATGTTTTGAACTAAAATGTCGATTTAAAACTAAAAACACACACTTTAAGTCATACTAGACACACTATGTATCAGATTTAGTTTCGTTTGATTCTTATAAATCCCAAATGACTTATGGATCATTTTCATAAAGTATCAAAACAATATGAATGTGTTTTCTTAGTTTTGATTAAGTGATTTTTGTTTTGAACTAAAATGTAAATTATAAAATAAAAACATACACTTCGAGTCAGACCAAGCACACTCTGTATCAGATTTAGGTGTGTCTAATTAAGGTGTGTTTGATTCCTATACTGTTCAAGAAAATTTTCATAAAAGATATTTTGAGAATTCATATTTATTTATTCAACAATTGTAAAATATCTTGGTAGATGCACCCTTATGATTCACTTCACATTTTAGGCAGTATAAGGTTTCCTCTCCCATCCAAAAGGAACATGTTCTCTCTTCTCTGGATTATTTAAGATAGTTTAATTCAAAGTATGACTTCCCAAAGTATCTATAAAAAAAATAAGTATCAAATAAAAATTATAAGGAAATTAACTTAAAAATAGTGGATAAAATGATGAAAAAATAACTAAATAAGTATTAAAAATTCACCTTTTCATGATGTTTGTATACATTCTTGACCCATTTTCCTATCACTATTATCTCATTTGTAGTCTTAAATTCCAATATCTCATAAGAAAAAGCACCTTCGAACATGTTACTATCTCTGACATACTGGTCACACTGTTTATTATATTTAGGTGAAATTGATTCCTACACATCACAAATGACTTATGGATCATTTTTATATAGTATATAAGTGAACTAAATGTGTCTTCTCAATTTTTTTTGAACTAAAATTTAAATTTTAAACTGAAAACATAAACTTTGAGTCAAAGTAGTCATACCTTGTATCAGATTAGGGTGTAGTTGATTCCTACACATCACACCATGTCTTTTTATTATGTAATGCATTCAACATTTAGGGTTATCTAATAATATTGATATTTGATAAACCATAATGATGAATTAATTTCAGAATAAAAAGAAAAGTGAAACATCATGAGTTCATTATCCTTATTGAGTGCATGATCATAGTACATGTGTGCATCATCCTTATTTAAGACTTTGTTTATAATTTTTTTTCTCTAATCATCATGTTCTCTTAATTGAGAACAATATTGTGGAAGAAAAAACAATTAAGATGAATTCATTTCTTCATGATCTATATGAAAATTAACAAAATATATATTAGATAAAAATGATAATGAAATTAACTAAAATAATATATAAAAATATGAATAGTATTTATTCATAATTAACATATTAGATTAGTTATTGGACAAAAAAATCGTGAAAACACACCTCATATATACATTTAAAAATATAAATCCTACCCATTCATGCTTGAGAATTTCATTTACATTCTCAAGAACAAGATATTATATAATGGCCACTCCATGCATCTATTATTCAAAATCAATTATGGTTGTATCATCGGCTTTTAACATTTTATCTTCATGAACCTTTGATATTAGTAAATGAAAAAGTTTAACATGCGGGGTAAAGGTACTTTTTGAAGATCTTTTAGATTGGTTATTTGATCATTTATATCATCTTGATTCGGCCTTCTATTTCACCCTTAATTGTTAAAGGTTTTATATAAAAAATAAATTGAAAAGGAATACCTCCTTGTCGATATGTATTTTTACAAGATCAAATGGTCATGATATGAAAGTTATAATAGAAAGTACAACTGTATGAATATTTTTATAGTTAAGAGGAACAGGTATCTCAGTGCTCATATCATGAGATACGTGAATCCCCACTCTCACATGATCTATTGGAAGTTTTTTTTGTGTAAAATATCTCCTTCGATATTGTATATGGTACCCATATCTCTAAGGTGATGGTTGGGTATTGATAGATATAAATCACAATCATTTTTAACCTGTAGAATATCAATACAAAAAAGGTATCAATGTCTACTTGATTCACAATTCATAGAAAAAAATTATGAAAAAAATTTATTACCTCTTATAAGATATCCCTTTGAGGGGAATGGATCACCTCAAAGATGGAGGGGGTGGGGGATCATCATGTAGTGGTTGTTGTTGTGTTGTTTCTTCTCTTTGATTACTTCCCTTAACATTTTCTAACAACTCAGACTACCAATTAAGTTTTTATTCAAGAGAAACTAATCATGTCTGCATCTCTTCCATTTTCTTATCATTATCCCCTTTTCATTTATTTTCTCAAAATATGTTTAGGGTGACACCTAAAAACCTGCACCTCTGACATGGCCCTATTGTTCTAGACACTTTATTTCCACTGATAGTAGTTTTTCATTGGGTATAGATGATGATGATTCTTGTGTCTAAGTTAAATAAAAAATATAGGAAAATAAGTAATCATTATTATGAAATACCAATTTAAATCAAAAAAAAATATTATATCATACTTACACATGTTTCTCACACTTTTTGTGTGTTTTTGTATATTAGTATCTCATCTTTATTTACATGATCCTCCTTCCATAGCACATGGTGTAGGATAAAAGTGGTTTGGATTTTGAATCCTCAATATTTATATAAACAAAAGAACATAATTTTTTTTGTTTTATGTAAAATAAAAGTATTACTATAAATTTAAAATACATACCATTTTTTCAAGTGAATTATACTTAATCCTTGATTTATAGTAGGGATATGTTGGTTTTGCTTCATGTTTCTTATTTTCAATACTTGGTTGTTGTTTTATAAATTAACAATCTTAATCAAAGTGATTAATACATGTATTTTCAATCAATGTATTACCAATCAAAATGTACCTTAAAATTTTACTGCTCATGATGACCAATAGACGCATTCCACATTTGTTGGTTTATCAAGTGTGCATACATATGTGGTGGGTGTGGGTTTATTTTCTATTCATCATCTTTGATATGTTACTTTGTAAGAATTGTTCGAAAGATTCTATGAGCCTTTATAGTGAGTATTAATATAAATTTCATTCAGTAGTTGTAAAATATAAATGCACTCTGTAAGGGATAATGAAGAGTAAATCAACAATTAATTCTTTTATTTTTTATTAAATTAAAGAAATTATATCATAATGTTTCCCTAATCTCTTTAAAAATTAGTATCCTAATATTGGACACAACATTGTTCCATGAATCTGCATCAACTAGCATGTGTATTTGAGTGGTAATCTCAATGTAACTACTGAGCATGGCCTTGTTGGGGTTAACAGTTTGGCTACATGCATTCTATCTAACCTCAAATTTGATGCCTTTTTCTCTCACCTTAATAATTTTTTATAACGTCGTCATGCTACAGCGCTCTTTTTTTTTTTGGAAATAGGTTTTTCACCATATACCATTTCCTTAGCTTCAAAATCATCAATATGTTGTTCTTATGGATTGTTAGAATCGACATGTGAATAATTTTATTGTTCCTCTGCATTAGAAGAATCATCATGTTGAGAAACATGTTGTTTCTCAGGATTGGGAGCATCGGCATGTGCATAAGTCATTATCTATAGAAGTTATTAAACATTTAATTTAGATTGTGTAAATATAGTAGTAAACATATAATAATATGAGGTAAAGCAATGTACATTACAAAAAAAATATAACCTAATTATTGAACTCTTTTTTTAAAAGGTTGAAGGGATTTAACCCCTCTATAAACTATCCAAATCCTATCACTCTGGTATTCTATGGCATACAAGATCATTTCTACATTGGGACCACTGTGAAATGATTGTATCGTCTCAATGAAAGGGCCATCCTTAGTTGAATTGACATCTGACCCTTCTATGGTTTTGTTTAATAACAGAACAATTAACCACTTTTGGTTTTCAAGATCTAGAACATAAAATAATATTATTGCATGTGATTCCATTTTAAATGTTTTATCTTTGTACCCTTTTATACTAAAATTCACTTTCACAAATCTCAATTCATCAATTTTAACTACACTCCTTTTATCAACCCACTTTTGTTGAAAAATTCGCACTTGGAATGTTGTATAATCCAATTCCTATATTTTTTTATGATTACAAAGTATGAAATATACACATAAATTGAATTTTTTTTCCTTAGTATTAGATAAATGAATCTCTTTATCCATAAGTGTGACTCCACTATTTTTCATGGTACTATGTTCATAATGTTCATTTGTATAGAATGTATAACCATTAATTACATAACCATAATAAAATAATACATGTACACTTGGTTCTTTGGCTATCCATTGAATTCGTTCTGAAATTGAATATGTATTTATAGTTGAATCCTTAAAAATATGGTCTTGAAACCATCCTATAAACTATTGATTATTTGTATTTGATATCTATCTTTCGTCCCTTGATATATTAAAATGCCTAAGAATTACTTTATGGGTTTAAACATATGGTGAAAACTCTAATCTATTATGTAAAATATAAATTTGATCTTGTTCCCACTCTATAATAGTAATTGTGACAACATCTATTCTAGAAATTCACTCACCCACAAGCCACCTAGTGTAATGAGATTTCAGTAGGCCAATTTTTTCCACATCAGATAGAGGTAGTCATTATAGAATTTAACATCTTCCTCAACAACATATTGCTCTGTAATACAACCTTCTTGCTGAACTCAATTTTTTATATACCCTTTAAAAATCTTCATATACCATTAAATGGGGTACATCCATTTATAATTTCAAAAACTTTGATCAATGGATCCAAATAAACATTAATATCATTACCCGGTTGTTTTAGTCCAAATATAAGTTGGGATAACATAATTTATTTATTTTTTCAGGCATAACCATAGTGAAAAGTTATAATTTACCAACATAAGCATCCATGTATTGTGAGTGTTGCTTTAAAAACCAAAAGGATTCACTCTATTTGTAGATAACACAAGATGAAGGTTTCTCAGCTCATTTCTAAATTCAGGATACTCATGATCAATTATCTTTCACTGAGGATAGTCTATTAGGTGATGAATTTTCATATCTTTAATTCTTGTATCTACATTCCAAGTCAATTGTCTTGCAGTCTCCTCACTTATATATAGGTTCCTAAACCTTGGAATGATTAAAAAGTACCATACAATTTTCATAGGACTTGATTCATTTTTCTTGTATCGAGACACACCACACTTTGGGATTTTTGTGATTTTTGGTCCTTTTGAAATAGTATACAGTCATTTGGATAGGCATGTATTCTTTCAGAGATCATACCCATTGAACTTAGAATCTATTTAGTGTCATATGTTTGGAAAAAAATATCATTATCTTATGGGATAATACCATTCAAGAGAGAAATTAGTTCAGTAAAACTGGCATCACTCCATCTATTTCCAGGTTTTATATTTTATAGCTTCGGTATGGATGAAAATGTTGTATATTTGGTAAAATGAGCATACAATGGTTTCCTTACACAACTCTTTAACTTCTCAAACATTTTTGGATAATCATGAAGTTCAGTTTCAACTTTCATTTTAATTTTATCAATATGATCTTCATCATCATTCAAACCTGTAATCATATCCTTGGTATATTCTTCTTCATTTTTCAAAATTGTAATCATATCATATGATCCATAAAAAATAGTGTTATCTCAATCACTAGTTATATTCACTTTTTCTCCATGTTTACTCTAACATTTATAACTTGAATCTATTCTGTGATAGACCAAGTGTTCTTCCAACTCCTCTTGACTATTTAGTCTTGAATAACTACAGCTTAAACATAGAAAAATGATTTTATAAGGGTCATGTGAATTATCTTTTGCAAACATGATTAACTCTTTCACTCCATCCTCATACTTTGTTTTCATACGATTGGAATCCATCCATTTTCAATTCATATCCATCTTATTTGGTTCAGTAATATTAATATTTAAAAAACAAATAAATATAAAAAAAATTATGATCATAGAACCTATAAAAGTCAATTCTGAAAGAATCATTTAATATACATGAATATATTGTTCAAAGATAATAAATGTTGAATGATGCGTATTGATATTGTTTTGTAGTGGTGGAAATAATTAATAGAAAGAAATTTTTGATATATATAATGTTACAAAGAATCAAATTAAATTTTAATTTATTTAAAAACACATAGATCAAGGATAGTTTCTATAACTTTGTTATGTGGGAGTAAAACATGAGGGAGGAGTTGATGTTTATTCATTTCTTCACATGGTACGTGGCGGGTCAGCTAGTGTTTTGATGATAGGTTTCTTATGAGATGAAGCTTATATGTTTTCATATGATGAAAATGTTGATAGGGCCTAATCACATGGTCTTGAGAACCTAAAATTTGAATAAACTCTTGAATTTAAATCTAATGAACCATAATTCTTAGGTTAAGGTTCTCAAGATACTAAAAAAACTGATGAACAATCTAATTGGGGTTTCACAAATGATTCAATTTTAAATAATTCACATGACTGGGATAAAGCCTCAAAGAAAAAAAATGAAAATTTGTTATTGGGGATAGAAGGAGAAATCAACTTTAAAATAAGTTGAAGAAGTATCCCAATGGGAATAGAAGATTTCCTCATCTCACGCTAATTATTGGAGTATAATCTCAACTACCTGAGATAACCTGAAAATAAAAATAAGGCTCAATAGAACCAAAAAATAGAATCAACTCTATAAAAATTCCAGATTGGAAACTAGGAGTGAGTTTTAAACAATATGGAATTAGATTTGGATGTTCTGAATGTTGTTCATGATTCTAATTTAAGGAGTGAAAGGCTGTCTGATTGGAGATTTAAATAGAGTTCCAGGAGTCCCTGTAACTGGAATTAGGGTTTAAATAAAATTGTGGGTTTATCTCAATGGGATAAACTAATAAATTTAATTGAAAAAAAAATCAAGATATTGATGACTTAAAGAAATCCAATGGTGGTTAGAATGAATGAAAGTGGAGAAAAGAGAAAGAACGCATTGAAAAGAAAGGCTCGCTTGCTAATTGAAAGTGAGGTTGAAATGAAAGTGGAAGGAATCGCCAATGGGGTCAGTAGGGGGAAGAACTACTATGAGTGAAAATTTACAAAAATGTGGCACTATGAATAAAAAAAGTGAATTAACCTACTTAAATAATATATTTTTATTGCCATTTTTATTAACAAATCAAAAATTAATAATTTTTATTTTAATATATAATTAAAATTTTAAGACAACAAAATTAGATAAACTTTAAACTAAGAAAAATTTATTAATTCAGATTTTAAAATTTAAAAAAAATGTTTAAAAAAATGATTTCACGTATTCATTAAAATCTTTTAAATAATCCATATACTTATTTATTTTAAAATATATAGTTTAAATTTATACATAATCATTGGTATAAATTAATTTTTAAACCATTAAATTTTAGAAACTATAAAAATTATATACATTAAAATTTTAAAATATTTACATACATTTATTTAAAAAAATTAATTACACTAAATTTAGAAAAATAATTATTTTTTATAATTATTTACAATGGTCCAGAGAGAAGAGTATATACAATAAAAACCAACAAATTGACAGGAAATAATTCAGAAAAACTCAAAAAAAAAGACCTTACCAAGACCCCTATCACTAAATTGGGTGCAAGTTAATGGTAGAGGTTCAGTAAAATAAAATATTTACAAGGTAAATATAAAAAATTTGAAAATAATAGCATTGTTTCATTTGATTCCTTCCAAATCACCCTAATTTTGGGATGATTTGAAATCTTCAATCAGGGAGAAACTGATTTCTCCCAGTTTCTACCTGAAGGATTTCTCTCTGACCAACATAATCTTTCTAAATAGGGGAGATAAGTTCAAAAAACCCCATTTCATTTCTTTTCTCTCCAAATTGTTGATTCTAAATGAGAAATCTAATAATAACAAATTTCTCATGGAGTTTGGATCAAACCATGATGTTCCCATTCATGTTGCGGCCCAACTAACAAAATAAATCCATTTTGAAAGGCGATGGAAAGTTCAATGATCATGATTAATTAAAGAGGAGGTTGAATAGTGAAAAGGAGATGAGAATGTAGATCGAGTGATGTAATATCAATTAAAGATGAGTAAAAATAATCACATACCTTAGCTTTTGAGAGGATCGATTCATGTGAGAAGTTTGAGGAAGAACAGCGACAAAGGTCGAATTCTGTGGGATCTTGAATAGTGAGAGGAAGAAAGTTTAGTTAGGGTTAGAATTTATAAGATCGAGAGACGTTTTATCATCAATTTCAAAAAAATGTAGATAAATATTTGTTTTATCAGCACTAAAAAAATAAGTGTTAATAAAGCATATCTCTATTAATGTTGAAATTATAGTACTGATAAAACCTATCTTTATCAGCACTATAATTATAGCATTGATAAAGATGGTTTTTATGAGCACTTTTATATGCACCAATAAATATTCTTGAAATAAAACACAAAAAAATAATTGAATATATATTAAATATGAATAAATTATAAAAAAGGTAAGAAAATATTTAACATTATTAATGAATATATAATCTTAAATGAATGTCAAAAATGAGTGAAATTGAATAATTAAAAATGAATATAATTCAAAAATATTTAAAAAATGGATAAGATTTATTAATTATATAAATTATTAAAAAAATTAAAAATGAATATATTTTAAAATGATACATATTGAAAATATTAAAACATAGTAAACACATACAAAAAAATGAATTCGTAAAATTAATTACAAAAAATTGTAAACATGTAAGTACAAAATATGAAGAAAATATTAAAAAATGTATTTAAATAAAACAATTATATAGATTTCAAACATTTCAAAAATATTACCAATTAATAAATAAAATTAAATGAATTTTGACCATATAACTTAAAAAAATTAAGGATGTTAAAACTTAATAAATAATTATGTATGATTTGTAAGATTAATAACATTAATTACATTAATTAAATTTAAACACATAAAAATACATATAATAATAAAAAATGCATTTAAATAAATTAATTATATAAATTTAAATCATTTTAAAAATATTACAGCTTAATAAATTAAATTGAATAAATATTAGTTATATTAATTAAACACGCATTAATAATATTAAAACTTAGTAAATAATTATGAATAAATAAATATTAAAAATTAAATAAATTCCCAAAAAATATTAATAAATATTACAAATGAATAAATAATAATAAATTAAATAATATTTAAAATGAATAAATTAAAATAATAAATTTTAAAAAAAATAAAAAGTGAATTCATAACATTTACGTGAATTACATGCACATAAAATTGAATAAAAATGAATAAAAAGATAGTATTAATTATATAAATAACAAAATTATTAAATATAAATTATATTGACTATATAAAAATATTAATAATTAAATTGAATCAAATTAAATTAAATCAATTTAAATTAAATACACACACATATATTCATGATGAATAAATTAAAATAAACATATATTAAAAATGAATAAATTATAGAAAATACTAAAAATGGGGATATGTTTAAAATAATAATAATATTAAATCAATAAACACACATACGCACATACATATATATACACATGACAGACATACATATGTACATAGACACATACACATGCATGAAAATACATACACACATATAAACACACATACAATTATTTTAAATTATTTAATATTAATATAAATATACATTTAAATAAATATATTTATTTATATATTATATAATTTTTTAAATAAAATATTAATATATTATATCAATTTTAATTATATGAACAATTTGTAATTAATCTATATAAATATACTATTAAACATTTTGACTAATATAAATTTGATAATTTTTTATATATAAAATTATGAAAATAAGATTCATTTTTTATTAAAAGTTATATAAATTATATTTATATATTATATTTACATATATATACTTATTGTAATATAAATCTTATATAAAATTAAATTACTCACTATGACATTTATCAGCACTAAACAAAAAGCACTAATAAAGGTGTGTCTTTTATCATCGCTAAAAAACATTGATAAAAGGTTGAATTTTATTAGTGCTAGAAAAAAACACTAAAAAAGGGTACCCTTTTATCAGTGATTTTTATAGCACTGATAAAAGTCCCCCCTTTATCAGCACTTGTTGTTTAATGCTGATAAAGGTCAGTGTTGAATGTCACACAATCTATGGTAGTGCGCCACAGCTTTGTAAGGGCTCAAATTCATTGGTCGTCCATCTTTATTGCATCATGGGAAGGTAAAATCTGAAGAAAGATGGCCAATGAAATATTTGACCTCCCAAGAATGATTTGTGTTTGTGTTCGTCGAAAAATGCAATTAATAGGGGGAGGTTAAATTTTTATAATTTAATGAGGGGAAACTCATGTAAATTTGGTATGAAAAAACACTAGAAAATGCATGAAGGTTTTAACATGAATAATTAAGAACAATTATCAAATAATCTATTATCCCAAACAATGTTATATTTGACGTTGATAATCAAGAATTATGGAGGAAAATATAAAAAAATATTTTCCATGGTAATATCATGCTATAATTAAATAATTATCATATATTCAAGTACGTATAATCCAAAAATAATTGATGTATAGAATCAATTCTTCATATGTCAAGAAGATAATCCATGATTTATTTTTCTTAGGTATTTAATAATAATTCACAACATATTCTACCGAAATTATCTCAATATGATAACACCATGAAAATTCTTGATGAATTTATTCAAGAGAGGGAGAGAGTTGAAAAACATGTATAATGAGACAAGATTCAAAAAGAAAATCCAACCTTGATGGCCAATAGTCATAGCTTCAACTTTTCTGTCTCAATTTGTGTTCATTGTTACTACCACTATGAAGAATGTGAAGGAAATGACAAATGCCTCGAGTTTTCTCTTGTTGACAATGGAAACCCTTGATAAAAATGATATAAATTGATATTTATAATCAATACTAAGTTATGGGTATCTAAACCAGGTATTTTATTTAAAAACCTGAAAATCCATCTAGGTCATGTCACCCAAAAATAAAGGTTATATACCTCTTGGGAAAAACGCTTGTTCCAAACACAACCATGGTGTCAAAATTACCATGCAGATTTTGTTTAGGAGATATTTAATTTTGACACGTGCATGGGTAAAAATATTATATTTATTATATTATTTATTTTTAGAATTCCCACAATGCCAATAAAATGAACCAGTTTTGTGACCACCTTTATAAATATTATTAAAACATTCAAAGTCATAGATATAAGAATCTGGGTCACTACAAGTAAAAATAAGTAGATATGTAAAGTAGCATCATGAAGGATAAAAAGTGTCTTGAGTAGAAAGAAATCATTTCAATGTCTAATATAATTAAATTGTAGGAAGCAGAATCGCGGGTGAAAAATGTTGTGTGAAGTACTTACACTGAGTAGACATTGAGTGTTGATGGAGTTGCATTGAGTAGAAACACAAATGTTACTCAATGCAATTGTGAAAATAAATGTGTGAGGTGGAAACATAAATGTTACTCAATGCATTTGACTTTGAATCATGAATTTGAATATGAAAATTCAAAGGATATTTGAAGAGAAGATTCAAATATTATTTTGAAATTTTTTCAAGTAATTTTAGCCGATTAAAAAAGAGCTTAAATGGAAATATAGGTTTCCATTATTTGAAGGCAGAGAATGGCATTTGTTATTTGGAGAGATCTATTTTTGCACATGGAAAAATAATATTTTTTCAAGATCTACTAAAGAACTTCGGGAAACTTTTTGAAGGAAAATATAAAGAATGTGGGATAAAATCAAGGAGAATAATAGGGAAAGATTCTATGAATACATTAACTGGGCCTTGAAGAAGAAGATAAATCCAAGGATATAAAAGGAGAATAAAATATGCATTTGAGGTCATGAACATATTGAATATATTTAATAAATTTAGGAAGTATGAATTTTATTACCACAAACTGGCCCAGATACCCTAGTAACCTGATACCTGAGCTAGCAATGACATAGCATGAAGGACGTTCATGGTCCCCATGAGTTGGTGACTATCACCTAGTATCATAAAATATAATGTGGGAAAGGTTATTCCATATAGAAATAGTGGAAGAAACAAATAAAAATCATCATTCTCAAAGAAAACTCCTAAATAAGACAGTACTAAAAACCAAACAGGTCTAAAAAAACTCAAGTAGTACATCATCCAAGTACCAGAAAGATAGGAAAAACAACCTTAAGTCCCAATGTACATGGCACTCCAAGACCAAAAATCAAAAACCACCACCTCAAAATGGTGCTTTCCCCTTGCTCAAACCTGGAAGAAGGAAATATAAAAACACCTAAAAGAAAAGTTAGGGTGTGAGATAAATCCCAGTAGGGTCTCACCAAGTGTTCCACAATAAGATGTCACAATAATTAACCAAATAATGAATTCAATTTTAAATAAAACAAGCATGGAAGTAAAAGATAATATTTAAAACAAAACATGCTTTTCATTTCAATTAATGGAAACATTTCAAAATAATGACTTAATAAACATTTTTTATAAAATAGTTTATATAAATTCACAAGTCATATATAAATTAGTTTTACAAAATAATGGAATATATGTATATCATTATAATTCACAAACAGGAAACATGTTCATCTGCCAATAGGTGTGATAGTTCTAGGTTATGGGATCCTTACACACTCATATAGTGATAATGGAAATGTACACACACGTCCCTTCCACACTAGTCAAATAGGACTAACCAACATCTCACGGGGGATAAGATCTTCCAATACGTTTATGTTAGAGTTGTAAATTGTTAATCTGTTGCTAGGTAAATTCTAAACTAGAATGTTTTTTCCAAATAACTCACTAACTAACTAGGCTTTCATGTTCTAAAACAACAATCAATAATAGGAAAATTATTTCAAAACTGTTCAAAATAAAATTTTCTCATTTTTCATTTCAATATGTCAAATTCTCTTTAAAAACCAAAACATGGGTTTTTAATCAATTCATTACCTTATCAGGATAAAATCAATAAAAGGTTCTTATAAAAAAAATTAATCCATTTTTCTAAAAATAAATTTCACAATTAAATTTCTCAAATCAAATTCCACAATTTCCATCAAATCCAAATCACACCCCAATTCATTAGAATTGGGAGTTTTTTCCAAAATCCATACCATTTAAATTTAAAATTTCAATTCACAATGAATTGGATTTTCAAAATTTAATTGAATGAAATTAAATTAATCAACCAATTATAGGTTAAATTAATTATCCAAACTTATATGGTACCACCTACCTTGGATCATGGGATCATGACCCCCGCAATGGGATTCTCCAATGAAGAACGTTGGCAATGGAGATCAAGAAATCAACCCAAGATTCAAGATCCAAAACAACAAGGTTTAGATCCACCCATAACAAGGATATATAACAGACCCTAAGAAGGAGAGATAAAGTGTTGGAGTTAATAAATAGGGGAATATCTCTTACAAGATAATAATTAACCGATGTTTTCCAAGATTTGGTTCTCATTTGAAAGGGATTGGGGGATTCAAAATGGATCCTTGAGAGCTTCAAAGACCTAGGAAATTGATCCAAGAGGATTTGGGGATGAGCAGGAGGTAAAAAGGAGGTTTGGTAAATTTTTAAACACTTTTTAGAATAAAATAATTCTACGTGCATATTTATCTGGGAAGGGATGTATAGTTTGTCAAATCGTGCACCCCTACTGTGGGGTTGCATAGTTTCTCCTGGATGGGTGCATGGTTTAAAAAATATATGCACCAACTGTACATAGCCCAAAAGGTTCTAAAATTTTCAACTTTCTTCCCAAAACAACTTGAGACGAACCCCAACCAAATCATATACAAAAATAGGGGTCAAGGAGTATGTGAAAATAGTAACATGATGTTACAACCTCCCCACCATAGAAAATTTTTGTCCCTAGAAATCCTGTTAAGAATTATCCATGCCAAAAATATGAGGCTACTATTATCTCATCAGTGTCTCTCTCTCTCAAGTCTCATGAGTATCATAACCGTAATTTTATAGCACTCGAATCAGAGGTATCATCCTCCCATGAAGTACATTGGTTTCAGAATCAATAATCCTGACCGAATGCTCAGTCATTGATAAATCAGGCTTGATATCACAATCACTCCAGCTCAAAACATGAGATGGATCAGAAAGATACTTTCATAGATGAGATACATAGAGAACGTTATGTATCAATGTCAAAAGTGGAAGAAGTATTAAATAATAATCCACTTTACTCATCTATTCAATAACTTCAAAAGGTCCCACAAAACGAGAAGCAATCATCCCTTTCCTTCTAAGCCGTCAATGACCTAAATGAGGTGAAACTTTCAAGAACACCTGATCACTAACTAAAAAATACAATAGTCTACAATGACGATCAGCATAAGACTTATATCAGCTCTGTTTCATAAACATTATCTAACGAATCAATTGAATATTTATTATCATCTCTTGAACCAATATTGGTCTAACCAAGTAACTTTCATTGATCTTCGACCAAAACAATGGAGATTTGTAAGGCCAACCATACAAGGCCTAAAAAAGGAGTCATTCTGATCGCAGACTGGTAACTATTGTTATAACCAAACTCAACCAGTCTTAAATGATCATCCCAAGCTCCACCAAAATTGAGGACACATGCACGAAGCATGTCCTCTAGAATCTATATAGCACTTTTTTCTTGTCCATATGACTACCGATGGTATGCCATACTCAAACAAACCTGAGATCCCAGTTCCTTCTGAAGGCCTCTCCAAAAGAAAGAAATTGAAGATCCCTATTAGTGACTATATAGATGGAACTCTGTGCAAATGAACAATCTCTTTCACATAGATATTTCCCATCTCTTCAATTGTGGTTATATCACGAAGGGTATAAAGTTAACTAATGTGATTAGCCTATTGATCACAACCCATATCGCATTCTTCTTTTTTCTGGGTAAGTGGTAACCTAACAAAAAATTCCATAGAAATATCATCCCACTTCCAAGTTGGAATTGGAAGTGGCTGAAGCAAACCTGAAGGTCTTTGGTGATCAGCCTTGACCTGTTGGCATGTATAATAATGAGAGAAAATCAAAAATGCCTCATCTCATACTTTCTACCATAATCATCATCACATGTCATAGAACATCTTCACGGTTTCTGGGTGCACTACCCACTAGGAATTATGGTAATCCCCCATAACAGCTTTTCTAATAGGAAAAGGTACTATGTACCGATTTTGAAATCATAGAATACCCTCCAAGGAGAATGACCACTCAACAATGTTCTCCCCACAATAGAGTCTCTAATGTTTTGGAATTCATTATCAGGTTGTTGTTCCTAAAGAATCATCTCGAGAATAGCGGAGGTCAACTAAACATTGTCTAAGAAAACTACAATCCCTTTTTCCCAGACTCCAATATGCGATTTTTCAAAAAAAAATCCATCAAGTTCAACTCTTCTGATGATTCTTTCATGGATTGGGTTTGAATTTTCTTGCTCAAAGTATAACACCCCAAACATTTTATGGTGTGCTTCTCTTAAATACTTTCAATTCATTAGATAGACTATATTTCATAAAGCACTGAGTCTCTTTGAAAAAACACTTGTTTATTTAGGATATAGTCAAGACCTAGCCATTAAACTTAAATTTTCCACTTCTGTGTTTTGAATTTCGAAAAACAGACATACACGGTTGTGATCAGGGTGATATTTGGAGTCTGATAGAATCAACTTAATTTTCAGTGAATAGTAACTCACCCTTATGAATAGTAACTTACCCTTATGAATATTAACTTACCCTTATTAATAGTAATATGAACCTTATGAATGATAACCTTACCCAAAAAAGTATAAATAAATTTAAGCACCATAAATATAAAGATAAATATTTAAGTGTTGGTATTTTTCGATTAAATAATGATTTTAATTAAAAATTAAATTTATCATATTTTGAAATTTATTTTTGAAAAATGGAGTTCATTTTTTGATTCTACGCATTAAAAAATAGTTAGGGTGAATTTTTGAGATTTTTTTAAAATACTCGAATTTTTTATGAATAGTAAAATTTGCTAATTTATAAAATATGCTAAATAAATGAATTTCTGCATCATGCGTGAGTCATTGATGATGTAAATGGACATTGTTTCAAACTAACATGCACTTATTACTATTTTTTGTCATTTAATCATCATTATTTCTTGTCTTAGGAAAAAATAATAAACTAATGATTAAAATATTAAGAAAACCCTCCTCCCCTCCATTATATAAACCGCCCCTCACCCCCTCTTCCTCCCACACCACTCAATCTTTGAGCCTTGCCTAATTTCGACCAAATAAACTTACCAAGACCTCCCCCTCGTCCAAGACCTTTTGGTCTCACCAAAAGGCCAAAAAAAGTTCTTAAGAAGATTCTCAAGGAGGAGTACTCAAGAGGTGAACCTCTCTTCCTTTTTCTTTCAACTTCTTTTACAAGTTCCATTATTTTATTGATCTCTTCTCATCTCCCCTCATACAAATTCTATGATAATTATAGTACACTAAATTTAATGTAATTTTATTATTCTAATGGAATATTTTATCATCATCTCTCTTTTCCCCCTCCTCTTATACTAAAAATGAAAACACCATCTGAGATGTGTTAATTTACCACATTCAAGGACGACGGGTTTTCAATTCCTATTACCATCTACAATTATGGTCATGAAACAATTTTTATGATTAAAACAGATCATAATATGTTTATTTCATATTATTTAATGCTCTTTAATCCTTAAACACTCATAATATAAAATAATAATACAAAATAGGTTCATTATACACAAAACTGCCAAGTTAATCCAAGCGTTTATCATTAACTTTTATCTAATGAGTCATCCTCATATTATATAAACAAAATCATTATAAGATAATTTATATCTATTTAATTTCACTAATAATATATATTAAAAATTCTGGATGTTTAACGAAATTTCAAATGAACTTCCATTCATAAATACAAGTAAACCGATCATGAAAACCAAGGAAGAAAATGCTTCCAAAACAATAAAATTGAACCTATTAAACCCACAAAAAAGGCCATGAATAAACCTAATAAGGTTATAATAAATCAATTAAATGTATAGTATGTTATGGATTTATAATTAATGAATCTAAATTTGATTATGCAAGTCATTAAGATCTATCAAAGAACACATTCGGACATGAGGTAAGGAGTTTCTCATCTCACTTTTAATTCCGTGAGATTTCCATTGTTCGCTACTTATTTCTTGCATGTGGTGTGTGTGTTTTTCCATTTTATATAAAAAATAATGATTATCTTTATATTAATGGTATTCAGTGATTCACTTGATGATTATTAACTCGATTGATTACAATGTTGTAAGGGACTTTGTTTCAATTTCCATTTCATTGTGAGTTACTTGGTATTGTGAACTTAATAATTCTTATGTGGTGTACCTAATGCCCCTTTGAGATAATTTTTCATTTTAAATTTTAAATATATTATATATCCATATTTTGGTTTCATGGATATGATTATTGTCTTAATCTGTATACCCTTTTACATACAATGTTTATTTGGAATATTGTTTTAACTATGGAAATATTGATGAACCCTTATCCTATACTCTACACAAATATTAAGAGGGCATATTTTACTTGTATTAAATATATGTACAAAGAATTATTTGTAATTTTAGTGATGTGTGGGCCTGATATAGCCCCTTTATGCATTGACAGGTCTCATTAGACAAATCAGTTGGGGACAAACCCTTCGAGTTTGTTTCCAAAACAGAATCAAATAGGTATCTACCCACAAAATTAAACCATTTTGACGGTATAGTGGTATCATATTCTAGATACATGATGTACAATTAATAATAATTCTCTTTATTCATTTTAAGTTATTATTATCCATGAGGTTTTCACTATGAAAAAAAATCTATGGATGTAGTTTTATTCTTAGTTTATTAATGGCATGTGTTTTTCTTTTATTCACCATGCCATATTGACTATACCAATTTTATTATGATTCAATTATGTTTGATTCATTATTACACTATTTTTAACCCTTGTACATCTTTTGAGATCACCCCTTTAATTTTTTTCACCTTCAATAGGTTATAGAGAGGAGACCATTTATTGAGTTCTCGTAGATGCAGTTTATTAGTTTTTATTATGTATTGTATTTTGTTACCTTTCCCAATATATTATGAGTTATATGTATGTATCTAGTTTCTTCAAGAATACTAAACTAATTGTTACTTTGGTATTTTATTCCTTTTAAACATGTCAATGTAATAATTAATTCACCGACTCTAGGATTCTTGGGTCGGGGTGTTATAGTTGGTATCAAAAGAAGTTTATTAGAAAACTTGGAAACTAGATTTAGAAAATGTAGATTAGGGAACAAACCCTTAAGATAGTCTTTGAGGATAAACATACAAGAACATCCTATAATTTTGGTAAGGAATATATTATGTGGATATTTCTAGAAAATACATCCCTATCTGGATACTACAAGTGGATGTGGTTCTGGAACAGATGTACCTAGGAGTGAAAACTATGACAAGTAGTTTTGGGCTTGACTCGGGGTATCCTGGTACACGACAATGGAATTTACTGCACACCCGGTTGGACACTCCCGGAATATATTCTTAGGATAATTCACATTTTCTTTACAAACCATTATTAAGGATTTGAAAGTAAATATAAACAATTTTTATGATTATAAGATTAGTTGTTCATAAATTTTCAGATTATCTTAAGTGGTTTCTAGTTAGAAATTATGAACTATGACCTGGTTTAGTGTATGCCATTGTTTGGTGATGGAACCTAATGGAAGAAGGGTAATCAATACCCATGTATAATGTAGGTATTTCCCCACTGATCAAGTTAATATAGTCAGTGTTGGATCAGATCAGATTACAACCATGTTGGGACAACATACTCATGTTGTATTGAATAACCATGTTACACCTGTATTAGATCATTTCATGTAGAAGAATCCCCCATCTTTTAGTGGGACTACTAATCCGGTGGTAGCTGAGCAGTGGATCAAGTCCCATGAAAATATATTCCTAGCATTAAGATGTAATGAAAATGAAATGGTAGTACTCGAAGTATATTACCTTAAGGGTGATTTTGATCAATGGTGGTCCTTGACCCATAATAGCATAGAGGAAGAAGAAATAAAAGATATGGAATGGAGAACTTTTAAAGAAATATTCTTATACAAATATTTCCCTTGTGAAAAATGAACTAAAATAAAGAGTAAATTCATTATCCAATGATTTATTTGATTCTGGATCATTGAATTTATTTATATCTTCCCATTTTTTTAGGAAAATTAGACATGTTCAGTTTTATTTAATAAAAGAGTTGTCATTCAAAACTCCTAGGGTATATATCATTGAAAAAAAGATGTATCGATCAGTCCCCCTTATGACACATAAATGTGATTTAGTTTCTAACCTTATCATCATACCAATGATTTACTTTGATATAATTCTCGATATGAATTGGCTATCAAATTATGATGCGAATATATATTTCAAGAAGAAGGAAGTTACAATTTTTGAGAATGGTGTAGAATCCCTTATCTTTAGAGAAGAAACCTCACCATCTTATTCTTATCTAGATCCACCCCCAGTAGCTCTACTTAATGCAAATCTTTGAGAGGAAGAGAACACAATATCTATGGGTGAGGAAATAAATCTTCAAATTGAATACATACCTATTTTAAAATAATACATTGATGTATTTCCAGAGGATTTACCTGGACATCCTCCAGAGCAGGAAGTTGAGTTCTCTATTGATTTAATTCCTAGTGTAAGACCTATACCAAATACTCTCTATAGAATGGACACTATTGAATTAGTGGAGCTAAAGAAACTACTAGATGAATTGAGTGACAAAGGATTTATTCTACCTAGTGTTTATCCATGGGGATCCCATATCCTCTTTATCAAGAAGAAAGATGGATCCATGAGGCTATGCATTAATTATAGGGAAATCAATTCTATTAAAATAAAGAACAAGTATCATATACCACGCATTGATGATTTATTTGATCAACTTCATGGAGCCCAATATTTTTCTATGATTGGCCTTAGATCTGGATATCATCAGCTGTGTGTGAGGAAGGAAGATATCTGAAAGACAACATTTCGAACCAGTTATGGGCATTAAGAGTTTACAGTAATGCCTTTTATATTGAAAAATGAACCCTTTTTTCATTGATCTAATGAATAGAGATTTCAAGTAATATCTTGATGATTTTTTTGTGGTATTTATTAATAATATCCTAGTATAATTAAAAAGCTATGAAGACCATAAGAATCAATTGAGGATTATTCTGAAAACTCTTCGAAGAAAAGAATTATATGGGAAGTTTAGTAAGTGTAAATTTTGGATTCAATCGGTTTCTTTTCCTATACATATTGTCTCTAAGGATGTAATCTTAGTTGATCCTATGAAGAAAAAGGAAATCCAAGAATAGCTCACACCAATGAACATAACTGAGGTACGTAGTTTTATTAGATTAGTAGGTTACTATCAGCATTTTTTCAGAATTTCACCCGACTGGCTAACCCGCTAACCAAGCTCACACGTAAAGGGTTTAATTTTGTATGGATGAAATAATGTATAGAATTATTTGAATAATTGAAAAGAAGATTGTTCAATGCTCCAATTTTGACTCTTCCATCTAGAAATGATGGATTTGTGATATACAATGATGCATCAAAGAATGGATTGGGTTGTGTCCTTATGAAAAATGATAAATTTATTGATTATGTATCAAGAAAGTTGAATATTCATGATAAAAATTATCCAAATAATGATATTGAGTTAGCACGCATAATCTTTTCTCTAAAAATATGGAAACATTATCTCTATGGTGAAATATGTGAGATATATATGGATCGCAAGAGTTTGAAATACATTTTTACACAGAAAGAACTCAACATGAGGTAAAGGAGATGGTTCGAGTTACTCAAAGATTATGATTTTTCAATACACTACCACCCAGGATAGAAAAATAAGGTTTAAGATGCATTAACCAGGAAAGATAATGGAATTTTGACCCAAATGAGGATTGAGAGAGATCCTATATTCATGGATCTACTAAAGATGGATATGGGAATTGTTATGGAAGGGGAAACATTTTTCCTATTTCAAATGATTGTTAAACCATATTTACTAGAGAATATAAAAAATCTCTCAATCTAATAATGAGAATCTACAAAATAAAATTAAAGTTGTTAAGGATGGAAGATTGGAAGACTTTGTGTATGTGGATGGAGTTTTGAAATTTGGGAAGAGGTTATGTGTTCCATCAGTACCTGAGCTAAAAATGGAACTATTATATGATGATCATAGCTCAAATTTATCTATATACACTGGTGGAATCTAGTGTTTTCCCAATGGTAATATACCAATGGTTTTTTCAAACCGTTGCTATAGTGTAGAATAAGGCAACATTTTCCAGCGGTTTGAACAAACTATTGGTAATGCCTAAGATTTCCCAACGGTTTTACAAAACCATTGGGAAATAAATATTTTCTCTAACATATACCAATGATTTATCAAAACTGTTTTCAAAGAGAAGCTTTCCCAACAGTTTTTAAAAACTGTTGGGAAAGTTTTCCCGCAAATACCCAGCGCCTCAGTCCCACTTGGCCCGATTGCAGACCTAATATAGAGCTCCTACCGAACTCTTCTCGGCCGCAAAACTTCTTCCAGTCGTAGATCCTTATTCAATCAAAAAAAAATTTATTTTTACACTTCAAATTAGTAAGTGTTACCTTTGTTTTAGTTCTCTTCCTCTCTTTTTTCTGTTTTTTTTTATTTTGGCTAAATTAGATTTATTGTTGTATTTGGAGTACCGAACCCTTTGGTTTGTTTTTTTTTTGTTCTACACTTTAAACATGGTAAAGGGTTTGTTTAGTGGGTTTTGTTTAGTCCAGGGGGGTAAAGGGTTTTTTTATGTTTTTTGAACTTTAGTTTAGTTGAAAATTGGATTTGGATTTTGACGTTGGTTGGATGATGGATTGGAATTGTGAACACCCCCCACCCCCACCCCCTGGACACCTCCCACCCCCTGGACAGCCCCCCTAGACAACCCCCCATTGGACATCCCCCCCACCCCCCTTGCACCCCCCACCCCCCTGGACACCCCCACCCATTGGACAGCTCCCTCCCCCCCACCCCCCTGGACACCCCCACCCCCACCCTCCCTAGACACCCCTCACCTCCCATGGACAGCCCACCCCCCCTGGACACCCCCCACCCTTTGGACAGCCCCCTCCCCCCCACCCCCTGGACACCCCCACCCCCACCCTCCCTGGACACCCCCACCCCCACCCTCCCTGGACACCCCTCACCCCCCATGGACACCCCCCCCACCACCACCACCACCTCCACCACCCCTAGACACCCCCACCACCCCTAGACACCCACACCCCCTGTACACCCTCCACCCCCGTGGACACCCCCCCCCCCCCCACCTCACCCCCTAAGACAGCCCCCCATGGACACCACCACACCTCCTAGAAACCACCGCACCTCCTAAGTGGTTGACCCAATTTTTAAATTAGAATTAACAATGTAGTTGATTTCCCCTTTTCCCAATAACATTTTCTAAGTGAACCATAGAGCCTTATAAATTGAATTTTTCATGTTTTGATAAATTGAATTTTCATGTTTTGATAAATTGAATTTTTCATGTTTTGATAAATTGAATGGGTTGTTTGGAATGAAATGGATAATACATGATATTTTGGCTTTTTTAATGAATAAAATGATTTTAAATAAAAATACCCTAAGGGGGATGTAGGAGGGGTAGGGGGTTGTCCAGGTGTGGGGGCTGTCCAGGTGGGGGTGGGTTGTCCAGGGGGTAGGGGGATGTAGGGGGGGTAGGGGGCTATAGGGGTGTGGGGGAGGGGGTATGGGCTGCCCCAAGGAGAGGTGTGGGCTATCCAGGGGGGTCAGGGTGGGGTTTCCTGGTGGGGGAGGGTGTGTGGGGTGTCCAGTGAGGAGGGGTGGGCGGTCCAGGTGGGGGGGATGTCCAGGTGGGGGTGGGATATCCAGGTGGGGGTTCGGGAGTGGGTTGTCCAGGTGGGGGGGCTATCCAGGTGGGGGAGGGGTATGGGTTGTCCAAGGAGGGGGGCTACCCAGTGGGGGGTGGGGGTGGGGGCGTGGGCTGTCTAGGTGGGGGGGTTGTCCATGGGGTTGTCAGGGGGTAGGGGGATATAGGGGAGGGGGTGTGGGCTGTCTAGGGAGGGGGTGGGTTGTCCAAGGGTGGTGGTGGGTGGGATATCCAGGTGAGGGAGGGGGTGTGGGTTGTCAAGGGGGGTGGGTTTTCCAGGTGGGGGAGGGGGTGTTGGTTGTCTAGGGAGGAGGGGTGGGTTATCCAGGTGTGGTGGGGGTGTCTAGGTGGGGTGGTGGGCTATCCGGATGGGGGTGAAAGGGGGTAGGGGGATACAGGGGTGTGGGGGTGTGGGCTATCTAGGGAGGGGTGGGTTTTCCACTCTAATACTCTACAAACAAAAGGAATAAAATATAACCAATGTATAGTTTCTTTCACACATTAAGACTTTTCTTGAAGTTCCATACCAACACTCACTCTTACCCTTCCAAGAAGAAGTGATCTCTACAAAGAAATATTACTCAGGTTCTTATCCACTATCCATATTGATCTCATACAAATTTAACATTTGTAAAACTTAATATCACCTAATGATATAACAAGGCTCATACTCCTATGAGTAGTGTACCATCGAAACATGGCTCATAAAATTCAATCCACGTATGATATTTGGTGATGTGTTTACAATTGGGTGTGTTGTGATTTATATGTATGATATTCATGGTTTACACCAACAGTATTATTGGTCATCTATAATAGGCTTGAAATCATTCTATATTTGGATAAATGTTGGATTTTGTGACCCTAGTTTGGGGGTGGACACCCCCATCCCTTAGAAAGCCCCCCACCCCCTTGGACACCCCCCCCCACCCCCTGGATACACACCCCCCCCCACCCCCTGGATACCCCCCACCCCACTGGACAGCCCTTCCACCCTCGTGGACAGCCCTACCACCCCCCATGGACAGCTCGCCCACCCCCCTGGACACCCTGTACCCCCCTGGATAGCCCCACCACCCCCGTGGACAACCCGCCCACCCACCTCGTACCCCCCTGGAGAGCCCTGCCACCCCCTGGACAGCCCACCCACAACTTGGACACCTCGTACACCCTGGACAGCCCCCCCCACTGCCCTAGAAAGCCCCCAACCCCCCGGGACCCCCCCCCCCCCAACCCCCTTGGACAGCACCTCCACCCCTGGAAACCCCGTACCTCCCAGGATATCCCCCACCCACCCCCATAGATAGCCTACCCACCCCGTACCCCCCTGGACAGCCTCACCACCCCCTGGACATCCCACCCACCCCCTGGACACCTCATACCCCCTAGACCCCCCCCCCCCCCACACACACACACACCCTAAAAAGCCCCCCCCCCCCCACTCCACCCCCCTGGACACCCTCGATCCCCCTGGGCAGCCCTTCCACCCCCGTGGACTGCTCGCCCACCCCCCTGGACAACTCCTCCCCTCGTGGATATCCCCCCACCCTTGTGGACAGCCCGCCCACCCCCCCCCCCCCCCCCTGGACACCCGCCTACCACCCCCGGACACCCCCCATCCCCCTAAACACCCCCCACCCCCTGGAAATCCCCCCACCCCCTAGACACCCCTGACCCCACTGGACAGCCCCACCACCCCTGTGGACAGCCTGACCACCCCCCGTAGACAGCCCGCCCAACCCCATGGACACCCTGTACTCCCTAGATATCCCCACCATCCCCTGCCACCCCCATGGATAGCCCTCTCATCCCCCAAGACACCTCGTACCCCCTGGACAGCCCCCCCCCCCCCCCCCACCCCCTGGATAGCTCCTCCCCCCCCCCCCACCCCCTATACCCTACTGAACATCCCCCACCCCTGTGGACAGCACGCCCACCCCCCCTGGAAATCTTGTACCCCCTTGAACAGCCCCCACCCCCATGGACAGCTTGCCCACCCCCTGGACACCCACCCACCACCCCCCAGACACCCCTCATCCCCCCAGACACCCCCCACCCCCTTGGAAAGCCCCCCCCCCCACCCCCCTTAACACCCCTGATCCCACTGGAAAGCCCCACCACCCCTATGGAAAGCCCGACCACCCCCCGTGGATAGCCCTCCCACCCTCTGGACATCCCTCCCACCCCATGGACACCTTTTACCCCCTGGACAGCCCTTCCACCCCCATGGACAGCCCGCCCACCCCCCTGGACACCTTGTACCCCCCCCCCCTAGATAGCCCCTCTCACCCCCTGGACACCTCGTACCCCCCTGAGCAGCCCCCCTGGAAATCCCCCCACCCCCCTAGACACCCCTGACCCCCCTGGACAGCCTCGCCACCCCCGTGGATAGCCCGCCCACCCCCCTGGACACCACGTACCCCCTGGACAACCCCCCACCGCCATGGAAAACCTTCCCACCTGGACACCCCGACCCCCCTAGATAGCCCCCCACCCCCTGGACACCTCCGACCCCCTAGATAGCCCCACCACCCCTGGACACCCCGCACCCCCTAGACACCCCCACCCCCTTGGGAAATGTATGTGATCACTCAAATTATCTACTAAAATATAAAATTTCTTCAATCTAAAATTTATTCAACTCCTAAATAATTCTCCTCCACAAGTGTACATGATCTTGTACACTCATGTATAGTTCTTCAAAGATATTTTGTTATAAATAAAGTATTTTGTTTTCTTTTATATTATGATTCTCATATAGAGTAGTGTGTCAATTATGGTTTCATATAAAGTGAACAATTCTCATTTACTTAAATATATTTTTGAGGAAACTTTAATCTTATTGAATTTCTTTTGACGAAATTACTTATAACAATTTTTTTACATAATGGATAGAAGTTGGATGTATGAAGCTGATCGGATCTCAAGCGATTTTCAAAACAATTTGGAGGGATTCTTAGATTTTTCATTTCACAATGCTTCAGATAATGGTCACATACACTGCCCCTGTAACAAGTGTGTTGGAAGACCTTGGATGAGCCGTCAAGAAGTCAGCTACCACATAACCAAATATGGTTTTCAAGCAAACTACTCTGTGTGTTATCACAATGGGGAGAAAATGACATCTAAAATTACTAATGATCCAAATGAGAGGACTGGATTGGAGAATTTGTTATATAACCAGTTTTCGTTTATTCATCATCATAAAAAAGAAAGGATTATGACCCAAGAAGATTTCGATATGAGCACACATGATGCATCTAATGAAAATGATGATTTTTCAGGGTGAAAAAATTGAATGATGCTACCACGACTCCTGTATATCGACAATGCGGTAAAATGAAAAAGATGGAATTTTTAATCTGATTGTTTCATGGGAAAACTATGTATGGGATTTCTAATACTTCCATCAATTACATTATTACCTTCTTGAAGGAATTACTTCTAAATGATGCAGATATTCCCTAAAACCACTAAATCTCATGGAAGTTAGTTGAGGAACTTGGATTTTCAAGAAACAAAATTCATGCTTGCCTTAAAGATTGCAGTTTATTCTGGGAGGAAAATGCTGAATGAAATGACTTTAAAAAATGTGGCACATCCCACTGGAAGCCAAAAGATGATGGAACACCATCCCGTGTGCCATAGAAAGTAATGTGTCGCTTTCCATTGATTCTCAGACTCCATAATCTTCTTATGTCTAATGAAATACCAATAAAAATGTGATGGAATGATACTGAGAGAAAGAAGAATAATGATGAGTTGGTTCACCCTGCAGATGTATTTTCATGGCAGAGACTTGATGCTCGATATCCTGATTTTAAATCTGACATGCGTAATGTGATGTTGGATATTTCATGTGATGGTTTTAATCCATTTGGGTAGATGCTTATGTCGCACAACACATGGACGATTTTTATACACATTTATAATCTTCCCCCATGGTTGTGTATCAAAAAACCTTTCAGTTTCATGATTATACTCATATCTGGCCCTTCTGATCCTAGTAATGATATAGACATATACATTCAACCTTTAATAAAAGAGTTTAAACTTCTTTGGGATGTGGGTGTGCGCACATATGATGCATGTTCAAAATATATATTTCATATGCGTGTTGCGCTTATGTGGATGATCAATGATTTTCCTGCTTATGCAATGATGTCTGGATGGAGCACGAAGGGAAAACTATCATTTCCTGTTTGTATGAAGAATACACGATCTAGAAGACTAAAACATCATTGTAGTTTAAGTTTTATGGTACATCGACGATTCTTACCAATGGACCATCTATATAGAAATAATCATCAAAGATTTGACAATATCATGGAGACTGATGATCCACCTCAGCATATGTTTGGAACTGATGTGCTTAATGAATTGAAAGATTTCAATTTTTCATATGGGAAGGGTCAAATGAAATTTGGAAAGAGAAAGAAGGTTTTCACTGAAACCTATTACAATTGGAAGAATAGAAGTATCTTCTTTGATTTTCCTTATTGGTCAACCAATTTGTTACGTCATTTCTTAGACAAAATGCACATTGAAAAAAATATGTGTGAAATGTTACTTTCAATTATTATAAATGTTAAGGGAAAGACAAAAGATGATTTACGATATCGGCGTGACTTGGTGGATTGCGGCATCAGACCGGAATTGCATCCTGTGCATATCAGTGAAAATAAATGACAACTTCCATGTGCTTCTTATGTGATGAAACCTACAGAAAAAAAAATCAATTTCTAGAAGTACTAGATACTATTAAAGTTCATGATGGCTATTTAAGAAACATATCCAAATGGGTCAACAGAAGAGAGTTGAAGCTAAAATATTTCAAGACTCATGATTATCACATCCTTCTGCATGAGTTGATTCCAATAGCAATTCATCATCTTTTTCCCAAAAATTTAAGGGTGGATATTATTCGTTTGTGCCATTTTTTTAGAGATCTTTGTGCTAAAAAAAATTCCAAGTATTTCTTGCAAAAAATGTTGGCAGATGCCCCATTAATTTTGTGTGAGTTAGAGAAAATATTTCCTCCATAATTTTTCACATGCATGCTGCATCTGACTATCCATATTCCAACTGAAATAATTCTCAGAGGACCTATTTATTTTCATTGGATGTATCCAACTAAAATAAATATATACACATTAAAGTATTATGTTCGTAACATGAATCATCCCGAAGGTTCTACCGTGAACGGTTACTTGGATCAAGAATGTATGGATTTATGCTCTATGTATTTGTCTGATCTTACTACAAGAAAGAACAAACCAATGAGAAACGAAGAAGAACAGTATGAGAAAATTGAACCCAGTTTTCCATCACTTCCTCAAACAGGGGTAATTCCTGGATCATATGCATTGACGACATTAAGCCTTGAAGAGTGAGAGATGGAACATCACACAGTTTTGTTCAACTGTGACTTGTTTGATGATTACATCTTGTAAGTAAATAGTATATTTATATCTTATATATATATCTGTTAAACTATTCATATTTTTATCTACAGGGAACATAAAATGATGATAAATAGAAAGCATCATTCTTTATCTTTGAGAAGGAGGGATACTTTGCATAGAAAAGAGTTTTCTACTAGGTTAAAATTGAAGGTAATAATATTACTGTTTAAAATAATTAAAACAATAATTAATTAAGTTTAATATTGATTTATATTTCAGGTATTGAGTTTTCATGCTGACTCTGTCTCTAAGGAAATAAGAGCTTTGGCTTTTAGTCCTAATATCGTGGTTCATGACTGTAAATCAATTGTTATCAATGGGTACAAATTTATTATCACTGAACGAGAAAATAACATGAGAACACAACATGATGGTGTTATGGTTACTACCACAACAGACTATTATGCTAGTGTTTCAGATAGTAGACCATGATTTTCAAATGTAGGTTATTACGGAGTCGTTGAAAAAATAATAATATTGGATTATTATTCTCATGGACGAGTCACGCTAATGAAATGTAAGTATTTTGATTCGATGATGAGGAAGGTCACATTTATTGATGATTTTGGATTTTGAGTAATTGATAAGACTCACACTCTTGCTACCGATGAACCATTGGTATTGGCATCAATGGAGAAACTAGTTTTTTATGTCAAAGACCATCTTTGACCTGAATTTGGTGTCATTATTGAAGTAATTCCAAGACATATTTTTTATGATGGTGATGATGGAATTTACACCATCCCTAATACCATTGGAAATGATCCACTTATTACTTTTGATGACTCCAATAGCTCAATTTTCAGATCTGACTGTGAACTTGAAGTTTTGGTGGGAAATATATAAAATAATCCATTCATGTTCTCAATTCTTTTGGTTTACCTTGACTTGGGATGTTAAGGTTGGTACTATTCAAATTGATTTAATATTGATTAAAAATATATTGTATCTGTATTGACCATTATGTGAATTTTCAATGTTTATTGGATGTAATTTTATTTGAATTTCATTTTCTAATTTGGAATTGAACTGTATTCAAACCTATGCAACCAACATTTCTAACTTGGTGAACATTTTAATGCTTCAACTATGATTTGTATAAAATTTGTATGAATCTAAGACTTATCTTTAACATTTTACCTGGTAATGAACATGGTGGTTTGTATTCTTCTATAAAACATGTATTGAAACCTACGCCATCTACCTAAGAAAAAGAAATTAAATTTTTCCTTAATTTTGACAACTGCTTTACCACTTATGAATCTAGTAGAATCAATTTTCCATGATTTTAATAGAATGATGACACTTAGTAAATAACCATCCTACTAAAAATTAAATTTCTTTATTACATCTTGTATGATTTATTGACTTCATTATATATTTGTTCAAGCTCACTTAAAACAATGGTTAGTTAAATTATCCATGAATCCCACTATTCCCTCTCATTTATTTTGTTTTTTGGGTTACACATTAGTTATCTTTTTCTATTTTATTCCATATTTGTTTTCAAATGCAGGAAATGAAACCAATTGAAGAGAGGTGATGAAAACAGATTATGGACAACAATCGTCGCATGACTGAGCTTGGCATTCCACCACTAGTTCCTGCAGTGAGTATTTTATTTCAAATATATATATTTAAATAATATATAATGTTATGTGATTAATTTTTTTTAAATGTTTTTGTAGGATCCATCTATTAGGCGACAGTTATTTGATGAGCAGCCTTGTAGTGGTCCCAGTACTCAGGGTGTTTGTACAAGGGGGGGTGGTACGAGAGCTAGACAATCTGGTCAGCGTACCTGATTAGACCCTGCCCCTCCCACTGACATACCATTCATCCCACATGCTGATCCCGGTGTGTCATTAGGGACACACGGTATATTTAGGCCTCTTATTTTTCACCATTGTTTACATCTGAGCCTCCTCACCCATATGTACCATATCTGATGATGATTCTCACTACCCATCCAGCATTCGTCCAGCTATCTCTGTCATCTTATTTTACTTCTGCTTCCTTCTCTTCAGGCTTTTATATTCCATATTCTTCAACTCCTGCTCCACCAGAGTCTGTCCCTGTTGAGCATACATTGGGACTCACTCCATCTGTACAGAGTGTTCCTTCAGTTTTTTCGGATCCAGCGGCACCCATTGATCAGACTACCGCAGGTATACTTGTACAACCCTAACAAATCTTTACACCATTATTTATTTTCATTATAACATGTATTGATAAAATATTTGTTTTTATTTCATAATGGATACATCTACTGATAGAAGGTGGGGGTGTGGGCATACACGCATGCGTACGGTGTAGAACCACCACATGCAGTTGATGGTGGAGTACAATAAAGATGGTTAGATGATTGAAAAACCAGGTCATCAATGTCGGAGTTTTTTGGAGATGCTTTCCAAATACTCTTACATCATTCCTGTCATCCCACTCTCATGGAGACAGCTACCAAATGAAGTCGAGGATAAATCCTAGGCAGAGATATGGGTAAAAAAATATGTTGTATTTAATGCAATATATTAATTTTTGTATTTATATGAATTAATATTTTGGTGTTAGCTACGGTTTAATTTCCTCGATGGTGAGGGTGCACGGCCAACATGTCTAAAGGATTTAGGAGAGCTTTGGAGAGCTTATAAGCATGATTTGTACATTGGATGGAATGCTTGAGTGGGCATAGAGTTAGAGGTGGTCCCTGTCATGGATGATTGTCCATTAGAACAATACTGACAGATGATTTCTTATTGGATGGCTATCCAATTTATGGTATTAATCAAATTAGAGGTATTTAAATAAAAATGTTCATGTTTTTTGTTAAGACTAATTATTGAATTTTATTTAGGATTCATCTAGAAGAAATAAAAAGACATTGATGCTAAGAAATACATCCACACATTGGGGCGTACTATGATGCCAGATCATGAGAGGCAGTAGGTATGACAATTTATAATCTTTCTTTACGACTTTCACTTTGTATTTCTTCCTCCAAAATTTATTCGATTGCTAAAGTTTTTATATAATTTTAGTTATGAAATTAATATTTTTTTGGTATCTTGTTTTTAATTATGTTTTCCTACATTCAATGTCATTGTAGTGGCATAAATTGAATATAGAAGGACGTGTTCCTTGAGCAAAACTATTTTGCTCAAGTAGAAAGAATAAATATGGAGGTGCAGTTAATGAACCGAATCAGCAGCAGATTGTAGGTTTTAATTTGTAGATTTAAAATTCTAATCTCTATTTTGTAACTTAATAATATATTTATATTTTTAACAGGCTGCTTTAGAGGCCCTTGATGCCCAGGAACCTGACAATTTTGGGCCAAACGATCACTTACATCAGGTGTTGGGAGATGAGCACCCTGGTAGAGTATATTGCTGACCTGGGAAGAGTATAGTTCTAACGAGGTATCTTCCCTCATTAGGTATGAGTTGTAGTGCCACCGAGTTGTAGTAGGTTAAGGCACAGGCAGAACAGGCTGAAAAAAGGGCCACAGAGACGACAGAACAGTCTACTAGGGAAAACACTGCATTTATGAAACTGATGGAAGTTTTACATCCAACACTTCCACCAGAGTCTAGCACTGCTTGTGATGAATATATGTCATCGATGCATTATATATATGGTGCACCAGGTGAAAGTTCTAGTGGTGGTCAAGATTATGGTGAGGAGGAGGTCGAGGCGAAGGAGGAGGAGGTCGAGGCGGAGGATGAGGGTGAGGAGGAGGACGAGGCAGAGGAGGATGGAGATGAGGAGCCCGAGGCTGAGTACGAGGGCGAGGAGGAGGGTGGGGATGATGATGGGGACAACAATGAGGATGAGGGTGAGGGTGATAATGATGGTGATGATAGTAATGGTGATGAGGGACAGATTGATCCATTAAATTTTTTAATAATATTACCGACCTTTGATGTTTATTGATTTATTGTGCCTGAATATATGTGAGATTAGGTAGGTCACATTATCTTTATTTTTTTATCTATAAATAATAAAACTTGACTTGATGATTTGCTGTGACTGATTCACCCCATCCCTAGACAGCACCCCCACCCCCTGGACACCTCGTACCCCCCTGGACAGCCCCACCACCCCCATGGACGGCCCACCCACCCCCTGGATAGCCCCTCCCCCTGTTGACAGCCTCCCCACCCCCTGGACACCTCGTACCCCCCTGGACAGCCCTGCCCACCCCCATGGACAGCCCGCCCACCCCCATGGACAGCTCGCCCACACCCCTGGACACCCCCTACCCCCTGGACATCCCAGCCACCCCCATGGATAGCCTGCCCACCCCCTGGACACCCCCTCCCCCTGTGGACAGCCCCCCTCCCCCCCCCCTGGACACCCCGTACCCCCTAGACAGTCCCACCCACCCCCGTGGACAGCCCGCCCACCCCCCCTGGACACCCTTACCCCCTGGACAACCCAACCACCCCCGTGGATAGCCCTCCCACCCCCTAGACACCCCTCCCCCTATGGACATCCCCCCCCCCTCGTGGCCAACCACCCCCTGGACATCCCTACCCCCCATGGCCAGCCCACCCACCCCCCCTCTAGACAGCTCCCCCCCCAAACACCCCCTACCCCCTAGACAGCCTGACCACCCCTGTGGACAGCCTGCCCAACCCCCTGGACAATCCATGATAAGGTCAGGATGTTACACACTAAGAGGGGGAGGGGAAAAATCAATGATATGTTTTTATTTTAATTATCCTTTCTATTGAAACGAGTTTTTCCTCATGTTAAAGAATTATCACTTTTCTAAAAACAAAAACAAAAATCACCCCCCCCCCCCGGACACCACCCCACCCCCCTGGATACCCCCATGGGCAGCCCCCCTCCCCCACCCTTGAGAGCCACCCCCTCCCCCCCACCCACCACCTTGGACCCCCCCCCCCCACACACACACCCCCCCTGGACACCCCGTATCCCCTAGATAGCCCTGCCACCCCCGTGGACAGCCTTCCCACCCCCTGGATAGCCCCCCCCCCCCCCTCTTGTGGACAGCCTCCCCACCCCCTAGACACCCCGTACCCCCCTGGACAGCCTCTCCCACCCCCTGGACAGCCCCACCCACCCTTGTGGACAGCCCCTCCCACCCCCTAGAGAGCCCCTCCCCCCCCCCCCCCCGGACACCCCTACCCCCCGTGGACAACCCGCCCACCCCCTTGGACACCACGTACCCCCTTGGACAGACCCGCCCACCCCCGTGGATACCCCTTACCCCCCCTGGACAGCCCTGCCACCTCCGTGGACCCCCCACCACCTAGATAGCCCCCCACCCCCTGGACATCCCCCCACCCCCATGAACACCACCCCACCCCCTTGCACACCCCCCCCCCCAACCCCTTGGACACCACCCCACCCCCACCCCCAGGAAACCCCCGTGGACACCCCTACCCCCTCTGGACAGCCCCCCACCCCCATGGACAGCCCTGCCCACCCCCCGGACACCCCCACCCCCTGGAAAGCCCCCCCTGGATAGCCCCCACCCCCATGGACACCACCCCACCCCCCTTTCACCCCCCCCCCCCCCCCCCCGCCAACCCCTGGACCCCCCCTCCCCACCCCCCTTGGACACCACCCCACCCCCTGGACACCCCCCCACCCCCTAGAAAGCCCCCCCCCCCCCCAGACACCCCCCACCCCCCAAAAAACCCCTGTAGACAACCCCTACCCCCTCTGGACAGCCCCCCACCCCCGTGGACAGCCCTGCCCACCCCCTAGAACCCCCCCCCCCCCCCACCCCCCTAGACACCCCCGACCCCACTGGACATCCCTGCCACCCCCGTGGACAGCCCGACCACCCACCGTGGACAGCCTCCCCCCCCCCCTGGATAGCCCCGCCCACCCCCTCGACAGCACTCCACCCCCGTGGACAGCCTCGCCCACCCCCCCTGGACACCCCTACCCACCATGGACAACTCGCCCACCCCCTTGGACACCCCTACCCCCCTAGACAGCCCCACCTACCCCCGTGGACACCCCCTACCCCCCTGGACAACCCCCACCCCCGTGGACAGCCCCACCCACCCCCTGGACCCCCTTGATCCCCTTGACAACCCCCCCCCCCCCCACCCCCATAGACGACCCCCCCCCACCCCACTAGAAAACCTACCACCCCCTGGACAGCCCCCCACCCCCGTGGACACCACCCCACCCCCCTTGGACAACCCCCCCAACCCCTGGACCCCCCCCCCCACCACCACCACCACCACCACCACCCTAGACACCACCTTACCCCCTGGACACCACCCCACCCCCTGGACACCCCCCCCCCCCGGGACACCCCCATGGATAGCTCCCCCCCCCCCACCACCAACACCCTTGACAGCCCCCCCCCCCCCCGGACAGCCCCCCCCACCACCACCCTGGAAAGCCCCCCCCCCCCACTCTCGGACACCCCCATCCCCCCAGACACCCTCACCCCTTTGGACACCCCTACCCTCTTGGACAGCCACCCCAAACCCCCTGAATTATGTGTTAATTCGATATGTGTTTAGAGGGTAATTAAATATAGAATTGGAGGTATTTGGATTTATCCTTGAATTATGTGTTGGATGAATTCTATATGAATTCATACAGAATTCAGTATGGATTCATACAGAATTATGTATGTATTATTCAGGTATACTTGTTAATGGTTTATTGTGTAACTTTTTTTATGTGTATTTATTATGGAGATATTTTGTTTCTCCACAGAGGTCCTTCTAGTGGGATGCAACTGCACAGGGGGAGGAGGCCAGCAAGTTGTTGTTGCAGGTATAAAAAATATATACCAACATTTCATAACCGTTGGTATATGTGTAAAACCAAAACTTATACCAACGGTTTTATGTAAACCGTTGGCATAGATAATTTTACTTGAGATTTACCAACGGTTTTCCACAAACCATTGGTAAAAGTCTATACCAACAGTTTATATAACCATTGGTATAGATATTCTTCATGCTATTACTCACGGTTTAAAACCATTGGCAAACATATATACCAACGGTTTACTGAAACCATTGGTATATACTAATTTTTTCAAAAATATGCCAACAGTTATCATAGAACCGTTGGGATATGTCTATCCCTATGGATCAAGACCCAACGATTTGGATAACTGTTGGTATAGTTTATACCAATGGTTATCCAGCCTTTACCAATGGTTCTAACCCATTGGTAAATCTAAAATTTCCAATAGTGACACCCTGGTAGCACTAAGATGTATAGATATCTAAAGGAAAATTTTTGGTGGGATAACATGAAGCGAGAATTTGCTGACTACGTGTCAAGGTGTTTAGTTTGTCAACAAGTGAAGGCCGAGAGACAACATCCTAGAGGGGTCATGAAACCTCTACCTATTCTTTTGTGTAAGTGGGATGACATTATGATGGATTTTTTTATAGGAATACCAAGGACACCTAGAATGAATGATGTAATATGGGTGATTGTTGATCATCTCACAAAATCAGCACATTTTTTTGCTATAAGAGATAATTTACCACTTGATCAGCTAGAAAGACTTTATATTAATGAATTTGTAAGAATTCATAGTGCACCTCTATTGATTGTGTTCGATCGAGATCCGTGATTTACATCAAAATTCTGGAAAATTTTCCAAAAGACTTTGGATACTGAGCTTCATATGAGCACTTCTTATCACCCCCAAACCAACAGATAGTCTGAAAGGACTATTCAAATACCAGAAGACATGTTGAGATCATGCTCTCTTGACTTTCAAGGTATGTGGGATCAATAATTTTCTTTGGTGGAATTTTCTTACAATAATAGTTTCCATTATAGCATTCAAATGGTACCATATGAAGCATTATATGATAAGAGGTGTCGAACTCCAACTTGTTGGGATGAAGTTGGCGAGAGAAAACTTATAGGCCCAGTACTTATCGAAGAGACAACTGCAAAGGTAAAGAAAATTCAGGTCCATATTAAAGCAGCTCAAAGTAAGAAAAATATTTATGTTAACAACTGGAGAAAGGATTCTGAATTTCAATAAGGAGATCATGTATTTCTAAAAGTATCCTCATGGAAGGGTGTCTTAAGGTTTAGTAAGAAATGGAAACTAAGCCCCACATATATCGAACTGCTCGAAATTCTAGAAAGAATTGGAGTTATAGCTTACCGTTTAACAATGTCACTAAGGCTATCCAAAGTTCATAATGTGTTCCATGTTTCATTGTTGAATAAATAAATTCCATACCAAATGCATGTACTCACCTATGAAGAAATGGAGCTGGAACCAGATTTTTCATACTGTGAAGAGCCTATCGAGATTCTTGACACAAGGGAGCAAGTATTTAGAAATTGGAAAACATGACTAGTAAATGTTCTTTAGAGAAACCATAGAATAGAGGAAGCATCATGGGAACCTGAGGATGTTATGAAGAATAACCACCCACTTCTTTTTAAAGGGGTTTATACATGAAAAATTTTGAGGACGAAATTTATGAAGGTGGGAAAAATATAACACCCCAAACATTTTATAGTATGATTCTCTTAAATACTTTCAATTCATTAGATAGCCTATATTGCATAAAGCACTGAGTATCTTTGAAATAACACTTAGTTATTTAGGAGATAGTTATAACCTATACATTAAACTTAAATTTTATACTTTTTTGTTTTGAATTTTGAAAAACGGATATACATGGTTGCGATCAGGGTGATATTTGGAGTTTGGTAGAATCAGCTTAATTTTCAGTGAATAGTAAATTACCATTATAAATAGTAACTTACCTTTATGAATAGTAACTTACTCTTATGAACATTAATATGAACCTTATGAATGGTAACCTTACCTATGAAAGTATAAATAAATTTAGGCACCTTAAAAATGAAGATTAATATTTTAAGTGATAGTATTTTTCAATTAAATAATGATTTTAAATAAAAATAAAATTTATCATATTTAGAAAATTATTTTTGAAAAATGGAGTTCATTATTGGATTCTACACATCAAAAAATGGTTAGTATTAATTTTTGGGATTTTTCTGAAATACTTGAATTTTTTGTAAATAATAAAAATTTGTTAATTTATGAAATATGCTAAATAAATGAATTTCTACATCATGCTTGATTCATGGATGATGTAAATGGAAATTGGTTTGAACCCACATGCACTTATTACTATTTTTGGTCATGTAATCATCACTATTTCTTGTCTTAGAGAAAAATAATAAACTAATGATTAAAATATTAAGAAAACTCTCATCCCCTCCACTATATAAACCACCCCTCACCCCCTCTTCCTCCCACACCACTCAAGCTTTGAGCCATACCTAATTTCTACCAAATACACTTCCCAAGACCTCCCCTCATGTTCAAGATCTTCTGGTCTCACCAAAAGTCCAAAAACAAATGCCTTAAGGAGATTCTCAAGGAGGAGTGCTCAAGAGGTGAACTTGTCTTCCTTTTTCTTTCAACTTATTTTATAAGTTCCATTATTTTTTTGCTCTCTCTTCATCTCCCCTCATCCAAATTCTATGATAATTCCAGTACCCTACATGGACTGGAATTTTATTATTCTAATGGAATATTTTATCATCATCACTTTTCCCCCCTCCTCTTATACTAAAAATGAAAACATTGTCCGAGATGTGTTAATTTATCACATTCAAGGATGATGGGTTTTCAAATTATATTACCGTATTCAATTCTGGTCATAAATCCATTTTTATGGTTGAACTAGACTAGAATATATTTATTTCATCTTATTTAATGTTCTAGAATCCTTAAACACTCATAGTATAAAATAATAATACAAAACAAGTTTGTTATGCACAAAACTGCCAAGTTAATCCAAGCGTTTATCATTAACTTTTATCTAATGAGTCATCCTCGTGCTATATAACAAAAATAATTATAATATAATTTATATCCCTTTAATTTCACTAATAATATATGTTAACAATTCTGTATTTTTAACCACATTTCAAGTGAACTTCCATTCATAAATACAAGTAAACTGGTCATGAAAACCAAGGAAGAAAGCACTTCCAAAACAATAAAATTGAACCTATTAAACCAATAAAGAAGGCCATGAATGAACCTAATAAGGTTATAATAAATCAATTACATGTATAGGAGGTTTTTTATTTATTATTTAATGAAGCTAAATTTTATTATTTAGGTCATTAAGATCAATCAAAGAACACATTCGTACATAAGGTAAGGGGTTTCTCATCTCACTTTTAATTCCATGAGATTTCCATTGTTCGCCACTTATTTCTTGAATGTAGTGTATGTGTACTGAAATTTGATATATAATATCATTATTCTATTTATATTCATGGTATTCAGTAATTCACTTGATGGTTATTAACTCGATTGATTACAATGTTGTAAGGGACTTTGTTTCAATTTCCATTTCATTGTGAGATACTAGGTATTGTGCACCTAATCATTCTTATGTGGTGTACCTACTACCCATTTGAGATCATTTTCATTTGAAATTATAAATATATTATATATCCATATTCTAGTTTCATGTATATGATTATTTTCTTAAGTCGTATACCCTTTTACATATGGTGTTTATTTGGAATGTTGTTTTAACTGTGGAAATATTAATGAATCCATATCCTCTACTCTATATGGATATTGAGAGGGAATATTGTACATGTATTAAATCAATGTATAAATAATTATTTGGACTTACAGTGATGGGTGGGGCCGGCTATATCCCCTTGATGCATCGACAGGTCTCATGAGATAAATCAATTGGAAACAAACCCTTCGAGTTTATTTCCAAAATAGAATCATATGGGTATCTACCCACAGACTTAAGCCATTTCGACAGTATAGTGGTATCATGTGTTAGATACATGACATCCAATTAATAATCATTCTCTTTATTCATTTTCATTTATCACTATCCATGAGGTTTTCACTATGAAAAGATCTATGGATGTAGTTTCATTTTCAGTTTATTAATGGCGTGTGTTTTTATTTTATTCACCATGCCATATTGACTATGCCAATTTGATTATGATTCAATTATTTTTGATTCATGCTTATTCTATTTGTAACCTTTCAGAGCATTTTATCTCACCCCTTTAATTTTTTTACCTTCAACAGGTTATGAAGAGGAGACCATTTATTGAGTTCTTGTGGATGTAGTTTATTAGTTTTTGTTATGTATTGTATTTTGTTACCTTTTCCAATATATTATGAGTTACATGTATGTATCTAGTCTCTTCAAGACTACTAAATTGATCGTTCCTTCAGAATTTCATTCCTTGTAAACATGCCAATGTAATAAGTAATGCACCGACTCTGGGATTCTGGGTTCAGGGTGTTACACAAAGCATCTACAAAGACATTCCCTTTCCTTGAGGTATAGGAAATGTCAAAGTCAAAAGATTTCAGGCACTCCACCCAACACCTCTGGTAGAGATTCAAATATTTTTGAGATAAGGTATAACTCAAGCTCATGTGGTCAAAATACATAGTAAACCTTTCTCCAAAAATTTAATATTGCCAACTCTTAAGTACATGCATCACAGCTGCAAGTTCAAGGTCATGGGTCAGATAATTCTTCTCGTGCAGCCTAAATTGTTGAGATCCATAAGCAATGATGTAACCGCTTTTTATAAGAACAAGTCCCAATCTCGTGTGGCCTAAGCTTCCTGGCCTCTAGAAGAGTCAACACAAGAGTAGTAGTCAAAAGACATTTCAGATCAAAAAAAGAAATTTGAAATTTATCATCCCAAGAAAATTTTACTCCCTTATGAGTCAGAGCACTCATCTGAGAATCCAACTTTGAGAAATCCTTTACAAACCGATGATAATATCCAGCTAAACCCAATAATCTTGGAATCTTGAAAACAGTTCATGGTTGTTGTCATGTCATAACAGCTTTTACCTTCTCAGGATCAACTAAAATGCCATGTTCTAACACCATGCGTCCCAAGAACTTCTCTTCCTGAATCCAGAAATCACATTTCAATAGCTTAGCATAAAGTTAGTGATTTCTCAACAATTTTAGAACTGCTCTCAGATGACGCACATGATCCTCCTTAGACTTAGAGAAAACAAGTATTTCATCCAAAAATACTACCATGAAAGTATCAAGATACTCATGGAAAATCTTTATCATTAAATCCATAAATATTGTAGGATCATTGTTTAGACCAAATGGCATGATAAGGTACTCATAGTGGCCATAATTACTCTAGAAGGTAGTTTTATGAATGTCAGATTCTTTTATTCTCAACTGGTGATAACCAGATCGAAGATCAATATTCAAAAACCACTTCTCCCCTTTCAACTAGTCAAACAAATCATCAATTCGTGGAAATTGATACTTTTTCTTTACCATAACTCGATTGAGTTTTTGGTAATCAGTACAAAGGAAAAGTGACCCATCAGCTTTCTTATCAAAGAGAACCGGGGCCGCCCAAGGTGACACATTCAGGCGTATAAAGCCTTTCTCCAAAATATTATCCAACTAAGTCTTCAAAACTTTCATTTCAGCTGGTGTCATTCAATAAGAAGTTATAGATATCAGTTGATTACCAGACACTAAATCAATAGAAAGCGCTACCTTCCATACTGGTGGAAAACTAGAGAAGTCAGAATGAAAAACATCGAGAAACTCGATGAAAATTAGAGGGAGATTATCACTCAAAGATTCTCACTCAAAGTCAAAAGTGAATAATGATATCACTTTCCACACAACTCTGGATAAGAAGGTCTGACTCTACTCACCCTCGGGTCTCATTCTCCCTAAAAGATACAATACACCCTATCGGGCGTATTAAAGGAGACTTGTCGAAGATAGCAATCAATTCAAGATTTATTAGCAAAGAGTTGATCCATCATGAATATGATGTCAAGAGGTTTAATTTTGAGAACCAGAAAATCCCAAGAAAGATCAATCTCTGATAAAGAGAAGACATAAACAAGACAACGAAGACCCTACTCTCTCTTCCTTCTGAGGGGTTTAATAATATCTTTTACATAAGGTAAAATCTCCATAAGAATATTTTGCAGATTCACAACATGGGTAGAAATGAATGAATGAGATGCACTGGTGTCAAATAAACCAGTCACTAAAGATGAAGTTATAGTGATGGTACATATCATGGTTGATGGACTCGTATCCCTCTAGAGACTCTTCCACTATGTGAAGAAGCTTCATTCTGACTATATGTGGCTGGAGCCCTTAGTTTGTGAAGCATCTAATTGCACCATAATACTTTTTTTCACATAGATGATATTATGCCACTACATGGAGCATAATAGATATGAACGAACTTATGGACACACTGGTAGAAAATCAAAGGGCCTTAGCTAGGCACTGTAGGAGGTCTCAAAGAACCCTACTATCAAGATCCACCATGAGACACATCATGCTCCATATTTCCTTTAAAGGAACTCATAGAGCTTCCACTGGGAGAAAAAAGAACTCGCGTCAACCCAGACTTACTAGCCATGTCCATCTCAACAATCAATGCTTTATCTAGAATATTAGCATAAAAAGGGAGATTCAGCAAGAAAATTTGAGAATGAATTTCAGATCGGAGTATTATCTCGAACTTTTGAGTCTTCATCTTCTCATTTTATACAATCTCATGGGAAAACTGTACAAGCTCAGCAAAGCGATTTGCATATTTTGTCACAGTCATGTCAGCCTGTTCGAGTTTGGAAAACTCTATAACCTTAGTCAACACCATAAACTTTGGATAGAACCATTCGATAAAAATAACTTTAAAGTCCTTTCACTCTAATCCATCATGCTTATTTTTCATCACCATTGTGTCCCACCATCTCCTGCTAGGTCCCTCTAGCTTGAAGGTGGCACATTTTACTTTGAATGGGAACAGGTGCTGGTGCCTATCCCAGAGCTTGGACAACACACACAACGACCTCAACCAGATTATGGTCCAAAGGAGGATTTTCTCAATGTGGTTCATCAACAGCTTCCTCCTAGATCCTATTTTCATGTCTTCTCAGAGTCATAATGCTACACAATATCAGCAAACAACATTGAATACATTAGAAGATTACTCAGATCAATACTCAAAAAAGAGCAACAGGGAAAAATTAATCTCATCAGATAAATAAACAAGATTTGGATTTCAACCTATCCAAATCAAAAGTAGTGAAAGGACTAAAACTAATCCTCAATATGTCTTTCCTAAACTACCCCTAGTGGCTTAAGGCTCATTGCAATGAGAGATGGCTAGACACACACTCGCAACTACCTCCTGAATCCCGAAAGGATTACATAACTACATGTTAACAGAATCTCAATTAGCTACAATACCACTTTCTCACGAACCATCCCAAATATCCTAGTACCCTAATACCCAAGACGACAATGACAGAGCCTGAAGGGCATTCCCAATCCCATGGGTTGGCGACTAGCAATTGGAATCATACAAGATATAGTGGGATTGGTCTTGCCACATAGACATATTGGAATAAACATATACAAATCCGCATGCACAATGAAAACTCTCAATGGAGTGAATACTAAAAGGTTCCAAAATTTTTAACTTTCTTCCTGAAACCACCCGAGATGAACCCCAACCAAAACATAGGCAAAAAGAGGGGTCTAGGTGTACCTGAAAATAGTAACGGGGTGTTACATTTATTACATATATGGGTAGTGAATTATATGGATAAAGGTGTTTTTTATGTCAAAATTATGAATTTATGAAGTGAAGATGGATTTGTTGACTTTCAGATTTGAATAACTAAATAGGACGCGTGAGATTGTCCATGAAGCATACATGTAACACTCACTTGATCTTCATGCAAGTTTGGTGATTATTGTGTTTATCTTATAAAGGTCATTTAAGTCATCTTTTGGGAGGTTAGTGAACCCATTTATATCGGGAAAGGATTCCTTGTGGGGTAGCGAGTCATCCCTAATATCTTGTAAAAATAGTAAGTCTTGGTGAGGAGTGTTCTTGCCTAAACCTAATGCTTGAAGTGTTCCAAGTGGGTTTTTGGAAGTGAACCAAGTAAATTATTTGTGTTCTTATATGCTTGTTTTAGAATTCCACAAAGGGTGTGTGTGGATATAAACAAACAAGTGAGACAATATGATAAGAGGCAAAAATAAAAGGACAAAGGAATGAGACATAAATTTAAGGAAAATGCTTTAATGGAGACCCTAATAATCATGGGACCAAAATCCATGTAAGTTGTGGGAGCAATTTGGTTAAAAGTACTTAAATTTGGAACAAGTGGTCACATCTCAATACACTCCCAAGTTCAATCGATTGTTTGGTTTTTTTAATTTTGATAGGTTTTGTTAAACTTGTGTGTCGCTACATATGACTGGTTTATGAGTTCTTTCCATTAAGGAATGAATGATAATAGCATTTTCATGCCTAAAAAACTTTGTACACCTAAATAAGTGATTAAAAAATTAAGGCTAGCAGATTATTTCAATTGATAGATGTGATCACTTTGATGATGTAAAAGATTTGGATAACCGAACCAATTTTGAATGTTGTTTTAACTATGGAAATATTAATGAATCCATATCCTCTACTCTATATGGATATTGAGAGGGAATGTTTTACATGTATTAAATATATGTATAAATAATTATTTGGAATTACAGTGATGGGTGGGTCCTACTATATCCCCTCGATACATCGATAGGTCTCATGAGATAAATCAATTGGAAACAAACCCTTCGAGTTTATTTCCAAAACAGAATTAGATGGGTATCTAGACACATACTTAAACCATTTTAAAAGTATAGTAGTATCATGTGCCAAATACATGATGTCTAATTAATAATAATTCTCTTTATTCATTTTCAGTTATCACTATCCATGAGGTTTTCACTATGAAAAAATCTATGGAAGCAGTTTCATTCTCAGTTTATTAATGGTGTGTGTTTTTATTTTATTCACCATGCCATATTGACTATGCCAATCTGATTATGATTCAATTATTTTTTATTCATGTTTTCTCTATTTATAACCCTTGCAGATCATTTGATCTCACCCCTTTCATTTGTTTACCTTCAACAGGTTGTGAAGAGGAGACCATTTATTGAGTTCTCGTGGATGCAGTTTATTAGTTTTTGTTATGTATTGTATTTTGCTACCTTTTCTAATGTATTATGAGTTACATGTATGTATCTAGTTTCTTTAAGACTACTAAATTGATCGTTCCTTCAGAATTTCATTCCTTGTAAACATGCCAATGTAATAAGTAACACACCGGCTCTGGGCTTCGGGGTTGGGGTGTTACACAAAGCATCTACGAAGACATTCCCTTTCCCCGAGGTATAGGCGATGTCAAATTCAAAAGATTCTAGGCACTCCACCCAACACCTCTGGTGGAGATTCAAATATTTTTGAGATAAGGTATAACTCAAGCTCATGCGGTCAAAATACACAGTAAACCTTTCTCCAAAAATTTAATGTCGCCAACTCTTAAGTACATGCATCACAGCTGTGAGTTCAAGGTCATGGGTCAGATGATTCTTCTCATGAGGCCTAAACTGTTGAGAGCCATAAGCAATGATGTAACCACCCTTTATAAGAACACATCCCAATATCTGTGGCCTAAGCTTCCTAGCCTCTAGAAGAGTCAACACCGGAGCAGTAGTCAAAACACATTTCAGATCAAAAAAAGATTTCTGACATTTATCATCCCAAGAAAATTTTACTCCCTTATGAGTCAGAGCACTCATCTGAGAATCAAACTTTGAGAAATCCTTTACAAACTGATGATAATATCCAGCTAAACCCAATAATCTTGAAATCTTGAAAACATGTCATGGTTGTTATCATGTCATAACAGCGTTTACCATCTCAGGATCAACTAAAATACCATGTTCTAAAACCATGTGTCCCAAGAACTTGTCTTCCTGAATCCATAAATCACATTTTGATAGCTTAGCATAAAGTCGGTGATTTCTCAACAATTCCAGAACTTCTCTCAGATGATGCACATGATCCTCCTTAGAATTAGAGAAAACAAGTATTTCATCCACAAATAATACCATGAAAGTATCAAGATACTCATGGAAAATCCTTTTCATTAAATCCATAAAGACTGCATGAGCATTGGTTAGACCAAATGGCATGATAAGGTACTCATAGTGGTCATACTTACTCCAGAAGGCAGTTTTCTGAATGTTAGATTCTTTTATTCTCAACCGGTGATAATCAGATCGAAGATCAATCTTCAAAAATCACTTCTCCACTTTCAACTAGTCAAACAAATCATCAATTCGTGGAAATTGATACTTTTTATTTACCATAACTCGATTGAGTTTTCAGTAATCAGCACAAAGGAAAAGTGACCCATCAGCTTTCTTAGCAAAGAGAACTGGTGCCACCCAAGGTGACACATTCAGGCGTATAAAGCCTTTCTCCAAAAGATTATCCAACTAAGCCTTCAACTCTTTCATTTCAGCTGGTTTCATTCAATAAGAAGGTATAGATATCGGTTGATTACCAGACACTAAATCAATAGAAAACTCCACCTCCCATACTGGTGGAAAACTAGAGAAGTCAGAATGAAAAACATCGAGAAACTTGATGAAAACTAGAGGGAGATCATAACTCAAAGATTCTTACTCCAAGTCAAAAGTGAATAATGATATCACTTTCCACAACTCTGGATAAGAAGGTCCAACTCTACTCGACCTCGGGTCCCATTCTCCCTGAAAGATACAACACACCCTATCGAGCGTAGTAAAGGAGACTCGTCGAAGATAGCAATCAATTCAGGATTTATTAGTGGTGAGTTGATCCATCTTGAATATGACATCAAGAGGTTTCATGTCAAGAACCAGAAAATCCCAAGAAAGATCAATCTCTGATAAAGAGAAGATATAAGTAAGACAACGAAGACCCTACTCTCTCTTCATTCTGAGGGGTGTAATAATATCTATTACATAAGGTAAAATCTTTGCAAGAATATTTTACAGATTCACAACATGGGTAGAAATGAATGAATGAGATGCACTGGTGTCAAATAAAGAAGTCACTAAAGATGAAGCTATAGTGATGGTACATATCATGGTTGCTGGACCCGTATCCCTCTAGAGACTCTTCCACTATGTGAAGAATCTTCGTTCTGACTACCTGTGGCTGGAGCTCTTAGTTTGTGAAGCATCTAATTGCACCACAATACTTTTTTTGGCGTAGATGATATTATGCCACTACGTAGATCAGAATAGATATGAACGAACTTTTGGCCACACTGGTAGCAAATCAAAGGGCCTCTGCTAGGCACTGTAGGTGGTCTCAAAGAACCCTACTATCGAGATCCACCACGAGACACATCACGCTTCCTATTTTATTTAGAGGAACTCACAGAGCTTCCACTGGGAGAAAAAAGAACTCACGTCAACCCAAACTTACTAGCCATGTCCATCTCAACAATCAACGCTCTATCTAGCACTTCAGCATAAAAAGGGAGCTTCAGCAAGAAAATTTGAGAATGAATTTCAGATCGAAGTATTATCTCGAACTGTTGAGTCTTCATCTTCTCATTTGATACAATCTCAGGGGTGAACTGTACATGCTCAACAAAGCGATTTGCGTATTCTGTCACAGTCATGTCAGCCTGCTCGAGTTTGAAAAACTCTATAACCTTAGTCAACACCATAAACTTTGGATAGAACCATTCGATGAAAAGCGCTTTAAAGTCCTTTCACTCTAAGCCATCGTGTTTCTTTGTCGTCACCATTGTGTCCCACCATCTCCTGCTTGGTCTCTCTAACTTGAAGGTGGAACATTTTACTTTGAACAGGAACAGGTGCAGGTGCATGTCCCAGAGCTTGGACAACACGCACAACAACCTCAACCAGATTCTGGTCCAAAGGAGGATTTTCTCAATGTGGTTCATCAACAACTTACTCCTGGATCCTATTCGCATGTCTTCTCAGAGGCATGATGCTACACAATATCAGCAGACAACATTGAAGACATTAGAAGATTACTCAGATCAACACTCAAACAAGAGCAACAGGGAAAAATTAATCTCATTAGATAAATAAACAAGATTTGGATTTCAACCTATCCAAATCAAAAGTAGGGAAAGGACTAAAACTAATCCTCAAGATGTCTTTCCTAAACTGCCCCTAGGGGCTTAAGGCTCATTGCAGTGAGAGCTGGCTAGACACACACTCACAACTACCTCCTGATTCCCAACAAGATTACACAACTACATGCTGAGAGAAGCTCAATCAGCTAGGATACCACTTTCTCATGAACCGGCCTAGATACCCTAGTACCCTAATACCCAAGCCGACAATGACCGAGCCCGAAGGGCGTTCCCGATCCCACGGGTTGGTGACTAGCACCTGGCATCATGCAAGATATGGTGAGAATGGTTTTGCTACATAGACATAGCGGAAGAAACAGATACAAATCAGCATGCACAATGAAAACTCTCAATAGGGCAAATACCAAAAGGTTCCAAAATTTTCAACTTCCTGAAACCACCTAAGATGAACCCCAACCAAAACATAAGCAAAAAGAGGGGTCTAGGAGTACCTGAAAATAGTAACAGGATGATGCATTTATTACATATATGGGGAGTGCATTATATGGAGAAAGGTGTTTTTTATGTCAAATTTATGATTTTATGAAGTGAAGATGGAGTTGTTGACTTTCGGATTTGAAGAACTAAATAGGACGCGTGAGATTGTCCATGAAGCATACATGTAACACTCATTTGATCTTCATGCAAATTTGGTGATTGTTGTGTTTATCTTGTAAAGGTCATTTAAGTCATCTTTTGTGAGGGTAGTGAACCCATTTATATCGGGAAAGGATTCCTTGTGGGGTAGTGAGTCATCCCTAATATCTTGCAAAAACAGCAAGTCTTGGTGAGGAGTGTTCTTGCCTAAACCTAACGCTTGAAGTGTTCCAAGTGTCTTTGGAAGTGAACCAAGTAAATGCTTTGTGTTCTTATATGCTTGTTTTATAATTCCACAAAGGGTGTGTGTGGATAGAAACAGACAAGTGAAACAATATGATAAGAGGCAAAAATAAAAGGACAAAGGAATGGGACGTAAATTTAAGGAAAATGCTTTAATTGGGACCCTACTAATCTGTGCGTACATACGATTATCAAATATAATTACTTTATGTTTTTATTTTATTTCATTACGAACGAAACTGATCCTAATCTTTTTCAACGCCTTATAAACATTCACAAACATTCACAAATGAGGATACTGATCAACCGGTCGTATTGGATCAAAATTTTCTTCCCACGCTAGGTTTCTTTACATAGGACAGTCACAACATACATAACCTCCTTCCCTTACCAAGAGGGTGATGCCGCTCGAGGCTTTCCCTTGATGGAAGTGAGGTGCTGGGTCACAAAAATAACGCCCATCACCACGATCAGGCACCCCACCAGCGTGCTGAAGAACACCGCCCCGGGCTGCCGCATCTGCACAAACCCATAAACCCCACCTGATGTCATCACCACAAGGTCTGTCAGCCCATCATTCGAGAAGTCTTTGCAGATGAGGGCATGGGTCGGAGGCGCAGGCAGATCTACCGATGTCAGCACGCTCCCACCCGGAGACAACACCACCGCCTCCTGATCCCCAGCCGCCAACACCATCACCTGATTGTCGTGAGAACGAAGGCGAAGCGGCTTCAGTGTCGGAACCACCGCGCCAGCTTCCATCATCCCTGATGGGGATGGCAGGTTCGACCATGTCGCACCTGTCAGGAGCTGCCACTGCCAAATTGCATCTTGCCCATGCAAGGCCGGAGCATACGATGTTACCTGAGAAAGAAGCAAGAAAAAACAACTCCGCCTTAGTCTGCTGCATTTCTAAGCAATGAGGCGGCTAATGACAAATTAAGGACAAATCATCAATGGTTGTGAATGTGTGTCGCGCTAGTGGTTCATGGTTCACTCACTGGTTCGACCAGTGGTTAAGTAATCAAACCGACTGAACCTGTTTTGACTAAAATATTCAAAACATTTATAATATAAGTAAAATAATATCATTATTTTAAAAAATAATGATTAACCATTATTATATCATTTCTGTATTCAATAAATTAAAAAAGTAAAATATATACAACAACAAACAAGCCCTCAATTAAATGGGAAAATGGAATAAATGTGGGGATGGAATAAATGTGGGGATTCCCACCGTGCAAGTACCGGACAGGACCAGTAACCACTAGGTGACTCATTAGAAAAAAAAAAAATTAAAAACCGGTTCAGGCTGGTTCAGATCTGTTCTAGACAATTCAGATGTTGAAATGGTCCAGTATATGTAATTGGACCAGTCAACTGGTCAGTTCACCAGTTCACTGATCAGAAACGCCAGCCCAGTCCAATTCAGATAACTAGGGTTTTAGGGTTAGGCTTTTTAGGGTTTAGGTTTTTCAGGTTTATGGGTTAGGATTTTCAGGATTTAGGATTTAGGATTTTCAAGATTTTTCAGGTTTAGAGTCTAGGATTTAGGGTTTTGAAGATTTTTGGACTTAAGGTTTTGGGTCTAGGATTTTAGATTTTAGGTTAAAGGCTATAATTTAGGGTTTAGGAGTTTTTAAGAATTTGGGATTGAGAACTTTTAGGATTCAGGATTTTTGGATTGGGATTTTTAGGATTTAGGATTTCTAGGATTTTCAGATAGGGTTTTTTAGGATTTAGGATTTAGGATTTAGGATTTAGGATTTAGGGTTTAGAGTTTTTAGAGTTTAGGGTTGAGGATTGTGATAATGTCACGTTAATACATTAACAAAATAAAAACAAGGGACGCCTACAAAGGCATGATGACTGGACCTGACTCTAATATTGGAGTTAATCCACGGGCTGAATAATCACAATTAAATTACAAGAATTGCGGCATACCTCCCCACGACTTGTCAAGAAGACAACATCCCCACGGCCTCCCCTGCGGCGCATGTCACCATCATCCCTTGGAATCAGGATTGGTGTGGCTACCTCCAAGGAATCCATATCTGCATTCCGGGCAAAGCTTCGGGACAACTCCACATGCTGGAATAAGTTGAAAGAGGAATGGTGACAAATGGAAGCGTTGAAAAGCTGCTCTCGTACTGGTACGCCTGAGGTTGCAACAGCCCAGCAGGGTCTCAGAACTTCCATTGAACCGCTGACTACGGTCCGCTGGGCACCCTTTCCCCCGACCACCTGTAAACATTTACCACTGTAAAGACATTTGGTGAATAATGTATGACATCAAAATACACAAAAGCTGAGGATCAACGTTTCTCAAGAGAGCACATCGAGTTGAGGCAACAATATGAATAACAGGTTGGCAAAGTACCAGACCTGAACATGATCTATTACTCCATCTCCATTTATATCAGCATGGAGGCCGCCTTCTTGAAAATGAAGCTTCAAGAACAGATCAACAAGTAATCAGCAAAAAAACAAAAACAAAAAACAAAAAAACAAGTACCCAGCAATATAAATAGATCAAGAAAAGGATCATACGGGTACAGACAGGGCTCCAACTTATGAGTGAATAAACTCAGATGAAAGCAATGAGAGCACAATTGCAAAAATAAATAGATCAAACATGGTTCATAATGATACAGGGCTCCAATTATCTATTATTATAAACTTGTCCACCAGCGCTCAAAAATTTACATTCTGGATATGCCGAGAAAATAATTATTAAAAATATTGGTACAACAACATAGAAAAAATCAAAAATCGATGTTTTGACACCCAAAAAATACAGTGATTACAAGCATTAGAAGAAATGTTTGAATACCAACAGTCCCTGAAAATGTGGTCATGCAGGTCTAGGATGGGCAGAAAGGAAGAAGTCACTCCCCATCCACAATCCTTCCACAGCTGCACTGATGCAGCGCCTTAGCCCTTGGCAGCCAGCACATGCCGGCCAACTCACCCCATGGGGTCTTTAAATTCTTTTGATTAATTATTGTTTTGCACCCCAGCTTAGGATGTTTTAAAGGCAAATTAGTCCTTATATGTTTTAGGGTTTAGGACTTAAGAGTGTCGGCAATCCACTGTAATCAGTTTTGACAGATTAATAAAATTCCCGAGTCTCCTCTTCTTTTTGTGCATGTTTCCCCAAAAATTTCTCGCGAAAGGACTCGTTATCCTGCTACGCTATATCATTTGGTATCAAAGCAAGGCCGTTCCCATTTGCCGCCATCCGATTGCACTCCTCAAATCTGGTCACGCAGTCCAGAAACCCATGATCCCAGCCTCCCAGTGATCCGGCGTCCCCACAACTCCCCATGCACCGCCACCAGATGTGATGAAACCCTCCAACTATGCCCGCAATCATCATTCTGCCCATGCAACGACGACATGCATCCTCAAATCTGGTCACGCAGTCCAGAAACCCATGATCCCAGCCTCCCAGTGATCCGGCGTCCCTACAACTCCCCATGCACCGCCACCAGATGTGATGAAACCCTCCAACTATGCCCGCAATCATCATTCTGCCCATGCAACGACGACATGCATCGCGTCTATTTGACGCAGTAGACCCATGCCGCGCAAGCTCTCCCTACGCGCCTTGCGTGCAAGTCAACAAAAAAAAAACAAGAGAAAATGCACCTTGTGCACAAGCCAACAAAAGAAAAAAAAACAAAAAATGATCCATGCAACCGCCCCTCACACAACCCCCATTGGGCGTGCACTAAAAGAAAAGAGAAGAATCTGCGCGCCCACGTGCACGCGATACACCAATGTGCGCGACCCATCTGTGCACGCCAAACCTAGTGGGCGCCTTTCGCGAGTCCGTTTTCCACACACGATCCTCAGAGGAAAACCCGCTCTCTCCGTGCGCACCGGTCACAGGGCACCAAACCCAGGGCACCAAACCCAGGGCGCACCAACAACACACCCACCTGCACGCACCAGTCGAAGGGCACCAAACCCCGGGTGAACCCCAGCAGCACACGAGTCCCAGGGGCAAATCCCCTCTGCTTCATGAGCCAGGGCCCAGCCATGGGCACCTCTTGCTCAAGGCTTGGCCTGCTCCGCGCGCCTATATTCCGGATTCTGTTCTTGCATCCCTGCTGCACAGTCACATCGCCTACTTTGAGCATTGTCACCTTTCAGATATCATGATCAACAGTGGAATTAATGAAAATCCCTGCTGAACCAAACCATACAAATTATCCGGGAGCAATTTCGGTCACAACAACAGCAAGTTTAGGAACAACTCCGCCAACAACAGAATCAATTCCGAGACCAGCACAAGACACTTTTGACGGCACTACAAGAACTTCATGCAGCACCTCTTGAACAGCCTCGGGCGCCGACTGCCCATCGCTATCGAGAATTCTTTTAAATCCCCTGATAGTACAGCTACTGAGCTGACCACAGGTTTGTCCTTGAGGAGGCCTTTAATATTGCTCACCACTCTTACTCTCGTGCATGCTTTTGATGTTTTTAAAATTTTAAAAGGAAAAGAGGGGGAGGGGTTGTGTGATGAAAGCAGGAAAATGTGTTACCGGTAACCAGCGGTGATCCTTGGGAGGATTGTCACTTCATCCTATCACAGCCTGCAAATAGCTACTTCACTGTTACCCCTAATCAGTGAAGTTACCCAACATCTCAGGTCCCGCACCCCAGTATTGAGTTTATGATTGAGTTCCACCTACTCCAACATGGCAGTGCAGTGGTTCTCGGTTCTTATGTGAATGAGGGAGTTGCCTAGCGATCGCCAAGATCCCCATAAGTCCTTGAATCCCACTGAATAGGCAAACCCAATCGGGAGAAATGAATCCCAATCAGTGAAGACTCTTAGCCATGCTTCCCATTCACATGCGTCCTTGAATCCCACTGAATAGGCAAACCCAATCGGGAGAAATGAATCCCAAACAGTGAAGACTCTTAGCCTTGCTTCCCATTCACATGCCCGCAATCGCTCGTTCCACCATATATGGAATGAGCTGGACAAAGGGAATTCTGATACGCTCAATACAAGAAGATAAACAAAGTGAAGGTTTGAATGAGAGCATGGCGACGGCCTATACTCTATCTGTTGTCCCAGTATGGCAGCTTCAAGGGGAGGTGAATGGAAGTCAAAATCGAACTTACAATTTTCTCCCACTCAAGAATGTAAACTGTTCAGAAGTTACAAACTCCAAACAGATCAGAGTACAACAAACGTATAAAAGTAGCGGAAATCAAAACACTTCAAACCGGGTCAGAACAATTCAAATAGAAACAATGCACAGGTTCCGGATGACAATCCGAAAACTCTAAAGGATATTATAAAGGACATAAAGGATATGAACCAGTTCCAATTCATAACTTTTTGCTTTTAATTCAAAATGGCAGGAGCTCAACGTTCGGCAGGATCAGGAGAAACAATTACAACAACAAAACTTAGAGCTTTTACATTCAGCACCTCACACACAGAAACTCGTATCACACAGAAAACAATTACAAGCGGAAGCACTCAAAAGCAACAAGATGAAGCACAACTTCACGAATGCAAGTGTTCTAGGATCTGTGTAACTACATGTTCCGTTCCTCGAAGCCCGCTCAATTTATAGACTTCGGTGTAACAAAGACGCAGCGGAAGCGGTTGAATTGGTGCCCAACAATGTTTTCCATCGGTTTCAACAGACAAATCCAAAGAACTTGATAAACGCAACCCTGGAATATTTGCTTTTAATTCAAAACGGTGGGAGCTCAACGTTCAGCAGGATCAGGAGAAACAATTACAACAACAAAACTTAGAGCTTTTACATTCAGCACCTCACACACAGAAGCTCTAAGTATCACACAGAAAACAATTACTAGCAGAAGCACTCACAGCAACAAGATAAAGCACAGCTTCACGAATGCAAGTGTTCCAGCATCTGTGCAACTACATGTTCCGTTCCTCGAAGCCCGCTCAATTTATAGACTTCGGTGTAACAAACTCCTTAAAGCTCTTCAGATACAGTTGTAACTGAAAGTTCTGAGACGCAGCGGAAGCGGTTGAACCGGTGCCCAACAATGTTTTCCGTTGGTTTCAACGCGCACAAATCCAAAGAACTTGATAAACGCAACCCTGGAATATTCAATAGAGATGATCTTTTTAACATTTAATTTATAATTAATTTAAAACAAGAATATTCATATAGATGATGATGATAATCATCATCATGATTATCATCATCAGCAGCACTAGCACCCGAAAATCAATCGGTATCGTTCGGAGATCAAATGAACACGTGCAGATCGCCACTAGAGCGATTCTACACTTGGATCTTCCAGGGTTTTTCGAAAGATCAACATCATCAACGAAGAAATGATCATAAGACGAGGTAATCATTTCTTCTCAATCATAAATAAATTAATTATAAATTTAACGTGAAAGATCCTCTCTTGGGGTTTCGGACAACTCTAAATTAAAAGAAATTTTAATTTAACGTCCACCAAATGAGCTTCCGCTGCGCCTGGATCCCACACAGCCTACCACATAAACGAGGGTTGGTGGGCCTATCCCGCAGGCCCAGACCAATTAAGCACTCCTAATCATGGGTACTTCTAGAGGCAATGGTGGCGCGGCAGCGTTGGCCATCCAACGTAGACTATGTTGGCTTCACAGGAGTGCGTTGGGTTGAATTTGTAATCACAAGCTCGGGCTTGAGACTACGTTGGCGGATGAACAGATCCTATGTTGCCATCGAAGCTAGGGTTAGTGGCCCGGCGCTTCTGTGTTGGCGCTTAGGACTCCATTGGCTGGTGTTCGTAGTTTGCGTTGGTGTGCCGGTAGGAATTCCCCCAAACAGAGCATTGCAATGCTGAGTTTGTTGTGGCATGTTCATAATGTGTGTTGGGCCTTGAGGTTCTATTGGGTGTTGGGTGTGTGACGCGGTGTGCGTTGACCCCTAAGATTACAATGAGGTGCCACACTGTCCCAGTAAGTTGACACACAATCCATTGGTCGTGAAAATGACCTTAAGTTCAAGCACAGGGTAGTGTTGGTGTGCTGACACCTTGTGAAGGGCTTCCGTGAGAAGCTGTCGGTGTGGGGACACCTTCTCAGGGTCAACCGTGAGACTGCATTGAAGGGAGGACGTAGCCTCAGGGGCCAACATAGGTTTTGTTGTCCTACGAACATATCATGTGTTGCTCAACAATTCTTTAACAACCAATCTAATTTTCACTTCCTTCTTGGCTCTCCTAAACCTCACATCACCTGCTCAACATCAAAACACTTGATTAAGGTTTGGTCTAGCATTTAAATATAGAAAATCAATTTAAACATAAAATCATTGTTTTAGGCCACTTACATTAAACCCCAAGTTATACCTAAATACTAAAAATGTAGTAAATGCCTATGTATTGTGAATTTGGAAGAGTTATAAACATTGAATTGCAAATGAAAAATATAAAAAATTTGTGCTCAATCAATATACTAGAGCACCTACGAGTCATATATGTGGCTTATAAGTGTTCGAATTGATGTACCCCGATCCTTTTCGGATGTTGTCAGACCGAATGTTTTTGGCCCATACTGTGCACCAGGCAGCAACCTTCGCTGATCGAGCTCCGCAATAAGCTCTTTGGAGGTTGCAGGGGGCAACGCGCCCCAGCTTCGGGGGTCGAAGGCCCCCGACCCAAATTTTTTGGGAAATTGTAGCAATGCTAACCATTGTAACAGAGATGACCGACCGACACCGACAGGGCACTATAGCGATGCGGACTTCCAGCTGCCATTCACTGTAGCACCTTGAACTTCCAACCGACAACCACTGTAGTGCTTTTGACTTGGGTGGTCGTCTTTCACTGTAGCAATGCGAACTTCTTGTGCGGTTAGTGAAACAGAGGATCGTCTTCCTCCTTTTATAACGCATTTTCGGGCTAGGGTTCCTTAGTGAGAAACTCTGATAAACTCCTGTAAATTGTGCTCTCGGATTTTTTCATAGTGAAGTTATTCTGCCTCTCCGTGGACGTAGGGATCATTTCCCGAACCATGTAAATCTTTGTGTCCTGAGTGTTCCTTTTTTTCCTCTTTTACTCTTCTTTGAGTCAATGTTTTGCGCCGTTGCGACTCCCAACTTTTCCGCATCAATAAGCTCCGTAGTGGATCATCCACATGGTGGGAACAAATGCAGAATAATCGCCGACAGTAAGGCAAGAATCTCATAAACTCTTGGCGACAAGTGCTATCAATGCTAGCAACAAGGGGAAGACATTGTAGAAGAAGAGCGAGAAGTCCAATTTGTGCAGCGCTTGGTGATGACCACCAAACTAGCACAAGAGGATTCGCAACATCACAATCTCTTCCGCACTCGATGTTAGATGAATGGATGCATGCACAAAATTATTATTGAAGGGGGGATTCAAGAGAATTTAATCTCCCAAGGCTGAAAAGAACATATCACCTGTCACCCTATCATGTTGGATGGATAAAGTCGATAGGGAAAATTTCAGTCATGAAACAATGCAATGTACCATCCTCGATCGGTCATTGCGAAGATCGTGTGCACGTGGTCGAGGTGGATGTTTGTCAATTTATGATGGGACAATCATAGCAATTCAATCTTGATGCTCGCTACAATGGTCAAGCTAACACTGAGAAATTCACAAAGGACTAAGGACTAAGCTCGCTACACTTTTTCACCTTTGATGAGGCGCCAAGACACTCAGGTACAAGGAAAATCAGTTATTTCTTTATGTGCAGGTGTTGATTTCAGGAAAGAGGCTGAAGAGGCCAACTACATCCTGACTTAAGCATTCCCAGACAACCCTACTAACATTTCATCATCTCTCTAAGAATTGTTCGATGAGTTTTGCAACATTATGCCCGACGAGTTACCAGTGAGCCTACCACCAAGTAGGGATATCCAACACCAAATTGAGCTGGTCCCGGAGGATTCTCTGCCAAATTTTCCACACTAACTCATGAGTCTAATGGCACAAGATCCTTCGTGGGCAAAAGAGGAGTTGCTCAATCAAGGCTTTGAGCGAGAGAGCATGAGCCCCTATGTTTTTCCAGCTTTGCTGGTGCCAGAGAAAGATGGATCGTGGCGGATGTTTGCTAACAGTTGAGCCATGTGACCCAGGCTATCCAACGCCCCTAAAACTTGTATGAGCCTCATGAACCAGGTTATGAAACCCTTCATTAATAAGTTCGTTGTGGTTTATTTTGATGATATTCTTATATATAGGTTTACTCTTCATTTTGAGCATCTGAGAGGTACTTCAAGTTTTGCAGGAAAACATGTTTTATGTCAACCTCAAGAAGGGCGGTTTCATGCTCCCCAAATTGCACTTCCATGGGTATGTTGGATCAGTTGACGGAATTCAAGGCAATAAGGAGAGGGTTTGAGCCATCTGAGAGTGGCCCCGACCCAAGAATATTTATGAATTGCGAGTTTACATGGGCTTGCTGCCTTTTATCACAACATACAAATTTATCCAAGATTACAGCTCGATTGTGGCATGGCTTACAAATTGCTTGAAAAGGGAAACTTCAAAAAATCGTTCAAGTTTGAAATTGATGCATCCATTCTCAAAACCGGTGTTGTCCTATCCCAATCCAGACAACTTGTTTCATTTATGAGCGAGGAACTCAACGACTAACGTCGCAAGTGAGTCATGTACAAGATTGAGCTATACATAGTGGCCCAAGCCATGAAGCATTAAGAACAACACCTTTTCCAGTGAAAAATCATCCTTTGCACCGACCATGAGGTTCTCAAATATATGCATCCCCAAAAACATCTCAGTGGGATGCATGCACAGTGGGTCACCTTTTTACAGCAATTCACTTTTGTGATTAAGCGAGTGGTCGGAAAAATCAAGTGTAAACGCATTAAGTAAACGTGCTCATACACTCATCACCAGGCGGAATGAGATTGTGGGGTATGAATATCTTAAAGACCAATATCTAGAAGACATAGATTTCACCAATGAATGGCATGTTGCCAAAAAGGGGGCGTCCGTTGGCCCTTTTATGTTGCAGGATAGATTTCCTTTCCTCCAAGACTGCTTGTGCATTCCACAAGGATCAGTATAGGAGAGCATGACAATCGAGCTTCATCGCAATGGGAGCTTTGGGAAAGGCAAAACCATTTGGTTGATGGAGAGAATTCTTTTGGCCATAGTTAAAACGAGATGTTGTAAAAATGGTGCAAAAATGTATGATTTGCCAGAAGAACAAGAGGCGTGCACAAAACATTGGCGTGTATATGCCATTGCCTGTTCTGGAGGCCCCCTGGAAAGTCATTTCCATGGATTTTGTCTTGGGGTTGCCCTGTACTCAACGATCCCATGACTTCGTCTTTGTTCTGTTAAACCGATTCTCAAACACGGATTTCATTTCTTGCAAAAAGACGTTTGATGCTTCTTATGTGGCCACGTTATTATTTCGGGAACTGGTGTGACTCCATGGCATTCTGAAAACCATCACGCCTGACCATGACACCCGTTTTCTCAGCCACATCTAGCATATTCTACAGAAAATGTTTCAGATATATTTGAATTTTAGCAGTTACTTCCCTTAAGACAGATGGACGAACGAAAGTCATCGATCGAACTCCCGACACTCTTATTCATTGCTTGTGTGGTGATCGTCCTAAGCAATGGGACCTCGTCCACGCCCCAGTTGGGCTTTACGTTCAACGTGGCAAATCGAATCACAGGGAAAACTCATTTCGAAACCAGCAGCCGCCAAAGCATACCCTTGATCTAATTTGGTTACCCAAGCCTTTCAGGTACAACATGGTCGTCTAACATATGGCCTAACATCCTGTGATTTCAATATATATATATATATATATATATATATATATATATATATATTCCTTTAAAAAATACTGAGTTCAATATCTTTCTTCCAACGCACTAAAACAAAAATAGTGATACATTGGTAAATTAAATTAATCATCTTTAAAAAATCATTATGATAACATATAAGATATCAATATATGATATAAAATATTAAAATTCTTTAAAATAGAGAATTTGAATGAAATAAAATTAGAAACATTTAATGTTTAAGGTCTTTTTTTAAATAAAAGCAATGTATCTTTATATTTTGTATTTTCAATTAAAAATTAAGTATATAATTTTTAGAAATAGAATTAAATAAAATTAACTTTATATTTGAATTTAGAATATCAAAATCAGCTTTGTATGAATTTTTGAGATGTTTTTGAAATATTTAACTTTTAGGTGAATAATGAAAAATACCGGTTTTGGGTAATTTTAACGCTAATTATAATATTATCATAATATAAGAATGGCTTGAATATTTATTAAACTATTTTTCTCAACAATTAATTATTAAATATATTTAATATATCATGTTTACAAACCTACGATTAACTTTTTTGATCATAAGTGGTATTTTATTATAAAAGTTGTTTTTTGATATATTATATGTTTTAATTAAAAAGTAAATTTTCTCTTATTTAGAAATTGAATTAGCTTAATTGAAGGCTAAATTTGGAGTCAACACGTCGAATTTTGATGGAAAAGGTCCTCTAATATTTTTAGAAATAAATTAATTATCATGATTAATATTTAATTAAGAAAAAATAGTGTTTAAGAGGGTAATCTAATGTGGCACGAATTTTCCTACATTTACATGACCAATAGACCTTCTAGAAGTCATTTGTTAGGCTGTAAAGTCATGCCTACATGACTTACCAACCTTCCCTCACCTAGCTCACTTAACTTTCATGTCATTTCATTCGCCCCATAACATTTTTTCCCATGGAAAATGCTTTTTTCTTCACATATAATTGAACCACTTACACCCTTTCTTTACACACCATTTCCTTTGAATTCCTTGGTGAAACTCCACCCCATTTGTTCATCCTAGAGCCTTCTCCCACAAACCATAGCCTTTGGCCTTCTTTAGTTAGCTTAAACCCTTCATTTCCAAACATAATTCCAAAGAAAATCAAAGTTCACAATGTGAGCATTACTTTACTCTTGGTCTTTCTTTTTAATTTCCCTCTTCCCAATCTTCCCTAACTTTGTTAATATAATGAATTCTGTATCATCCATATACCGAAATGTCATTATATTAATATAACATCAATTATTCATTCATTTCATAGCATTCGCCAAGAAAAACAAACGCATCGATCGTGCGTTATGTGCGGATTACTGCCTCTACAAAGCGATGAGGTTCGTTTTTCGTCACCGCCTCTTAGAACTGGCATAAAGGATGGGTTTGATGAATAATCATGTTGTTTTTCACTTATAAAATTCCGAAATAATCACCTTTTTCATTCATTTCAAAAGTATTTTCTTTTAAAGTAATGTTTTAAAATGTTCCAAAATGACTTCTTTCCAAATTGTTTTAAAAAGGACATTTTCAACTACCATGAATTTCTTAAAAAATGTTTTTAAAAGGAAATCTTTTAGATGTTTCAGTATGGGTTGTTTTTTACCAAAAGGAATCTCTGTTTTACATGAATCTGTGAACGTATTTTTTGGCGCCATTGTCATTTTCTAAGAGACTTTCACTTTACACTGTTTTCAAAAAAACTATATTCTTATGGTTTAATAAAATCTTCCTTTTAAAATGTTTTTGTTGAACCCTGTTTTTTATTCTGGGTATTTCCGAGTCTCACATCGGAATACCCCTTTATATATTCCGTATTTTCTATCTATAAAATAAGGCATCCGCCTCACCTTGAGGAATGGAGATTACCTCTTCTACATGGTATCAGAGGGAACCTAATCCCGAACCCTCCCTCCTTTGGATATTTTTTCTCTCCTCCCGGCTCTGCCTAAGTGGCACCCCTCCCTTAATGGGTTTGCCCTACACGGCCACCCCCCTCCTGCGGGTCTGCCCTACGCGGCCACCCCACCCATCCTGCGGGTCTGCCCTACGCAGCCACCCCACCCTCCTAGCGGGTCTGCCCTACGCGGCCACCCCCTCCCCTCCTGCAGCTCTGCCCTACCCGGCGCCTCCTCTGCCTCGCCTCCTCTGATGTGCCGCCCTCCCGGCGTCCCGATCGCGGCCCGCTCTCCCGTCACACGTCTCGACGGCCCGCTCCCTGACGCCCCTGGTTCTCTCGGCCCCCCCCATCTCCAAACAGGATCCCCCGCCTCCGCAGCTCCAGTCGCGGGTCCTCCTCCCGTCGCGGCCTCCCGACTCCCGCTCTTCCCGACACGATCGGCCACTGCCTCCCGCGGCTCCCTCAACCCGCTGGGCCTCCCTCCAGGCGACCCCCCCCCAACCTCCCTGCGGCTTCGCTCCACCTCGACGAATGTCGCGGCCTCTCTTCTCGACCGAGTCCCGCCTTCCCAGCAGGTGCCCTCCGCCTCGCCAGCCTGCTCTCCCTTCCAGGCGGCATCCTGGTGTAACCGGCTCTCCCTTCCGGACGGCATCCAGGCGTCCTCCAGCGGATAACCGGTTTCCACCGGCTCCGCCTCTCCCAGCGACATTCTCTAGAACGACCGACCCTCCCTTCCCGGCGGTATCCCGACGTCCTCCGGGATCCCTCTGTGCGCGACACTCCTCAGGCGGCTCCCTCGCGACGTCACTGGCAACCCGTTGCCTCCGCGCCAGCCCTCCTACGCCGGTGCCACCTCTCCACCAACTACCTGATTCGCCGACAGCTCCCCGCACATCCTTCCGGTTCCTACGTCAGCTCCCAAAGTGCTTCCGACTCCCGGCGCAGCCCGCCTTCTAGCGGCCGTTCAACGCAGCTGCGGTCCGACGCCTCAGGCGGCCTCCCAACTCCGTCTGCATCCAGCACTTACCGGATCACGGCGCCCTCCCGCAGAAAATCCCACCTCCCGCGGTCTCCCTGGTAGGTCAGCCCTCGTCGGCCCACCTCTTTTCCGCAGTCTCCAGGCGCCTCTTCCCGGCGATCCCGCCTCTTCCCAGCTACTGGATCCGATGCAGTCTCCCGGCCCCCGCCCTTCTCAGCAGTCCTCATCTCATCGAGCGCCAGCCTGGATGCTGGACACCGATGCGTCCGAACATCTCACCGGGGATTTTGGTATGTTCACTACCTACCATCCATCTACTAGTGCTTCTCCAATCACTATTGTCAATGGATCAACAATCCCCATTGCGGGATTTGGCACCTACCATGTGATCCAATCTATTAGTTTGCCTTCAGTCACTCACGTTCCTCACAACCAGTTTAATCTTCTCTTCATCAGCAAACCCAACAAAGATTTAAATTGTGCTGCTATTTTTACATCCTCGGGAGTTGTTTTTCAGGAGCGGTCGACGAATCAGGAACTTGGTCGAGGTCATCTGCGTGCCGGGGTGTACATACTCGATCTCCCACAACCTATTGCTTGCTCATCCACCTCAGCCCGTGCCCTTGACCTTTATTCTCGCCTTGGTCATCCGCCCGCTTCCGTCCTACATAAGCTTTGCCCCCAATTTTTTCCTAACCTTTCCCTTCCATTGTGAACCCTGCAAGTTTGCAAAATATCATCGGATGACATATGTTCCTCGATTGGACGCGCGTGCAGCGAATCCTTTGGACCTTGTTCATTCTGATGTTTGGGGTCCTTGCAGGGTTCCTAGCCAACCCGGGTTCCAGTACTATATTACCTTTATTGATGACTACTCCCGCATGATCTGGCTCTACCTTTTTCGTGATCGGTCTGAAGTGTTTTCTACCTTTCAGACCTTCTACAATGAGATTCATACTCAATTCTCAATCTGCCTGAAATGTCTCCGCTCCGACAATGGACGAGAATATTTATCCACTCCCCTTCATCAGTTTCTCAAGGATAAAGGCATTATTCATCAGACATCTTGCCTCGATACACCTCAGCAGAATGAAGTGGCCGAGCGGAAACATCGTCATATTCTGGAGACTGCTCATGCCCTCCTATTCCACATGAATGTGCCTCTCGAATTTTGGTGTGATGCTATCCTGACTGCTACATACCTCATTAACTGCCACTCTTCTTCTATCCTTCAAGGGGGGACTCATTTTCGGACTTTGTTCTCTCTCCCTCCTCACTCACTTCCACTGCGTGTCTCTGGATGTCTCTGTTATGTCCGTAACACTCGGCCCGGTCTCTCCAAGCTCTCTCCTAAATCCCTCTGCTACATATTCCTCGGTTATTCCCGCACTCAGCGCGGATATCGATGTTTCTCTCCGGACCTACGGTGGTATATCATCTCTGCTGACGTTTCATTTGTTGAAAGCTCTCCCTTTTCACATCCCTCTCCCCATCCAGACACGGACATTGATGATTGTCTTCCCCTCATTATCCACCCTCCACGGGTGTCTCCCCCTGCTGTTGATTACCATTTTGGTACGGTCTACTCTCGTCGCCCATCGAGTGCACCCCCTGTCTCGGCTGAGGACACAATCATCCCCACTTCATTCAATGCTCCTGCCCCGGCACCAGATGACTTGCCCATTGCACTGCGGAAAGGTACTCGATCTTGCCAGCGTTCTCTATTTGTCTCTTCATACAGCGGTTTGTCAGCTCTGGAGACAGTATCTATTTCTCACACAGTTGGTGATGAAAAATCTCACCTGGGGTGGCTAGCAGCAATGCGGAATGAATTGCAGACTCTGGAAGAAAGTCATACTTGGAATCTTGTCCCCCTTCCAGCAGGCAAAAAGGCGGTTGGAAGTAAATGGATTTACACAGTCAGGCTGAATCACAATGGCACTCTCCATCGACTCAAAGCCCGCCTTGTGGCAAAGGGCTTCGCGCAAACTTATGGTATTGACTACTTTGATACCTTCTCTTCAGTTCAAAGATGGTCTTCGTTCGATTATTCATCTCTCTGGCCGCCCATCATCATTGGTCTCTTCATCAACTGGATGTCAAGAATGTCTTCCTCCATGGATTTCTTGAGGAAGAGGTTTATCTGCAGCAGCCCCCCGGATTTTATGCCTCCGGTGCTGAGTCTCACGTCTTTCGACTCTGTCGCCCTCTTGACAGCCTCAAGCAGTCTTCTCGTGCTTGGTTTGGCCGATTTAGCACTGTCGTCACCGATTTTGGGTTCTCCCGCAACATGAAGGACCACACAGTGTTCAACAGGACGACATTTGTTGGCTGCATCTTGTTGACCGTTTATGTGGATGATATCATCATCACCGGCAGCGACTCTGATGGAATCACCCACCTCAAGGGGCATCTTCACCAGCACTTCCACACTAAGGATCTCGGCCCTCTCACATACTTCCTAGGCATCGAGGTCTCCTATTCTCCGGACATCATCCTCCTCTGCCAAAAGAAATATGCATTGGATATTCTGCAGGATGTTGGGCTGACACATACCACTGTTGTGGGCACTCCTCTGGAGCTTGGTAACAGCCTCTCTATAACTCCTCGAAACCGTATTCACACCCAGAGCGGTACTGTCGGCTGGTGGACAAACTCAATTATCTCACCATGACTCGTCCTGACATTGCCTGAGCTGTTGGCAAAGTGAGCTAGTTCATGGAGTATCTGACCACCTCTCAGTGGGATGTTGTCCTCCGCATCGCCAAATATATCAAACGAGATCCTGTCTGTGGTCTGCGCTACTCCCAGCATGCTCATCTAAATATTGAGGCCATTTGTGATGCTGATTATGCTGGCTGTCTTGCTACCCGGAAATCTACTTCTGGGTTTGCCGTGTTCTTGGCAGGCAACCTCATCTCCTGGCGCAGCAAGAAACAGACTGTCGTCTCCCGCTCCAGTGCGGAATCCGAGTACCGAGCCATGGCCACCGTCACTACAGAGATCATTTGGCTTCGACGTCTCCTCCAGGAGTTTTGCTTTCCTCCGTAGAGATCTGCTCATATCTGGTGTGACAATCAGGCAACCACCAAGATTGTTTCGAATCTCGTTTTCCATGAACGCACGAAGCATATTGAGATGGACTGCCACTTTCTTTGCCACCACCTGGCGCACGATCATGTCAGCCTTAGCCACGTCCCGACGGCGGACTAGCTTGCTGACATCTTCACCAAAGGCCTCACAGGAGCTCGTCTCATCTCGCTCAGTTCCAAGCTGGGCATCCACAGCATTTACGACCCAGCTTGAGGGGGAGTGTGTCTGGTCTTTCCTTGATATTATCTTTCTTTTGTGGGACTCGTGTTCTAAGTTGGGCATCCACAACATCTGCGACCCAGCTTGAGGGGGAGTGTGTCTGGTCTTTCCTTGATATTATCTTTCTTTTGTGGGACTCGTGTTCCAAGCTGGGCATGTCCAGCTTGAGGGGGAGTGTTGAACCCTGTTTTTTATTCTGGGTATTTCCGAGTCCCACATCATAATACCCCTTTATGTATTTCGTATTTTCAATCTATAAAAGAAGGTCTCCGCCTCACCTTGAGGTATGAAGATTACCTCTTCTACAGTTTTCAAAAGACAAGAGAAATTCTTATTTTCAAAGAAATTTTTCTAATGCATCTAAGAGTGATTTTCATCTGTGTCATATCAAGAGTATTCTTCAAATCATACCAACCACCTTCTTTATTTGGATAGCTTATGAAATTCTCTTTTACATCTATGGTATGATTCACCATTTTTTTTACTTCCTAATCATCCACTTGAATAGGCATGATTTACTTCCAATGTTTTTCCTCTATGAATACCATATGTTTCATTACTTGATCAAAGGGTGCTCACCAAGATACCCAATAGATTGATTGATTGAGGAAATTGTTGACTAAACCGTATATCCATTTACTATACAGTGTAAATATCATATGCGTAATCATCTATGTTGAGTGATATTTAACTATAATGATGTTTAAAATCATTGGATAACCATTTATTTTCCATGGGCTTATCATGTCATGTTTATTGATGAAATGATGAATGAATCCTTAGGGAACCACTTGAAATGGATATAAAACTCATTTTATTTCCTTGGGTTTTTATGAAATGTTGATTGAAACCATGTTGCACACATATGTATGATTTTCATTATGTGACGGGTGAGCCCAGAATTATATAGTCCTCCATGTTTATGATGTTATGTTTATGTTGTCGCCACATTCCTATGAAATCAAGCTCTTATGCTATGATCATTGTTTAATCAATGTCCATAAGATATCATCTCTTTATTTCATGCTTCCATGCTTATGATCATCCTCATTATGATATCATGTTATGTCTCACGTCTCTCATTTTATGTTTTATTATTATGTTTATCTTTACTGAGCGTCTGAGCTCACACCCCTTTTTATGTTTCCTTTTCCTCAGGTTGTGAAATAAAATATTAAGTATGCTAAGCTTAGAAAAGTATCTTGTGTGGAGAATATTTGATTGGTGTAGCCTGATCTGTTTAGATGATGTCGGGTGAAATGCTAGCGGCCCATATTGTAGCAGTGCGGACTTTTAACCACTATTCATTATAGCACAATGGACTTATTGTGTGGTTGGTGGCACAGTACTTCATCTTCTTTATTAGCTCATTCGAGCTAAGGATTTGGGTGTGTGAAACTAATCTCCTTGTAATTGTACTCTCGGATTTTTAGTGAAGTGATTTTGTTTCTCCGTGGATGTAGAGATTATTCCCGAACCACGTAAATCATTGTGTCTGTGTTCTTCCTCTTCTTTTGTTTCTGTCTTTTCTTCATCTACAAACCTTTGTCATGTGACCCCAAAAGTTTCCGCAACAAAAAATTTATGGGCAATGTTGAAGACTCGTTAAGGATTTATCAACTTATACATTGAAAAAAAAGTGTCCATTTGATTCGAAAGGTTGGGAGACTTCCCTGACATTCAATGTGGTTGACTTAACGTTATTCACTCTGGAGTAACCACTTTATCCACATTCAAACTCAAGGTCGAGTCGTTTCCAAGCGGAGGAGTTTAATGCAGTGCCCTATCCCGTTGTGCACATCATGCACCTTTCAAGAATGACGCCGATTATGAAAACCCAAAACTAAATATCTTCTCAAAACAACATATTGTCAAAAAAAATCTTTCCACGCAGATGTAGATGATCAATATCTTCTCAAAACAACATATTGCCAAAAAAAAATCTTGTTATGCAAATGTAGATGAACAAAATGCCCAAGAGCATGAAAGACTCAAACCAGGGAGGAACCCCCGTTATGTGAAAGAAGATATTAAGGTTGCATTTGTTTTTCAAAAATGATTCATGATTTCATTTTCTAAAAAGGTACCGGATAATGTATGAGATTATGTAAATTCAATTCTTTCTTCCTCCCGTAGCAATATATAACCAGATATGAAATCATGCACAGGACACAGCAATTTTTACTTGGTTCACCCTCACTGGGCTACATCCAAGGAGCATACAATGGTGATATGTCGATGTACCAAATTCACTAAGGCTCACAGCCAATAATGAGTACAAAGTTTGGGCTAGATCTTCCATACCCAAGCCTACTGCCTTTACAAGGTTTAGGGTCTGCTCACTGCATTCCCAAGGGTCACTCTCTATGACTTTCTCTGGCTCACTACTGGTGGAAAGAGTCACTGTCTTCCTCTTCCTTCGCCCACTGCTCTTGGAAATGAATCCACACACAGTTTATAGACTTATAGGTCAAACACAGTTTATGGACATGTAGATCCCTTCATTTCCATGAATTCTTGCATACTCAACTATAGGTAGATTCTCTGTTGAAGTTCCTTTTTCACCCGCAGATTAAGTCCACCTTCCCGAGTACTGCTAGGTACCGAAAAATCCTTTCGCAGACTAATTTGAAGTTTTTGCAAACTTCCTTGTGCAAATCGCAAACCACATTCCTTTCCCGCGTACTGAGCACCGGGTTTGGTACGCGGAACACCTCCTCCGCGTATTGTTGCCGCTGCTGCAAACCGTTACCGTCTCCGCGTACCGCTGCCTTCGCTCCGCCTTTGTGAACTGCCCTCTGTCCACGAATTGTTCTCTGTCCGCGGACTGTCTTCGCTTCCATGTACCGGAGCTCCCCCTCCGCGTACCGTTTTCGGAATTCTCTCTTTTGTGTACCGGAGATACCTCCTCTGTGTACCGAGTCCTTTGCGGTTTTCAGTTCTCCGCAAAAACCTTCAGCGGAATCTCTTTCGCGTGCACCACTTCAGCCTTCGCACTCCCTCCGCGAACTTCCTTCGGACTTCGCCGAAATCCCGGATTAAAAATGTTCTCTAATGATATTCGGTCTCAACAGTAATCGGTGAGATTAACAATTCTTATATAGGCAAAGATATCCGCAAAAACCGCTAATCCAAGATTTACAAAATTTTCAATCCAACCTTCACCGCATACCGATCCTTCTACCGCCGTGAACCGCAAGCCACTCGCAAACCATTTTTCATACGCGGTCTGCATACTGTCTTTGCTCCTACGCGATCGATCTTCTTTGTCGGTGTCAAGCCATGCGCATACCGCATTGTCTTTCGCTGCGAACTATTTTCAGTTTCACGAACCGCTCTGGCATACCGTTCTCGCCGCTCCACGTACCGTTCCCGAAACATGGTACGCGGTCCATGAACTGTGGTACGCAATTCTCATCCTTTGCCGATTTTTTTCACCATTCTTCATACCGTTCATTCCTATGAAGAAATTCTTCTATTGCCAACATCAAACTCCCGATTTTGAGGCCCAACAATTTGGCAAACACTGAGAAACTGTACCACCTTAAAAATGTCTTTGGCAAACACCAATCATACTCATTTGCGGTCATCTAGCTTTGTTAACAAACACAACCACACCCAAAACATACCAAGAGGACACTTAAGGATTTTTGCCCAACAATATATTTTCTTATTCTATCTATAAATAAATTGTCACACCTCTCATCAAGGTACGGGATTTCATCCTACATAGTATTAGAGCTGCCACCCACCAACCCTAGCCAAGCATCAGCTCCACCATCCAAGTGCACCCTTCCAGCCGCTGCGGACCACCCATGCACGGCAACCTCCATCTGCTGTGCCAGCACCAGCCATGGTGTCCCCTCCCAGCATGCTTCCAGTCGTTGCACCCAAATCCAGTCACACCCTCATCACCCAGGCGCACCCTCCGCTCCTTAACCACACCATCCTGTCGTGACACTCCCTCACCATTCCCTCAGCCAGGTGCAGCCCCTCCATGCCACACCATCCCGTAGCCACCCCCCACCCCCAGGCAGCGCACCCTCCAGCAGAGCAAGAGCCCTTCTGGCACTACCAAACAGCCGTCACACATCTGCTCAAGGGGCAACATCCAGACAGCGCACCCCTGTCCAGCCACAGCCACTTCCCAGTGCTGCAATCCCAACGTGCCAGATCTGGCACCCGCATGCTAATATCAGCAATTATGTCCAGTCATTCCTGCTGAGACCCGCCATCAGATCCAGATCCAGCTCTCCTGTCAGCATCTCTTATCCAGCTCTTCCTGTTGGATCAGCAGTGATTTTTTTGCTTATCATTTGCATTCATAATGGTTGATTCTCAATCAAGTTTATCCATCCTTCCAAAACTGATCACTGCATTCAAGTGTCTCACGGATGAATGTCTTGACAAAACCGGTTTTTCTATTTGGTGTAAAGAAAATATTTGTGTCACTCACTGGTATGGATCTCGATTCTTATCTAGGTTGATCCTTCGCCGTCATCAACTGATCCAAAATATAAAATATATGGAAGCATCCAGATAGTGAAATGTTTGTCTTGCTTGTTAATTCTATGGAATGGTCGAAGAAGGATGTTGCTCAAGCTGCGAACGCAATTACTAAACTTTGGGACTCCTTGAATCTCATGTACTCAGAGACCAACAACCTGGTTCGTGTATCGGATGTTTGTCACCAACTCTACCATCAACCAACAACATCACCCTTTTCAAGATATTTTACTTAATGAAAGACACTGTGAGGACATCCTTGAGTTGTGACCACTTCCTCAAACACCGGAAGCAACCCTAACTAAGCAACATCAGTTATATTTCCTTAGCCTTCTACATGGGCTTGATCCAGAATATGCAACCAACACGCCTGAGATGCCTATTAGTCCATCCACCCTTGAGATCCCACTAGCAAATCACCGCCTCGGTAAGTCTCATAACTGACCTTCACCAGTTGATACTACAAATCATACAACACTCCAAAAATCATACCACTAGCAAATCACCGCCACCACGTCTTTGAGACAGTAGCACCGCACGATTGGTGCACGGTTTGCCAAACCGTAAGGCCTGACCATGCAGCATATAGTTAGCACTCCAAAAATCTTGGATCTAATCCGAATTAAACCTCGTAAGCCTCATAAGTCACCTAATTCTCCGGGATCTAGAATTTCTCTCCCTCCCAAGGCTTGAGATACCTTTCCCTTCGATCCGGAAGCAACTTTTAGGCGATTCAAAGCACGTTGGAGATCCGGAATCATTGGTAGGTACTTATTCTTTACCTTGTTCTTCTTAGATCTATTCTTCTCCTCTCTTCTGGAACCATAGATCTAGCCCGTTATAGATAGATCTATGTTCCTTTATGGGAATCATGACGAGATATGATTGAATCTATTGAAGGGAAGAAGATCTAAACCTAAATCTAGAGTTTTGTAGCGTCATTCTTCGTTTTCACCAATCGTTAAGAGATAGGTGACTTCTCTCTCATCTCTACTTGACGTGAAACTTGAAGGCTTAGTTTTGGTTAATATGTTTTGCTTGAAATTGTTGTGCAAACCTTGTGTGATTCGAGATGGAAATCCTGTTTTGGTTATGGATTGGGAATTTGGGGAATTGAATGGATTTCGGGAAAACCCACTCTATTAATAATATTAAAATGTTAGTTTTAAAATTATGGAATTGTTTTGATGCACACAAGTGGTTTGATGAAATGTTTTCCAAGAAATAGATGGTTTTATGTAAAATGGTATGGCATGGGTTTTGGCATACATGGTTGGTGTTTTTTCATGCTTTTAATGTGACCCTGAATAAAGGGAGTGCATCATTGGGGTACAGGGACGTGGCCTAGGATATGGGGGGGTGTCATTGGGGCACAAGGAGATTGGCATGCGACGACTTGATGGATGGACGAGAGACCGCTCATGAGTATGGAACTGTCACTTAGCATGCATGGGGGTGTGTGTGTGGAGACACGGGAATGAGTATGCCAAATAACATGAAATGGTTTTAGAACTTGATAATTATTTTCCCTTGGAAATTGTTATTCTTTAGATATAAAAAGTTAAATTTGTTTTTAAACTGTTTTTATATAAATTGTGCTCACAAGTTTTGTCCTAGTGGCGTGGGTAGGGAAGTCATTGGAGAAATCCTACTGATTTTATACTCACCCTCTACTTGGGTACTGCGATACATTGGCAGATGTCATCTATCGAAACACAGACAAATGCACGGTATCTCATTTCTTTAGTGATGCTTCTTGATATCGTGGGTGAGGCATGTGGAGTTGGAGCTTGGAGCTGGTTGGGAGTTGGTTGTTTTGAGGTCTTGAGTTTTGTTGTCTTTTGGATTATTATCCCTTGTTTCCGTTTTAACACTGATATTGTTGTTTTCTATTGGGTATACCTTTGATTGTACTGTTGTTCATGCATCATATAGAAGATTGGATGTTTATTGTTTATGTTTATCTTCAAAGGGAAAATTGTCCCCCAATATTCTGAAACCCTTGGCATTTATTGTCGGTCTTTGATGTCTTGAGGATGTCACCTAAGGGCTAGCAACATCTCTGCCTCTTCTCAATCCAATGAGGAGGGACAGGATGTTACAGTACTCGTCATTACCTTAAAATTCATCTGGTTATCAAAGGTTATATTGAGACATTGATTATTTTAACCTTTTCTTTTCGGTAGCAAAGAAGACATTTATCTCTATGATCTACGTCTTCCATTGGACTCCTCATTATCTTGATGTCAAAAATGTTTTCCTCTATGATTTTTATAAAAAGAGTAGACCCAAAGTCGGTACTCTTGAGTGAGGGCGGAACGGTTTATAGAGACGGGAAATGAGATACAACTCAAGATAGATATGAAATATCAAATTCAAACAAGAGCAAAACGGGGGGTAGGATAGACCAAGCCAATACCCAAATTTTAAATATATAAGTACTCTAACGCTTCCCCTTGGGTTGAAGCATACTCCAGCTTGCTAAACTAATACAAAATATGTTGGAACTGACCAAGAAACTCCTTTGGAGGCGATGTCGGAAAACGCATCGTGACCATCTCGGTCATGTGAGAAGGGTGTCAAAACATTCACAGAAATGACGCCTGGAAAGGATGCAGAAAAACGGTCATGTGAAGAGCTAAGCGGCAACAAATTCAGCAAAGCCCAAAGAGGCCCAAAACACGGTGTCAGGACAGCAACAAATAGGCCTGGCGGAGATCGGGGCAGTGACAAAGAAGTTCAACAAAGGTTCGGGCAGCAGCCAACAGGTCCGATGGAGGTCCAGACAACAGAAAAGAGGCCTGATAGAGGTTCTGGCAACACCAAAGAGGCCCAATGAAGGTCGACGGAGGTCAGGGCAGCAGCAAACAGGCCCGACGGAGGTCCGGGTATCAGCGAAGAGACTGGGCAACGAAGACATCAGGGCATCGTGAACAGATCTAGAGATAACGTGCAACTTCAGAAGCAGGCATACCAGGAGGCATCTGGGACAATAGCAGCAGGGGTGACAGAGAGCCTGGTTGTTGATGGATATAAAGAAGACAGCAATGCAGGAGGCAACCGGTTATCTGAACAGCAGTAAAAGAAGTCCTGTGCAAGAAGCCTGGGCAGTGACAGAAAGGAGGCCGCCTGGGGCAGCATCAAATAGAGACGCCTGGAGAGAAGCATGCGCACAGCAGGAAGTGAGCAAAGGCTGGCATGCAGATTTGGAGAAATCGAGAAGAGGCGCACGCAGAAAGAGGAGGCACCAGAGAGCTTGAAGACAAGCACCCAGGCAAAAAAACAGAGAAAAGACATCACAAAGACCGAACACACTCCCTCTTCAAGTCAGGTCATTGATGTTGTGTATAGCTTAATGCATAGAGAATCCAGTCGAGTTCCTAGCAAGCCTTTGATGAAGATCTCGGCAAGCAGATGAGCAGTTGAGATGTAGCTAAAGGTTATATGTTTTTGTTCAAGGTAATGATGAAGCAAGTGAAAGTCAATTATGGAAGACTGGATTCGAAGCAATCTTTGTGTCTATCTGGTTATCACACCAAATATGAGCAGAAGTTTGTAACAGGAAACCAATTTCATGAAAAATGTGACGAAGCCAAAGAATTTTGGTAGTGACTGTAGTCATCGCACGATATTCAGATTCAACACTGGATCTGAAGATTATGGTTTGTTTCTTCTTTCGCCAGGAGATTAAGTTACCAACCAGAAAAACCACAAACCCAAAAGTAGACTTCCGGGTAGGCAAGCATACAGTGTATTCGGCATCACAAAAGACCTCAATGTTCAGAAGATCGTGATATGAATACCGAAGACCACGGGAAGGGTCTTTCTTAATGTATTTGACAATGCAAAGGGCAGAGTCCCATTGGGATTTCATCAGATATTCCATGAATTGACCGACCTTACTGGCAGCACAGACAATATCTGGACGAGTTATTGTGAGATAATTGAGTTTGTCCACAAGACGACGATACCTATCTGGATGAGAATATGGGTCAGTGGTATCATGTAGAGACTTTTCCCTGGTTCAAGAGGGCTGTCAGCGGCAGCTACCTGAGACAAACTAGTATCATGTAAGATATTTAACGCATACTTTCGTTGTAAAAGAAAGATTCTGATTGGAGAGCGAGAGACTTCAATGCCAAGAAAATATTTCAAAAGACCTGAGTCTTTGGTATGAAATTGTTGTTGAAGATAAGCCTTGAGATGGGCAATGTCATGCGAGTCACTACCAGTAATAATGATTATTATCAACATAAACAACCAACAGGATGCAGCCAAAGGACGTTTGTCGATAAAAAAACAATGTGATCCTTCATATTCTGAGATGGACCAAATGTAGTAATGACAATGCAAAATCTGTCAAACCAAACACGAGGAGACTGTTTGAGTCCATAAAGAAACTGACGAAGCCAACAGACTTGAGAACCGGGCCCTGAGGCAATGAAGTCAGGAGGTTGTTGCAGCTAGACTTCCTCGTTAAGAAAATCATGTAGGAACGCATTCTTGACATCAAGTTGATGAATAGACATAAGCAGCTGAAAGAGAGAGAGATAGTCCAACTGAGACCATTTTAGCAACCGGAAAGAAGACGTCGAAATAATCGACAACATATAACTGAGTAAAGCCTTTGGCCACAAGGCGTGTTTTAAGGCAATGAAGAGTACCGTCAGCATTTAGGCGGACGGTATAAATCCATTTGTTGTCGATAACCTATTTACCTGCCGAAATGGGGACAAGATCTAGGTGTGATTGTCGTCCAACGCCATTAATTCATCCTGCATTACTTGAAACCAACCAGGGTGAGATTTAGCCTTGACAACCATACAAGGAACGATTATCGCCTTCGGAACGGATAAGTCATTGTAGGAAGTTGTGTATATAGGATTATTATTCTGGCAAGAGCGTGTACATTTCCGTAATGCAATAGGCAAGTCACCTATGCACATAGCAAGAGCAATCGATGAAGTCGCAGAAATGGCTTCCTCGGTCTAGGCAGGGGGCATGCTCGATGGACTACGAGAGTAAACAGAGCCAAAGCAACGATCATCAAAGCATGACATCGAATGCAGGGGTGAGAGGATGGTAAGAGGGAGAGAGTCATCGATGGTGGGATCGGGGTGGGGAAAGGGTAAAGAGGATGAGAAGGGAGAGTTCACAAAAAGATGCAGCGGAGGGCTTTTGGAGAGAATTTGAAGAGATGGGGACGAGTGTCACAGACATAACAGAGACACCCAAACACACAAAGTGGAAAAGGGAGAGACGGGAGAGGGGAACAAAGCCCAAAACGGACTCTCCTCCTGAAGGATAGAAAAAGGAAGGAGATTTATAAGATAGGTGGCAGTAAGAATAGCATCCCCCAAAAACGAAGAGGCGCCTGCATGAAAAATAATAGAGCACGAGCAATTTCCAAAATATGACAATGTTTACGCTCAGCAACACCATTATGTTGAGGGGTATCAGGGCGGGATGTTTGATGAACACTGTGATCCTTGAAAAACTATTGAAGTGAGGAGGATAAATATTCTTTTCCATTGTCCGAGCGGAGATATTTAATAGACGTGGAGAACTAAATGTGAATTTCATGGTAAAATGTCTTGAAAATATCTAACACCTCATAACGATGATAGCTGAGATAAAGCCATGTCATGCGAGATAAATCATCAACAAAGGATCAAAGTAGTCAATCGCGGATCGCGGCGCGACGCGGCGGGGTCCAATAGCGGGATAGCGGCGACGCGGATCGCGCCGCGGACGCTTTTTTATCCAATTGCGGACCAATAAATATAATTTAAATTATATAATTCAACACATATATGTTGAAAATTTTAAATATGATAAATAAAATATAAAACAAAAAAAATAACAAAAAAAAAGGTTTTTACAAAGGAATTTTTTAACTAAAACACATAAAATAAAACAAAACAAAAAACAAAATCAAATAAAGAGAATAAAAAATGAAAGGACCCCGACACCCACATCACTCGGGGGGGAGGTTGTCATCGTCGGGGGTGCAGTGTGCGCAGCAGCGAATGGGGGGGTCGTCATCGCCATTGGGGGTGGGGGCGCAGTGTGCGCAGCAGCGAATGGGGGGGGGGGGTCGTCATCACCGTCGGGGGTGGGGAGAGCAGTGCGCGCAGCAACAAATGGAGGAAGAAGATGGTGTGGCTGGAAAAAAAAAAGTGCGCGCAGCAGGGAGGGCTTCGTCGCGGCAGGAGGAAAGGGAAATGGGATGGTTAGGGCAGGGGCGAAGCGGATTTGACCGCTTACAGGGCAAAAAAAAACGACGCAAAAGAAGTCGCGGCCGCACCGGTTGGGATCGCGGCGGAAGCGGGACGGCCGCGATAGCGGGTGGCGCGGCGCGATCGCGTTCCGCCCGCGTTCAACCCGTCTGAAGTGAATGGGCGCCGCTCCGCACCACGACGGCGCGATCATGGCCGCAACAACGCGATTTGAAAACTATGCAAAGGATACATAATAACGATATCCTAACTTCGAAACAAGCAGGGACCTCATACGTTAGAATAGGCTAAGTCAAAAGGTTTAGACTCACGCATCACCAAATGAGGAACATAAGACACTCGATGATATTTAGCAAACAGGGCTCACAGTGGAAAGAAAGGTGGAAAGAAAGGTGCGGACTGAAATGGGGGCAAACTGAAGTAAGATTGAAGCCAATGGATGACCATGGCGAAAATGTAGATCCAAAGCACGAGCAGAGATGGACGAGCAAGCAAGTGATGTTGGGATATCGAACATGTACACCTCATCGCAAAGATGACCTCTACCAAACTCTCAATTCGTCAACCACTCCTAAAAAACATCAAACTATGTAAAAACACAACACAGTTCAAGCCCTTTGAGAGCTTACTAGTGAAGAGGAGATTAAAACGACTTCAAGGAACATGAGCCATTGAAATCAAGTGAATACAAGAACTCAATGAGCAAGTGTCAAATCCCATGATAGGGATTGTGGATCCGTCAACAACAACAATTATATAGTGGCGCCAGTATATGGACGATAGTAAGCATACCTGCATCACCAAGGAGATGATTGAAAGCACCAAAATCAAGCATCCAAGCAGTCGGGCAACAAGAGACACAAGCGGTAAGACCACCAGTCAAAGTAATAGAGGCCGAAGAGGATGTAGGTAGCCAGGGTTGTCAAAGACGCACGGCGCAATAAGACGCAAAGACCCATGGGGATGCGGTGCGAGGCACAATTAAGGCGCATGGGCATATAATTAAATATATACAGTTTTCAACAATATTTTAAATTAAAAAAACTTAAATTTAATCAATAGAAGAACGTTATACATAGTCAGGGATCCACTAAATCTTTATATGCTTCGCCTGCAACTAATATCACTTCTTTAGATGGATACTTCAATTCTAACTTGTTCGCGGCTTTATTATTCCTCGGGTATGGTTTACGCTTGCAGTCTCGGGGAATTTCTCATCCCACGATTTCCCTGCATTGTTCCCCTTCGCGCCTCACGCCAAGGCGCACGCCTTTGACAACAAGACATGTAGCGAAGCGACTCGATGAGTGTATAAGCTCGATCTCGACCATTGATAGTTCAAGGTTGTGATGGATATGAGATGATGGAGAGGAGGAATATGCCATATCAAGAGGGAGATTGATAAGAAGCTACAAGATACCACTAAGCCAACGAGAAGGACTGAGCGAGAAATCCAACAGGAATAGCCGAAAACGGGAAATTAGGCCTCAGCGGGAATAACAGGGCATCAGGTCACTGGGTGGGATCAAAATTGAATTGTCCAGGGAGAGCAGAGAGGAAGCAGGAGAGTAGCGACAGAATGAGGAAAACGCAAGCACGTTCTAATGACGTCATGATGTCGGAGCCCCATGCACGACATTGTTGCAGCCCTCCTCTGGGAGGCACGATGTATTGGGCGCAGGCGCACTCACCAGGGGAGCCACAGGGGCGGTGGGGCGCACCTGGGAAGCGCGATGGGGTCGCGCTCAGGGTGGGAGGTGGCTAGGGCTTGGGCGCGCAAGAAGAGTGGCGAGGCGCGGCCTTGGATGTAGGTAGTTGGGGCGCGGCGAGATCTGGCTTGAACGGAGGCAGGCGGTGGGCAGCTTGGCCTAAGGCAGGCATCAAGGGTGCGGCGGAGGGGAAAAATGGTTGGGGCGAAGTTATGGCTCTGATACCATGTAGAACCGTACTCCTTACCTCAATGAGAGATGGAGCCCTTTATTTATAGATAGAGGGAAAATAATACATGTCAAAGGAAATCAATATAGGACTCTAAAATACGCGTAATCGGGTCCAAATTCAAACAAGGAAAAGGGGGGATTAGTATGGACCTAGTCAATACTCATATTTTAAATATCTAAATTCTCGTAATAGTTTTCTTGATGAGGAGGTTAATATGCAACAATCTCACTTCTGGGGTCGAAACCCAAGTTTTACGTCACCATCGCTCTCTCTGACATTAATCAATCCCCTCATGCCTGGTTCGACATATTCTGTCATGCGGTCGCTAAATTTGGGCTTTCTCATAGCATGAAAACCACTTTGTCATTTACCACCAAAAAACCTCTAGTAATGTCCTCCTGATTGTCTGTCGGGATCGCTCAGGTCAAGTCGTTTCTTTATGAGCAATTGCATACCAATGACCTAGGTCCCGTATGATATTTTCTTGGGTTAAATGTATATCGTGGGAGTACAATGATTTTTTTTCACAATGCAAATATGCGTTGGATCTCATACAAGAGGTTGATTTGTCTCAGCCTACTGCAATTTACTCTCCTCCTGAGCCCAAGAAAAACACTCTTCGTGATGCTAGTGAGTCTTACCCCCCCTCCAAAGCAATATTGGGGAACGTAATTACCTGAAGAAGACTCGTCCCAATATTGTTTGGAGCATCCCGCAAAGTCCCAGTAGGGCATCGTTATTCGGATCGTCAGGTGCATTAAGCGAGAACCCAAATGCGGCTTTGTATATTCCGATAATGGTCACATGGATGCCAAGGCGTTTTTGCAATGTCGACTACACAAGTTGATTATCTACCGGTAAGTCCGCTTCCAAGATTCTTTGGATCCAACAGCTTCTTCATAAAGTTGGATTTCCACAACTGCATCTTGCACATCTCTAGTGTGACAATCAAACCACCAAGAAGATTGCAACCAATCGGGTCATCCACACCTTAGCTACATTCCCACATCAAATCAACCTGTGGGCAATTTCATCAAAGACGGTCCAACCTCGAATGAAGTTTCTTTGCAACAAGTTGGAGATGTTCAATATCTAGGATCCAGCTTGAGGTGGAATCTATACGATATTCTTCTCACCGTTTTTTAGTGGGGCTCTTGTATTCCAAGCTGGATATGTTTCATCTTGAGAGGGAGAGTTGGACTCAGCCTGATTAGTTCTTGACCCAAAGTCATGTATTCGAGTCCCACCTCTCGTTTCCTTATGATGTATCTTCTTATTCTATCTATAAATAAATTGGTGTACCTCTCATTAAGGTACAAGATTTCATCCTACAATGTTTTTCATACATTTTTGGAAAATAAAAACATGAAATGTTTTTTAGATCCAAAGAACAAACAAGCTTTAAACTCGTCTAAATGGGATCGGCTACATTGATCAAACATTACCAAATAGCTCATTGAGACCATTAACAACATCATTTTCAATGACTTGCATTAGTGATTTTTTAGGTCATTCTCTACTTCGCTTAATTTGTGTATTTGTCACTAAGTCTACCCTATTAACAAATGTAACCATTCACTTTTTTTTATATGTCCAAAACGTCTTAATTCTTACGAGGTCATCTTTTCACCAATTGGGGTGGTCACTGCAATTCTCTCAAATACATTCATTCCTAATTTCTTCCATTTTTCTAACATTTTCACTTCTGCTACCTTTACTTTTTGTTCAAGTTGTCCTGTTATATAGAATTGTTGGTTGAATAGCCATTCTAAAAAAAAATCCTTCAATTCCATGGAATTTACAGACACAAAGCACACCACCCCAGAAACCTTTCTTCAACCATCCACCTTGAATCCTATATGAGAGACATTTGCATCTATTTCTCCATCGCACTGCATAAAATAACCTAAATACATAAAAAGATCCCCTTTTTGGATGATGTGAGGCACTAAACGCAGCCTAAAATTCGAGGATGTCACTAAGGATTGATTAACACTTAATCAACGTAGTGAAAACAACAAGAAACCTGAGAACCCAAGATCTACCATGGATGAAACTTGAAACCACGCATGATAAATGAAGAACACCATGCACCTTTCACCAAAGAGCCACTGTCACTGACTTCATCATGCTTTGATAAAGATCACTAAAAGGCAGGTGTAGAACTCCCTCCTCCACAGGCTGATGTTGAATCACCCATCACATATCCCCCGATATGCTAGTATCTCACAAAGGCTAAAGGAGAAGAAGGAAGAGAGCAGCAAGGAGAATCAGGCGAGCTCAGATGATCCAATCTCATGGTGATCATCTCCTTTTATAGCCCCTTGGGACACTCCAAGGTTATACATGCATGAACTCATACCTTTACAAAAGATTGCAGGAGGTTTAAAAGAGACAAAATTGAAGAATTTCACGTCTATAATAGGAGATCTGAAATAAGAACAGACCACTGACAGGTTGAGAAGACAACAGGGACAGAAAACTAGGGAAGGGAAAGGAGAATAAAAAAAAAAAGAGGAAAAACATGGTGCATTCTAGTGAGCTACCGATCCAAAAATGATGCATTGGTGTCTTCCCGAAGGCATCACTCTACCAGTTGGACAAGATATTCACTACCCCATCTCAATTTCTTATCTAATTAAATTTTTAAGTCCAACACATTAAATCTGCGAACAAAGGAAATTTCCTACTGTAATTTATGGGTCTAATATTTACCTTACACACGGTGCGGCCAGATGCCAAATGAACAGCTTCTATCCCATCTTTATGATGAGCAACAACAACATTAGGAACCCACCAAAGCTGCGTGTGATTTGTTATGGTAGGAATGTAGTTCATCGGCTGCACAAACAAACAGACTAAATGACATTTTCATCAAGATAAAATCCACAAGAAGAAGGCTGTATGACAATTGTTAGCATTGCCCCATTCTCCACGGTTCAGTTTGAAAATCACACATGCTAGGTCGTTTAAAAGAATCGTGCTCCTTCAAAAATAATGTCATTAGAATAACTATTTTCCAAGCATTCTCCTTCGATTAGCCAAAGCCTGCTATACCTAGAATCAGCTCATAGAACAAATGACAAGTCCAGGCATGAAGTTAACTTAAGCTCAAAAATCATTGATCATTCAATACTAAATATATTACTATAAAATTGTCACCAGAGCTTCAGCAGGTGATGGTGGTGCTAACATTAAATTTCAACAAATCCACCATGCAAACATAGCAGGCAAATATTACCAAATGTTACCTTCTTTATTTTAGCAGAGCCAGCATAAGTTGCAGCTTTCCCAATCATCTTTGATATCTTCTTGGTTGTGTCCTTTCCAGGAGGATGGTTCTCCTCAGGCTTGTGAAAAGGGTGATTATAAGATTTTCCTGATGTCCTCTTTAATGATTTCCTTTTGTGCCGCATGAAATGTGAAAGCTTAAGCAAAGTGTCTTCTCTTCTATCCTGAGTCAGCAAAGATATATAGTGGTATCGCCACTTAAATTTCCAATTCAAGAAAATCAATTGAAAACATAGCACTCCATAGTTACACTTACCCAATGATGGGGCATAACTTCAAGGATCGATTCCCTGAATTCCCTACATTCAAACTAAGGTCTATCATGTATAAGTGAGCTCGTTATTGAAAATTAATTTTGAACTTAAAAATGCCCAACCCAACAATAACAAAACACGGATGGAAGACTAATTGGCCCACAGGGGTTTTTTGATAAAAAATATAAGTGTTTCGCTCTTAGTTAAATGTAGATCAATGAGTAAAAATGATCATATTACAGTGCCTTTAAATAATAGCACAAATCGTTTGAGCAGCAATAAACAACATACATCCTAATGTGGATAATCAACTTAAACCCACTTGAAAATACCTCTCCAGGATGACGACTGTTCAAAGATTGAGCATCAAGCTTATAATTGTGCTGCGGAATTAGCTCTGCTGCATCTGAAGAATGTGCTGGCTTATTCTAGAATACAAAAATAAAGGGGTCAGTATTAATGGGGGGTAGGGGTGTAGAAACGGCCCACTCACCCAAGCCCTCTTTACACCCCGTAAAGGTGACAGTTTCGAAAGCATTGAGCAAAAACAACAGTTTTAGACTGCTATAATAGCCTTCAAATGGGGAGAATAATTGTGTTGAATCAAGGAGAAATCATAACCAAGACCCCCATCAGCTGCTTCCTAATCACCCGTTACTGATGCTGAAGTGGGATAATTTACACTCGTCTTAATAACTATAATAGCACTCAAAAGGGACCGCGCTCAAGGAATTAAAGCAAAGAAAAAAGAATGAAAATACCGGCATCTCAATTATCTTCCAATCTACGATATTTGTGTCTCCAATTTTATTATGGTTGTTAGAATGGCGGAGCCCGTAACCTGATACCCAAGATATCCTCCGAAGGGAGACTTTGGTGTTTATTTATAGAGAATAATAATGATAAAACAATACTTATGTCTAATGTGGGACTCGCACTCCAAGACTCTCCCTCGAGCTAGGTCTACCTAGCATTGATACATACAAAGCAAAGACACTCCTAATACTCCCCCTCAAAGCTAGACATACCTAGCATGATTACATAACAAGACAAAACATAAGAAAAGACCATCCATCATCGTAGCTCCCCCTTAAGGTGAAATAGATGAATGAAGCTGCTAAAAAAGATGTAACAACAGGGGAACAACGTATGTCATGCGGAATCGGCAGGAATAGTTGGAAATAGAATGCACCGGCACAAATAGCTGGTTCGGGCCTAAGCAGGTTTAGTCGGGTCAAGAGAATCTAGGCATGCAGGAACAGCACGCAACGAAACATTGATCAGTTGTCCGACAAGAATAGCTGCAGCACATCGAGATGTGCAGGAATGGCACGCAATGGTGCGACGGAATGACGGTAGGGGTGATGCAGGGTGGGCGGAGGAGGGGCCATATATCCATAATTGATGACAAGGTCAGCGCAGCAAGGGTGAGACACCAGCGAGAGGTGCAGTGTTTGAAAGGAAGAGGACAGTCACACGACAACACGGCATGGAGAGAGGGTGGTGTGGTCGGCAGCGGACAGGAGCATGCTCGGTGGCACGCGCACAAAGGGGCATAGGAAGGCATCGTAGGGGAGCAGTGGCATTGGGCGGTCGTGACTTGGCTTAGACGGCCAGTTGTGCGCCTTAGAAGAACGGGCTTAGTGGAGCCAAGCAGAAGGCGCCGCCAAGGGGCGCGCCAGACACTTCTGGCAAGAGTGACAAAGGAGCTAGTGTAGCAAGGTGGGGGTAGCAGTAAGGGATCGTGCCGACCTCATTAGGGCGAAGCCGCCTGCATCGGCTGGTCAACGCTGCAGCAGGGGGTGCAACGCGAAAGGGGAGGGGCGCGCACAAGGACATCACGGAGGGTCGGCGGGATTGTTACACCCACAGTGTCGTTTTTAGGTACGGAATATTTTATTTACTATTTTATTGTAAGTTCTTAGTCTTATTTATATTCGTCTTACTTTTTGAAGCTTTTTTAGAGTTTTTAGGAATCTGTAGTTTTCTGAGTTTTGGGGTGTGATTTTTGAGTCTGTATGAGGCTACAACGCGACCACCATGGCCACGTCGTAGGGTTCCCCACGGCTGGAGGGGCTATGCCTCAGGGCACCCACTGTCAGCGTTGCGTAAAGATAACACCGATAACACCGATTACCTTTACGCAGAACAAGAGGCTATGACGCCGCCTCTCTGACTATGTCGTGGAGCCCCCCTCCCCCATTATGCTGCGCAAAGTTAACATTTGTCACCCTTATGCGGCACACCACATGTGTAAGGGTAGCTCAGCGCAACTGGGAGAGGGTGCGCTGTAGCCCGAGCGACTACATCGCGGAGGCCCGGTTCTGAGTGCCCCACAGCGCAGCCCCGAAGGCTGCATCTTGGAGGCCTAGGGGTCGAGGGGGCATGAATCACTGCCTCCTAGAGGCACACCACAGCGCAACCAAGGGGCCACACCATAAAGGACTCAATGGGAGGGACACCTAGCCGTAGCCCCCTAGGTTGCACCGCAGTGTACCCCTATGCAATTTTTCTAAAAAACGAAAGATAGAACTTACCAATGTATCATCCTTCGAATTAATGCCCTCAACTCTCATTTCTTTCCCACTCTCAACCTCTATCACCCCCCCGCACACACACGCGCGCGAGCGCGCGCACAAAATGCTTTCCCCTTTCCCTCTTGGTGTGATCTTTGGGTGGATTTCACCTAGTTTCTTCCAAGAATCATCAAGTGTCTCCTTTTCCTTCCTCTTGACTTGTTATTCCTTCTTGGATTTCCCTCCTCCCTAATGTCTTAGTGACCGAGTGTTTGTGTTGGCCGAATTTTATGGTGCAGGTTTTGGTGTCTATGGTTTGTTTTTGCCTCTCTATGACCCCACTTGCCATTCTAAGTGGATTTTCATCTTAGGCGAGTGGTTTCCACTGATGGGTTGGCTTGGTTAAAGGTAGGTCATTTCATGTGACACTCTTGTTTTATGAAACAATTATGTTAACCATGTTTTCCAAAGTTCGTTTTATTTAATCTTAAGCTATGTTATGGTGGTTGTGAAGGTTGATTGTATATGATATGAACGTTCTTAAATATCTTCCCCTTGGTTTTAGAAACAAAATGGTTTTAAAGGCTTGTCATAAATGTTATAAATGGAAAAGGCTTGTGGTGGGTTGATGAAAGGCCCTTTTTAATGGAATGTGATATCTTTGAAATGGGTAAAGCGCATGGAAACCCGGGTATCTAAGAGGAAAGACTAGTGTTAAGTATCCCTTTGGATTTCGCCACAATAACTAAACATATTAGACTTGGATGAAGGTCGTGGTGGTGTGGACGGGCAACACCACACCACTAGGCCAAGGTATATACTCCTTAGTTGTTAGTTAAATGTGGTGTCGTGGGATGGGCGACCCCATACCGCTAGGCCAAGGCATGAGCTCCTTAATGGTTTGTGCACACATTTAGGATTGACCATTAGATCACAAACTGATACGAGGACCTAGGGTGCCTAAAACCTTAGATTACCTAAGGCGGGTTATCCTTTAGCGTGAATCACCCATATCAAATCATCAAGAAACATGGATAACCTCCTCTGATACCAATTTGTCAGGATTGTTTTCCTCAAGCCCTAGGTCTTCCAGGCCCAACACATAATCCCTTCCGAGTTTCCATCCTAAAACTCATTGGGTAATAGGAGTAGTCCATCCAAACTTATATGTTAGTCGCCATCCTTTGTGGAATCCAATGTGGGACTTGGGTTAGCACCCAACACCAAGTTGTTGCCGCGCTATCTCTTTTGGCTGAACTGCAAGTTGTCGAGCAGGAAAATCAGTTGAGGCGTCTATCCGTTGTGAAACCTTCGTTTGTTTCAATCGCGCTTCCTGTTTGGGAAACGACGAACAGAGGGACTGCAACAACTTCTGAAGTTCTCGCTGCTGCAGTATGAGTTCCTTCTGTCTGTAGAGAAGAATGTTGATGGTAGAATGGTCGGACAAAGTCATATCATCATGTGTTGTCAAAATTTCTTTCCGTAGTAGTGTGATTGCGGTGTCTCTGCATCATCGACTCCATGCCAGCAATCGCAAACTCCACAACTGCGAGAATTCTCTGACAAGGAACTACCGCAACTTCAAAATTTTGTGGCATCTCTGATTGACGAAGCGCATCGTCCTCCTATATTTCCATCTTCTCTTCATAACGCTCTCCCTACTATTCCAGAAGTAGACGCATAAGCGCACGGTGCTGCTTCATCAACTTTGCATGTCCCTTTGTCGAATCTTCTATCTCAGATGCTAATGCTTGCAACATCAATCAAGTCACAATTCTCCAAAGTTTCTAGAACCAATAAGATTCTCAATGCAAGCACGAATTGTTAAGAAACATTGGTGCTCAAGAGAAAAATATTGTGGCTTCTATTAATAGAGCAGGAATTACGGCAGGAACAGGAAAAGAATTTGGAGGAGAAAGAAACCAAAAGAGGGTTAGCGCTCTAGGGCCAAGGCTAAGATCTCCCACTAATGTCAAAGTTGTAGTCGAATGAATATCCAATGTACCCACCATTGAATTAAAGCCCCCAACCTTCATTTCTCTCCCACTCCCAACCTCTAGCTCCCCCCTACGCACGAAGCACTTTCCCCTTTCCCTCTTAGTGTGATTATCGGCTAGATTTCACTTAGTTTCTACCAAGAATCATCAAGTGACTCATTTTCCTTCCTCTTGACTTCTTCCTTGTTAGATTTCTCTCTTCCCTAAGGTCTTGCCAACGTGGGGTTTTGGTGTGGCTTTTGGTGTTTATTAGTTTGTTTTTGCCTCTTTAGGATCCCTCTTGCCATTCTAAGTGGATTTCCATCGTAGGCAAGTAGTTTTCACTGGTAGCTAAGTGTTGGCTTGGTTACAAGTAGGCGGTTTCACGTGACGCTCCTGCTTTATGAAACAATTATGCTTGCGATGTTTTCCAAAGGTTGTTTTATTTAATCTAAGCTATGTTATGGTAGTTTTGAAGGTTGATTGTATATGATATGAACGTTCTTAAATGTTTTTCCATTGGTCTGAGGAGAATAATGGTTTTAAAGGCTTGCTTGGAATGTGATAAATGGAAATGGCTGGTGGTGGATTGATGAAAAACTCTTTTTAATGGAATGTGAAATCTTTGAAATGAGTAAAGCACATGAGAACCCAGGTATCTAAGGGGGAAGATTAGTGTTAAGTATCCCGTTGGATTTCGCCACGCTAACTGAACATATTACACTTGGATGAAGGTCGCGGTGTCGTGGACGGGCGACACCACACCACTAGGCCAAGGCATGTACTCCTTAATGGTTGGTTAGATGCAGTGTCGTGGGATGGGCGACCCTGGCCAAGGCATGACCTCCTTAGTGGTATGTGCGCACATTTGGGATTGACCATTAGATTAGGGTGCCCGAAACCGTAGATTACTTAAGACTCTCCCATGTTGCATGATTATGGAATGTTTATTTTCAAGGCATTTACTTATATCTCCAAACTGTTAAAACATGTTACTTGTTTTCTTGCCCTTATAAGTTAAAGCTTACTTTCTTATAACTTGCTTCAAACTAGTATGCTTGTGTTTATCTAACAAGGGTTACTCATGGAACACTTGGTGGGATCCTACAGGGCTAGTATTGCTCGCACCCTACATACACTCAATGGATGTATGCAGACCTTGTTTTGACAAGTTCAGGTAAAGGCAAGGCGCCGCTTGGAGCAACGAAGGGTACTCTAGGTAGTGGAGCTCGGGTTGGAGATGGTGACATAGTGGGGACTTGATACTCATGTCACACGGAGATGGGTAGTTGTTTTCGTTTTTGTTTATTTAGACCGGTCATGTATTGGCATCCATCCCGTCTTTCTTTTATACTTGTATTCATACATGTGACTCCCTTTTTAACTCTCGTTTTGGGTTGATGTTTATATTGGTGCCTTGTGGTTTGGTATTTTATTAATGTTCTTGCTTTTGATTTATATTGACCATGACCACTTATATTTTGGAGCATGACTTGCCACGTTACGGCAAGGTCGTGTCGGGTTTGTGGCACGGACCAATTTGATGATTCCATTAGGCAAACCGTTCTCAAAGTAGTTCCATGATGCCCAGGCACTAATTGTCACGGAGAGGTGGCCCGGGTTGGTTTGTGACAGGGATGGAGGGCGGCGACTGAAGAATGGGTTGTTTGTCCAGGGAGCTGTTGCTCCCCTCCGGGGGGGGGGGTCCGGGTTTCTCTAGGATGGAAGAGAGTGGGGATGGGTTAGGGTTTGGAAGGCTCTAATACCATATTAGAATGGAAGAGCCTTGAACCCAATACCCAAGATATCCTCCCTAAGGGGTGCCTTGGTGTTTATTTATAGAGAATGATAATGATAACACTATACTTAAGTCCGATGTGGGGCTCGACCAAACACACGCTCTAACAATGGTGTTTAAATTTACATAGCAAACTACAAGTTAAAAAAAAAAGATGGAACCTGTCCGACTCCTACTAAAATCAACCGGTGCACAACTTGAACAATCCTCAAACTACGGTAAAGAATGACATTATTCAAAAAACACAACAATTGGACTTACTTCCCCTTTTCTACTCCATCGAAGCACACCGGTTCGACCAGCAAATGCATAAAATGAAAAATGGCTCAAATCTGCAACTCCGGAGTTCTCAGAGGCCTGCAATTACGCAGAAAATAAATATTAGGTGCCAATAATGAAAAAAAAAATCCTTACTAATTTAATTTGCCTAAGCATGTCATTTATAAGTAACAAGATTTTACTATGATCATCCACACTTATATGTTAAAAAGGTAAATGTGGGTCAAATATGATAAATTTGTGAAATTTGCAGCAGTTAGGGAGCATCTGAGCCTCAATAAATCAAAGAAAAATCTGACAGATATACAGAAATCATGTGAAACAGACTTTGGAAGTACACGACTGTGCAGAAAGATACAAAACCATGCAGCAGCTGGAACACAAGAAACAGATATTTACAAGGCTAATTTGCACATTGTGTAGAAGTATCATGTCATATGAAGCCTTCCTTTTGAACCTTTGAAGAAGTCAACACATCATATTTAAGTAATTTACACACCATTTTGATGTAGTGGTTGCCAATGGTTCACCGAATATGAATGACACATTGTGCAAGGAGTCTACACGGAGTGTGAGGAAGGGTGGAAGTTGACTTCTAAAGGAGTTGCACATCATGCCAACTGTGTGCACATCGTGGAGTTTCCCACAGAAAGTGATTAAAGATCCACTAAAGGTGAGGAAGTACAGGTCGTGTTATGGAGCGCCCATGTGGTCCAAGAAGTCAGAAGCTTTGCACTAGCAGTTCGCATGCCATATGGTCAGACTGCATTTCCAAGTGTGTTTCTGTCGAAGAGTCTGAGAAGTGACACGCTGAATTGTAAGTGCATTTCATGTAAAAATAAGGAAGTCCTCAAGACGATATTTGGGTAACTCTGAAGTAGTCCTTCAAGCCATACGCAAGTAAGCCCAAACTTTCGCAGACGACATTTCCAGGTCATTCCCCGCAAAAATGTTTGGCCTCTGGGTCATCCTTAAAAAAATGGTCTTCATATCATCCCTTGAATGGAATTCGAGCCACCCCTCTAATGTGAAGGCCAAAAAAAAAAAAAGGAAAACATAAATGAAGTAAGGGATACACAGTTGCATGAGTTTCCCGTATAGAACTGGTGTGGTATCTGTTATTGAAAGCTAGGGTTACATATCATGTTGTCTGAAAGGAAGATACATAATAAAAGGGATACGGAACTACATTGTTTGCAAAATTCAGTAACTTTGCTTATAAAAGGAGAGAAGGATGCATTCAAGTAGAGAGCATGATGTTCAAGGGAGATATTTCAGAGCTGAAGAGAAGTATTTTCGGAGAGAAGGATTGTTTGGAGAAGAGAAGATTCATTTTTTCAATCTAAGTACATTCTTCTTTGTTTTGCATTGATTATTGACATATGGTCTAGGAATCACCATGATCGATTAGTTCTTCCCTTTACACCTCAGTGAAGGATGAGTAAAAGATGGTATGCAGCTGATATTAGACTCGTGTAGTTGGATTATTGATTGAATTTGATTAGATTTTGCTGAAAATTTATTAAATATTCTTTCTCACTCCATGGATTAATCATGTTTCATTGATTGAGTGAAAATTAGTACAAGTTGGGATGGGTGATTGTCTGAACATGAAATTAGCTATCGTCTGCTTTTTAAGGTTTGAGGATCGAAATTCTCAATTGAAGTTGGCTTTGATCGTGAATTAAATTTAATTAAAATGTAGTTTATCATTATTTGACCAAAATAATTATAACATCTACGAAACCATGCAGTGATCAGTTTAATAAATAATCTAATTCAATTGAGTTTGAATTTAATAAAACTAAAATAACATTTAATTTAAAAATCTCTAGCGCAATGCTCGCTAATTTGAATACAACCTTGTAGTGTGTGTTTTGCAGCTTAGCACTAATAATTTTAGATTAATAACCTTCTTGGATATTGTTAGAATATTGATTGTTGTGTATGGGCTTAGCCCAAGACCCATTTGTCACTAACCTTACTCCTATGCCAATAAATAATGTTTACCTTCCTTTAAGGTATGTTTTTATGGTTACCATTGTTTAACATTGTGTTAAACCCGGTTTTTATTATTCTGGGTATTTCTGAGTCCCACATCGGAATACTCAATCAAGTATTCCTTTTTCTAAATCTATAAAAGGTCTTTGTCACACCTTGACGTAAATAAAATTCCTCCTCTACATGGTATCAGAGGGAAAATCCCGTTAATATTGTTTTCTCCCGGCTCCCGCCTTACGCGACTCCCCTCCCGGCACCACTTCCGCCTCCCGCCCTACGTGGCTCCCCTCCCAATGCTCCTTCCGGCTCCCGCCCGACGCAACACACCGCCACCGTCGCACCTCCCGCCCCCTCGCCTCCAGCGGCCCTCTGGCCCTCAACGACTCCTGCAGCAAATCTCGGCGCCCCTCCCATCCCGCTTCAGGTGCGACTCCCGGCTCCCGCCCTACGCGGCGCCCCTCCCGACTCCCGTGCGACGCAGCTCTCGCTGCACCTCCCGGCTACCCCACTTCCAAACGCGACTCCCGGCACCCGCAGCACATCCCGGCGAATCCCAAATTGCCTCCTCTTGGCGACTCCCAGCCCCACCTGCTGGGGCGCCTCCTCCCAACAGTGCTACTTGTCCTAAGGCGCCCTCCTCATCCCGCGGCGCCCTCCATCGGCCTCCCACTTCAGTCGTCGTTGCCCGCCTAGCCCCGGCAATCGCAACGCCCTCCATCTGTCGATCGGCCACCTCTCCCGACGCCTCCCGGTTCCTACGCCAAATCTCGGCGCTACTTTGTCCGGATCGACCTCCCTTGTGACATCCCTGCCTCCACTGTCACATATCGGTCCCGCTCTCCACAACACACCGCTGATCCTACCCTCCTCTACAGATGTCTGACACTCCAATGGCAGCCTCGTCTGTTCTACCACAGATGATCACAGCCTCCACCCGCCTCGTTGATGAGCTGCTCGACTCCACCAACTTCTCGGTCTAGCAGAAGACCTCTTGATGTCTCTGACAGGCATGGACCTTGATTCTCACCTAGAGGATCCTCCACCAGCATCTATTGATCCCAAATACCGTCCTTGAAAGTTTGTTGATAACAAGATCTTTGCCTTGCTAGTAAATTCCACGGATCGCACTGTCAAGGACGCCACCTGGACTGCAAATACGATCAAGGAACTCTGGGATTCCTTGAACCTCATGTATTCCGAGACCAATAATTTGGCTCGGGTCTCCGATATTCTTCAGCTCCTGTCGCTTATCCAACAATTGGACCGTTCCTTCCAGGCGTATTTCATGGAATGGAAAGCTCTCCAGGATGAGTTGTTTGAGCTGTGGCCCATTCCCCAGACACCGAAGGCAGCTAGGGCTCAGCGGGACCAACTGTGCATCTTTAGTCTTCTCAATGGCATCGCTCCTGAGTATGCGACGACAGCTACCGAGATGTTTGCCAGCCCATCTACGCTGGAGATCCCACAGTTGTACCATCGCCTGGGCAAGGCCCATCGGGCTCTTCCCCCGCCCACCCCCCATCATCGATTATTCTGCCCTCTTCGGTCGTGACAGTGGACGCTCTTCGAGCACACGTGGACGTGGTCGTGCCATGGCCACCGTCACTACGGAGATCTTTTGGCTTCATCATCTTCTCCAGGAGTTTGGCTTTCCTCCGTAGACATCTGCTCATTTCTGGTATGACAATCAGGCAGCCACCAAGATTGCTTCAAATCCGTCTTCTATGAACGCACGAAGCATATCAAGGTGGACTGCCACTTTCTCCACCACCACCTCGGACACAACCATGTCAGCTTTAGTCACATCCCAACGACAGATCAGTTTGCCGGCAATTTCACCAAAGGCCTCCCAAGGGCCCGCCTGGCCTCGCTCAGTTCTAAGCTGGGCATCATTCTCGACCCAGCTTGAGGGGGAGTGTGTGTGGCCTTGTTTGATGTCATCTTTCTTTTGTGGGACTCGTGGTCCAAGCTGGACATGTCCAGCTTGAGGAGAAGTGTTAAGCCCTGTTTTTATTATTCTGGGTATTTCCGAGTTCCAAATCGGAATACTCGATCATGTATTCCTTTTTCTCAATCTATAAAAGGCATCCACCTCACCTTGAGCTAAGGTGAATTCCTCCTCTACACATTGTATCAGAGACAATCTTAGGCTAATAGATCCCGGGACCTTCAAGAGAAAAGGAAGGTGTATTCTAAAAGGGGCAAATCGGTCCAAGCAGGAGGAGAAAGAAGTTAGGCCATGTGGGGGAAGGGATATGTTGTTATAAGGGAGCTTAGGCTAATAGAGCCTGGGACCTTCAAGAGAAAAGGAAGGTGTATTCTAAAAGGGGCAAATCGGTCCAAGCAGAAGGAGAAAGAAGTTAGGCCATGTGGGGGAAGGGATATGTTGTTATAAAGGAGCTTAGGAGTGTGGACCTCAAGAGGGGGGCGTCTTCTGCTTGTGAGTCCGACTGTTGTTGGGGCAAGAGTACCTGGGGGGCTCTCGACTTTCACTGGTGTCTTCTCCCTCTCTGCTTCTGATTGTAATTATGATTCCCATAATTTACTAAAAGGGTAAGGTTCTTAACATTTGGTCTGACCTGCCATGCGCTCCAAGCAATCGCTCTTGATAAGGCAACGATCATTTCCTAGAGACTCGCTTGGACGGGGTGGAGCAAAGTATGGGCTGAGTTGTTAGCAACAGTCGAGGGGCTCCAACAAGGTGCACAGGAACTCTGGCACGATCAGCAACGATGGGGCCAAGAGTTGGCCGAGCAAACGGAATTCTGAAAGATCATGTTGCGGCGTCAAGAGAAGGGCAAGATGACTTTCTCAGCAGAGTCAAGAACTATCGTGGATGTCTCTGCACATCGGGAGTCATCGGGGAGGCATACGACATGGACCGCACATGAGCCTGCAATTTTTTTCTAATCACATGTCATTCGCTAGGAGGGTCGAGTTGTAGATTTTCGATGGTTTGAATCCTCGGGGCTGGCTCACTCGGGCCGAGTTATATTTCCGAATTCATTTAACCCCTGACGCGCTAAAACTAGAGCTCGCGCAAGTATGGATGGTTCAGTTATTCACTAGTCCACCATTTTGGCATAAATCCATCCGGATTTGACCTGGCAGATATTCAAGACCGAACTGATTCAACGTTTCAATGGCCTGGAGGCACAGAATCCTTAAAAAGAACTCACAAGTCTTCAACAGCGTGATACAATCCAAGAATACATTGAGAAATGCGAATATTTAGCCACTTTGATGTCACACCAACCGGAACAACAATACGTCGGATATTTCTTGCATGGTTTGCGGGATGAGATACAAAATCCTTAAAAAGAACTTCAACGGCATGATACAATCCAACAATACATTGAGAAATGTGAGTATTTAGCCACCTTGATGTCACGCCAACCGGAACAACAATACGTCGGATATTTCTTGCATCGTCTGCGAGAGGAGATACAGTCTTGGGTGCATATTCACAATCCTGAGACACGTTTGCAGACGATGCATCTGATGCGGCATGCGGAAATCACAATTAGTAGTGTTGAACCACATTTTTATGGGGGTGGAACACGAACCTACGACAGTGGCCATGAGGGAGAAGTATGGCACCCATTACCACGCTCAGGGACGCCACACCAAGGTGGCATTTGCAAGAACCCGAACCATCTTTTCAGGTACGTTTTCTTTTTCTGGTCGTTTTTGAGAAAGAGGAGTTTTTCCGAAGGTTGTGCAGGGGTGCACGATTGGCACACGGTTTAAACAAACCGTGCGGCCAGCCCAGGAAACCGTGCACCCTTGACAGTGGGCTCCGCACGAGAGGCGCACTGTTTGTCAAACCGTGCGGGCAAACCGTGTGAAGTTCCTAGAGGAGACAGTGGGCTCCGCACGGGCGGCGCACGGTTTGTCAAATCGTGCGGGAAACCGTGCGGCCACTTAAAGTTGGGATTTTTAGGTCTCGGGCCACTCGGGATTTCCCATTCCTCCACCATTCCTCCTCCCAATCATGGCTCACGCAGGAGTTGTGATTTTCAGAGGTTGGGGGAGCTCCTTGGCTCGTTTTAGAGGCAAATCGAAGGGGTTTTTTGGCGAATCGAAGTCGGTTCTTCTCGGGTAAGTCTCTCCTCTTGGTTCCTTTGAGTTTCCCTCTAGATCTACATCTCGCTATCCCCCGGTTTGTAGATCTAGGGTTGTGGTTGCCTCGGGTGTTGATTTCTAGACTTGTGGATGTTAGGGAAGGAGGTTTAGACCGTTTCTGGTGGTGCATTCGCCAGTTTTGAGGAGGTGGAATAGCTTTTGGATCGTTTTCACCGGAAAACCCTAAAGGTAGGTGGTTTGTGCCTTCCGGTTTAAGGTCTTTGAATATTATGTGCAATTGCGACAATACCCTTGAACGGGGTATCGTGCATTTACCGTTTTACCCTGGTGTTTTGCCTGCCATGCTTGTATGCTCGTGTAAAGGTGAATTGGATGTAAATAAAATTGATTACCATGCCTTGGATGTTTTTCCATGCATGTTCTGTTACGACCGTTTGGTCCTGTATTGCATGTTTTTCCCATGCCTAATGATTGTAGGATGGAGTGTTGTATTCTAACATGTTGAGATGCTATAGACTGTTTAGCCAAGTAGTTCTGTTAGTTTACCTTGGTCTTATAGCATTACTATGCGTTGACTTACACGGGGCCGTGAGAACCCGGTGTAGTAAACTACAAGGGGATAGACTGTGTGAGCTTTCTCAGAGAGTCTTCGGACATTATAGACTATACGGGGATAGACCGAGTGAGCTTCCTCAGAGAGTCTTTGAACGCTATAGACTATGATGGGGATAGACCGAGTGCGCTTCCTCAGAGAGTCTTTGTTTACTTTGATTTTACCTTGAACCATTCCAGGCTATAAGGGAAATTGACTGTGGGAGCTTCCTCAGAGAGTCTGTGAACGACCTGGGGCTATAAGAGGAATTGACTGTGTGAGCTTCCTCAGAGAATCTCTTGACCTTGGGGTTATAAGGGGAATTGACCGTGTGTGCTTCCTCAGAGAGTCTTTGACTACCCTTAACTATAAGGGGATTGACTGTGAGCGCTTCCCCAGAGAGTCTTACTATATTCATACACAGAACCAGAGGGGTTAGACCGAGTGTGCTTCCCAGAGGGTTGTCTGTACTTCTTAGGTAGGACCAGAGGGGATGGCTGTGAGTACTTCCCAGAGGGCTGCCTGTTTGAGGTTTAGCTGTTTATTTCACTGTTGCTTGATCTAAAACTGTGGATTGCTACTGTTGAGTACTTCCTTGTTTACTGCTTTCTGCACTTTTACCCGCCATATATTCACTGACTGTTAGGCACAGATCTTGTGGTGGTTGCCTACTGGGATTCGTCTCACACCCTGTTTGGGTCATACTTTTGGGCCCAAACAGATTATATTGTTGCAAGTATAGACAAGGAAAAGCGCCCTTTTACTTCAGGTTCTTGATTGCACTGGAGCTGGAAAGCATGGGACAAAGTTATGGCTTGCGATGCTGAGGAGTTTATCTGTTTTCTTTTGTACTTGGGTTTAGTACTGTATTTCAGCATTGTGACTAGTTTGGTTGTTTTCCTAGACGCATTTGTATCATGCATCATTTATATATTTGCTCCAGTTGGTTATTTATCAGTCTTCCACTGTTTTCTAATGTTGGATGTTTACTGCTTCTGCTATTGTATAATTGTTTATCTTCCGTTGTGTTACTCTGCCAATGAGGACATAGTTTCCCCAATATCACACCCAAGGCCCTCGCTGCTAGTCGGCAGCCTCTGGCGTTCGGGGAAATGCGATTGAGGCCATGTGACCAACCGGGTACGGGGCGCCTCTGGGTGGCTTCCAGAACCGGGACGTTATAGCATTCCCCTGCGACCACTGCCACAAGCAAGGGCATGGGCGAGTCTCCCCTAGAGACCTCCAAACAAGTGGTGAATGGAGGTGGAGGGGTAAGTTGTCTAACAAGTCAGGAGTAGGATGAGAGGAGAAAGGGGTTGTGTTTTTGGTGCGGGTTTCCCTTTACTCCCATGCTTAGGTGCACTGACCCGAAACTCCAAGTGCTCACACTAAGCGAGGGTGAAACCCTGATACTGAAAACGGAGATCTCAAAGATATTGAAGGAATGCAACCTAAGTTATTGGAGGAAGCCGAATGTCAAGTGGTGGAGTATCACCATCTTGGGGTTTACTGTGCAAACTAGAGCCATAAAAGCAAGGGGATGTCCTCCATGAAAGTTGAGGGATGTATGGGAGGAATTCCTAGTCTCATTCTGATTGATAGTGGAGTCACTCATAATTTCATATCACCAAAGTCCGTTTGGTTCCTTAGGCTGGCTATGCAAGATTCGCAAAGGATGCGAATCAAGCTCGGTGATAGGCATAAATTGTGGTCTCATGGGGGCTTGTCAACAATTAGCATTGTCCATGGGCGAATATATGTGTGATTGACCCACAAGTCTTGGACATTGGCAACTTGGACCTTATTTTGAGAATTTCATGGTTGCATTCTCTGAGGAAGGTACAAACTAATTGGAAAACGATGTCTATGAAATTTGTGACAAGAGACTGGGAATACTGACTTCACGGAGTGGCCCCACTCAGCCAAACACCTACCTCCATGAAAGGTCGGCTCCAGTGCCTATTCCAGCCTAGTTCTCTTGGTTTTAAAAAAATGGCTCTTGGCGAATGTGTGTCAACTATCGCTCGCTCAACAAGGAGACCATTCCCAATAAATTTCTTATCTCAGTTGTTGAGGAATTGTTGGGCGAATTACATGGCGCAACATATTTTTCTAAGTTGGATCTCAAATCTAGATATCATCAAATCCGGATGCAGGAGGAAGAGAGGACATGACTGCATTCAGCACACATAATGGTCATTACGAGTATTTAGTGATGTCATCCGGGCTTACTAATGCACCTGTTTTCCAAGCCATCATGAATGATTTATTTTATACATTGCTTCGTAAATGTGTGTTAAATCTTTTTTGATGACATTCTAATCTACAACTCCAAGTGAACGCAACATCTAGCACACTTAGCCACCACTCTGCAGGTCCACTCTACAGGTCCTCCATGACAATCACTTTGTTGCTAGCCAACGCAAGTGTCACTTTAAACAACAGCAAGTGCAGTACCTGGGTCATGTCATTTCTAATGGTCGAGTGTCTATGGGCCTAAGCAAGGCCCAAGCAGTTCTTGATTGGCCAGTCCCCGTTACTGTCAAAGGGGCCCAAGGCTTTCTCAGCCTCACAGGATACTACTGCAAATTTATATAAGGGTATGGTGTTAAAACCCAGCCCCTCGCTGCCCATACCAAGAAGGATGGTTTTCTGGACCTATGTTTCTCAGAACACTTTTTGTCGCTTAAAATGTCTTTTGACTGAGGCACCAACTCTAATTCTGCCAAACTTCTCTACGGGTTTTGAATTTGATTGTGATGTTTTTGGGCGTGGGGTTGCGGCGATCCTCATGCAGCGCAGACGGTTCATTGCCTTTCAGCAAAGCTTTATCTGATCAAAACTTAGCTAAGTCCACTTATGAGAAAGAGATTATAGCCCTCGTTTTAGCGATACGACATTTGCGGCCCTACTTTGCTTGGTCGGCCCTTCACAATTTACTCGGATCAGCAGAGCCTCAAGTTTTTTCTTTAGTAGTGTGTTACGATCGTTGATCAGCACCGTAAGATAGCCAAATTATTAAGCAACCGATTTGAGGTCAAGTTTAAACCTGGGCGAGAGAATTCGGCAGCCGATGCTCTTTCCTGGCGGGAGGACGCATCCTCTTTGCATCAAACCCAATCTGTTCCAGTATAGGAGGTCGGCCACGATTTGACAAAGGAGGTCCCTGCTGACCCTTGCCTTCAAAAGATTATTCAGGCCCTGCAGGATGGCTAGGACTTATATCCTGATTAGACATATCACCATTACAAGGGCCCATTAGTTTTACCAGCAACCTCATCTTGGATACCTTAGGCGGAGTACCATACAACCCCCTCCCCCAAAGGAGGCCATTCAAGTTTCTATCATACTTACATGAGCCCGACATGAAACAACCTGTGCAAGAATATGTGCGCCAATGTTTTGTTTGCCAACGCAATAAGTACTCCGCCCTATCCCCCCTATTACAACCATTGGAAATTCCCCGTGTAGTATGGGTTGATTTATCTACGAATTTTATCACTAGATTGCCCAGATCACATGTGTACAATGTTATTTTTGTTGTTGTGGATAGGCTCTCTAAAAATGCCCATTTTTTGTTACTGAAGCATCTCTACACAATAGCAAAATTGGCTGATATTTCTCTTTGAGAAATTGTTCACCTGCACGGCATGCCTAAATCTATTGTGACAGAGTCCCCATCTTCCTCAGCCATTTCTGGACAGAGTTATTTTGGCTGCAATGTACCAAGTTGCGGTTTAGTTCAACCTACCACCCGCAGACATATTATCAAACTGAGGCCGTCAACCGTTGCCTTGAAACTTACTTGCGCTACTTTGCAGGGGAGCAATCAAAACAATGGTCCTAGTGGACAGCCATCGTTGGACATGAATCCTACCCACTCTACTAAACGCATGTTGATCAAGTTTCTCTTTCCCTTGGACATGAATCCTACCCACTCTACTTAATTGATTCTCTATCGGTCGCTTAACCTATACTCTTCTTCTGGTCCTCTGATCACTACCTATCTAATTCAAGTCTATTTACTCTACTTCATTTCAATATGCCTGGCAAAACTTCATCAGACGTGGAAGAAGATTTTCATTGCTTCTCTCATGGTGGTAGACAAATATTCTCATCTAGTTGATCCTCCTCCAAACTCAAAGGATTCTGCTATCTATGCTCTCTAAGAGACTGATGATAATTGGATCTTTGCTCTACTTCTCAGCCCAATGGATAAATCAATCAAGCATATTGGGAAGAATGCAAATACAGTAAAGGACCTCTGAGATATGACCCATTTGATGTTTTCTGATATAAACCATTTGTGTCGGGTTTCTTATCTGTTTCAACAGTTGTTCATCCTCGTCCAGGATCGTTGTAGCTTCATTACTGTAACACCCCAACCTTCTACGGTACGCTTCTCTTTGAATAATGTGATAGCGTGTGTTGTACGCAACATCAAGTTCTAACACACCACAACCAATCAAACTAGCCGTTATGAATAGTAATACCTACTTTTTGAAATCATATATATTTTATATTTCAAAATGGACTTCATTTTTGGATTCAGAATATCGAAATTATCCTAAGTTGAATTTTTGGTATTTTTCTGAGAACTTCCAATTTTTATGAATAGTGAAAAATACTTAAAAACAATTTTTTTAATCAAAATAATTTATAGGGATAAATTATATTATTGAGTGATTTTAAAGTATAATTAGAATATATTTTTACCATTTTATCCAATGGTGTTCATTAGAATTAATTTCACTTTGAAATTAGACATAAACAATTGTCAATCTTTTGATATATTTTGTTTCTTAAAAACACGCTATTGTTGTAACAGCGGAAATTAATTATAAAATTAATTAATGCAACTTTATATGTTTGGAATTTTGTAAAATAGACATCATTTTTAAATTCGGAATATCAATTATAGCTTAGGGTGAAATTTTGGCATTGTTCTGAAAAACTTCAATTTTTGATGAATAGTGAAACCACTAAGTGGTAGTTAAAAAACTGAATTTTTCATAAAACTTAATTTTACCGCTTCTGTGAATAGAATTTCGAAAATCCGAGAGACACGATTAATATCTAGTAAAATGTGGTTCAATGAGATGAAAATAATTTTTGATGAATAGTAACTTTTTACTTTTATTTACCACGGTTAAAAGTAAATAGGATAATTAAGAGTAAAAATGATATTAATATTACCCTAACACATGTCCTAATTCTATTGGACAAATGTATCTCGACCAAAAACAACCTTAGGAACAAAATATTATCATTTAGGTCAACTTGGATTAAATTAGAACATTTATTATTATTTAATTCAAAGAAGAGTTAAGATGATGGCGGAGCGGGCGGTCCCCTTTCTCTCCCACGATGGCCGACGCTAGGGTTTCTTGGCGATGGCTATCCGCCATTTCCTTGGCTTCAATCTCCTCACGCCTTCTGGCAATGCTGCTAAGGGGACTCCAGCGAAAGCGCCTCCCGATGATAAAGTGACTCCAGCGAATGTGGGCGCACATGACTCGCGATTTTCCGCTCGTCGTTGCGGTCCATCGATTGCTGAAAACATGGACAGCAAGGCTGGCTTCCCTTCTGCATCAAAACCTGTTACAAGATCCGGGATTGAAAAGATCGGAGTGGATGGTGCTAGGGCTTCGCACTCCTTGAAGGCTTCGGATCTCACGCGGAACTCTTCTGGACAGGCGGGTCTTGATGTAGCGGGGAAGAAGTCTTCTGTTGATTTCGGTTCTGCGGAGATCTTGCGGGCTGCGCGGACTGAATCACATGCCGCTGCTCTTCCTGGAGTCCGATCCTTTGTGGATGTGATGAAAGACACAATTTCTGGGGCGAAGCCGGATGGGTCTTTAATTAAAGACTCACACAGTGGAAGAATTCTTCGTAAAGGTTCGTCTGCGCATGTTGAGGCCAATCCTGCGGCGTTTGCTGAGAGATTCGAAATGGGAAAAAACTCATTGATTGCGCGCATTGTCCTGCCCAAAGGTGCAAAACCGTGGAAGCTAGATGATCTGTTCCGAAGAACATCGATATTATGGGGCTTTTCCAATTGGAAATGTGTGTCTCTTGGTCGTGGTTTTTTTCACTGTCTTTTTCTGTCAGATGACTTGAAACTTCGTGCGTGGAGTATTGGTGCACTATCTCTGAAACCTGGTTGGCTTCATTTACATGAATGGTCATTAGATTTCAATGTTTCTCGTGCAAGAAATTCTTTTTCTCAGGTTTGGGTTCGACTTCATGGTCTTAACTGGGTCCTTTGGCATCCGAGGATTCTGCATGACATCAGCAGGGCAATTGGGACTCCTATTCGTCTTGATAAGGAGACTGAGGATGTTCGATTTGGGCACTTTGCTCGGATACTGGTGGAGGTTGATCTCAGCTCCACATTAATTGACAAGGTAACCCTTTCTACTCCAAATGATAATATTCAAATTGATGTTGAGTATGAAAAAAAGCCCCTCTTCTGCTCTGAATGTATGGCTGTTGGACACTCTGTGGAGCTATGCCGGAAAAAAGTTTCTTGTGAGAAGTGTGGGATGAAAGGTCATCCTACCACCCTCTGTCGAAGAAATCCAAATGTGAAAGAGACAATGTTATCAAAACATGATTATAAGGACTGTGACCTCCCCAAAGATCCAACTTCTAGTGTGGCTATTGGGTTGCTTTTAGGGAAGCCTGATTCTCAACTCTCTCTTTTGAAAGGCAAAGAGTTGATGATTGATGCCTCACCTAAAAGAGTTCATAGCGGCCCTTCTAATCTGCAAGATGATTTAGTTAAGGAGGATACCTTAACGGAGAATGTAAATTCTGCACCTTCCCTTGTTGATGCCTCTCGTCAAATTGATGCATCGCAGAACGCTGATTGTCACCAGGAAATATGCTCTGGGCAACATGTCCTTTAAGGATGTTGTCTTAAGTGGTGAGGCAAGGATGACTGATAGTGATGAATTTCCCTCTGTTCCACCAAGGAGGAGACCTCGCAAGGTTTTTGCTCACCTTCCGAAGATCGAGTCGACTAGATTATCTTCAAAGGTGTCAAAAAAGATGGATGCAAATCTTCTTAAGATATTCAATTAGGAGGAGTCTCAATCGGTGTGGGGGTCTTCTGGTGAATCTGATTACGGAAATGACAGGTCATATTATGATTGTTAGTCCTGATTGAGGGCAATTCTGTTTGTTTGACCCCTTTCGCCACTCCTTATGTCCTTTTGAATAATAATTGGTCAGAAGCTTTGCTTCTGGCTGACCTTATAAAAAAAAAAGAGTTAAAATCTAAGTTTATTTACTAAAACATTTTTAATATAGGGTTATACATAAGATAAATTCGATTATAAATATTCATTAGAAAGCTAAAAATATTTCCTACATAATGATATTTTATTTATATTTTTTAGATATTAAATAGGTTAATTTATTTATGACACAATGATGATGCAGTAATTACCATAATAATGAAAAAATTAAAATAATTGATATTATAAATACCCAAATAAATATAATTTGAGGCTTTTTATGAATTAAACTAATTTTCTAGGTTAATATGACATGTTAGGAATGATGTAATTAACTTTGTTCGAAGTAATCATTATGTTATGATTTTTACAAAAATCAATTATTGAATAGTGTCAAAATTGACATTAAAGAGTTTTTAAAACAAATATTATATTATTAATTGATATTAAATTCCTAAAAATCTAAGGTTCGGCCAAGAGACTTATATCATGATAGGTGTATCATTAATGGACCACTTGGGGGTCGCTTGGATGTATATAGTATGTTTATTAACCATATAATATAAAAATACAAAGAAACATTGTAAAAGTGAAACTAATTAACTAAGAGTTAATACTTAAAGATAAGGTTAGTATAATGACCCAAACCTGTCTAAATTCTATTGGTTGAGTGGTTTTCGACCTATCCCCACCTTAAAATTTAAATAATCCACTTTGAAGCTATTAGAAACCGAATATGAATTTATTATAAAATAATATTTCTAGCTTTTCCAAAGGTGCCTCTCACCCCTCTTATAAAAGGGCACTCTCCCTTCTCATTAACTCACACCTTCAAAGCCTTTTGGTTCGGCCAAACGCTGCCAAAATACTCTCTCAACTTCCATCACTTCATCCTAGAGGCCTTCCTTTAGTCAGAAAGCCAACTTAAGGAGCCCTTTTGATCAAATCAAAAGGAAGAACCCGAAGAAGAGGTAATGATTTCACCACCCTTTTCCAAGTTCCTTTCTTCTTCCACTTCTTCCTTTGTTATTACCATTCTAAAATAATAACTCCAGTATCTTATATATATTGTGATGTTATTATAAATATGGTACAACCATATTCAGTATTATATCCATCCTTTGAATAACATGTCACCATACGTGCGTACGTACGGCTTACCGTCTCCACGTCGTGGTGTAATTGTTATTCAATAAATTATTATTTGGATGGGTATAATAATGATTTATAATTCATGTAAATAATAAATATAACATGATAATAATTCTGTATATATGATATACCATCCAATTATATATTATTTCAATACCAAAAGAATGATATTGTCGCTCGTGTGTACGTACGGACTACCGTCTCCACGAACGCGATGAGATTCATTCTTCATCGTATCCATTCAAGTATAATTATCATTTGATGATTTAAAAATAATGTTTAAGGACTTGATATCATTATGAATATAAATAAGATACAACCTATCCATGACAAACATGGTTTACGTAACAAAACATATAAAAAAACGAGTAAGTTAACACCCGAAACAACGATAATGTTAAGATATTATTAACAAATCAATGTTAAAAGATCATATATGATATCATATTAATATATATGATTCTTGTATAATTTAATAACAATTATTTCACCATTATACAGAAGGTTAACCTACCCCCAACCAAAGAAAAGTACAAGGTAAGGGTTTATTTCGCAATCTCTTCATTATCCGAGATTGTTTATACGTAATAATCTATTGGGACTTCTTTATCATCCACATCCATGTTTCTTAAAAATGTATTTCAAAACATTTTTACTATGGGTTAAAGTCATTTATACCCTTTTTGACTTTTATAAGTGGTTTATAAAGCAATCTTTCCGTCGTTTTCTAAACAAGGTCCTTTTTAACCTTTTTGACAGAATTAAGGTAAGAATGTTTTTTTTAAACTTATACGGCTGGTGCGGCTATTTTCCACCGTTATAAAATCGTCGAAGCTTCCCTTACAAGCTTATAAGAATATTTTCAAAAAAAATGTTTTATTTTATAAATATATGACTCTTAAATGATTTCAAAATAGAAAGAGATATTTCTCTAAAAAGAGTTTTTGATTTCATCTATATCAACATCCTTTGATGGATTTTACGCTTATTTGAAGTTGATTTATTATGATACAAAACTTCTATATTGCATTGAAGGTTTTGTGATATGTTTGACTGTGGATGTGCTATTTTTATACCATTCATGGTTTATGGTGAAAGTATTGACATTTCGTATGCTAGTTTTAATACGAATGTTTATGTTATGTTTAAACCTTTTCATATGGGAATGCATTGGACTTAATATGTGACGGGTGGAGCCTGTTATAGCTCTTCGATGCATCGGTAGGTCTCATGAGACAAACTAGTGTCTTGGCACAAGGCCTTGACAAAATCTTATTTGTAGTCTTCGCACGAGGCCTTGGCTATGTGGTTATGATAGTCTGGCATTATGCATTCCATCATTATGAAAGTGGTTATTGATATTGCATGTGATTATTCGATTAGGAGAATATCCATGTGAATAAGTAAATGGCATTATTTCATTTTATTTTTGTCATACTATGTTGAAGTTCAAGTTTAAAAGGTTTTTGTTTTAGTTATGCATTGCCTTGAATGTTTATTCTTATTTATGAAAGTTTCCGCTATATTGTTATCGTTATTGGGCATTTGAGCTCACCCCTTTTCTATGTTTTATTTTTCTCAGGATGTGAAAAGTAAATTATGAATGACCTGCAGGGATAGTATGAGGGGATAAGAGTGTAGACTATGGAGACTATGTTGTTGTAGTTTTTATTTTTATGATGTAATGTAAAACTTTATGAATATATCTAGTTATTCCAAGGCTACTAAACTAATCGGTCTTTCGAGATTTGATTTTTCTTGTGATCATGTCAATGTTATGTAATAATGCACCTACTCTGGGTAACTGGGGTCGGGGCGTTACAGTTGGTATCAGAGAAAGTTTAGTACAAACCTTGAAAGCTAGATTTAGATAAACTCTGATTAGAGCACGTAGACCTAAGATGAACTTTGAGGATTAATATAGAAGAACTTCCTAGAATTTTGGTATTGTAAAGATTTTGTGAGTTTTCCGATCAATACATCCATGTCTGGATACGAGCAGGTAGAGGCGGCTCTGGCACAGATGTACCTAGGGGTAAAACCCGAAAACACCGTTTTGAGCTAGACTCGAACGGGAACTGGTGCACGACAACGGACCTTGCTGCACTCTTGGTTACGACACTCCCGGAGGATATGCTTAGGATAACTCTCATTTTCTTTACAAATCATTATGAAGGGTTTATGAGTATATAATTCCTCAAAGAAAACATTTTTATGACTATGGATTATATCCATAAATAGTTCAATTTATGTTAAGTGTTTTATAAGTATGGAATGATGTATTTTGATTCATAAACTGATCTAGTTTATGCCATTGTTTAGAAATGGCGCCTAGTGGAAGAAATGGAAACCGTATCAATGCACGCACTCCATGTAGGGATTGCCCTCCTGCTCAAGATAATTATAGTGGAACTGGTGATGCAACTGGTGCCGATCAGCTAATCACCATACTGGGACAACTCACTTAGGTTATGAATAATAACCTTACCCGTATGGAGCACCCTGATCCGCAGCGTGGAGGATCAATGTTAGATCGATTCATGTGGCAACAACCACCAACGTTCAATGGGAGTACAAATCCCTTAGTAGCTGAGCAATGGATAAATTCCTTAGAGAAAATATTTCAGGTTTTGGGGAGTAGTGAAAGGGAAAAAGTTATCATGGCAGTTTATCGCCTCACTGGAGATGCTGATCAATGGTGGTCATTGATTCAAAACACGAAGGAAGATGATGAAGTATCAAATATGGAATGGAGGGAGTTCAAAGATCTGTTTTTAGAAAAATACTTTCCTCGTGACCATCGAGCAGATATGGAAAGGCAATTTCTGAGTCTGAGACAAAAGAATGATGAGAATGTCGCAAAGTATGAGGCTAACTTTACAAGGTTAGCAAGGTATGCTGGAGATTATATACGTAACCAAAGAAGTAAGATTGATCGTTTCTTTGATGGGTTAAAACCATTTTTCCGTCGAGCATTAGTCTCACATTCCTTTTCATCGTACGAAGACATTGTCTCATGTGCTATCAAGACCGAAAAGAAATTCTCTAAGTCTTATGACTTTAAAGCAAAGCAAGAGAAGAAGAGATCTGATAATCAATCAGGGAATGGAAATAAGGGGAAGAGAAAGGTTGAATATCCATCCTGTGGTAAATGTGGGAAGAAACACCCCGATACTTGCTTGAAGGGAATGGGTGTCTGTTACAAGTGTGGTGAAAAAGGCCACCAAGCTCGTGATTGCAAAGGGAAAAAGGAAGCTACCAATGTTCAGTGCTACAATTGCAGGAAGATGGGACATTATGCAAATGAATGTCCTAAGCGTCAGGAGAACTTACCTCAGAAAAGGACAAGGGATCAAGGCCAAGCTTATGCTATCACTACTGCTGAGGTAGAAGCTCCGAAAGACGTGGTGGCAGGTAATTTAATGGTTTTCTCAAGTTTAGCAAATGCATTATTTGATTCTGGATCATCGCATTGTTTCATATCTTCCCAGTTTACTAAGAAAATTAGATATTTCCAATTTGATTTAACAAGGGAGTTGTCAGTTAAAACTCCTAAGAGAAGTATCACTACAACAAAGTTTTGTGAATCAGTCCCCATTAGAGCACATAAATGTTCTTTATCTGCTGATCTCATCGCCATACCTATGATTGAGTTTGATATAATTCTCGGTATGGATTGGATTTCAGACTATGATGCGAAGATTTATTGTAAGAAGAAGGAGGTTACGATTTTTGATGATGATGATAAGGAACACCTTATCTTTAGAGCAGAATCGTTACCACCTAATTCTTTTCTAGATCCACCCCCAGTAGCTCAACTAAATTCAATTATTGGGGAGGAAGAGAATGAAATGATTGTGGGTGAGGAAAGAAATGTTCAAATAGAGGATGTACCTGTTGTGAAAGAATATGTAGATGTATTTCCAGAAGATTTACCTGAACATCCTCCAAAACGAGAAGTTGAGTTCTCCATTGACTTAATTCCTGGATAAAGGCCTATATCGAAGACCCCTTATAGAATGGTCACTGTAGAATTAGTCGAACTAAAGAAACAACTAGAGGAATTGAGTAATAAAAGATTTATTCGCCCTAAAGTTTCTCCACGGGGAGCCCCTGTTCTTTTTGTTAAAAAGAAAGATGGATCTATGAGGTTATGTATCGACTACAGGGAGATCAATGCTATAACAATAAAGAACAAGTATCCCCTACCTCGCATTGATGATTTATTTGACCAACTGCATGGAGCTCAATAATTTTCAAAGATCGACCTTCAATCTGGATACCATCAGTTGTGTGTGAAGAAGGAAGACATTCCGAAGACAGCATTTCAAACCAGGTACAGGCATTACGAGTTTACAGTAATGCCTTTTGGATTGACTAATGCACCCTCTGTATTCATGGATCTGATGAATAGAGTTTTCAAGGAATATCTCGATGAATTTGTGGTGGTATTTATTGATGATATCTTGGTATACTCCAAAAGCTACAAAGATCATGAAAATCACTTGCGCATTATCCTGAAGACTCTGAGAAGACATGAATTATATGGGAAGTTTAGCAAGTGTGAATTCTGGCTTCAGGAGATTTCTTTTCTTGACCATATTGTCTCTAAAGATGGAATCTCTGTTGATCCTTCTAAGACAAAGGCAATCCAAGAATGGCCAGCACCTACGAGTATAACTGAGGTACGCAGTTTTATTGGTTTAGCAGGTTATTATCGACGTTTTATCCAGAATTTTACCTGGTTGGCTAACCCATTAACAAAGCTCACACGTAAAGGGGTTAAATTTGTTTGGACAAAAGAGTGTGAAGAATGTTTTGAAGAACTAAAGAGAAAATTAGTCAATGCTCCTATATTGACTCTACCATCGGGGAATGATGGGTTCGTTATTTATAGGGATGCATCGAAGAAAGGACTTGGTTGTGTCCTTATGCAGAATGATAGGGTTATTGCCTATGCATCACAACAGTTGAAAATTCATGAACAAAACTATCATATTCATGATCTCGAGTTAGCAGCTGTGATCTTTGCTTTGAAGATATGGAGGCACTACCTCTATAGTGAAAAATGTGAGATTTATACTGATCACAAGAGTTTGAAGTATATTTTCTCACAAAAAGAACTCAACATGAGGCAAAGGAGATGGATTGAATTACTCAAGGATTATGATTGTACGATACACTACCACTCGGGGAAATCAAACAAGGTGGCAAATGCTTTGAGCAGAAAAAATCATGGAGTTTTGAATAATATGAGAATTGAAAGGGATCCAATTTTCATGGATCTAGTGAAGATGGACATGGGAATAACCAGGGAAGGTGAAACATCAATGCTTTTTCAAATGGTTGTCAAACCATCTTTACTAGAAAGGATTAAGAGTTCTCAGACTGATGATGAAGAATTTCAAAAGAAGATTAAAGCTGTGAATGATGGGAGATTGAGAGACTTTGTGTTTGAAGAAGGAATTTTGAAATTCGGGAAGAGACTTTGTGTTCCCGATATAACTGATCTAAAAAGAGAATTGTTAGATGATGCTCATAGTTCCAATTTCTCTATACACCCTGGGAGCACAAAAATGTATAGCGATTTGAAGGAACATTTTTGGTGGGACAACATGAAGAGGGAGATTGCTGATTTTGTGTCAAGATGTATGGTTTGTCAACAAGTGAAAGCTGGAAGGCAACAGCCTGGAGGAGTCATGCAACCTCTTCCCATACCAGAGTGAAAATGGGACAATATTACGATGGACTTTGTCAAGGGGCTACCAAAGACTCCTAGAAGAAACGATGCAATATGAGTTATTGTTGATCGTCTTACCAAGTCAGCACATTTTCTTGCTATAAGAGAAGATCTACCACTGGAACGTCTAGCAAGACTATAGATTGATGAAGTTGTGATCATGCCAATGTTATGTAATAATGCACCGACTCTGGGTAACTGGGATCGGGGCGTTACAATTACCGATTTCTATGAGTGTTAGACTCGCCGATGAGCTGCTGGATTTCTGTCCAGTTCCCCAGACTCCCAAAGAAATAAGTGATCAGTGCGAACAACCAGTACTCTCTCTTGTTGAATGGTTGGGATATGTAGTTTGAGACTATCAATACCAAGATATTAGCCAATTCCACTTCCCACCATATTCCACTGGTTTATCACCACTTGAGAAAGGATAGTCAATCGCTCTCCACTGTTAATGTGTCCTCTGGTGCTGATCTTCCAGTGTGAGCTGCCCTTGCATCCCGTGTAGGGTGCACATGAGGAGGAGATCTTGACTTTACCGCCACTGACCCAGTGTCACCAATTCCTGATCACCAAAAGCCGCTGAGTTCTCTAAAAAGGACTATCATTGTCCCGAATCTATGAAAGTGAATTTTGTATCTTTGAGTGCTAGCATGGCCGGGCCATGCAGGGTCTCATACTGCTTACCTTGCCCAACTTCCGAGCAATAAAGCTAGTCAAATCAAGTGCATCTGATCATGTTAGAGGTACCATGGGTATTCTACAATCTTATTGTCTGTCCTCTGATGTTATATTCTTACTGTGACTGATGGAACCTCTAATCAGATGGTGGTACATGTGTTATGTTTCCTCAAAGCCCTTTCAGCCTCTTATCTCTCCACAATCCCATGGGGTATTCTACATCTGCTCATGTTAGAGGTACCATGGGTATTCTAAAATCTTATTGTCTGTCCTCTGATGTTATATTCTTACTGTGACCGATGGATCTTCTGTTCAAATTGCGGTACATGTGTCTTATGTTTCCTCAAAGCTCTTTCAGCTTCTTATCTCTCAATAATCACACCCATGACATGAATTATTATTTTATATTCTCCGATGCAAACATCGTATTTCAGGAACAATCGAGGAAGCATGTTCCTCAGCTGATCGTTCATAGGTTCCTCCCATCCTTCTGGATCTCTACTATCGCTATGGTCATCCACCTTCATCTATTCTCTGACAAGTGTGTTCTGAGTTGGGATATGTTCCTCCCATCGAGTCTAAGAGATAGGAACGTGGGTCTACAGCCTTGTGCAAGGGTCTTACTGCAAAACCTGCATAAGGGTCCTGGGAGCTGAGGGTTGCAACTGCCGAAGGACTACCAGCATGAGGGTCCTGCTGGAGCCTTGCATAAGGGTGCTGGGTGCTGGGTGCTGTGCTTATTGCCTAAAGATTGGGAAAGGGGGTGGGACTAATAAACTGCCAAGGGCAGTATTGTGATATGGGTTAGATAATTGTTTTCTGGCAGGGTTGTTAGGCAGTGGGTGGGAAATATTAAAGGTAGGCTGTGGGAGTTAGGGGGGGGGGATACGAATGGTTTTTTGTGGCTTTCAGCAGGAACTGAACAGGAGGGTTAGGCCTTAGGCTTCATGGAGAGTCCTCCATAGAGATCTTCTTCGTCTATTTCTTCTTCTTCCCCTTTCTTCCACTGATCTCTTGTAATTCTTATATGTGCTGAAACTGGAATCAATAATAGTTACGGATTTCTCTCTCACGCATCTGATACATATCAATTGGTGTTGTTGGAGTCTGCATCCCACATCGGACTTGAGGTCCGGTGTGGTTTTAATTATTCATTATAAAATAACCCCAAGGGCTCCTTTAAAGAGTACACCTTGGGGGTTCGGGTCTCCTATTTTATCATTCTACATGGTATCAGAGGGAACCTAATCTCGACCCCCCCTCCCATTTTTTTTTCCGCTCTAGGGTTTCTCAATATTTTTCTCCCCCATAGGGGGCGGCGGCGTCCATGGCCTGAGCCCTAGGTATTTCCCATCCACCCCCTGTGGTGGTCCTTAATCCCGCCTGAGCGGATCAATCCCGACGGCTCCATCCCGTCGGAGCCCTTCCCCGTGGCACGCGACGGCCCTCCTGCATCTCTGCCCGGGGGACCTCTTCACGTCGCGGCACCTCTCCCGCTACGATTCTGGCGGAACCCTCCTACGCGTGACTCCTGCCCCGCATCTCTCCTTGTCCGGCGCCCTCGTCCAGGCGACCTCCTCCGGCGGTTTCCACATCTGCTCGCGCGACGGCCTCCCTCTCCAGGTGACCCTCCCTCCCGCGGATCCGCCTCCTCCTGCGGATCGGCCTCCTCCCAACATGGCCTTTCCTCCCGCGATGGACGCGGCGGCCAGCGGTTCTCCTCCCAACTCTCTGACGGCGCTCCAAACTCCCTCCCGACGATCCCGAGCGGGATTCCTCCCTAACGGCGTCTCGCCCCCCCCCCCCTCGCTCCAGCGCGACGCCCCCATCCCGGCGGATCGCTGCTACCCTCCGGCTCCCGGCTCCCTGCGCCATCACGACTCATCCCGGCGCCCACGTCCCGGCGCGATCAGCCCACGGCCCTCCTCTTGGTCTCTGTCGGCCTTCTCCCCATGTCTCGCCCTCCCGCGACTCCTCCCATCCGCGGCCCTGCGGCTCCTCTACGGCAGTTACAGCGGCTCCCGTCTCTCCCGCGGCTCTTCCCCCATGTCGGCATCTTTCCAGCAGTCGGCCTCCACCCCTGTGGGCCCCTCCAGCAGCCGGCCTCCGGTTTTGCTTGGCTCCCCCCCCCCTCCAGTGCGCTGCTCTGCAAGGCAGCGCTCCCTCCGGCCGGTTTCATCCGTTCCAGTCTGGCGAATCTCATCGTCCGGCACTTCCTTCGCTGAATCGTTGCTCCCTCCATGCCAGCCACCACCTGCGGAATCCCCGACTCCCGTCGTCGGCATCTCCCGACGACTCCCAGCAGCAATCTCCCATGTCTGTCGGCACACCTTCACGCTTCATCCACCGTGGCGCAACACCGTGACCGTCTGAGATCCGGGCCCTGTGGCACCGCCAAATCCTGCAACACTTCTGCGGAATCCCCGCCTCTTATCACCGGCCCCGCAAGTGCGGTTTTCCCGGTGCTAGTATGGATTTCCCGACGTCCCATCGACCGGCCCCACTAGTGCGGCATTTCCTGGCGCTCCGTCAATCGGCTCGGTCTAAGTGGTTCATTTGCTGCGTCCGCGACATCATTCATCCATCATCGTGAGAGGGAGCTTCGATCGTGAGGGGGAGCAACAGCCTTGCAGCTTTATCTTTTATTCTGCTTTGTCTTGTTTTGTCGTTAAGCTGGGTATATCCAGCTTGAGGGGGAGTGTTTGCAGTATGTTGATTGTTTTGTCTTCATTGGTTTGGTTTGTTTTTTTTCTTTATGTGTCCAAGCTAGGTTCACCTAGCTTGAAGGGGAGTGTTGGAGTCTGCATCCCACATCGAACTTGAGGTCCGGTGTGGTTTTAATTATTCATTATAAAATAACTCCAATGGCTCCTTTAGAGAGTACACCTTGGGGGTTCGGGTATCCTATTTTATCATTCTACAGGTGCTTTCATTGAGAGAGTTTCTGAAGATAGAATCTTGAGAGAGGAACTCAATAAACAGATTCTTGATTGAAGCTGACAGCGCAACAAAGCTGACTCACCAGTTATGCACTCACAGCAGTGGAGTCCGACTCCCAGTGGTTCTAGATCGACAAGTACGAACGGTGTTGGACACAGCAACCAACAACAGGTTCGTACAGTGGTAGAAACAGTGAATTCAACTACACAAGAGCCAAAAGCAGAAGATTGTGCCGAGGAGCAGGGTGAGATGTTGAAGATTGAGCCAGCACCTGTTAGATCTGTTGGTCCAACGACATTCTTCCAATTGTTCGCCTACGGCGGAGGTAGTGAGACCGAGTATAGCAGAAGCGGGTGTCAAGGAAAAACAGACAGCAAGCACCGCACTGGCTCAAGTTGAGACTTCTATTCAATGGCGGCGTGCGGAATATGAGATGAAGCAGGAACAGGATGTGTTGCAGGAGCAGCTGGAGGCTGACGATGACACGTCAAAACTTCAAACTTTAATCCTGTCTGAAACAGATGCAGCAATTGGAGAACGAAGCTGAAGCTTTGAAAACTGCGTAAGTGAGTTTGAAGGCTCTTCAGACCGGATGGGAAAGGCACTGCAAGAAGAATCAATTTGGTACCAGGCGGCTTCGGACTTTGAGGAAGACTGTATGGAAAAGCGAACAGTTCAAAAGGATACAATTAAGAGCTACAGACTGGTGCTAGTGGCAGTTGTTGGAGCTGGGGTTGGTAGGGAAAACATAGAGAATCGAGAACCACCGCACCGGAAGGAGCAACATCGTGTTCCTAGTCCCGAAATTATGGAAGAAGTGCAGGTTGCAGCTGCTGACAGGAGAAATCTGCCAAATGATGGAACTGATGATGACATTATAAGATATGGATCAAAAGAGTTGTTTGCTGATGAAAATGACAAAGCTGGGAAATCCCGACAAATTCATTATGATGATGCTGCAATAGATAGATTGTTTGACCAGAAACATGTTGGGATGAAAGAAGCTGCGTTGGATGAAGTAGAGGAGAATGGATTTTTAAAAGCCCTTAAGGTGGCAAATTTTGGGTTAATTGAAGAAGTTGAAGTTGCAACAGAAGAGGAAGAACCGTTAAAAGACAGATATGAAGTTCACAAGGTCGCGGAATTTAACAACTTGGGAAAGGGAAAGAGAAACTGCAGACAGATGGTAATTGTAGAAGCAGATGATCTTGCTGGTTTAGAATATGTAAGTTCTAAAGGTACATGCCTAACATATGAAAATCAATCTGCCCAGAGCAGGGAAGCTACTTGCTGGCAAAAAGGAAGGGATAAATGTTGAGTGGCTCCTTGAACCGCTTAATGTTTTGATAATTACAAAGATTTATTTCTTTTATTTCCTTTAAATGTCTTAATCCTTTGAATTGTGTATTGATTAAAGTACGTTTAATTTTGATCATATCATAATTTTTCTTTGCTCTTTAGATTTCATGTCTTGATTGGCCATAACTTATTCTATTAGTTCCATGGAGTGCTCCTAGGCTAAATAAGTCATTTGGGACCTTAGAATATCATTTATACTAGATTTTTATTGTTCCTATATAGCCAATATACTGTTCACCACATAGCCCCCTCGATCAAAGTTATAGCATGATCTGTTGTACGGCTAGGCGGTAACCCAATAGGTTCTTCAAAGAGTGTCCGGAACCGCCTCAACAACTCTCCCTGCTACTGTTGTTCTGCTCCCTTCTCTTTTACTGTCTCAAAAAAAAAAAAAAAAAAACTGCCTTCCACTGCCAACCTTCTACAGGAATTTTTTTCTCTTGTAGCACTAATTGCAAACTTTCTGGTCTATCGTCCTTTTCTGTTATTCCCTGCAACTTGATCTCTTTACCTTCCCACATGAATTCCATTATTTTACGGCTCCAATTTGTCAACACATCTCCCAAAGTTCTCAGCCATTTCATTCCAAAAACTAAGTCTGGACCTCCAATATCTAAAATGTATGCTTTGATTTTGAAGGTATATTCTCCCAGACTTATTTCAATCTCTTTACACACTCCTTGTGACAATGTTCTCCACCCATCTCCAAGCTTCACTCCGTATGGTGTAGTCAAATTTACTACCAAATCTGCTACTTTAATAAGGGCTTTTGAGATGAAATTATGGCTTGCTCCACTATCAACAAGGACCTCCACAGGTATTCCAGAAACTTTTCCAGCAATGAGCAGGGATTCTGCTTTGCTCTCCCCCATATTTCTGAATTCCACAGCTTCATCCTCTGCTACAATCTCTAAAGCCCATTTTCCTTCTTCTAGGTTCGGTTCTTCATCTGTTTCCTGCCCTATTTCTGGCTCCTCCATTTCCCAAACCAGAAGTCTCAATTTTTTTTCAGGACGCCTAAGTAAAGGTGTGCATGGCTGTCCACGCCTAAACATAACCCTTTGATTTTTTGTTCCTCCCTTTCTTGTCGGTTGGTCGGATTTACACTATTCCACCTATCAACCGTACCACCACGCCTCACCTCCTCCTTGTTGCTGTCCGTAACAAATTTAGGTACATGTGTCACAGGCGCTGGTGGCGGCAACCTACGTGTCATTAGTACGAATGACGTCTTCACTCGTATCAAACCTTTCACCTATCAATTCTCGTTCAATCTTCCTAGCAAGTGATATCATTCTATTCTTATTTGTCAGTTCATGAGTTGAAACTCGATTTTCAATTTCCGATCGTAGTCCTCTCATAAACAAGCTCATATACCACATTTCAGGAAAATCTGGAATTCTTAGTGCTACTTGCTCGAATTCTTCAATGTATTCATCAATGGTTCTAGTCTACCGCAATGACTTGAGGAATCTAATTGGATCCCCTTCATAGCCTTCACATACCTTTCCATTAGAGCCGTTTTTAACTGTTCCCAGTTAAGATACGGGCCAAAAAATTGCCAATACAGTGCTTTTGTTATCCATCCAAATGGATCATTACCAAAAAATGAAGGCATTTCTACTCGTTTCGTAATATTTCTCAAGTCTTCACGCAGTGTCACTTCAATAGAGGTTGAGCTATTTCCCTGCTTCGGTTCACGCTCAACACCTTCTCCTCCCCGGACATAGGAAGTCATTGGCCTGTTATTCAGTTCACCAGACGCAGAACTCTGATTCACCTGTGTATGAACAGCCTTAATTCGCTCCACTGTTTGCTCTTCCAAATCGCGAATACGACGAGTAGTACTTTCCTCATTCGTACGCAGCTGCTCCTGCAACATCCTCTGATTTTCCGATTGTCCGATCAAAACTTTTTCTATACTAACTTGTAATGTTGCAATCAACTTTTCTAAATCCAGACTTTTCCGCTGCTGTGACTCCAGTGTTTTTTTTAAGCGCTGCTATCTTATTGTCCATCCATGTCTGCATTCAAGCTCAACTCGAATCAAGCCTAACTACACTGGCAACAACAGTCGCGTCTCAGTCTTCCACGTAACAATGTTCGGCCTTGCACCACACGTACCTCAGAACACTGTTTCCAGACCGAAAGTGTCACAAACAGCAATTGAAAGGTCCAAAAGAGATCGGAGTTCTTGAATCTCTCAACGAGAGCACCAAATTGTTAGGTTATTTTGCCTTTCCTTAACAAAATGGAGATTTCAAGAAAAGAATGTATGAACGTCTATTTCTGTATTATATCCTTCTACTTCTATTACAATTTCTTGGAGAATAAGAAGACTAGTTTGAGGAGAAAACAAAGAGAAAAGCACGTATCTACTAGAAGCTTCTCTAGCCGAAGTGACCCTCCACAGGAGTTAGGCCTCCACTCTTGGTGTTCCCGCTCCAGCAGGTTCTCCCGAGAATTTCCAGAATGAAGCCCGAACTGCTCTCTCACCCTCTTATATTAGAGAGCAACTTGGAAAGGGAATTAACTAACTTCCCTTGCCACATCATCCCTTTCCACGTCACTTTATTAATGAGCCTTACCCTTCCTTTGGCAAGTATGAAGGATAGGAGGCCTGGTAACAGAAAATACATTGAGCACAGTTTTGCATGAAGCACACGGTACTTCTTTGGTTCTTGTCTTAGGTGAGCGAAAATCGTGGATCGGAATGGGAGCAGTTGAAGTCTACAGAGAAATACGACACCGGCAAGGAGCAGATGGAGTTTTTCCGACAGCATTTTGAGAAGCAGCAGTTCACACGGCCACTGGAAGACGCCAAGGATGAGTTTGTACCAGGTTTGTGTACGAAACCACTGACTGAGGAAGTGGCAAGTCCCAGTGTACAGCCAACTGCACGCGATCGGTTAGTCCAGGATGCTCGTTTTTCAAGGGAACATGGCGAGGCGAGTGTGGGGGGCCGAGCATGCAGTCTCTGTACACACCAGACTTCTTCCACGGTATATACAGGCATTGGTTGAGCAGCTGCTGGTTGCTGAGACCGTGGAGGTGGATGGCGACAGCATGGACGCTGAAGCAGTTGGGATACCAACACTGTGCAGTTTGTCTGCAGGTTCAAAGACGAAGAATCCAACGCTGATTGGGGATCTGCATGCTCCAATTGTGGTAAGCTGGAGCGAAAGTGAGTCGAACTTCAGGAAGAACTGGCCTATTGTAGCTGTTCCTGGAGCTGGCACTGATGTTGTGCCAGCCCAACAAGCTGGACTTACTATGCGTCACTAAGGAACAAAGATTCCTGAGGACAGAGTATTTGGAGGCTTGAGCAGTGTACTGAGGAAGAAGGTATTCCTGCCCGCTAAGCATTTTCAGATTGACACGAGACACCAAAACCTGTGGTGGGAACAGAAGGGGCAGTTAGATTCTATTCTGGTACTGCCTGAAGAGAAAAGCTCTGATGCAGGAGGGGGTTACAGTCTGCTAGCAGAATCTGCAAGTGTTGGGGTACGAAAGGGGGGCTTAGAGGATCAAGCACCGCTGCAACCAAAGGAGTATCAACATATTCCAAATATTTTTGCTTCGGAAGAAGTGTCGGTTGATGCTGTGTTTTCTACTCCTGCCACTACAGGACGGGGAAATGCGGTTTCTTTGGTTTATGACTCAGGTTTTAATCCGCGGGCAGCGTTTTTGCTGGTAGAAATTGCACTGTACACACTTAGCTCGCATTTTCCTTTTGTTGCTAATGTCGGTGATGGTGCTGTTTCTGAGGTAAGACCTGATATTCCTATTGCTCAAGTGAGCTGCAAACAGTTGCTAGAAGGGGCTCCACATGCTGATTTCCAGAAGGAAGGTATTGGGGATCAAGAACCGCCGCGCCGAAAGGGCTTTCGGCATGTTCCAAATACTAATATAGATGTGGAAGAGAAGGAGCTTGCAGCAGGTTGGTGGCGAGATGGTGTTGTGCCCTCTATAGTGACTACTCGGACAGTCGGAAAGCTCTTGGACAGGTGCTGATAATCTTTTACCCAGTGATGGAGAAAGGAATGAGGTACCAGAATTTCTGGATGTGACACCTTTGACTTCCAAATTAAATGGAAGCCTGCAGATCAGGAAGCCCAAAGAGCAGCAGTTTGCAGAGAAATTTATTTCTCTGAGGGAGTTCTGGGGTGGTGCGGCTGAGATTATTCCACTTCTTACAAGTTCAGGCTACATTTCTGGGAGGTCTGGACTCATTCACACAATAAGACCGGAGAGAGCTATGCTGTTATGGAAAATTCAAGACATATGGTACCTATGTTTACCCTCTGTGTTGGCGAGACTTGGGGGGGAGCTGTTGGGTTTTTGACTGCTGGATCAAATGGAAATCATTCTGCTCTGCTTTCTCCAGCATGCATGATTAAGCAGCCAACTGTAAGGTTTGGTTATAGCACCTCTAACTCTGCTTCAAATTACACTCTGAGGGTGGTTGAGTACTTGACAGGAAAGGCTCTCAAAAGTGTCACAGCTGCAAAATTTCATACAATTGTTTTTGGCACTGATGGAGAGGTGTTCACTTGGGGCCACCAGCTTGTAACGCCAAAGCAAATGATTGTTGCTAGAAATTTGGAAAAATGCGGGAGCTTTCCATTAAGTTTCATCACATGGAGAAGCTACATGTTGCTGCTGTCAGTGCAGGACTGGTACACAGCATGGCTCTCACAGAAGATGGTGCATTATTTTATTGGGCTTCCACAGATCCTGATCTGAAATGTCAACAGTTCTATTCTGTGAGTGGGAAGTGCATGGTGTGTATTGCTGCGGGAAAGAACTGGGCTGCAATGGTAGCAGATAGGGGCGATGTTTATTTGTGGGATGGGAAGGACACTGATGAGCCATCCGTTCCAACTCGTCTACCCAATGTCAAGAAGGCCACATCAGTTTCTGTTGGTGAAACACACTTGTTGATTGATGGGTCCCTCTATAATCCTGTCTATTTTCCCAACAATGTGGCTGATAAGCCTGCAATATTGAAGTTAGTGGGTGCTAATGAATTAGAAGAATTAGACCGGGATTTTATGTTTAAAGACGAGGAAGGCAGCCACTCGCTACCTCAAAAGCAGAAGGATGGAGCTAAAAGTGGGTCAGTACCGAGTTCGTTGAGTCTGTGTGAAAAGACCACGGCAACATTCCTAGTGGAGCCACATAATGCATTACAGCTGCTTGAAGTTGCAGAATCATTGGAAGCGGATAGTCTGAAGTACTGTGAGGAAATTGTCCTTCGATGCCATGACTACATTTTTTCACCTTGGGGACAAGTTAGTTTTTTCAAGTGGGGGGGGGGGTGTTAGGTATGTGGGTGTTCGGGCTGTCAGTGTTATGTTGTTTGTGGGCTGCAGCATGTGGGGATGGGTCTTAACTGCTGGTGTGGACAGTGTTGACCATTTCCTTTGTTTGTTGGGGGCTGGGTGAGGCAGGTGAGGGGTATTAATAATGGCGGTTGGTAGTAGCTGGGGACATGAATATTGATTGGCATTTTTCAGCATGGTCGGAGGGGAGCTGGCCCTTCGGAGGATTCAGCTTGGCTCTTCCGGAAGTGGTCTTCCATGAGGGATTTCTTCTTCGTTCTCCCCCCCCCCCTCTACTGTACTTTTGTTCTTCTTCCCCTTCTGTAACTCTCGATTCTGCTGCTACTAAATAGCAAATAAAGTGCTTCTTCCTATCTTCACTCGCCTTCCTAACAATCTGTTTTGTTGAATTCCTTGGATCGAGGCCAAGGCAAGTCCTATGATTTTTCTAAATCAGTGATGTTTGGTTGTAGCGAGTTCATTTCCTCTATTTTGAAGGATTGACGAATTTTTTACGACCAGTTGGAAATCAAGCATTCTTTCTTTGATAAAAGCTTCGATAAAGCTTGATGTATCAAACCTCTCCTATGATTAGCCCCCCACGGTCGGCTCGGCTGGGGTGGTGAGGGTGGGTTGTGGTTTGGGTCGTGGTCGCGGGGTCAAGTCCCTGGACCAGCGGTTTATTTGCTGATTTCTTGTAGCGTTGTGCACCGCACTTGCGGTTGTACCAAACTTTTAAAACCTCTCCTGTGATTTAATTTAAGTTCATGCGCAAATGCGTGTGTGTGCGAAATGATAATTTGAAAGAGGTTCTAAATAAACATTTAATGCATCCGGTTTTTATTAAAATCAAATATATTAGTTATTATTATTATAATTATGATTCCACACAAATTAAATTGAGTTTAGAATGTGTGTATCATTGAGATGCTTAATGAGGTCTTGTCTAATTGAGGAATGTTTGTTATAAATTCATAAATGAATTTTAAATTGTGAATATGAAGGATTTATGAACTAATCAAGTGGAATTTGGAACCTTCCAAAAAATTGGAGATCCAACTACTTAAAAAAGAAAAGAATTTCTTAAAAAAAATCAATTCTGATTATAAGAATTTGAGTTGAGATTGGTTATGTGATACATTTCCTTATGATGCATGACGAGATGTGATTTCACGAGCTACATTATGCTCTAGACAGGGTATTCTATAAACTATGTTATGAGATACTTTTGAATACATTCCTGAACTCCATCTAAGGTCGAAGCAGGTAAGACTGAGCGTGGTGGGGCCAGTTTGTATCATCCTACTAAGTTACCGGGGCAGTGCGGAAGCAGCCAGGCCCATGCCCAACAAAGGTTTTTCGTCGGATTCTTCTGATAAATCCTTAGAATAGACGAAATCAACCCTGGAAGAATCGAAGAGGGAATCTTTATAATTATTCTATTTAGATATGAAGTACAACCACTTGAAATTCTTTCTTCGTTGTCGATTCAGTTGGCCTCTCTTATCGTACCGTCGTTGCGAAGAAGGATCCAAGTGTAGAATCTCTCTAGCGATATTCACGTGTGCTCCACGAAACTCTGAACGTCATTGTTGGAACTCTGGGTGCTAGCGCAGAAAATCCAAATCGCTTGCATCATTCGCCGTTGATCGCAACAAGAATCTTTCCTCACTTGAAAGAATCTCTCTTGTTCTCTCCATCCTTGAGAGGAAGAAGGATTGTTGCTCTTCATTCTTGAGAACTTTCTCTAGAGAAAGTTTTCTCTAAAGGTTGAGAGAATTCTCTAAAGGATTTGTTGTGCACAACAACGTGTAACCTTATTGTTGGAACCTGTTTTTTATTATTCTGGGTATTTCCGAATCCCACATCGGAATACCCCTTTACGTATTCTGTATTCTCAATCTATAAAAGAAGGTCTCCGTCTCACCTTGAGGTAAGAAGATTACCTCTTCTACATGATATCAGAGGGAAAATAATCTCGAGTCCTCCCTCTATCTTTTTTTTCTCCTTCTCTCGGGTCTGCCCTAGGTGGCCACCCTCTTCCCCGGCGGCTCCCTTCCCCGGCGTCTCCCTTCCCTAGCGGCTCCCTCCTGGACTCCCACCCGGCGGCCCTCAGTTTGCGCTGCTCCGACGGACTCCCCCCGCCCTTGCATCTCCTGTCGGCGCGACTCTGCTCCCCACCCAGGCGCGGCTCCCGGCTCCCGACCCAGACGGCGCGCGCTCCTCCTGCGCACGAGCACTCCCCTGGCTCCCCGGCGTCCCGCTCCCTCTCGCGCGTCCCGCTCGCCCAGGCGCCCTCGTCAGTCGTGACAGTAGCCACTCAGGCCCTCGTGGTCGTGGCCGTAGGAGCGATCGTCCACGTCCACTCTGTCAACACTGTGGCTAACTCGGCCACCTGATTGGCCGATGTTGGATTCTTCATGGGCGCCCTTCTCAGCACCTGCGGCGGGGTCCGACAGCAGTCCAGGAGACTCCCTCCTCAGTCGCCACTCTCCCATCATCTCTAGCTCTGTCTATGGCGGACATCCGGCTGAGTCATGATCCTCAGACCCTTGTCGGCCCTGGTCCTTCTTCGGCTTCTCTAGCCAATTCCGCTGCTTCCGCCGCCCTTATTGGTCGTCGCTCCTCTGCTTGGCTGCTCGACTCAGGTGTCTCTGACCACCTCACCGGTGATGCTGGTATGCTGCTCTCCTACTGTCCTTATACCGGTCCATCAACCATCATCGTCGCCAATGGCTCTACTATCCCCATTGCGGGTTTCGGTGCATGCTCCCTGACATCTTCCTTTCACTTGCCCTCTGTGGCACATGTGTCTCGCAGTCTCTTTAATCTTCTTTCCATCAGTAAGCTCACCAAAGATTTTAACTGTGCCGCTATATTTAGCTCATCTGCTGTTGTTTTTCAGAAGCTGACTACGAATCGGGAACTTGCTAGAGGCAAGCTTCGGGACGGGGTCTATATGTTTGATGGACCGACACCCGTCGCCTGCACATCTATCTTTGATCGTGCCTTGGATCTTCATTCCCGATTAGGGCACCCCCCACCTCCAACATTCATCAGCTTTATCCAGATTTCAGACCACATACCTCTTTTCATTGTGAGTTGTACTTTTGCGAAACATCATCGCACTTCCTACATTCCTCGGGTGGATACACGGGCTTCCAAACCTTTTGATCTCGTTCATTCCGATGTTTGGGGTCCCTGTCCCATCTCGAGTCAGTTGGGGTATAAATACTATATATCCTTCATTGATGATTTTTCACGCATGACTTGGCTATACCTCCTTTGAGAACGCTCCGAAGTGTTTTCCACATTTCAAACATTTTACAATGAAATTCAGAACCAATTTTCCACTTCTGTGAAATGTCTCCGCTCGGACAATGGACGTGAGTACCTCTCCACCCCTTTTTGGCACTTTCTCCAGGCGAAATCATCAGACCTCCTGTCCTGATACACCCCAGCAGAATGGAGTGGCCTAGCGGAAACAGTGTCATATTTTGGAGACTGCTCGTGCCCTCCTCTTCCACCGACAGGTGCCTCTGCATTTTTGGGGAGATGCGATACTCACTGCTACCTACCTTATAAACCGCCTTCCTTCCTCTATCCTTCAGGGGGAGACTCCTTTTCGGGCTCTGTTCTCTTCTCTCCCTCCTCACTTTGTTCCGCTTCGAGTGTTTGGAAGTCTATGTTATGTTCGAGACACACGTCCTGGACTCTCCAAACTCTCTCCCAAATCTCTCAGGTGCATCTTCCTTGGCTATTCACGCACTCAGCGCGGATATCGCTGCTACTCACCGAACCTCCGGAGGTATGTCATCTCTGCTGATGTCACCTTTGTTGAGAACTCTTCGTTCTCCCTTCCCTCTCTTCATCCTGACTCAGTCATCGATGATTGCCTTCCTATCCTCATCCACCCTACTCCGGTATCTCCCCCTACTGCTGATACCCATTTTGGTAGGGTCTACTCCTGTCGTCCATCACCTGTATCCCCCGTCCCGGCCAATGACATCGTCGTTCCCGCTTCGTCCGATGCTCCTGCCCCAGCACCAGAGGACTTGCCCATTACTCACTGGAAAGGTACTCGCTCTTGCCAGAGTACTCCTCTATTTGTATCTTCCTACAGGGGTCTCTCCGCTCTAGAGACAGTTTCTATTCCCCGCACTGTGGGTGAAGCAAAATCTCACCCAGGATGGTTAGCCGCAATGCGGGATGAGTTGCAGGCATTAGAAGAAAACCATACTTGGGATCTTGTCCCCCTTCCAGCAGGCAAACAGGTGGTTGGCTGCAAATGGATTTACACCATCAGACTGAATCTCGATGGCATTCTCCATCGACTTAAAGCCCGCCTTGTGGCCAAGGGCTTCGCCCAGACTTACGGTATTGACTATTTTGATACCTTCTCTTCAGTTGTCAAGATGGCCTCCGTTCGGTTATTCATCTTTATGACAGCTCATCATCGCTGGCCTCTTCATCAACTGGAGGAAGAGGTTTATCTGTCTCAGCCCCCCGGTTTTTGTGCCTCCAGCGCCGAGTCCCAAGTCTGTCGACTCCGCCGCTCTCTTTACGGCCTCAAACAGTCTCCTCGTGCTTGGTTCGGCCGCTTCAGCACTGTCGTCATCGACTTTGGGCTCTCCCGCAGCATGAAAGACCACACTGTGTTCTATAGGACGACCTCCGCTGGTTGCATCCTGTTAGTCGTTTATGTGGATGATATCATCATCACCGGCAGCGACAGTGACGGCATCACCCAACTAAAGGGTCATCTTCACCAGCACTTCCACACTAAGGATCTCGGTCCTCTCACATACTTCTTAGGCATCGAGGTATCCTATTCTTCGAATACCATTTCCCTATGCCAACGGAAATATGCATTGAATATTCTGCATGATGCTGGGCTGACACAGGCCACTGCTGTCGACACTCCTCTGGAGCCTGGGGAACGATCTCTTTATGCCTCCTCCGAACCGTATTCACATCCAGAGCGCTATCGACGACTAGTGGGCAAACTCAATTATCTTATCATGACTCGTCCCGACATTGCCTGCGTTGTCGGCAAAGTGAGTCAATTTATGGAGCATCCGATCACCTCTCAGTGGAATGTTGTCCTCCGCATCGCCAAATACATCAAGCGAGATCTTGCCCGTGGCCTTCGCTACTCTCATCATGCTCATCTCAATATTAAGGATTTCTGTGATGCAGATTATGTTGGTTGTCTTGCTACTCGGAGATCAACTTCGGGGTTTGCCGTATTCTTGGCAGGCAACCTCATCTCCTGGCGCAGCAAGAAACAGACAATCGTCTCCCGCTCCAGTGCGGAATCCGAGTATCGAGTCATGGCCACAGTCACTACAGAGATCATTTGGCTTCGACATCTCCTTCAGGAGCTTGGCTTTCCTCCACAGACATCTGCTCACATTTGGTGTGACAATCAGGCAGCCACCAAGATTGCTTCAAATCCCGTTTTCCATTAACGTACAAAGCATATTGAGGTGAACTGCCACTTTCTTCGCCACCACCTGGAGCACAATCATGTCCGTCTTAGCCACATCCCGACGGCAGACCAGCTTGCTGACATCTTCACCAAAGGCCTCCCAGGAGCTCGCCTCTCCTCGCTCAGTTCCAAGCTGGGCATCCACAGCATCTGCGACCCAGCTTGAGGGGGAGTGTGTCTGGTCTTTTCTTAATGTTATCTTTCTTTTGTGGGACTCGTATTCCAAGTTGGGCCTGTCCAGCTTGAGGGGGAGTGTTGGAACCTGTTTTTTATTATTCTGGGTATTTCCGAGTCCCACATCGGAATACCCCTTTAGGTATTCCGTATTCTCAATCTATAAAAGAAGGCTTCCGCCTCACCTTGAGGTAAGGAGATTACCTCTTCTACACTTATAAATGATATAGTTCAGTTTATATAGCTAGATTAGAGAATTGGTTATTGCATATAAGCCCTTACTCAATCTCTTAATCCTTAGAAAACCTCACGTCGAATAATAATACTATTATTATTATTATTTACATGACATGCGCTAAACTCACAGATTATTTAAATATCAAATTAATATTTATTAAATTGATATTTAATATATCATTCTCATCGGACCCTCAAACTAGGTCCGCCCATCCTCAATATTTATCGAACCATTAATAATGACTATTTATTAAAAAAAATCAATGCATTATTCACTCAATAAATAATTAAATGGTGATTAAATATTTATTTAATATTCACATCACCAAATAAATAATTATTTGTTGTCTTTCGAACAAACAAGAGATAAATAAATATGATATATATTTGCATAATTATTAAATACTTTGCGAATAAATATTTATTTAATATTTAACTCACGTATATATTATTTCCAGTGTTGTTAAAGGCGCACGCCTTAGGGCGCCTTGGCGAGAGGCGAGGCGAGGCGCAGCTGGAGCGCCTCATCACAGGTGAGGCGAGGCGACCTCACAGAGGCGCGCCAAAGGCGCGCGCCACACATGCCATCTTAGGAGGCGCTAAGGCACAAGGCGCTGTAATGGCGCACCCTCAGGGAAAAAAAACAGACCTCCTTTCTAAAAAGCGGCAGCAGCGAGGGTAGAAATCATGGCTACAGATATAGCAGATAGGGGCAGCGGAGATCAGGGGGCGATGAAATCCAGGATGGCGGCGGAGATCGAGACAGGATGATGAAAATCAGGCGTGGGTGAGGTCGATCAGCGAAAATCGTGGTGCACCACGAGAAATTGTGGTAAGTTCAATTAAATAGAAAATTTAATATATTAATAAAAAAACATAACATACTATAAAAAAAAACACTTACTGGCACCTCACTCCCATTGCATTTGATTGAATGTATTAATTTGTATTTTTTTATTGAATTTAAGTTTTTTAAAATTGAAAATATTGTTTAAAACTGTATATAATTAATTATTCGTGCGTACGCCTTATTTGCGCCTCACGCCGCGCCTTGCGCCGCATCCCCAAGCGGCCTTTGCGCCTTATTGCGCCGCGCGCCTTTGACAATAATGATTATTTCAAATAACTGATGATTGAATTAATGCAATCAACCATAACTGAATAATTATTAAACTACAAGTTGGGAATAATATTTATTCAAACTGTTAATTTCAAATAGATCTTAACTGAACTTTTGGATAAACTTAGTGTGTGGCCCTCTAGTCTTAATCAATGTCATTAGGCTAACAGGCCTAAAGTCCAAGATTAGTGCCTAGAGACACATCAAGGCACTCATAGAAAAAGAAGTTAAATGTTGGAATGACAATAACCTCCTATGAATGTTCACCGTGTAAGCTTTGTCTCGATTTCTCATCAAACAGGTTGCATACTTTATGTCATTAATCCATATGTTTGATTTATCTTTCTTTGACTTTCCAAAAATGAACACATTGATATCATACATAGCCATGGATTTATCAAACAATTCCATTTCAATCAAAAGGGTCGGAGATATCTACTTTCATTAACTCGGAAGGGACAAATCATTTCTTGACTTATTCATTAATGTCATATCACACGTGACGTACTCAACGTATCCTACTCCACTGCAATCATATGTGTCATGGTTTTCATCAATACATCAAAGTATGTGACTCATGATATGTATTAATAATAATCTCAAATCTAAGGATCAATACACACGTCCACGGATAGGAATATTCAATAACAAATATAACATAAAAAAAATTTACGGGCGGATCCGTTCTCATAACCCTCCTCTCTTGGAGATTACCAAGGGCGGACTTCATGATAAGAAGTCTCAATGTCTTGTGAGCCTCCTACCCCTGATAGCCTGTATCCGGTCAGATGATGTCATCTGGCCATAGAACGTGTATTTAAGAATATCGTCACTGCACTTCAAAGGTCTCATCATAACAGGGAATTGTTACAACCTTTTGAAGCGACAAATACCCATAGGACATTATTACATTAAATGTTACGCACGAAAACAATCATCATGTGATAAGATATTTATTAATATTCAAGACCATGAATATACAGATAATCGAAAGCACAAAGTAGTTGGTATTAAGGCACCAACCCCAACAAACTCTTAATTGCACTAGAGTCAACCGTTGTCTATCTAACTGATTAATCTCACATGATAAACATGTTTCTACCGAGTATGGCTACAGCTGATGGGTCTACCACATTTCAGTGGTTGTTCTACTTACTATGAACTATTTCTTTCAAAAAATCCCTCAAGAGACGATATCACCGAGTATATACATTTTTATCCTCTGTCATGTATGACATCTTGGATAATACCACAATCTAAAGTTCATCATAATATGATTACACTTTATTATCTTGGTACAACTCCAAAATCTAGAACGAATTGATGCTAAAACGCTTCTTAAGCTGCATCAAAAACCACAACATACTCGGTCTATGTAGATATGGAAACCCATGACAATAATATGTTTTTCTCTTGCATATTACCTTAATCAAATTGCGATTCTAGATCAAAGTGATCTATAAGAAGATTAGTTTTGTATACCCTTTATAACTAATATTCTCATTTCTCCGTATACCAGGAACTCGTCCAATTCTACTTTTTCAAGTACTGTCGAAAAATTTTGTTCGCCATCTTATGCAGTTACCCTAGTATTGTTTGATATTCACCCTTTATGTTTTACACATAAGCAATATCAAACCTCGATAGATATCATGGCATACGAGATGGATTTTCGAAGTACTCTTAGGCATGTGCAGTCTATCACAAGAATCACCTCTTATGCTTTGACACATCAATCGGGAGAGATCTCATGCCATATGACGCTAGCAACAATTAAGTTGAATTGTTCAATGCATATACTTTTCAATACCATGTCAATAACTTAGACTAAGCAACACCATTGATCTATGCTAATAGATCATATCTCTTAGAACTTGGGTTGTTACTTAGGTCATCCTTGGAGAAACCCTTTTCTTTAGTTTTAAATAATTGTAAGACTAATCATCTGTTTTTCATATGTTGTCAAACGTATCTTGAAAAACTGTAGCGTTCTCACTAACCACTTGAAGACACCTGACAACCATTCATTCTAAACGAATATTTCTATAATCATTATGCTTGTTACAATCCATAAATGGATCCTTGAAACTTGCATTCCTTATTGGTTATCTTTGATGTCACCAACCCCATATGATCGCGTCGCATAGACATCTTCCATAAGGTTTCTGTCAAGGGAGGTGGTCTTGACATTCAATGCTCAATATAATGATCATAGAAAATTGCTATGAAAAGCAGGATTCGAATGAATTTAAGCATGAAGACTTGATATAGCATGCTTGTACCGCTCATGGCTAGTTTCTCTTGAATACCCACCAACGACTTTACATCAATTAGAGAAACTACTAAAACACATAACTGGATTTTAGTACATGGAATCCATCTTTGAATTCATATGAACTTGCCAATCATAGCTAGTTGCAACTTATAGAATCCATCTTTGAATTCGTATGAACTTGTCAATCATAGCTAGTTGCAACTTACTGCTCCCTATAGGATTCATTATTCTTATCATATAATACATCACCTTTCTGGGTGAATATAAAACCACCACTATGGTTTTAACTTTCCTACACCTTATGCGTCTCTGGAACAATTCCTCCAACTAAGAATTGTGAAGTTTATTGTTCTTATGTCAACTAATGTGCATCTGGAGCCTAAATTTAACTAAAGTCTAACTTTCTCTTACTATCTCAAAAGATATGTGCTCCCTCATAGGAATACAGTGTGCTCATGTTTTTCTATCTTGGGGCTATTAATATCCTTAGTGGCCATAGGATAATTAACCAAGATGCACATTGTGTTTCCTTTTATGTGTGTTTGTAGCTATAACCAACTTTAAACAAACAACTTCCATCAAACACCTGAGGTTGTAACAAAATGGACTCGTTATATCTTGACTTATATGAAAACCATTAGTCAATTTAGTTGGGAAATAGTTAGTCGTTACGCTGTTATTTTGCAAAACATGTCTGGAAAGAAATCATGGAAGACTAGCAATATATATGACTCTTCATCAATCTACCATGTACTACCATCAACCCATTAATGTATATAAGCTAATGTGAGTTTAGGAAAACCTACACTCTACATTTAAATGATTGATGAATACTCTCAGTTAAGATATACTCCGACAAGCTTGCTCGGAGGATCTTGTACCATCTTACCAAGTGAATTCCTTTTTTCACATAGAGCATTCCAAAAATTTCTTAAAAGGAATCTCACAAAGTATATAAATATACCTTTAGGTTCTCCTTAGAATAGTTCATACAATTAAGGTGAACTAATTCTAGAAGCTTTGTAACTTACAAATAATTATTTTGCCACAACTAGGCATGAGTCTTATATTTTATATTCATCATTCATTGTCGATAATTGGATATCCATGATTCAAGTATTATTGAACTATAAGGTATTAAGTACTATATCTGCATTTATTTCAAAAAATAAAATAATGTCTCGTTCTGTCCTAAAAGAACACTAAGAAAAATGTTTTGGCAAAACTCATATACAAAACAATAATTTCATGAGAATCAATCCACTTGGCAAACTGAAATCGTGTGCTCTCGCCACTGACATGGGAATCACCATTTTTCAGCTACTGGGAAAAGTCACCTTCCTTCCTATAATGTTTCTAAAAATTTTTTGTTCCAGTATTTTAATACAAATGTATAAACATGTTGTATTTAATACCCAAGATGTCAAACACATGCAATGATGAATATACCTAAAGTAGATGCAATTGTTTTCTTCTTCAATCCATTACGGTGCCTCTTTCAATGACCATTTTGACCACATGAGAAGCAAATAGCCTTTTGTTCACTACTCTGCCTCTGAATCTTTTATCTATTTGAAAGACATTGTAAAGGCACCATTGACTTTGAACCAGTCACGAACTATTCAACCTAGTCTTTCATTTTGTTCACCATAAAGGAAGAGGAAACATGTTCTCATCAATCTTTATCTATCTAGTGAAGCATAGTGAAAAGATTCTTGAGTGGTTCATCTGTATTATTCATCATGTAATTCTTGGTGAATATTGAGAACCTGGAAAGTAAGGATGATAATATGAGATTAACGGATAATTTCTTATCCATCTCGAAGTCCATCTTCACCAAGTGGTCAATTTAATTCAACATCTTGAAAGCAAGATCACCAGCTAGATACCCCTCTTCTAGTTTAAAGAGGTACAGTGTCGTGACAATCTCATTTATCTTAAGCTTGTTCCTTAAACCCATTCTCCTTTTTAAGAGATAAGAGATGAGATATCATGGTACAAGCATCTATGTCCTTATGTTGCATTTTTAGCTCTCCGGACATAGCTGATAATCTAATGCAACGGATAAGAGTATCCTCCATGTACCTCCTGTAAGCATCTTTCTCACCTTCACACGCTCGGTTTAGAGGTTGAACGGGTTTAAGGAACTCCAACACGTAATATAAATTTTCCATGCGTATAAACGATTGTACCACCCTTGGAAATATGTGTTGGTGAGGACATGGTCATTGTCCAAAAATGAACGCGATGTTTTTGTGGTCTCGCTTGCCATTTTCTACAAGTTGAAGCAAATTTCAGTATTTTATCTTGATTGTCAAAATGTGACGTAATAAATTTTATTTATTAATCTCCCACAATTTTATCAAATCTCGATAAATAGTCATCGCCATTGGATTCCGAATATCCTGTCGTGCGGATATTCCAATGGAAAGGCTTCATATTTCACTTCTCATAACTCAAACTTAGGTCTACCAAATTATATGAAGGTATTTAGGTAGGCAGGTCTTATCAACTGCATTAACTCGTAGCTCCTTGATTCGTTGAGTAAACTCCTTAATCCCGAAATCCTGGACTCATATTTCCTTTAACACTTTTCTCCTAGTTACATAAAGTCCTGCTTGGGTAGTCAAGACTTTATATGAACTAGGTTAAATCAACTCAAAACTTTAGTTAAAACTCCCCAATAATTGAACGCAAGCTGAGTTCGATCAGGCAAACACTTTAAACTATGGTTGCATCATAACTCAAGTAATGAAAGGCTATACCGACTTGATTTTTTTTTGAGAGATTTTATCATTATGCATAAATATTATTTACTTTATCCATTTACATGATTGTTAATATTATGTGGATTTTAAATAATTAATTTAACCATGTCTCAATAAAATAATCTTCGCATAATCCAGTTATTTTATTTTATCCTTTGTTCTTGTTTATTTATTAATTTTATGTGATCACGTTTAAATAAACATGCCCTGGATAAACCAAAATAAATAAGTGATATGATCATAAGCTTTTACTATTAGTCGATTTATCGAGCGAATAATAAATCAACCTTGACCCTAGAGAATAACTCCTGGAACAGAGTTGGGGTTCGAGTTGCACCACTCCCACTCTAGCCTGTGTATTTCCTTAGTTGGTTTCACCTCGACTTAGGTTCTGAACCACCTCCTCAGCGTTATGCTTTACGTGTATTTGTTCACACGCAAGTGAGGGAAACCAAGGGTATAGAGTTACATAAAAGAAACCATGGACATACAGACCCGTACATGATAAAGTTGGAAGGATGACTCGAAGGCCATAATCTAATAAAACTTTTATCACATAATAAACTCATTCAAGAAATATTAAATTAAACAGAAACTCAACACGTACATTGGTCGGTCTTGATCATCCACGCATGCAATGAGTACGCATTTTAAAACTAGTTGGCATTCATTTTAATTCATTCTTTATTAAGATAAAGCTCCTGAATTAATAAATTAATTATTAATTCATTCATTCATTCATTTATCTTAATTGTTCATCCAAACAGTCTTTGAGATTTCATCCACTGTAATTTTAAATAAATTAAATGATTTAATTTAATTTAAAATTAAGTACATACACGACGTGTACTGACAAAGCACACGGCGTACACCCATCCGGTCAGTTTGAAATTCCTCTAGAATTTAACACGACAAGTACTGGGCAACACGCTGTGTACTCTTCTTCATTGCACGGAGTGTATTGTCACTCGCATAGCTTGTGACTAAGCAATGCATGGTCCTTGTCGTGTATTGTGTACTCACACAGCATGTAGTGTACAAATAATGTCACGATATTACACAGCGTGTAATTTCATGAGTCAAGTCGTGTAATCAGCACGACATTTATGACTACACGGACACACCATTAATTGTTGAAATAGTGGGTGCCCTAGACCCAACTATTATGTGCTTTTGATTACCATATCGTGTATAGAGTTAACTATGCATGATGTCATCTTACCATTATAGTGTAGAATTTTTTGCGTCCACTATTGAAATGGTAATGTCCAAAGATTAATTGTCGTATCGAAAGGTTATAGCAGTTCCCAGGCTATAATGAGAACCTCTAGATACTATGACATTAATCTTAAATATATGTTCTATGGTCTAGATACATCTTACTAATTGGACATAGTAGATGTCTGACCATCAGGTGTTGGGGGCTCATAAGCATTGAGACTTCTTCTCATGAAGTTCGCACTTGGTGATCTCTAGTAGTAAGATCATGAGGACTGACCCGCCAATAGGAACACCACATGTTTCGAGTGTCATTGGATGTTCCTATCTACGATCATGTGTAATGGTCTCCTGACTTGAGATCATTACCAATGTATGTCATTTGATTGCGTACTTTGATGCAATACGAAAACTATGGCAATGAAGTCGTGGCGAGGTAGTTTGTGTCGGGCGCGTCATTGGTGGCATGACATTGGTTGAATGGTCAAGAAAGGATTTGTCGCTTCCAGATTATGGAAGTAATATATCTCTGACCATGTTGATATGGATGGCAGTACCTTTATAAGACCATGACCATGTCAGTCGAGGGTAAATCCATTCAGTTACATCAACAAACAATAAAGCAAGAAAAGGGCGATGACACGAGAGTGCGTCCTGCTTTATGAGATATTACAGACAAAGAGATTATATTACACAGTGCGTGTTCGTAGGTTGGTTGTCGGTGGTGTAACAATCCTTATTTCTTCAGGGGTCATGATGGGTTGCTAGATCCCGCTCTTGGTCTGTGAATACTATTCACGGCTGTCGAAATAAGGGCCTAGAGGGTCACACACAATAGCGTATTCAAGAATTTGCCCTATTCAGTTGAATAGGAGAATTGGACATAGTGGGCCCGCCACAAGGGTCCGGGAATTATCCAAAGTTAAACGATCACCAATGCAATAAATAAATTCATATTATTCGAGTTTAGAATAATGAGTATTGAATTTATTTATTAAATGTATTTACGAGTTTTAAGTAAATACATGAAAAAATATTAATTGACGAATATTAATTTATTCAAGGTTCAATTAATATTTATGGGAGTGACGAGTCGGGTTAATGACTTAATTATTATCATGTAATATATTTTAATATATTACAAGTAAATGATAATAATATTTATGGCTCAGTTTAGCAGTCATAAAATGTCGTTAATAGTGCGTTAAGTATTCGGGGCGACGAGGCGATACCGGGTATTTTAATTGAGCACTATAAATAGAAGAGGGGCATTTGCCAAACACTATTCATGGAGCGTATCTCTCCTCTCCTCTCTCTCACATTCTAGAGAGAGACGCTCTGGATCCAAGGAGCTCAGATGGAGCTCTCTCTTGGGCATCGCTAGCGATGCGATGCGGTAGTCATTGGAGCGTCGAAGGCATCGTCGCAAATCCGCGCTAGCACCAGGATTACGACGAACATCGCTCCCGCAGATTCCTTGAAGCGCGTGTGGACGATCTAGAGAAATTCGACTTCGGATTCTTCGACCAGCGATCGCCAACGACGAGCAGACGTCATGCGTGGCTTCGAATTTAAACCAGGTATTCTACGGTTTAATTTTGTGCTTAAAACTCTTCACGCGAGATCTTCGGATTTAATCAGGCTGCTCTTCACCGATGTCGACAAGTTTACGTCGATCGTCGGTGGAAATTTTAAAAAAACTCACCTGTTTGGGGCTTCCGCTGCACGCCCGGTTCCAACATTAATATATGCAGTATGTAACGCTTTCAATACGTGTGTACGGTGACCATACAAGACATGTAGTTTCAAAGTAACACGGAAATTAATTAAGGAATTAATTCACTGAAAACCCAATCACACGGCGTGTGTTGTCGATCGTTTATAGCTTGCCTTGGCTTCACTGCCAACCTCAGGTAGATTAGCTAGTGTCCCATACGATCACACCGTCTGTCCGTCTGTCAATCGGTAGACCGAGCTAGTGCACATCATCAGAAGAGGGCGCACCTCCCCTCCCGACCACACCATCCAAACAAACTGCCTTCCACTGGAGAACCCCGCTGTCGTTGAGCATCGCATCAAGAATGAGTTATCGTCCAATCTTCCTTCGTCCACTAAATGTAATCAACAATTGAAGTTGGCTCCACACTCCCAACAATTATTGATACACAGCACCTGCGGCATGTATGCTCCTTGCATGTAGCCCCTTTGGGTGAACAAAGGAAATCTGGTGTGCTCCTTTGTCTATCACGTTTGACTTTTGTGTATAGTTGGAATGGTGTGTGACAGGTGTTCCTTGTATCAAGGGAACAAGATTTATCTAAAAGAGAAAGTTTTGATACCCTAATTCACCGTCTGCCCATCTGTCAGCCGGTAGACCAAGCCACTGCACATCATCAGAAGAGGGCACCTCCGATCACACCGTCCAAACAAACCGCCTTCCACCGGAGAACATCGTTGTCGCTGGGCATCAAGATCGAGTTATCATCCAATCTCCCTTCTTCCAGTAAATGTAATCAGCAATTGAAGTTGGCTCCACACTCCAACAATTATTGGTACACCATCACATACAACGTGCATGCTCCTAGCATGTAGCCCATTTGGGTGAACCAAGGAAATATGGTGTGCTCCTTGTCTTTCATGTTTGAATTTTGTGTATAGCTCAAATGGTGTGTGAGAAGTGTTCCTTATAACAAGGGGAAAAGATCTATTTGAAATAGAGAGTTTTGATACCCTAATTCACCCCCCCCCTCCCCACCACCCTCTAAGAGTATCCTATGAGGTTGTGGAACCAACACTCTCCACTAGCAACCAACAGCCAAAACCACTTCAAGCACACTACCGGTAACAGCTAGCCAAAACAATTGATCTAACAAGTCTTGATCTAACAAGTCTAGCTATCTCTGAGCTCACCACAAACAAACTCTCTTCCCACGCGGATTTCAGATGTGGGACGAAGAGGTGCCCAACCACAGTGGATCGGAGGGCAGCAGGACGCAACGACTCTTGGCAAGGGGGCGATGCAACTTTCAAAATGGCTCACGATGGGATGACTACTGACAGGGAGGTGGCGTGGCGTAAGAGTGGTGACACAACATGATACAAGCTGCTCATTCAAGCCTTCAGGTCATCTCCTCCACGGGCCTTTGGGTCATCAAGAACTTGAGTCTTCGGGCAATCAAGAACTTGAGTCTTCGAGTTATAATATGTAATAAAATAGGTTGAATGGGTGTCTGTCATTCTTTGTGGGAAGGGATGTAGCTTGACCCACAAGAGTGTCTGGGTGTATGTGTTGTTTATAGTTTGAAATCTCCTCTACCTAATATATATATATATAACATACGCTACCAACAAACCACGACAAGGAGGGCAGGGCATCGCAAATCACTTTGTCATCCATTGGTATGGCCTAGGCCCACAAAGCCACCATCTCACCCAAAAATCAAATAACATGAAAGAGGCCAAGTCATACTCGAAACTGACCAGACATTGACCTACACGATAGATGTCGGGATGCACTCAGTCTCAAGCCATGAGTGGTGATCTGGCGTATTAGGGTGGGCAAGGTAACACTGCCAAATAACATAAATTACAATCACCCAGCTCAAAATTCCCATTTCCATTGTCATCATCCACCGCGGTAATTCCCATCATTGTCAAGTCATTACTCAAGGCAAGTAAAACCCCATCATCATAGGTCCGACAGTGGGATCAAACACACCACTTGGACATCCTTAAATCGACATATGATCCATCTCATCATCAAGTCTATCCACAAGATCCTTGCCGCTTAGGCATTCCCTAGATCAACACCTGGTCAACATCCCATGGAAAATCATTGCAAAGCCAAGTCGCATCGTCATCATCTGATAGAAACAGGTAGTTGTTGTGTAAGGGGAATGGTCAGGGGAAGTAGCATAATCCTTCAAGGGGGGAGTGTTGGGTTAAATGGATTTATTGGGAAGTGGTTAAAGGGAGAATATTTTGTGGGGCCTACGTGGTTAAAGGTGGGTGGAAAGAGGTTATAAAAAGGGAAGAGGAGCTACACAAAGGAGGATTTTTTTGTGGGAACTCTTGAGCTACTTTTCCATTCTCTACTCTTCTCCTCCCTCCCACCTGTATTTCTGCTCTATTTTTCTCTCTAGTTAAATATAAAGAAGCTTGTTCTTTGTTTTCTTCATCAATTGGCCCAACTTGTCGCGCCCTGCTGTCACCACCCCTACTCTCGCTCTGTAATGCCAATGGAGACCTGGTTAAAGGTGGGTAGAAAGAGGTTATAAAAGGGGAAAAGAGAAACTACACAAAGAAGGATTTTTCTGTTTAAGGAGTTGGCCAGCTAAGCTTGGGCAAGAGCTTCCTGAGGAACTCTTCAGCTATTTTTCTTTCTCTTCTCTTCTCCCTCCCACCTGTTCTATTTTTCTCTGGTTAAATATAAAGAAGTTTGTTCATTGTTTTCTTCATCAATTGATCTGACTTGTCGCACCCTGCCATCTCCACCCCTACTCTCGCTCTGCACTGCCAATGGAGACCCGATATCAGTTTCACCTGGAGGGTGTCAAACAGCGCCTAGGGACGCTCGGCCTCAAAATCAATTCAACGACCACAACCCTGACCTCGGCCATGGAGAGTCTCACCGCGCAGCAACAAGCCTGGAGCAGGCGTGCCACGCCCAGGCTGAACATGAGCACCAAGAAAGCGCACGATTTCGCCGAATTCTACAACTACATCTTCAACCTTGTGCGCCGAATGGAGAAGCAGTCATTGCAAAGGGAGACACGCCAGTCGAAGGTCACAAAGAAGTCTAGAACACGTCTAGCTGGATTCACAGATATGCCTCAAACGGCGCAAGACGCAATCCCAAGTCATCCAGTGCCCTCAACGGCATTGTGTTCCTCGGATTGGCCCAAGGCGGCTCTGTTCCGAACTATGTTGTGCCCGGCGGAGATGACGCCTCAGCAGGACGAGGCATGCTCGTCGATTGTGATGAGTTTTCCAACATCGCATTTGGTGGAGCCTACCAAACCTGGGAATCAACACTGAAACAATCGATTAGTCGCACATCCCATCGCTGTTACAGGAGGAAGAACGATGTACGATGCTATTTGGAAACAAAGAGAGGAAGAAGCAGGACCACGACTCTCGATATTTTGAAGTTGTTCTGGAAACTGCTAGTATTCAACCAGGACATTGAGGTGTGGCGGTACCTACGAACTTGGGACAGTTTGGCGCAAATCGGGTCACTCCACCCCTTCTTACTACTGTTGGTGTGTGTGTTGTTGGATGAAGCTCAATAGCAATTTATACTCACATGGAATTGAACTCCTGGAAGCATGGGCACCGCTTGGGCACAGATGCAAGCCCTTCGGCCTTTCAACTCGTGTATTCCAATGCAGTTCCTCCGTCTTCAGAGACAATGACCAAGGAGGCAGTGAACAAGGAGAAAAGTTGTTGTATGGGCACAACTACATCCAGGTTACGAAGGCTAAATGGTTTACCTGAGGGGTTCGTATTAATACACACCGCAAGCGCGCGGGATCTTTGATCCTTCTAGCAATTCTGTGCAGTACCGAGTTCTCAGCAATTCAATATCCAGCAGTAGCATTTGTCTTTGCACTCTCCTCATCAGGAATTGCAGGGAATCGAAGGCAATACCCTAGACAGAGACAACTCCCTTCACAGTCGTCATAGATGGGTGGTGCAATCTGCATTTCCAAACAGGGGATACTGTAATTTGGCCAACCAATCTTGGCTGGGTGAAGGGCCCTTAGTTAGTTAGTCCTCCTTTGCTAAATGTCTCCAGCGCTCTATGCCATACTTCTACCCTGGGCCCAAATTTTGCCAACTTTGGGCAGGATCCTAAGGTGGCGATGTTGGGAGTGACAGCAGGTTCTGTCCATGCCTGGAACAGAAGGAAGTGCAGAACAATTTTTTGGCCAGCTCAAACAATATATCAAGGGGCATGTCCTCACGCCTATCATGGAGCAGCTCAAACAATATATCAAGGGGCATGTCCAGGTCACCCTAGTTTGGAATTCAACACCCTGTCAGTGCCAAAAAATTATATTCCGTTACCTGTTGTCTCCAGCTGTAGTACATGATACGGCCAACAATCCCAGCTCTACAACAGCTAGAGTTGAAGAGTGGTCTCAGATGCACAAACAAGGATGTGGTGACCATTTTTACACAAAGAAATGCTGGTGAGTTGGAGCCAAACCAAGCAGAGGCGGCAACATTTAAATCATATCCGGCTGTGATTAATATGACATTTCCCCCTACTTTCTCTGCTTACGGGAGTTCAACATGGGGCACATGTGCTGGAAACCAGCCCCCACCACTATAGTTGCATCTTCTTTCGGTTCGTGCCTACTTCTGATCAACCGGTCTTCAGAAGGGTAGAACCGAATGGGACACATCCACCACCTTGAGGACAAGGTGAATTCTCGGGGGGCTGTGTAAGAGGAATGGTCAAGGGCGGTAGTGTAATTCTTTAAGGGGGCAACATTTAAATCATATCCGGCTGTGATTAATATGACATTTCCCCCTACTGTTTATCTGCTTACGGGAGTTCAACATGGGGCACATGTGCTAGAAACCAGCCCCCACCACTATAGTTGCATGTTCTTTCGGTTCGTGCCTACTTCTGATCAACCGGTCTTCAGAGGGGTAGAACCGAATGGGACACATCCACCACCTTGAGGACAAGGTGAATTCTCGGGATGGTGGCAGTGATAAGAACACATAGGGGCTGTGTAAGAGGAATGGTCAAGGGCGGTAGTGTAATTCTTTAAGGGAGATTGTTGGGTTAGTTAGAGTTGTTGGAAAGTGGTTAAAGGAAATATATTATGTGGGGCCTAAGTGGTTAAAGGTGGGATAAAAAGAGGTTATAAAAGGGGAAGAGAAACTGCTCAAAGGAGGATTTTTCTGTTAGGAGTCGGCCAGAAGTATTACCCCACGCCACAAGGGGAAACTCATAATCGAGGTCAGTGGAACAACCACAACTAAGCAACCACCAGGTCATCCCAAACACCCCTCACTGTATCATCTCATCTCAGGTTAAAAATCTAGAAAAGTGCTCCCATGGTGAGACAAACTCGATCCTTGGCCCAATAACAAGAGAGAATAAAGGTCAAAACATGTGGTACTCTCATGACAAGCAAACTCAATCCTTGGGCCACGAGTGGGAGGAGAAAAGAGCCGAGGCATTCATATAGACAAAAATCTCAGGGTAACCCCATTTCATCGAATCTAAGTGGATCTCGGGACATTCCAACAAATCAAGCATATTAACCTGCACCTAACATCTATCTCCCCAGAAGTATCTGCATTCATGTAGCTTCGACATTACCATTACCACTATCAATCACAGTTCCGCATCAACACACCAAGGGAAGAAAAACACCACCATCTCGCAGGATCGCATCAAAGACATAACCACCATAAATGCCATCGATCCACCTTGGAATGCAACATTATCATCATGAAACCACCATGAAAACATTACACTAGATATCGAAAGGAAAGCATCAACACCCATCATCAACACTTAAAAGGAACCACCTGTCGATCTCGCACTAAACAGATTTCTGAGAAAGAAAGGCGGGAGATTTGGATATGAGAGGAATGGATCCTCCAAAATTGAGCAGAACGAACCACTGGAATTAAGCGAAACAGATACTCCAAAACACTGTGCAGCACGAACCATTCAAATTTGAGCAAAACGAACCTATGGGACTTGACTAAACAGAGGGGAAGGCATCCTCAAGAACATAACATCTGCTAGAACTTTACCATCATTTGAAGGGAAGGACATCCTCCAGAAAACAAGGCTAAACAAACAGTGGAAAGAGCATCCTTCGGATACCAAGCCAAACATTCAAAGGGAGAAGCACCCTCCAGAACAAAAAGAAACGAGGTTATCCACCACAACACAACATCACTCTGAAGGAAGAAATCTTCAGGAACTTATCAAGATCGAAAGAAAAGTTTGAAAAATCAGAACCAGCGTATTCCATAAGATCTCTGAAACAACAAAATCTGATAAGAAACTTCAGAACAAACGAAGTTCGCAAGTAACCTTGAAACATCGAAGCTCCCGGAAGGAACCTCAGAACATCAAAGTTCCCGAAAGGAACTTCGAATCATTGAAGTTCTGGAAAGAGAATGATCAGAACATAAGGTTCGGAACAATACTTCCAAGGAACTGCAACAATCGAACTTATTTTGCTTCTTGTTTCTCATTCACTCGGGCACTTACCAGCCAAATATTAATCCAACAGAGTACGTGAACAGAAGGTTATAGGCAACAAACAAGAACCAAAACCAGCTTCGGATTGTCTACTTCAAATATAGGAATTCTTGACTTAGATATACACACTACCAGAAAATGCAAAAACGTGTTAAGTTTTACACAGAATGAGGATAAATCAGAGTCGCTTGCCTCGATGAACTTCTGAATATAGTCGCACAAAACCGGAGGGTAGGATACTTTGTCTGCCGGGCAAACTTTGGTTATCTCCGAATAGTGTCCAGAAGGCACTGTGCACTTCCAACATGTACCAGTCACCATATCAAGGAAATGGAGAATTTCTACTCATCAATGGAAAAATGGAGAATTTCTCCAAACCACCCAATAGAAAGAGGAATTGTGAGAGGAATTATTCCAAAATCACTTATCTATAGGCAATCCCTATCCCTTGATGTCTGCCGGGCAAACTTTGGTTATCTCCGAATAGTGTCCAGAAGGCACTGTGCACTTCCAACATGTACCAGTCACCATATCAAGGAAATGGAGAATTTCTACTCATCAATGGGAAAATGGAGAATTTCTCCAAACCACCCAATAGAAAGAGGAATTGTGAGAGGAATTATTCCAAAATCACTTATCTATAGGCAATCCCTATCCCTTGAAAGGCTAGAAAATTTCACCATCTCATGATGACAAGAAACTTGTAACCCTCCATAAACACAATGTTCTGGGATCAATGATGAACTTGATTCTCAATTTTGAGATCCTTAACTAGGTCAAAATGACCATTCTCAGGGTTCAAAAAGACCAAAATGTCCCATGAAATTCACCAACTCCCAGGGAAAGAAATTTATGGGTATCAACAGGATCCATGGAAGGAAATCCAGTAGTTTGGATCTCATAGTTGAGACGTATTTTTATTCAGAACTCAAGTCAAAGCTCAAGTGCCAATGGCTCAGTTATGCATGGACCAGAACATAGAATAATCCGTCTTCAGCTTTAAGAAAGATTCAGCATCAGGAATTTCAATTGAAGTTAATGTTCATTGTGACTTAAATTTAATTAAAGTTTCCAGAATAATTATAAACCTCTTGAATCCTTGAAGTGATCAGTTTAATAAAAAATCTGATTTAATTGAGTTTGAATCCAATTGCACAAATTTTTCACTTAATTACAAGATACCTAGCATGACTCTCTCTATTTTAAATTCAACCTTGTCTTATGTGTTGCAAATCAGTTTTCAAAATTTTAGATTGATTGCTTACTTGAATCTTAAATGACTGTTTGAATCTATAGGACTAACAATTACTCTGGTCTTTGTGGGATCAACTTTTAATTACAACTACTGTATTAGTTTTGAGAGGAGGATAATTAATTTGAGGTGCCCACGAACGCAAATTTATATTCAGTACACACATCAACAGTGGACTAAAAATTATAGATTAGTTGTAGTGCATCATACCCATCTATCCTGGGAACTAGGTGAAAAAACACCACTTTTAACTATATATTCTTCTAATATAAAAAAGCAGATGTCAATGCACAACAGTCTCCACCTTATGAAGCTGGATGGAAAATCCTTATGACACCCAAAATAGAAATTTCCTTGCTCAAAAGTGAACAAAAACCAAACATTCATTGACTTCATCATGCATAATTATATCTTTAATAAAAAAACATTGGTTTTATGCATAATCACACAAAAAATTATTTCCCTTCATCCCTATGACTATAATTTAGGAATGTCAAAAGCATTATAAAAATAAAAAAAGGTAGTTAACATGATGCATCTGTCATCTAAAATTAGCTATTAAACTACCAATTCAAGGGAAAAGAATCGATATCAATGCAGTCATGCGCTAATTTTGTTCGCTCAGTGTGCAGCTAATGCATGCACGGTGATATCATTTGCTAAAATTCATAAAAAGCAGAGTCGGTAAGAATCATGAGATGGAAACAGGACTATCAAAAGCCATAAATGGTAATACCTCCTTTTCAGTAGCACTTCTTCGATGTTGCTCTGCATTTTTCTCAGCCATACCAGACTCTTCAAAAGGATCCAGGTGAATCTATACAAGGCAAAAGTAAAAAATACAGAATCATGAAGATAATAATGATGTTGTGACAACTCCATTGGTAAAGAAACATTTCTTTAACAAAGGTGAGACAAATACATGTGGCTGCACTTCCAACCTCCCACCAACTATTATTAATCCTGAATCTCCATGTTTCAAGGTATAATTGCTCACGGAAATCGCTATCTCCCTGTGGTGGGCATTATGGGGGAACTCTTCCTGTCAAGACACACAATAACTTAGATAGGAGGTACAAGGAATACCAGTAAATGTTGCCTACAGAAAAATAGAAATATCGTTATTTATAAGACAAACACAAAAACCTGAAGATTGGCTTCCCAAAGCTTTCTCAGGTTGTGATCAAAACACATTACAAACCATCCCGATGTGACAACAACCAGAACCTGCTTGTGCGGCTGTCCAGGTTTATATATTCGATCTATTACACCTGTCGCCATGGCTATTGCACGCCTTCCAGAGGAAATGCGGATCTTTTCAGGTAACAGGGTCACCTCTGCAAGTACACGTGCTTCACTGAAACCTTCATCCACCCGCCTTACATGCGGTTCTAAAACCTTCAAAAAAAAAAGCGAGAAAGCTGGGATCAAAAATTTACAAAGAAGATAAATTAAGACTAAACACAAAAAACCTGACAAAAACATCATCAGAAAAATCAAAAAAGTTTACTGCAACAAAATAAACCGATGATAATCATGACGATTTAAATCAAATGGAAAACCTTAAATCGAAGTCAAGTTATTAACTGTAGAGTTAGCAAGAACGAAAAAGGTCCACAAGACAACAACATGGGAAAAACCGTCAAACAAGTTTCTGAACTCATACCATTATGTACATCAAGCCTTATATATCAGTAATGACCTTCAAGTGAAAATCAAAAAGCAACTACCCACACCCCATGTCAGTACATCGAGACAGCACGGCCACAATCTACAACAGCAGAGTTAAAAAACCACATTGTCCCTGTAATTTCGTCAAAGATCTTAAGCAGATCAAATCAGATAGAAACTCATTTCTAAACTTGTACTTGATGGAGATATGCCGAGACGCCATATAAACATATGATGTTTTTGGTCTATATCATGGTGTACAATATAGGGAAGTCGTATTGTACGGCATCCATGTTATAAAAGGCATATCAAATGCCTTTAGGGTATATCATTGGATACGGTATAGGATAATGTATCCCTATTGCCTTTGCTATATCATATCATACGATGCGTTGATATCGTAATGCACTGATATGCATGAATCATATTTCACGATTAATCGTGACAGTTGAACGTTAAATGTTAACATTCGGATCTCTTCCACGTAAAGTTATTGTTAATATATATGGAACGTATGGAGAATCAAATGCATTTAAATGTTAAATGCATGATCGGCCGAGTGGATACAGATGCTATAACTATGGCATTTACTCGAACGTTTCATGACGCCCGAGTAAAAGCCATGAAGGCTCTGGAGCGCCCCCAAGGCCAATATAAAGAGGCCAAAGGCCATGAAAATGGTGTCCAAGCCATCTTCCAATTCTCCTTGTCGAAGCTCTCTTCTCCTTCTTCCTTTTCTTTGAGAGGTACGAGCATAAAGTAGAAACAAGGAGGATCTCATCCAAACGTCGGGTGATTCGTCAGCCCATGGGTGCACCTAGGAGGAAGGAGTCATTTGGCTACTTCTCAGTGATCTTCATCAAACTCAAGCTTGAAGACGGGACTCAGTCAAACTTCGGTGTAATGTACACATGTTCTTCATTTTGCTTACACATGGTTTAAGTTTCAATGCATGGAGATCTTGGTTGGAGGTTTTTTTGAGGTTTTATTGGATCCTAAAAAACCCAGCAATACAGCCATGTGCATGAAGTCTTGTACATCATTAATGACCAGTGGTGGGGGATCAAAACTCAACTACTAGCATCCCAAGGCAGAGCATCAAGACTGCACGCCTCGGGGTTTAAAATCACATCGTCCCTGAAATATCGTCAAAAAGTTTGAGCAAATGGAATCAGATGGAAAGGAATATTTACCTGAATTTTGGCTTCATGAGTCGCCACAAGAACCTCTATCTTCCCATCGCCATTCAGATCGGCAACAATGGGTGGAGGGAGACGCTCAGCTTCGTATTTGATCGGGTATTCTTCAGAAAGATGAAACCACGCTTCTTTAAAGGAAAAATCACCCTCGTGCTGATGAATTGAAGAACCAATACAAGCATATGAAAAGTTCAGAAAAATCGCAAAGATACGGAGTGTCTAGAGAGTAGGGACAAAAAAGCACCGAGTAAGAAGCCAAGCACGAACCAAGCTGAACAACTAACAGCCAGGACTAAGGGTTTTAAGGTTTCCACAAATTGTTGGCAAGAAAATACAAAGGCGAAGCGAGATTCACAGACCTGAAGGGAGAAGAAAATTGCGAATGAGCATAGCATGAGAATAGCAAGGTCTCGCTTCCTCATCCCCGTCAGGGTACGCAGACCGCGAAATCTGTAGACTGATGGAGGTGGAAAAAAAGAGTGACGTAGTGGGAAAACGGACCGGGAGAGCTGCGGATAGAGAACCGAACCGCCTTTATAGGAGCCGGTGATTTCGTTAGAAGGGTAGAAGCTGAGAAATGGATGAAAGGTTTATCGTGTGTTTTGATGCATGAGATAAATTAATGAAACATGATGGAATTATAATATGCGAAATTGGAATGGAATTAAATGTTTTTTATGATAAATGGAATGGTTAAATAAATTGATTATTTAGAAAAAATTATAAAATAGATGTAAGAAATTTAATTTTTATTTGTGATTTTCAAAATTATTATTTGTGATTTTCAAAATTATCATTATAATTTTCATCAAATTTTTTATATTTTTAAAATATTATCGTCAATTGGTATCATTTCATCTCATGAGAAGCTCTTAGGTTTTGAGGGACATAAAAAGGAGTTAGGGGACAAGGGATGGTTTAAAATTTCATTAATGGTCGTCTCACTCAAAAAAAAAACTTTCAAATGATGGTATATGGCCCTGAACTACTTCACTTCATTCCATACCACAAAAAAAACTGAACTCCTAAACATACCATTAATACGTGGTTTTAGTGAGAATGCAGCACTGACGATCAACTCTAATTTGATATTTGATGGAGAGATGTGGGTCATCATGGAGACACTTTCACCTGCCACTCAACATTGTGTATAGCTCCATCATCTTGGAATTTGATTTTTTGTAGACAAATCGGTTTATTTTTAATAAGATGTTTTGATACAGAAAATCAGGAGTCTCGTTACCATAATTGATGTCTACTCGTGGTGTTAGTTGCATCGAGACCAAATGATATGTGACGACAACTTAACCTCACAACGTGTCCTGGGGACTTCAACCTCGCAACGCCATAGATGTTGTCGGTATTTTATATTCTATAACAACCATGATATAATTTTCATTTTCTCTTGCCAAGCAATAATCTTATGATTTTTTTTCACACATGCTATTTTCTATGATCTCATTCCCTGCATTCAAATGATGATGGATTTCGTGGGACACCGTTGTGTCTTATTGCAGTGAAAGAATGCACAAAATCCATGCTAGGATCAACCAGGAGAGGAATCAACAAGATAAAACAAGGAAATACATAAAATGATGCACCTCATTATCTAAACCTCTGATTTTCATTAATAGTGAGTCTGATTGAGTTCATTTAGCAACAACCAACATGCACTACCAGAAAACAAGGCCATACCTACGGTTTTAGAAAAAACCGTGGGTATAGGCCACCCTTATTCCCATGATTTTCCAAAAACCATGGGTATAGGGTTTAGTTCAGAACTATACCCACAGTTTTTCAAAAACCGTGGGTATAGATCACCCCTATACCAATGTTTTTGCAAAAATCGTGGGTATAGGGTTTGGTTCAAGACCTATACTCACGGTTCATCAAAAAACTATGGGTATAGGTCTTGAACCAAACCATATAGCAACATTTTTTGTAAACTGTGGCTATAGCTTTTCCGCGTAAGCTCGGGAAAAAAAATCCCGAGGGAATACCTATTGTCACAATTTTTCAGGCTATATCCATAGTTTGAAAAAATATATATAAGTAAATATATATTTTCATACCGATAATCGTATGTGGTGCAGTGGTTAGACGCTTGGATTCTATAACGGCGGTCTAGGGTTTGAATTCGGCGACAAACGTGTTTTTAAATCCTATAGCCACAATTTCAGAACTGTGGGTATAGGGTTATTGACATGGTAAACTATATGTCATACACCTATTGTCACAGTTCATAACTGTGGCATTAGGATTTTCAAACTATGGGTATAGCTGTTAGAGAGAATTCTGATTTCGGACCGAAAATTGCTTGCCAAAAATATCGTGAGAAACCCGTCGAAATATGGAAGCGATATAAGCAGAATAAATAAATCAACACGCATGATTTTTTAACGTGGAAAAACCCTCCCATGCGGAGAATTAAAAAACCAAGGGGCAGTTCCCAAAATATTCACCATGAATCAGAGAATACAAGAATCCAAGTAATGCCCGAACTTGAATTACAAATAAGAGAGCGTAGAAAACCTGTGTGAAAACCACACCCCGATACGCCTCTACCTTCTCATCTCGCTGACGTCGTGTAACCGGAAGATCAATCTGTGACAAAATGTCACCCTTCTGTCGATGAAACGTCACTACCTCGAAGATCTTCACCCGAACATGCGTCAATCTTGCACCAGCTTGCGACACCCGAATGATCTCGCCATTATGATGTACCGCCGGTCTTTAACCGGGACATGCCACCTGATCACTGCTATCAGGAAGACTTTCGATATGTGGACATGATCATCAATTCCGTAGTCGCTGCTCCGCACCTGTCAAACGCCGACGCGCCGCACATACTATCGCCGACGCAGCAGCCCCCTTCTTGCTCCTGGTGGACTGTATCTTGAACACCCTGCCAAGAACATTACCACACGTCCAAGATAATTGTGTCGTCGTCGTCGTGTCACATGGGCCACCGCAAACGCGACAACCCCTTCTCGGGTCTCTCTTGCCGGCTACATCTTGCTGGCACACCCCTTTCTCTTCAAAATATGTTTTTACATCCTCCTTATATAGACACCAAGTCCATAATAATCAATTAATGCAGTCAACATCCATTATTCCATCCATTAATATTGAGAATTAAATATCCATTAATGTTGGGAGAAAATCCTCAATTAATGGTGATATAAATCTCCCCATTAATAATTTTCCTCTCTCATCAATAAATGTGATGAATCCATCCATTAAGAATTTTCCTCTTTCATCAATAAATGAGATGAATCTCAACAATCCCCCCCTTCATCACATTAATGAATGGAACCATCCAACAAACCCAGTTGGAAAGAAAATATGTCGGTATCACACCAACCATCATCAACTGCAGAAAATATGACAACGTCCTTTTGCACTTCTGATAAAAAAAATCAACACGCATGATTTTTTAACGTGGAAAAACCCTCCCATGCAGAGGATTAAAAAACCATGGGGCAATTCCCAAAATATCCACTATGAATCAGAGAATACAAGAATCCAAGTAATGCCCAAACTTAAATTACAAATAAGAGAGCGTAGAAAACCCGTGTGAAAACCACACCCCGATACGCCTCTACTTTCTCATCCCGCTGACGCCGTGTAATCAGAAGATCAATCTGTGACAAAATGTCACCCTTCTGTCGACGAAACATCACTACCTCATAGATCTTCACCCGAACATGCGTCAACCTCGCACCAGCTTGCGACACCCGAATGATCTTGTCATTATGATGTACCGCCGATCTTCAATCGGGACACGCCACCTAGTCACCGCTATCAGGAATACTTTCGATACGTGCACATGATCATCAATTTTGTAGTCGCTGCTCCACACCTGTCAAACACCGACGCGCCACACATGCTACCGCCGATGCGACAACCCCCTTCTTGCTCCTGGTGGACTGCATCTTGAACACCTTGCCAAGAACATTGTCACACGTCCAAGATAATTGTGTTGTCGTCGTCGTGCCACATGGGCCACCACAAACGCGACAACCCCTTCTCGGGTCTCTCTTGCCGGCTACATCTTACTGGCACAACCCTTTCTCTTCAAAATATGTTTCTACATCCTCCTTATATAGACACCAAGTCCATAATAATCAATTAATGCAGTCAACATCCATTAATATTGAGAATTAAATATCCATTAATGTTGGGAGAAAATCCTCAATTAATGGTGATATAAATCTCCCCATTGATAATTTTCCTCTCTCATCAATAAATGTGACGAATCCATCCATTAAGAATTTTCCTCTCTCATCAATAAATGGGATGAATCTCAACAATAGCTTAGAGCTACATCGACAACTTAAGCTCCCACGGTTCTCTGAACCGTGGGTATGGCCTATACCTACGATTTTATGGGCTATACCCACAGTTCCAAATTGTGGGTATAGGGTAATTTTCAAGTAGTGGGTCTCTTGCCTCTGATGGTACCCACTAGCCAATGGAATCACTGAACGCATCAGTAGCACCTCTTCCTCACAACAACATGCTAACACCTCATTCTCGAAGGAAAATAGAGTGAAGAGAATCAAAGAAAGTTTCAGCTAACAAAGGATCAACACCAGTGTAACAAATGAGGTCTAATAAACCCCTTGTATAGGCCTCCTTCATTGAATGAAGGAGACTCTTGGAGTTGTGACATTTCACATGTTATGAAACAACCAAACCCTTTTGGCTTCCACCCCATTTAACGATCTAATTGTTAAACTCATTTAAAAAACAACATTCCATTTACACATCACCATGTGATGTGTCAATGAGTCAAAATAAACTTGATAATCACTATAGGAGATTTGATCTAATGAAACCATATAACATTCTTATTGGGCACTTCAATGTATCACTGAGAACTATGGGAAGACACTTGCCACAATGTGATGACTATCACCACATTATGGTGGGTGCTTTAGTGCATAATAATCAACAAATGAAAACCAAAATATTAAATCCATTTGTATTTTCCCCAATGGTTAAACAATATTTTCAATTTTATTTTTGAGTTTTTCTTTTTCCGACATCATTTGAATGCAACATTTTCCGCATTACATGTCACATCAATCCATTAATGAAAAGTTGTTATGAAAAAAGTGTTTCATAAACCTTGGTTGTAAGATAATAAAGCTTTGTACGAGTGATGTGATAGAGATAAGTCGCGAGGATGACTACCAACTATGATGTTTTTCTTTTCAAATGGACCCCCTCTTTTTGTTATACTCATTCAAGTGAACAATGACCCAAACTAGCCATGCTCCAATCATTCTCAACACATTGCACAAATCTTTTAGATGGCTTGAGACTTAGGGAAATCAGATAACTTCAATTGAACCATGACCTTCTATAATTTTTTTATAGAGTTTAATTAGCATCTGCATCACTGATACTTAAAACATGCAACAATTATGATAACATGAATCAAGAGCTCGTATCCTCAATGGCGCCTAATTTTACTATAAATTTGTAATGTGTGATTGTAATATTACTGTTAAATCTATTTTTATTGGATTTATCTTTTTTTCATATTTCAAGAAGAACAAGATTAAGGATACTTTGATTGGATTAACAAACTAACTCGTAAGTGTCAGGTCATCTCTCATATCCCACAATTCTCATATTTCTAAATGACACGTTTTAATGATCATAAGACATTCATATTTTTATCTAAATATATCCACCTAACTATTTTTAGTATAAGAATTGGAAAACAATGGATGAATGACAGAACAAACAATGGACATGCCAAAATTAGCTCACTTACCGATGACATATCGAAGGAAATGGATGATACGTTGAACGAATGAAGTAGAAGTTGGGTGAAGGCTTTCGCAGAATTAATTCCATCAACAAGACTATATTTATTAAAGCATATGACCAAGGCCAAATGTAATGGTCCATGTCATCGGTGGTTAATGGGACCAATGAAGAGCCGAAGTTCAGCAGAATTTGAGGCAAAATGATTTTGAGATTTGGAATTTAAATTGGAAATTAGAATTTATAGATGTGTTTGAAATTACTGAAATGAAGTTTTGGAGGTATAGATTACTATAATTGTGCTCTAAAGGCACCATCACGATGTGATGGTTTAGACCACTTCATGTCCTACCTTAAGTTACACCATGACATGGTGTGTGTCACTACATTGTAGTGTACCTGCATGGGATCATCGTGATATGCAATATCATGCTTGATTCCTCGTTCTCTTATTATAAATATTATCATATCAATTTATTCATCACATGATGATAGATTTCTGGAGTTTGAACGTCTCACATAATCATTTAAATGTTAAATAATAATTAATGAGATTGAACTAAACATTTTAAGTTTTAAAACGTTTAGAGTGATTTGAAAGAGTCAATCAATATTGGTTGACTGTTTGAGGTTGTGTAAGACCTATATAAATTGGTTCATTCCTCATGAAAAATTATTCCATTCCATAGTGTTGAGATTCTTGTTAAAACTCCACAAACTGAGGCAATAATCGAGCTCTCTCTTCTCTATTTTCTTTAAACACAAGGTTCTAACAGATCATGAATAAAGATGGATCTTTCCCAAGCATCGAGAGATTTATATGATCTATTGATACCTTCAGAGGAAGGATTCTTTTGGATGATTCTTAGTGATCTCGGTCAAATGCTTTTGAAAAGTTTTAGTAGGCCGGATCGATTGGTGTAAGGTACATTAATCCTGTTCTTAAATTATATTCACTCCAAATGTATAAATAGATTATATGTTTAATCAAGTTATAGAGTGTTCTTCCACCATTTCTAGGATGTTAGACATGCCTCTAAAACCTTTTAGTGGCATCAAAGTAGATTTATCAATGTTTGGTTTGATCTTTAAATGAATAAAGAATGCTGCAAAAGAATTTTTCTAAGAACCATGGCATAACTCAAAGCAAAACACCCATTTTGGTCCTTCATTTTGAAGGACCACAGTATAAATGTTATGAAAAATGAGTGTTTTCATTCTTAATTTTGTACAAGTATGACATGGTCCAAGGAAACAATCATTATAGGTGTTGATGAAAATCCTAGAAAATAGAGCATCATATGAAAATGATCCATGTCATGGTTAGATCTTCATCGTGTTGTGGCCATGATCCAAAATGTTTTGGACCACACCACAGTGGAAGTGATGAATCTATTTTGAGACTTTGATTGCCTAGCCTGAAACACCTTGGTTGAGACGCCCCAAACCCACACTCTAGAATTTGGTGCTAAAAACATATTCTTTACAAATTGTATTGATATCAAATGAAGTGACCCAAATTTAAACAGTCATAATTAAAACATCAATAAAAAATATCAAGTCACTTACATACCCAATAACTTTTAGAGTTAGAGTTTTATATAATTAGGAAACAACTTTTAACTAACAAATCTCATATTTTTTATACCAAATGGACATTTTCCCACCAAAATGAGAAATCCTTTATTATAATAAGTCTTCAATATCACTCACAAAAATTCTCCACACACGATACCCTTCCATAAACATCATACTTAATACTATTTTTAATAATTTGGGGGAAAAGAAACATAAGAAGAGAGATCAAATTCTCAGTAAGGGGTAGCGTACAACATAAGTTATCATAGAATAAACAAGACATGAATAATATGATAGAAATACAGAGTAATCAAATAATTTCATATAACCGATAACATGAGTATCTAATATATTCATGGATAACATAACAATGTAAATAGTCACATGGACAATAATGACGGATTTCATAGTGACAAAATGCATAATGTTAAATATCATAAACATATCATAAAAGCCTCATTATAAGGAATCATATATAAATGGGTAAGTATTACACCAAATACCCAAGCTAGTTTGTCTCATGATACCTACCGATATATCAAGGGGCTATATAATTTCATGCCCCACCCACCACTAATCAAGTCCAATGCATTCATCATACACTACTAGAAATTTAAGCTATAGCCACAGACCTATAGCCACGATTTTATAGGTCCGTGGCTATATCTTTTTTATCGCCACAGTTTAATTCAACCTCCGTGGCTAAATCAATTTCACACCACGAGTGCCGTTTTTTCCCCCAATATGTATCAAGCTCCTCCTCCTCCCCCGATCTGCAGCCCTATCACCGCACATCCCTCCTCCCTAACGACGTCTTCTCCTCCTGACGATCTCCCCGATGATCTCACTATGCAGCCCTCTCTCACAGCAGTGCCCTCCTCCCCAAAGAACTCTCCCACAATGAATCCCTCCTCCCCGACAACCTCTTTCACAGTGGAACCTTCATCCCCGAAGACCTCTCTCATCGCAGTACCCTCCTCCCCGACGACCTCTATCACCGCGACACCCTCATCCCCGACGCTTTCAATGACAACACAGGTCGCAAAACATGCATCTATCTATACAACAGAATCATTTTGATCGATCTGATATGATTATGCAAGGATAACACCACTTCCCCTTATGTGAGACCATTTATCAAAGTCACTCATAGCCCCATTAGTACAGGCAGTGCAAAGATGGTCAAATGGATCAAATGGATTCTGCATAGTTTAGGTTTGAAGATAAACACATATGGTTCTTGTATTTTGGGTTACATGAGGGGGGGGGTGTCATCAAGAATCCTTGGGGATCAGTTATATTGGAATTCTCAATTCAGTTAGGAACTCATGATTTGCTACAATCCAAGGCTAATGCTCTGCTCAGCAGTCTCACCATTTGTAGGTAGAATCATATCGCTCTTAATGCCATTGAGACTAATTCTCTAATGGTCTTCAATTCCCTTCTCGGATGCGGTCTAACACCATGGACTACTGAATACACCATATGTAGAAGCAAAATATTTATGAAAAAAAACCTGGAGGTTCTTCATGCTTGGAATGAAAGGAACACAATGGCAGAATTTTTAGGTTCAAAGGTGAATTATGAATAAGAGGTTACTCTGTTCGCAGGTCTCAGATCACTTCTAGGGGAGGGGGAAAAGCCGGTCATCACCGATGATCCTGATCTTCACCATTACAGGCCGACATAATTCCAAGTGTGAGAGTTTTTTATCTTCCCCTTTGTTTGATTCTTTTATGAACTTGGTTTTTACCTTCTCATAACTCTTTGATTTATTTTAAAAAGCAGTTTTTGGATCATGATTTATTCATCAATGGAAAAAAGAACCAATCAACCTTTATCATATTTGATATCTGTAATAAGATTTCTATTTCAGGTCTTGTGTGAGGTACATCTTATATCCAACAACAAAAAATTGGGAATGTATATATCATTCAAAGAAAAATTAGATGCATTTTCCTTCTGATACCATTTCATCTTCTTCTATGAACATTGAGGAACTTCTTCTGATGTTTGATACTTATGAGGATCTTTTTGTTCAGAACACTCCCTTTCATCATGAAAAACTAAAAAACATTTTTTTATATGTGTTGTAAGATGTTTTAAGCTACTTATATACCTATTTATAGGTCTCAGGAGTCACCTCTCATTGTACCCTAGTGACATAGTAGGCATCCTTGTGTCTACATCGAATCCAATATTTTCTATATAAATTATTAGAATAATTTTTAAAAAAAATATTAAAAATGAATCATCAATTTTCATCATTGATATTAGATATATAAAATATTTAAATGGATATGGAACCCATTCCCACTCAGGTTTACCCTTCCTCAATATCTTAGAAGAATCTTGTTACACACAAACCTCTCATGAACAACTCAAAGTTGTGATTATTACCAAAAGCAGGCAAACTATTTTAAAACCTAAACCATTGATTACTAAACCATTAGAGTCTTCAAAATCATAGGAAAAAACTAAATAACCAACTTTAGAAACTGAAAAACTAGAGTTGGATAATGAGTGAATTGGTTATGGAATGTTGAAATTCAATGAGAGGAACATGGGGAAATTGTTTATGGGTGTTAAAATATGGAGAAAAGTGATTTTATATATTCAAAAGAGAGAAAATTGACATCTTGGAAAGATTTTCCTAAATATTATTGTATTATTTATGGGAGAGTGTCAAGAAAATATAGGAGATCTAAGAGTTTAGATAAATACATAACAACCATCAAAGATAGACACATGTAACCCATCCAATGAATAATGATATTGATCTATCAACACTGAAATAATAGGTGGAAGATGGCCTTGATGTGGCCATTATATAAATAACCTAATTCCCACTTATAAATAGATTGATCTCAAACAAAATTATAATATGTAATAATGGTTTTTGATTAGTTAATTATTTTATATGGTGATGATGTTTAGACTACTATGGTGTGGTTGAGGAGACATCCCCCCATCAAAATTCATGGATTTAAATGAATCTGTATTTTCATTTCTCTAGTGTGATTTTCATGAAATTAGATTGTTTCCATATGAGTAGTAGATTATTATCCATGAACCTTTAAATTTTATCATGTTTTTATCTATTAATTTAGTTTACACATAATAATACCATAATTTTCATTCATTTATAATATGATATAGGGGAGCGAGGGGTGATAAAGGAGTGATTAAGCATTCTCAATTACCATGGGTAGGTGAAAGTAGTGTATCAAAAATCATTTTTTTTCACTACCTAACCTAACACACTAAAGAGAGAGTGAATGGATTGAGATCTTGGGTTATTCTAGGGTATTATTTAGGGGAGTGAATTTATTTTATAAGAGATTATTATATAATTAATGAGAGAATTATATAAGGGCACCCTTCATTATATTCATATTTTTTCACTTTTATTTTATTTCTTCTATGCACTTGTGGTTTCTACTCCTTCATTATTTCATTATTTTAAAATAAATAGTGTTATATTAGTGTTGGTGTGAGGAGAATTAATGATTATATCCTTCCATGCACTTGTAGTTCCCTATCCCTTTTCACTATAAAATGTAGTATTTTTAATTTTCTATTGTATTACATTTCCAGATTGGAGTTGAAAATTAGTTGGTAATCATGTTTTGAGTTCTTAATCATATATACCTATTGAATTAGAAATAACTGGTTTTTTACATGCTGCACTTTGATCATCCTTTTAGAATCATGCTTTTATTTAAGGACATTAATTCTTATTTAAGACTATCTGGTAATTACTATATGATAGAATGATTTAAATTTCTATTTCATATAATCATGCTTAGTTGAATCTGCATTTGATTAACTTGGACAGAGGGCTGGGCAATGCTTATTTACTTGATTTTTAGGTTGGTCTGAGAGGAATATGAAAACTTTTTGTTGATGAAGTGAAACACTTCTAATTATGGAAGAGCAGAAAAAGTGGATATTGCAACATGATTTTTTGTATGGAGTTTTGCTGCAATTTTTGGATCATATGGTGACTCATTTCCTCATTATATGAAGTTTTATTATAAGTCATGTTTATATCCTCTTTCAATTACTTGATGGTGCATGCTCATTGCACCTCATGTTTTCACTGTATCTTGAACCTTCAATTTTTTTTCCTAGGGTATGGGTTGGAAAACCAACTCATTCATTTTGTCACTATTATAGTTAATTTGTTTTGCATTGAATATTTACCTATCATAAATAGTGAGATTAAAATGGGTGTTGTGCAACCTTTGGTCTACGATTTTCATTGCTGACTTTAAAAGGGGAATTTTGGCTTCTGATTGTCAGCCTGTACAAGTTCAACTTTTTAATTGATATGTTGTTAAACCTAAACCAGGTTTGATGGAAAATGATGAGTTACTAATGATGAAAAAGATGCGAAGAAGGGGAACTGCAACACCACTGAGGGTCCATGAGGTTAACATCTTTTCTTCTACTGTGTTTGGAGAAACCTGGTTATGGTGATTTTTTCTTTCCAATTCTGTGAAGCACATAAAAATATCAGTGTCCTTTTTATGATTTCTTTATTACTTTATATTTATTGGTGTTGTTGGAAATAACTTCTATTTGATCTTGTTTTCTCATACTAATCATGATTTTTGATTTGGTGTTAATCAAAATGGTTATTTTAGTTTTTGTTCAGCATGTTAAGATGCTATAATTTTTACATGAATCTATCCCATGTAATGTCTTGTTCTTGTGAGTTTATATTTTTGAATCAATATGTATAGATTTCATTTTATTATAATACATTTAAAGATTGGTATTATCCAAGTATTCATGATTCTATCTTCTATTTACAGAATAATACCTGTGTTAAACTATTGTTTTGAAAATTTTAGGGGGGTTGGTGCAGGCTAGGGGGCTGGGGGTGGTGCGGGAGGGGACTGGTTTGGGGGGGGGGGGGTTGGTTTGGGGGGGAGTATAGTACAGGGTATGGGGTGGGGGTGGTGGAGGGGGGTTGGGGGGTGGTGCAGGATGGGGGGGGGGGGGTTAGGGTCCTGGTGTAGGCTAGGGGGCTGGGGGTGGTGTGGGGAGGACTGGTTTTGGGGGGAGGGGACTGGTTTGGGGGGGAGGCTAGTACAGGGGAAGGGGTGGTGCGGGGGGGGGGGGGGGGTTAGGGGGGATGGTGTAGGGGGTTGGGGGGCTGGTGCAGGCTAGGGGGTTGGAGGGGGTGGTGTGTGTGTGGGGGGGGGGGTTAGGGGATGGTTGTGGGGGAGGGGACTGGTTTTGGGGGGGGGGGTACAAGGGGAGGTGGGGGGGGGGGGTACAGGGGTGGGGGGGTTAGGGGGGTTAGGGGGGGTGGTGCAGGGGTTAGGGGAAGGGCTGTGCCTAGAAGATGTTGCACAACTACAGGAGGGGGTGAGGAGGAAGTGGTCACTGGGCTGGGCTGTGGCCTGGGAGGCTGAAATCAGGGTTTGGTGGCCAAAGGCGGCATGAAGCCTGACAGGTTAGGTTTAGTGGAGGGCTAGGCTCCAGACAGAGAGAGAAAGAGGTGTTTTTAAAATTCCATCATAGTATAAAATCAACGTGAGATTCATAACTCGAATATATAAATGGCTCTGGGTCAAGATCCAACCTGACTGTTCAACACTTTTGATTTATTTTTAGAAATTTTAAGTCTATTTGACATTTAAGGTCACCCAATCCCTTAATGTTTGTTTTACAGACATTGATCGTTGGTATCTTATTATCCAACTGTATAACTAGAGTTGTATACTCTCATGTAGAAAATAGAAATTTATCGATAACTCGTCTTAGAATTTCATTCTATTGATATAGCAGTGTCCATTTACAGAGCACATATCATTATGTTCACTTGTATCTTAATAATTTATCTTTTAGGAAATGTATTTGTAAACATTGTCATTTTCACCTTCAATTTAGGGTCCTAAGAACTGCTTCTTCAACCCAACTTGTGGAGGGTTAGCGGGTCTGAAAAGCCTAGGTGTTGCAGCTATGCCAGTTCTTCCATCATTGCAACGCATTTTACAACAAAACATCATTAAAATAGTATGCTTGTTCTTATCTTCTATGTATACTTTATTAATGGTCATTAGAGATCACTACTAGAAAAGAAGGTTATACCAATGGTTTTAAACCGTTGGTATAGGCTGGAGAACTGTTGGTATAGGCTATACCAACGGTTTTCTTAACCGTTGGTTAGTAAGCCGTGAGGAAAGCCTTATACCAACGGTTTGATCTAAACCATTGGTATATTGTTCTATTAAATTTCTCCCAATGTATACCAACGGTTTATAACCGTTGGTAATGAATTTGAGAATTGTTATACCAACGGTTGAAAACCGTTGGTAATGTGATTTTCCAGACACATATACCAACGGTTCTAAACCGTTGGTATTGTGTTTTTCCAGAACACATATACCAACGATTCTAAACCGTTGGTATTGTGTTTTTCCAGAATTCCAGAAAACATATACCAATGGTTCTAAACCATTGGTATAGGTGTTTTTCTAGAATTCCAGAACACCTATACCAACGGTTTTAAACCGTTGGTATAGTGTTTTCCCAGAATTCCAGCACTCTTATACCAACGGTTTAAAACCGTTGGTATTGAGTTTTTCCAGAACTGCTGCACAGCAGCCCCCTCCACTATACACCTACACTTGCATAAAAAATATCACAAAAACCACATACAAACTTAAAACAGTATAAAAAACACCTAAAATAGCACACAAAAAAACACATAAAACCATCAAATTCTTCCAACCATGTCATGTACTACAATTCCCTATTTCAATCTTCATATGACAACAATCATTCGATAGTAATTCACCTCACCCCTGCACAACCCCCAAACCAGCACAGCCCCCCCACCTCCCCATCAAATTCTAATAGGCAGAATAATATGAGAAATACCTATTAGAGTTGAATAAGAGTTTGAAATTGGCTCATATCCCATTTTTTTTCTTTTTCTGATCCTAGATTTGGGTAAATAATGATTTGTGATGAATTTTGCATTGAACTTGTATTGTTTATAATATATGGTGAAAAGGTATTTTCTTAGGAGTCTCTTCACTTATTACCCCATGAGTGAAACTACCCAACTCATGAAAAAGAGTTTGCAACTATCGCTGATGAGTGTAAATTTCAGTTGTATTCACTTAAAATGATGTCCTTTTCAAACAAAAGAGAGACTTTGAGCGATACCATCCACACCGCGCCTCAGATTGAGGCAG